>CM050326.1:79725128-80050128 GCA_027475135.1 Bactrocera correcta
GAGGAGAACTGTTCAAACTAAGAGCCCTTATAGACCAAGGATCGCAACGATCATTCATAGCGTCTAGGGCACAAAATAGGCTAAAACTGCCAACAAAACATGCCAACTATGAAATTACGGGAATGGGCGGACGAGTAGTACAAATCTCAAGTAAAATCTGCCCCATTACCCTAATTTCCCCCAAAGCGGATAAGCGCATTCAAGCAAATGCTATTGTCTTACCGCAACTAACAAACATGCTTCCAAGCTATCAAATAAATAGCAAGCATTGGGATAAAATTTCACACCTGACACTGGCAGATCCCAACTGCAACACACCAGCTCAGATAGACATCCTAATAGGCAGCGACCTTATACCGCAAATCATATTAGAAGGTGTTGAAAAAATTTCGAAAACACTACTGGCGCAAAATACCATTTTCGGATGGGTCCTAAGTGGACTAGTTGCGGAACCAGTCACAGCAATGACAACTCAAGTTGAGGAAATCTCAAACGAGTACCTCAATTCACAATTGAGAAAGTTTTGGGAGTTAGAAGAACTCCCCCCCATTTCAATTACAACACCAGAAGATCAGTATTGTGGTCGGTATGTCGTACGACTACCAATAAAACAACAATTTTCAGACACACTCGCCTTGGGTCACTCTCGCACCTCTGCAATACAGCAGTTTCTAAGTATGGAGAAAAACCTACTTAGAAAAGGTGAGCTTAAACAAGTTTATGATGGTGTCGTGGAAGAATACCTTCATTTAGATCACATGGAGGAAGTAAGCCCATGTGAAAAAATCATAAGAGGCAAATATTACTCTTTCTACTTGCCACACCATGCAGTAGTAAAGCCTGAGAAGAAAACAACAAAAGTTCGAGTTGTATTCAATGCATCACGATCCACGAGCTCAGGTAATTCCCTAAATGATATTCTATTTACGGGACCCACACTCCAACCAGATTTAATGCTCCTCATATTGAACTGGCGTATATACAAATACGTATTCAATGGGGATGTCGAAAAAATGTATCGACAAACACTGGTTCATAAAGATGATCAAGATTTTTAGGGGATTATTTTCCGAAAATCTGCCAATAGTCCACTACGCGACTTTAAATTGAAAACAGTTACCTTTGGCGTAAACTGTGCCCCATATTAAGCCATTCGTGCACTACACGAACTGGCAGAAGACACAAAGCCAGAGTTTCCACTGGCAACACAAGTCTTAAAAACGCAAACGTATGTAGACGATATCTTGTCTGGAAGCCACAGTCTTCCACAAGCATACGAGACCTTATCACAGGTAATAAATGCCCTCAATACCGCAGGGTTTCCTTTACAAAAAATTACTGCCAATCATCCAAATATTTTAAAAAATATTCCTAAAGACCATTTGTTGGATACTAATTTCCTTATATTTGAAAAGGATAGTACAACAAAAACACTAGGCATCCAATGGAATGCGATATCGGACCAGTTTTCATACACGACTGAGTCCATATCCGCATTATCCGCCATTACAAAACGCCAAATTCTCTCCTCGGTGGCAAAACTTTTTGACCCCGCAGGATGGCTTTCGCCAATTATGATACAAGCGAAAATCTTGATCCAAGAATTATGGCTAGACGGAACCGACTAAGACGAACAAGTGAAACCTCTTCGCTTAGAAAAATGGTCCCAGTTCGCTAATAATTTGAACGACATCTCGAAGATACAAATTCCACGGTGGGTAAACTATTCCCCCGAATACAAAGTGGAACTACACGGTTTCTGCGACGCCTCTGAAAAGGCATATTGTGCCACTATTTATGTGCGCACACAAAGCGATATTGCAACCACAAGCCACTTATTAGCGGCAAAAGCAAAAGTTGCGCCTCTAAAAACGATAAGTCTACCACGACTTGAACTCTGTGGCGCTCTGCTACTAGCAAAGCTAGCTTAAATGGTGCAGACCCACTTAAATATGGCGAAGTACAGATTATATTTATGGTCCGATTCCGAAATAGTTCTAGCCTGGTTAGAAAAACCACCACATGCGTGGAAAACTTATATTTCTAACCGAACATCTGAAATACTTGACCTAGTAGGATCAGCCACTTGGCGTCACGTAGCCAGTGCTGACAATCCTGCTGATCTAGGTACAAGAGGATGCAAGCCTCTGCATCTTGGTACCTCCACCCTCTGGTGGAATGGCCCCCGATGGTTAACAGAATCTCCCGATTCTTGGCCACAATCGCCCATGCGCAACATACTTGCCCCAGAAAGTCGTAAAATCGACATTTATCATGCAACACTGGTTGACACTGACATCCTTGAACGATTTTCATCGTTTCCCCGAGCCCTCCGGGTAGTTGCCTATATTCTCAAGTTTTTAGAGCGGCTCAAACTTAAAGTTAAAGGAGCAACTTATCTCCATTGCGATAAATTGACGCACCAAGACTTACAAAAAGCAAAGGTCGCTCTTATCGCTGCAACCCAAACGCGCTACTTCAGCCGCGATGTAGAATTACTAAGAGAATCGAAGCCTATCGATAAAAAGAGCTCACTCTTAGCCCTAAACCCATTTCTAGATTCGAAGGGTTTACTTCGTGCGAATGGTCGGCTTGCTAATTCAAGCCTAACGTACAATGAACGCCACCCTATAATCATACCAGAGAGGTGTCCGTTTGCCACGTTATTTATTAGATATATCCACACACTAATGCTCCATGCCGAACATCGCCTCATGCAACATATGGTCCGCCAAGAGCTGTACATACCCCGGCTGAAGCCACAAATAAAAAAGTGCATTTTCATGTGCTAAATCTGCACTATGCATAAGCAGAAAATGCGATCGCAGATTATGGCAGCACTTCCACCTGAACGCTGCAATTTTGCTCTGCCGTTCACCACTACAGGTGTAGATTTTGCTGGGCCTTTTATGATAAAGGCATCCATGTTAAGGTCTCCTACCCTCATGAAAGGCTACGTGGTTGTTTTTGTCTGGTTCACGACAAAAGCAGTACACCTTGAGCTATGTACCAGTCTGACAACGGAGGCTTTTCTCGCGGCACAGAGAAACAGTTTGTCGATTTCTCTAAACAAGTATCACCTGACATCGTACAAAAGTACGCACCCCAAGGCATCAATTGGCAGTTTATCCCCCCAAGCGCTCCACATATGGGTGGCTTATGGGAGTCTGCCGTAAAAAGCTTCAAATCTCATTTTAAAAAGATAGCTGGCAACCACAAATTTAATTACGAAGAACTCACGACCCTCTTAATTAGAATTGAAGCCGTTCTTAATTCACGGCCTCTCGCTGCACTCTCGCAAGATCCCTCAGACTTTACTGCCCTCACGCCAGGGCATTTTCTTAAAGGAGCGCCCATTCTGGCCACACCTGAGCCAGGCGTGGAGTCGCTTTCCTTATTAAACCGTTGGGAAAGAATTAAAATTCTCCATCATGACTTCAGTCGTCGATGGAAAGATGATTATTTAAAGGACCTCCACAGAAGGTACCGATGGAAAACAACAGAAAATGCGCCTAAGCTTGGAGATTGTGTCTTGATCAATGACGATTGTCTCCCCCCACCGAATGGCGGCTTGGCCGCATAGAGAAGCTCTACTACGGCTCCGATGGTCATATTCGCGTAGTCGATCTCCGTACACAAACGGGAACGCTAACCAGGCCGATCGTTAAGCTATGCTTTTGCCAACCGCGGATAAAACCGAAAAGTAAACCGAAAATAACGTACCGTAACTAATAAACAAAGAAACGAAAAATAAATAATGATAAAATGCTCCAATATCAATAACTAGCAACAAAAACCAAGAAAAGAGAGTTGATCCACATGACGACTCACTCGTGCCACATTTCGTGGCACCAATGCCTATATGAATATATATGTATGTATATGTTAACTAAAATAAAATCTTTTAACAGATAACAATGGATGCCGAGATGCCAACTGCGCCCACGCCCACAATACGTTCGGCAGTTACTGTTCCGCGCTCGAAGACTGCACCAGTCGCAGCGCCGCGAACCACCATCGTTCCCGCAGCTCCCCGAGTAGTTTCAAAGGCTCCACAAAACGACACGCGATCAACGGCTCCGGAACCACCTCAACTCGAATGCGCCCTATGTCGCCGTCGTCATCGGTTGCCTCGCTGTGGCATCTTTAAGGAGATGACCCCTCAGCAGCGCCAGCAGATCGCTCAGGCACATGGGCATTGTCTGAACTGTCTGGCGCCCACCCATCGTACGCAAGAGTGCACAACGGGCTACCAGTGCCAAGTGTGCATGAGTCACCACCATACGCTGCTACACCGCACTTGGCGCCAGCCAAGGCCGCAATCGCGTCGTTCCACCGGCCTCAGCAACGTGGTAGCCACGTTACAACGGCTTCAGAGGCTACTAGGCTAGACACTCGCCTAGGGGGGCCAGGATGTACAAATGAGCATCCTCCCCCGGCCTCAACACACACACCATATTACCACACCACATCGATTAACACTTACATCACTAACACGCAACATTCACCACACCACACCACATCGATTAACACTTACATCACTAACACGCAACATTCACCACACCACATCACATCGATTAAAGCTTACATCCTACACGAGAGCAGCACACCGACACCTACACACACACGTACATCGCCCACAGTCATACCATCCTATTCAGCGCCAACGGGGATAAAGAAGGATCGATGAGCAGATTCAAGTTCAGTTCGTTTGCGACATAATCAGCGATCGGTCGACTCTATCCGCCGCCCTCCCGTTTGCGAAACCAATCACATAGACATACATATACATATATATATCACCCAGAACGCGTTTATATAATTATTTTTCCCTTTTTTTTTTAACATAATTCGCTTAAATAAAGCCTAAATCCTGTTCTATTATTGAGTGCGCTTTTTCGAATATTTTAGTGAAGTGGAGAATCAATATAAAAGGTGAGTGCACTTATTCTACTTATCAATCGATACCGGAATTGTGTGAAAAGATTAACTTCACAAAATTAAGCATGTTTACGGCTTTAACGTTATTGGAGCGATAACGGCAGCGCATTTGAAAAAAATCCTCAATCTGTTATTCTAGCTAAAAATCGATTTTTATACCCTAAACAGGGTATATTAAGTCTGCCACGAAGTTTGGAACAGGCAAAAGTAAGCGAAGGAGACCCTATAAAGTATATGTATATTAAAATGACCAATGTGTTTAGCTGAGACAATTTAGCCATGTCCGTCTATAGATATACGAACTAGTCCCTCAGTTTTTAAGATATCGTTTTGAAATTCTGCAAGCATCATTTTCTCTTCAAGAAGCTGCTCATCTGTCGGAACTGCCGACAGCACATAGCTGCCATACAAATTGATATAACGTATTATTTAAATGATGAGTATAGTGAGCTGAGTCGATTTAGCCATGTCCGTCTGTCTGTATATATACGAACTCTATTCCATTAATTGTATGTTAATAACTGCTGATCCGGCAGGCGTTGTCCTGCGTGAAATTATGTGTTTTAAAATGAAAATAAATTTTAATTTATATTGTATTAAAAATCATTTATTTGCGATTTATCCACATTTTTTTCAATGTAGCGTAGTTTGTTTCGGTGTGTAAATGTACAGAGAGGATGGTTTTCCAACTTAAGAACGCGCCACATATAGCTGGCCGTGTGAAATACATGGCATTTCCAGATTTATGTCACACTTTTCTAGCGACTATCATTGTGTCCTGTTAATTGTCATTTCAAATGCAATGCAAATCGTTGGAACTCAAAGGAATTCGTAGAATCAAGCGGTCTGCCCCTTGTATTGGATAGCTGCGTTACAATCAATCGGGTTCCATTACACAGTTTCGGCGCATGAAGATTAGATAACATGATAATTACAGATCCAACTTTGAGACGCAAATGATGTGACGGCATACCAAGCCTTCCCAAAGAAGTTAGAAATTTTACTGGATAATTAACGGCTTCGTATTCATTGTCAAGACGATCATTTTATATGAGCGCAAAGCTCTTGGAATTTGACATAGAATCTTCCAGTTTAGGTCACTAGCATCGGTATTTTTGGCTGCTAAAATTGAAAAAGGGCATGTGGAATTGGTGTCAAACGCCTGGAAGTATCAGTCGGAATTTTCCTATTTCCAATTCTTATCGAAAACGATTTAAAGTGTCCTCTCGGCAATGTCATTTTTATCCGTATCCCATAATTGACGCCGATTTGAAGGCTGAAGTCGAAATGATCATGGCGATCGTCCATCGTTTGATTCCATTGATTATCATGTTCCAGCAATTGTAACGGATGGCATGCTTCTCAAAAAGTTGTAAACACCATTCACATACGCAATGACTCAATTGAAATTGAACCGCGTATATTTACCAATAACAACCGAAGGTAGAAGCAATCGTCGTTTCTCGGGTGGATTATGTAAATTCGCCCTAAGGAATTAGTTGAAAACACACCTGCATGTCAATCTACTGGTTGGCCTTGCTTTCTACGTAGCTATTTCTTCGACGATGCATTCCATGTATAATATCACGTAATTTCCGAATAAAGCAATACTCTCGCAAACGGATCACTGACGAAAGTTGAGAAAAAACTCATCAATGTTAATTTTGTTGCTGGCGGAGTTTCCACTGGCTGTTATGTATTCTAAGGGTTAAAATACGGTCTTTAGCCATTCTCCAAATGAACTGGGAGATGCACAACAGTCGGAAAACGTTAATGAATCGCAAAAGTAAATACATCATAAAATGCTTCATTGCACTTCACGCATCGACTTATTTGCTAGTTGCTGATCTCATTTCGTTCACGGCCATAGCGGTTATTGGCCGCTACGTCTTTTGGTGACGCACTTGCAAACTTACTTGATCGATTTCGCCAAACTGCAATACTTAACATTGATATTAGCTTTAAATGTGAATTATACAATAATGGCGAATATGGTACAATCCATGTGTTGTCAACTTCGTTATTCACAGCTCTTAATTGAATGCTAAATGTTCTGCCATTGTCGTCTGGTGAGCGAGACCGATACAATGGATATCTATCATTTCCAATTTGCGTTTCCAAAAGAAAAGCACGTGGTTAGTGTTTCGTGCATTTATTGGCAGACATACACACCGAAATGCGATTGTGATGTCCACAAGATCCATAAACCAGATTGGTTTTCACCACTTCGTATAATTCTGGATCTTTCTCTGGATCAGGAATTTCTACAGAAATGATTTCATCAAGTTGATCTGGTGTAACCACCATCCATCATCTCAAGAACATCTTTTTTGCCCCTCAAAAGAATAAATCTTGCATCTAACAGCACCATATATACATACGCTGCCTCAGAATAAAGTCCATAAAACATCATAGCTGTTGTTTGAAAAGTTGTGCTGTGACATCGTGACGATCTTGCTGATTGATTACGATTCAATAATTCCGTAAACTATGGTCATTGTGCATTGCAAGTGAATGTAACAAACAAATCCGTCGGTCCATAATTCCGCACGTACAGGTATACAATCGCGTCCTGCGAGTACTCGTGCATGTGCTTTGGGCAGCCAATATTAGCGCGATCTACTCGTGGCATCGGAACAAATTTCAATCTGTATTTGATCACTTTGTATGAAAGACACATAAAGTTTTCATTGAATAATTTTCAGCAATTTACCTTTTGAATAGCCGAAATAATGAAAACATACGACGTAAATTGAACGATTCGAATAATTTTCAAATAAATTAATTAGAAAACAAAACAAAAAAAATTAAAAAAAGTGATATGAGAAAGTCACTTTTTGGAAATTTACGCTCGTAAGTCCATTAAAAATGAACTTTTTCATATCATTTAACGGTTTAGTCAGCTATAGCTCAACTTATTTGTATATACATATGGCGCAAAAATAACCTTTCGATGCTTTTTGGCTGTAATTTTTTTTTAAAATTAAAAACTTTGATTCTGCTTGTGGATTATTTTTATTTGGTCTTTTAAATTTTTTTACATCAAGCCATTTGAGCCATCTTTATGGGATTTTCCATCACTTTGGCCAGAACTTCCGGCGATAGGTCCTCACATTCTTGACGAATATTGTCTTTAAGAGCTGCAAGAGTATGGGGCTTGTTGACTTAAACTCGCTACTTCAAAAAGCCCCACAAATAGAAGTCTTGAGCGGTCAAATCAGGCGATCTTGCTGGCCAGTGCAATTCCTTCAGCATATCGGTTGTGGCCCGTGCAGTGTGTGCCGTCACAGCGTCTTGTTCGAACCACATGTTTTCCACTCCCAATTCATCAAGTTGCGGCAAAAAGAACTCGTTGATCATTGCTCTGTAGCGCTCACCACTCACAGTAACCGTTTGGCCTACGACGTCTTTGAAAAAACAACACACCGTATGTTGAGCGGGTGTAATAGCTCTTCGTGGGTTACACGCGGATTTTCAGTACCCCAGAAGCATAAATTTTGCTTATTAATGTATCCGCTACGATGGAAATGGGCCTCATCACTCATGGTTATTTTTGATGAAAAATCATTTTCTTCTTGGTGATGATTAAAGATAGCTTGAGCGTATGTTGGACGCGATTGCCGGTCAGCAGCTAACAGCTGTACGGAAAAATCTTTAAATGTTGTACCAAAATTCGGTGTAAACAGAGTCGACGCATACCCATTTGCGTGGCATGTAGTCTGGTCGATATCGACGGCGCTTCCATGACATCATCGGCAGCGGCAGCAATATGAGCGGCTCAACGTCGCAGTGTTTCACCAGTAGGCGACGAACTGCAAGAAAATCTGCGACTAAATTCACGTTGTGCCAAAGTCACCGACCGATTATTGGTCAAATAAATAGTAACCAATATCCCGCGTTCTGAAACAGTGTAGCGTACAATTGTTTATTTACGTATATTTCGCATGTGGTTACTACACAATTGTCAAAACAGAACTGACATTAGAGGTCAATTGCAAAATTTATAGCACCTTCTGTAGTAAAGGGTGATTTTTTAAGAGCTTGATAACTTTTTTTAAAAAAAAAACGCATAAAATTTGCAAAATCTCATCGGTTCTTTATTTGAAACGTTAGATTGGTTCATGACATTTACTTTTTGAAGATAATTTCATTTAAATGTTGACCGCGGCTGCGTCTTAGGTGGTCCATTCGGAAAGTCCAATTTTGGGCAACTTTTTCGAGCATTTCGGCCGGAATAGCCCGAATTTCTTCGGAAATGTTGTCTTCCCAAGCTGGAATAGTTGCTGGCTTATTTCTGTAGACTTTAGACTTGACGTAGCCCCACAAAAAATAGTCTAAAGGCGTTAAATCGCATGATCTTGGTGGCCAACTTACGGGTCCATTTCTTGAGATGAATTGTTGTCCGAAGTTTTCCCTCAAAATGGCAATAGAATCGCGAGCTGTGTGGCATGTAGCGCCATCTTGTTGAAACCACATGTCAACCAAGTTCAGTTCTTCCATTTTTGGCAACAAAAAGTTTGTTAGCATCGAACGATAGCGATCGCCATTCACCGTAACGTTGCGTCCAACAGCATCTTTGAAAAAATACGGTCCAATGATTCCACCAGCGTACAAACCACACCAAACAGTGCATTTTTCGGGATGCATGGGCAGTTCTTGAACGGCTTCTGGTTGCTCTTCACCCCAAATGCGGCAATTTTGCTTATTTACGTAGCCATTCAACCAGAAATGAGCCTCATCGCTGAACAAAATTTGTCGATTTGTCACATTTCGAACCGAACACTGATTTTGGTAATAAAATTCAATGATTTGCAAGCGTTGCTCGTTAGTAAGTCTATTCATGATGAAATGTCAAAGCATACTGAGCATCTTTCTCTTTGACACCATGTCTGAAATCCCACGTAATCTGTCAAATACTAATGCATGAAAATCCTAACCTCAAAAAAATCACCCGTTAGAATTACTTTTACGCCACCCTGTAGATGATGGGTATTTATGCAATGTGATGTGATATCATGTCATGTGATGTGACGTCACGTCACTTTTGTCTGGGAAATAGAAACGGGCTGTTTTTAGAGTTTTCCCTTCAATTATTCGATTATTTCTCGCCTTTTAGAGCTACCCTGGACTACGACAAACATTTTAAAACCAAATCAGCTCAATCGGCAAAGCCGTTCTCGAGTTTTAATCAGACAGAACAATAATTCATTTTTATTTGTCTAGATAAATCTTCTTAATATTTTAAATAACTATAAACGTCTAAAAGATTTATTTTTATTATTAATTAACCTTAATGTTTCTAGTAAATAACCTGGCTGAAAAGAACCAGTAAAATGTTTTCCCTTGGATGAAGACCAATGCACTATGGCCGAAATTGGGATTTTAGCGGCAAAAAACACTTCCTTGCAAGCTAGCTTCACCAAATTTGGTGTGTAGACTTCTAATGATAAAAAAAATCGATTTGAGAACAAAATGGGCGTGCCACGCCCCCTTTTTTCAAAGTAGTGGCAAAACGTACTTCCTGGAACAAAAAAGTAACTTGAGAAAAAATTGAACGGTCCACGCCCTCTTTTTCCTATATCCAAAACCCAAATTGTCGCCAAAAATACTTACCAAAACGCTGGCTTCATCAAATTTTGAAAGCGGACTTCTTCTGACAAAAAAAGCTTTAGAAAAAATGGGCGGCCCGTGCCCACTATTAAAAAAATATTGAATGCTACCAAGAAATTAATTTATTTTTTAATTCATAAATTTATAATTTTAAGGAAGTTGTAAATGCTTATGGATTAATCTTAATCTTCGTTTTCAGCCGCTTCTAATTCCAATGAATAATTATTTATCGACTCTAAGCTTACATCGGAATCATAACTACAATTGCAGCTGGAGGCTTCTTGAGATGTTGAAGGTAATAACAATTCTGGTGGCAATTCAGGCATTTTAAAAAGATCAATGACTTCTCGAGGAAAAGGAAGTTTTTTTGAACTATTTGTACGTTTTTGCAAACATAAACTTGAAATATATGGGTCAGAGCTATCCATAGCTCTATGATACATGTCAAGTATGTTGTGCACTCTTGAATCCTTTCTAGCATGACCAGTTCGATCTTTTTTATAAAATTTTTTTCGCGCCTCAGATGCATTTTCTGCCAGGACACCTACGGGTACTACTGAAGCCTCAATTATTTGTGACGAATGCACTAATATTTTGTGTATTGTGGCAGACATAGAGTACCATTCGTAGTTTTGGAAAAATATTTCACTGGTTTTAATGCAATAATCACGAAACCTTATCGACATGAAGCCCCATTTGAAGCAAAAACTCTTTTTGAATTTTTTGTTTCTTTTCTGCCAGGATTCTCTTCTCTTCTGCTCCACGAACTTGCCATTTTTTCAAATCTAGCTTGTATGAAAGTTTTAAAACAAACTCGAAACTACGAATCCACGCATGCAAAAGGCTTAATCCATATTTCAAAGCGTCGGTCTTCGGTTCAAAATAAGGAGAATCAAAGTTTCTTATAGTTCGAAATTCCTTTGGACCGGCATGACAGATGGGACATTGCTTTTAGTTTCTGTCAACACATTTAAGACATTCCCATCTGTTAATGTAATATATAAATTATATTTTACTTTAATTTTTTTCCCATTACTTAGTGTGTATTGTAGTGGTTTCAACTCCTCAATCTGTTTCTTTATGTTGTGGTTTTCAGTTAAAATGTCCTTTTTTGTTTCTTTAACAAACTCCACTTTTAAAAGTATACAAAAGCGTACTGACTGAAGTGTACGGTTTACCCAAATGTTATACCCTGCTGATGAAATTATTTTTATTGGAATGACTGATGTCGCAAAAAGGGAATGATCGAAACTTTCCGAAGTATTTTCCACAAATTTTTGTTTAAACAAGCTGTGACCGGTAGAACCATCAAACCCGTAGCTCGAAATAAGGATCGATTCTTCAACATCCATTGTACACAATACTTCATCTTGATATTCAAGAATTCTTTTAGCTGTGTGGTCTAACAAATTTTGCAAGGACACTTCGACAGAGCTTTCATTCGCTTTGATTTCATCCGGTCTATATTTCAATTTGCTTTCATAAACTTTATCATAAGTCGGATAAATACTACAATTGTGTTATATGTTTAATTGCCGCACAAAGTTTACAAAGTTTTTTTTACAAGAATATATTATTAAAAAACAGTCTTTAATTTTATAAAAATTTTGCTGCTTCACTTGTATTAACACGTACTAAGAAATTTGTAAACATTACCAGCTGTTTGTAGATAAACAGGGTTGCCAACAGTAATTTTTTTTTTAAATTTTTTCTTATCAATATGTTGGGTATTGAACACCATCAAAATAATTGCAAAAATTTAAATTTGAAAAATTGACTTTTTGCCGCTAAAATCCCAATTTCGGCTATAGTGCAATGGCCACATACACTTCGGTGCAGCTGAAGTTGAGTTTTTTTTTGTTTTGGTTTCGGATTTCAAGACCGGAGCATACTCTTGTAGAATCCCCAAAGGTGATCTTGTCACCCATGCCCAAAGCATACTTAAATTATGGACGGAAATACTTCTCCAGCCTGCTGAATAGCAGTGAACGTATACGCCAGGAGAAGGCGAACCCGATTCCCCAATCGATGACGACGGAGCAGACGTTCCATTGCCCGACCATGAAGAAGTTCGAATAGCAATTACCCGATGGATTGCTGGCCGAGCTATTCAAACACGGCGTCGAAGAACTGATAAGGAGCATGCATCAGCTTCTTTGCAAAATATGGTCGGACGAAAGCATGCCCAACGATTGGAATTTAAGTGTGCTATGCCCAATCCATAAAAAATGGGACCCCACAATCTGCGCCAACTATCGTGGGATAAGCCTCCTCAACATCGCGTACAAGGTTCTATCGAGCGTATTGTGTGAAAGATTAAAGCCCACCATCAACAAACTGATTGGACCTTATCAGTGTGGCTTTAAACCTGGAAAATCAACAACCAGATACTCACCATGCGCCAAATTTTGGAAAAGACCCGTGAAAGGAAAATCGACACGCACCACCTATTCGTCGATTTCAAAGCTGCTTTTGATAGCACGAAAAGGAGCTGCCTCTATGCCGCGATGTCTGAATTTGGTATCCCCGCAAAACTAATACGGCTGTGTAAACTGACGTTGAGCAGCACCAAAAGCTCCGTCAGGGTCGGGAAGGACCTCTCCGAGCCGTTCGATACCAAACGGGTTTCAGACAAGGCGACTCCCTACCTTACGACTTCTTCAATCTGCTGGAGAAGAAAATTATTCGAGCTGCAGAAATTAATCAAGCAGGTACAATCTTTTATAAGAGCGTACAGCTACTGGCGTATGCCGATGATATTGATACAGGTGCCAACAGGTGCTACTTCGGACTGAGTAGGCAATTTAAATGTAAAGTCCTCTCTCGACGAACAAAAGCCAAACTCTATAAGTCGCTCATAATTCCCGTCCTGCTATATGGTGCAGAGGCTTGGACGATGACAACAACCGATGAGTCGACGTTACGAGTTTTCGAGAGAAAGGTTCTGCGAAAGATTTATGGTGCTTTTGCGCATTGGTCACGGCGAATATCGCATTCGATGGATCCATGAGGTGTACGAGATATACGACGACATTGTCATAGTTCAGCGAATTAAAAGACAGCGGCTACGCTGGCTAGGTCATGTTGTCCGGATGGATGAAAACACTCCAGCTCTGAGAGTATTCGGCGCAGTGCCCGCCGCGGGAAGCAGAGGAAGAGGAAGACCTCCACTCCGTTGGAAGGACCAAGTGGAGAAGGCCCTGGCTTCGCTTGGGATATTCAATTGGCACCACGTAGTGAAGAGAAGAAACGACTGGCGCGCTGTTGTTGACTCGACTATAATCGCGTAAGCGGTGTCTACGCCAGTAAAGAAGAAGAAGAGACCAATCTCTCGGCATATTGATCTATCAGGTATTGGTTTGTTAACACTTCATATCTAAGCAAAGTAGCAATTTCAATTACATCTTGTCATTATACGCAATAGTAGTTCATATAGGGCGGTCTTTCATCCGAGGCTGTTGTGGTTTTTTCATTTGAGTGTTTTTTTACGTGGCGGGTCCCAATCCCAGCGCAAAACCCTATGCAGGGGGTTGTTTCGCCTTCTCACTTTAGCTCGCCTTCAAACGGATGTTCTTAGGCTACCCAGAGGATACTTGGTCAAAGACCGGAAGTCGTGAGCTGCTTGAGTCATATGTAAAAGAATCGTTTCTGGCCACTGCCAAGTGAATGGCGATCAGAGAACTTTCCTTGCTTGCATGAGCTTCTACACATGACTCCATCCAAAAGCAAAACTCTATAAGTCGCTCATAATTCCCGTCCTGCTATATGGTGCAGAGGCATGGACGATGTCAACAACGGATGAGTCGGCGTTGGCCACGGCGGATATCGCATTCGATGGAACGATGAGCTGTACGAGATATACGACGACATTGACATAGTTCAGCGAATTAGACGAAAACACTCCAGCTCTGAGAGTATTTGACTCAGTACCCGCCGGGGGAAGCAGAGGAAGACGAGGACCTCCACTCTGTTGGAAGGACCAAGTGGAGAAGGACCTGGCTTCTGTTGGAATATCCAATTGGCGCCACGTGGCGAAAAAAAGAAACGACTGGTGCGCGGTGTTTAACTCGGTTATAATCGCGTAAGCGGTGTCTACGCCAATTAGGAAGAAGAAGAAGTTCATTCAGGACGCTGATTTACGCAGAAATTTGTTTGCAAATTTATCATCACGACTATGCAATACAACATCTCTTTTGTCAAATTGCTGTCCAGCTATCACCACTGCTATGTACTTCATTCGTCGAAGGCGCATTGTATCGTCCTCTATGTTCTTTAACAGGAACTTCTGGAGCTGGAACACTCTAAATCGCAATCTTGAAAGAATGATGTAGCAATTAAGAGAATGTAACATATCTTGGAAAGAACTAATGAAATCTCTATTAATTGGCTGTGCAATACTTGAACTCCGCGTAGCTGCTTGTGTATCGGGATCTGAAATAAAATATATTTTCAGAAATTTGTGATCATTGGGTCGAAGTGATAGCAAACTCTCAGCTAAGTGGCACACTTATCCTTGAATTTTAAGTGTAGACGTGAACCCACTCTCAATGACTTGCTTACTCTTAAAAGAGGTAATTTAAAATACGTTATTATAACGGCGTATGTTGCGCAAGAATTATTTGGATTACTGATGATCAACCGTAAGAAGAGAGTAAAGTAGTTCAGGTGGAGGGGAAATTTCTTCATATTTGACTTTTCCTTTTGAGCATCCCTTCGATTCGAATTTCAATGCCAAGCAATTTTAACACACTACTGGCTTAGTACCTATTAATACTATACGATCGTCCTTGTAAGAAGATTCTATTTCTCTCTCCCACCTATATCTACTCCAAACCTTACTGAGGCAAGCCTCACATACCGTTGACGATTCTTCATCTCTAGCAGAACTTACTCTTTTGAGATTCCCTGTACTACGACCTATGTTCGACTGACAACGTCTTGCAGACATGACTTTATAATTTTTGCACAAATTTCCATATTATTAGTACCGCAGCAAAATACATCTAAATACTTACCATACGTCAAGTGGACCCCTCATTTTCCACTTCATCATCGAATTTGAATGTGAGTATTTTTTAATAATGTAGTCACTATGAATAAATAATAATTTTTTTTTTAATTTTAATTTAAACAACTATTTCTTTTAATTGTTTACTACTTTTAGTTAAAAAATTAATAATTAAAAAACTATTGGGGATTTTTTGATAAAAGTATTTTTGTTTTTTCATATTGTTTATTAACTTTTAAATAAACAAATGAACATTTTAATGACTTCTCCCACAAAAAATTAAATTTTTTTTTCAGTGTTTTACAATAAACATTCAAGTAACGAAATCCGCGAAAAAATTGAACTGATCGCAATTAGATTAAGCAAAAAAAAAAATTTAAGATGGCCGGTTTTAATTTTTATTGCGGAGCAGAAGAGTTCAGTTGAACGAACAACTTGGATTCTCGTGCACGCGCTGTATATGTACGAGCACGCAGAAAATGCCTCGGGTAGAACATGTTAAAGATGAACCGGGTAAATGCTGCAATCCATTTAACAAAACAAATATAAAAAATCATCTAAAAAAGTCATTAAAAACTTAGTTTTAGTAACAAAAAATCGCGCTCATGTTTTCAAAGATTTTATTGGCGATTATATGTGCAATTCATGTGAACGGACAATTTATTTTGGTTGAAAACCTGAAATTCTTGGTGAGTTATCGGTGAATGCATGTCCTGAAGTCAACAATCCTGAAAATTCGAATGATGTGATCGAAGATGACGAAGAAAATGATCCCACTTTTCAATGCAAACCAGTAGATAACAAATTGAAAATTGATAAGGTTAATAAATTATTAA
Organism: Bactrocera correcta; assembly: GCA_027475135.1. Classification (NCBI taxonomy): domain Eukaryota; kingdom Metazoa; phylum Arthropoda; class Insecta; order Diptera; family Tephritidae; genus Bactrocera; species Bactrocera correcta. The sequence continues at coordinate 79,741,524 of CM050326.1, forward strand.
CGGAAATTGGTGAACCTCCAATCAAAATCAAGAGAGCCTCGAGTGTGCCTCTAATGCTCGAACTCTGAGACTCTTCTTCTAGGTGGCGTTCTAGACGTGTGCAAATCAATCTTTCCAGTATTTTGGCCATCGTGTCGATCACGCAAAGTGTGCGATACGCACTCGGCTCTCCAGCCGGTTGTTTGGCTTTTGAAGATGAACCAGCCACTGTTTCTTCCATACTTTCGGGAAAACTCCTTCATGTAGACATCGTGTGTAGAGTTTGGCGAATACCCTCTTGCTATGGCTGATGGCAATTTTCAGTGCCTCGTTCGGGATGCCATCAAGTCCTGGAGCCTTTGCGTTACCAAATCTCTCCGCCACTTCCATTACCTCCTTTTCGTCTACAATTGCAGATTCCATCATGGTTGGTAACGTTCTACTCGATTGTGGTTCTTGCGTTGGGAAAAGCGTTTTCACCACCTTTTCTAGGAGGGTCGGACGGGTTGGTGCTTGACTTTTACCTCCTCTGATTTTCGCCATCACTATTTTATATGCGTCACCCCACGGATTCTCGTCCCCGTTCTTTAAAACTCGAAGACTTACTTATTTTGATAGCATTCTTGAGTTCTTTACGTTTTCTTTTCAAACTTTCTCGCAAACTTGTATGCTGTGGCGTACCTTTTCTCCTTTGGCAGAGTCGTCTTGCTTTATGGCATTTGCTTCTCAATGTGCTGATCTCCTCGTTCCACCAGTATGCGCGCCTTTGGGTTATGCTGCGCCTTTTCCTAAACATAGCAGCATCACAGACTTTACTTATGTGCTTCACCAGTTTTTCAGCCTGTCGGTCAACGTTGTTCGTACCATCCAGGTTAACATCCAACATAAGTTTGAAAGTTTCTTCATCTAACGTTTCCAACTTCCATTCTTTTTTTGGCAATTTTTTTTACGCTGGAACGAATTCGTATTTGTTTGCGGATTTCCAGCAAGATGGCCAGGTGATCGCTATGTGTGTAAAAGTCGCACACCTTCCAATTTGCAGATAGAACCAGCGTGCTGCTGGCGAATGTGATATCTATTATCGATCCACGTCCATTCTTTTCGAAAGTATTTCTACTTCCGGTATTGAGCAGCACGGCGTCTAACACAGAAAACCCTTTGAGTAGAGCATTACCCCGTCTGTTTGTGTAGCTACTATCCGATTCAATTGCCCATGCGTTGAAATCGCCTGCTATCACGTTTTGACGTTGTAGTGAGGGCGTCTCTTACTAGTTCATCGAGAATTATTTCGTAGTCTCATTGCAACACACTCGGGGGAATTTAGCAGCTGTAGAAATAAGTGTCACCTATTTTCGCTCGTGTATAGTAAGATCTTCCCAGAAGCGGAATATCTTGGAAGGCGTTGCCTCCACAGGCCCATATGGTAACATTCTTTTCCTTGTCGGAGATCCACGTTCCAGCGTTTATGTTTTTATATTGCTCACACACTATCGCCACATCTATCTTTTCTTCGAATATTGTTTGTTTCAGCAGCTCTTGAGCCGCTTCACAGTTTTTTAGGTTGATTTGGACAAGCTTTAATTTTATCTTTTTACACGCCGCTTGATATAAAAGACACTTTCAACTTCCAATCCAGTGTCCGGTCTCCTTTTTCCTGCTGCTTTTGCATGCTGCACACGATGGGCTTTTGTCACATTCCTTTGCAAAATGTCCCTTTTTCACCACATTTAGCACAACATATGCTTCGATCTTCCTCACTCGTACATGCCCTCGCCAGATGGCCGTATTCCAGGTTCTGAGGTTCGGTTTTTCCCTTATTCTACAGATCACCCATACAATCTTGAGCTTATAAGCGTCAAGCAGCCATTTTGAGTCCGCTGCGGGAAGGCTGATGAGTGCTGTCTGTGTGCCCGCGTACGCGGGTTTTGATGGCATTTACGTCAAAGAAACTCAGCTCTTTAATTTGTGAGCGTATTGCCACGGCTACGTCCTCTTTGGTGATGATCTCGTCCAGGTCTCTGATCTCCACTGATACCTCGTGGGTTATGGCTTTTTTCCTCTGGTCGCCTAGAACTTTGCATATCTCCCTTTCATATGCCCCTGTGTTTTTCATCTTGGCCTTCTTCATTTCAAGCAGTATTTCGCCTTTTACCGTTTTTCGAATCCGCGAAACGTTCTCGCCAAGTTCTTTCAGAGCATCTTCCTTTTTGACGGCTCTAAGCGTATCGCTGTACGACATGCTTCCAGTGCGCGCAATAATAGTTGCATCGGTCCTCGGACGTGGAGCAAAAACAGCCTTCTTAATCGGGTGTTGTGTTTTTCGTTTCACCTGTTTCCATTCATTTGCTTTTTCCTCTTCCTTCGGTTCTTTTGTAGGAATGACCCCTTCATTCCTCTTGCACGCGGTGCTCCTCTTTTCGACTTTTTCTTGGCTGGCTTTTTTTTTAGGCGGGGTTTTTCGCGTCAGCTGCTCATCCTCGCGGGGTCTTTTCGGCGTTGAGTCTGTTCCCGTAAGCCTTAGGGGGGCAATTCGTCTGCTTTACTTGACTCTGTTGTACTCGCTTTGGGCGCGTGCGTGGAGTCTTGTGACAGAAGTAAGTAGGAACGGATCTGATTGCACGACTCTAAAAAAAATGTTCGTTGTTTGTCCTAAAGTTTATTTTATGATTTCCTGATTAATTATGAACAAAAACGATGAGAAAATACCTTTTTTTCGTTTAAAGTTTGCTCTTGTAAAAGTTATAGTAATAATACTATATAATAATTATATATAATTATACTATCGTTAAATCGGTTTTCTAAATAAAAAAGCAAACTTTTTCATAGCATATATTTTTTTTCGTCTAATTACGACCTAGAACGACCAATTTACCGCTTTAAAGTTAAGGTCAAATTTTGTGTTGACCCGTGTTATTAATCGATCGTTGAGGTAGTTTCATTGCTTCTGTTAGCCTCTTGAGCATGTCCCCTAGTTCCGATATAATGTCACCCTTCAGTTGTGTTGGTTCCAATTGACGCGTGCAGTCTTGCAGCGCAGGTGGTGACGCCCTCGCTCTTACAGATTTTTCAACAACTAGCGCCTGTTTTGGTGATCGCATCAATCTTGGTGCACGTTTGAATGGGTCATCTTCGCTAGATCCGCAAAAGGTCGGCGTTTTCCTGAATAAATCCGATTCTAAAAATATGCTGCCAGAGCTTTGAGTGCCGTTGCTCATTGTGCAGTCAAGTATACTGCTGCTATTGGTTTTGGTCTATTTTCTCAAATTATTCTCATTTGTTTGTTTTTTTACAGCGCATCGTGTGTAGGGGGCGGGCCAAAATGGACAGGAACGGGTATACCCTCGGAGACTATGTTCCTACCCCAGTTCCCTGATGCCTGTCCTTTGCTTTACCAATCCTGGAAAACACGGACGGACCAGCGCTCGCCCGGGGCAACGCAGGCTACTACTCCTGCGCCCAATGCACACCCCCTGACTAGGGACCGAAGTGGCTGTTTACTGATACACTACGCGGCTAACACCTCGGCAGAGCAAGCTCACATCACCCTTTCCATCCTAACAGCGGAGACATCGCTGTCAAGATATCCAGAGACTCCCAGTGCACCGCGCTATGTACCGGTCACGTTGTAATATCAGCCGCACCTAACATGATGAACAGACGCTGACCAGGAAGCCGCCCATTTTGGGTCCGCCGCCTAGATTTTTTTATTGCACAACATGTCCTTGTATGTTGCGGGGGACACATACTTCAAAGGGGCCCACTATCACAGGAGTTTCAACGGTCTTGCTGGCTTTTATACCGCAACCTCTACCCCCGCCGCTTCTCGTCGGGGATTGCTTATTCGTTTAAACTTATTTCGCAACTAACCTGCTACTACAGGGCGTCCGGCTATCGGCGACCTGCCGACCCCCACGGTCGCTTAAAGCTCAGCGACGGTGACTATTCCCACAGTAAATTTAAAGTCCCACCGGACCGGGTATGTGTATATGTTTATTTGTATATATATATATATATACATATATATGTTTTATGCTATGATTGTTTTGGTGGTTTTGTGCGCAATTCAATACATGTGTGTGTGTGTTTAATGTTATCTGATCTGGGTTTCTAAAGTGTAACTTTATGACTTGTGTTTACTCGGCTTTGCTGAGTAATCAAATATCATTGAACATATCGAGGGAAAGAAATTATTATTTAAAATTAGTAAACTGTAAGTTTTTGCATGATCGGAAGTATTACATATTTCTTATCTTTTCTTATTTAATATTCGTATATGTACAAAATATAAAAAAGAACTAAATAGTATATTATTGTACTCCCTGCCCTCTGTTAGCAACGAACGTGTTGAATTTTGAACACTCTCCCTGGCGGCAAAAGTTGCTGCTGGAAAGGTGACCGCATCTTGCGACCTTGATGTTTGTCAACTATTTTGTTTTATTTTATGTTTTTTTACTACAAGCATTTTTAAAACTTTAACAATGTTTGATATCACTACAGCTTGTTTCAAAACTAACGAGCAGTTTGATTTGAATAACTTGAAAACAAATTATATAGAAATTAATAATAATATTCATACGTATATGGTATATAATTAATTCCTTTATATTTTAGCTTCTAACTAAACTACAATACAAAATTTATTTCTCAGTTTTAGAGGATTCTCAGATAAAATATTGGAACTTTTGTAAATTTTTTTAAATCCGTGTCAAAGCGGTAAAAAGTTTCCGGTTCATATTCTACGGTAAATTTTTTTAACAGCACATCACGCTGAAGACAACCATAATAATTTTGGGCTCTCCTTCTTGTAATCTCGTTTTACAATGTTTAAGATTCTGGAAATCGTTATTTCAAAGTTCAATTTTTCAACTTCAAGATAAGTTTCTGTAAAGTACTTTGTGTGAAAATTGTGCATTTGAAGAAATACAAATATTAAAAGTTTGATATCATCACTATTTAGTCTAATTATCTTGTTCAGTAATCCATTAATTTTCTGAGGAGTTGAATTTTCATCTTGAATACGGAGGTTCCATGATCAAAATTAAGTGTATCTTTTTATTCGGTCATGACATTCATAATAGTTGTGTTGGACGTGTACAACACTGTTATAAGTGTACGGTCAAAGTGTACGGTCAACAGTTGGGTGTGCTCCTCAAACTATTTTAATTAACGCGTAATCCAGGCTGTGAAAATTTGCAGACAGATTCGCCGGAGGTGTTCGACATCGTTGACATCACGTGGTACATCAATTATCTGCATTAATGTTTGAAAACCATAAATAATTTAATACAAAATCATAAAATTTTAAAATAATAACAAAAAAAAATAATAATAACAAAATATAAAACACTCAATCAGTTTTCGCGCTATGATTCTTCTTCGCACATCTGAAGTAGTTACAGCTGTTCCTGTCACATGGCAAACCAGCTGTTTACGCAGAGTTGTAGGTGGCCAGGGACACCACATTATCTGCACAGTCGGTAAAGCAGTTGATAGGACAGTTTATATCACGTAACGTAACCACATTTCCATTAGATCATGATGGACATACAAACCACGCCTGCTGGTGGGGAATCACCTGGTAACCAATTGGATATGTTACTCGAATGAAATAAAAAAAAAAGAAGCATTAATGACCTAAAAAATGTAAATGCGACACTTAAACTCCAAAATGAAAATTTAAGGGAATCGCTAATCAAATATATCAATGAAACGCCTTCTTCTTCACCGAAATCGACTTTTGTAGCCGAAACGGCCGAAGAAGAGCTTGAAAATTAAACAAATTGGTTATTAAAAAAGAAAAAAAGTAGGGAAACTAAGAAACATAAAGCGAATTCTTTACCGGATGTAACGCTGAAGTCTCCGAGCCCGGATAATACAACGAAAGATATAAAAGTAAGTCATAGCCCTCCGCCAATCATAATATCAGAAAATATTAATCAACCCTTGATGCGTTCCTTGATAAACTCAGAAGTTATAAATTCTTACACACTTAAGCTCATTGGCCAAAGTTCATGTAAAATAAACCTTTCTGACAGTTCAGATTATAGAATACTTACAAAGAAATTAAACGAATCGCAAATTTCCTGGTACTCGTACGAGGACAAGCAACCGCGGGATATACGAGTAATGGTAAAAGACCTTCATCACTCATGTGAGCCGGAAAGCATTGTAAATAAAGTTCAATACAAAACAAATAATCCAAAATATGTTTGTCTCGAAGCATGCAACAGAGATCTACAGAGAACATAAAGAAAATTTACGAAATCAAACATATTTTAAACTCTGTCGTCAAACTCGAGCCCATCAAGCCATCGAATCTTGTATCGCAGTGTAAGTCCTGTATTGGGTTGGGTATTATTATAAATCACACAACTCTAAGTTGGACAAAACCTGCCGAACTACCACCAAAATGTTTCACCTGCAATCAGAATCACCCTGCGAACTATAGGGGATGTGAAGTGGCAAAAGAACTTCAAAAAATTAAAAACGCGACCGCGAAAAATAAAGAGCATCATTAACAACCAAAACGCTTAAGTGTAACCGCTTCAGAAGGAAGTTACTAATGTAAGTCAGCAATCTGGAAAACCCTCATTTGCCAGCGTAACCAAAGATCAAATTCAACAACATACATCTGTAAACCATACAAATTCGAATTCCATTAGTGATATTACCAATAATTTCTCGTTAATTCTCGACAAGCTTAATAAGCTAGAAGAGCAATGTAAACTTACCCACGAACGTCTTACTAAATTAGAGCGACAGCAAAGTGTAAGTAAAGCGCAAAAATTAAACCGGTAAAACTATGACCTGGAATGCAAATGGCTTGCTCAAACGAAGAAAAGAATTGAAGGCATTACTCCATGTAGAAAAAATTTATATTTTTCTTATATCAGAAACCCATTTTATTAATGAAACATTCGTTAAATTCAAAAACTACAAGACCTATTGCTCAAACTACCCAAATAACAATGAGAAAGGGAGCAGTTTCAGAGGTAATATCCCCGAGACGAAATATCTGCTGTCATCAAACAAACAGTCGTCGCACTCGCGACTTGGCTCCCACGTCACTGTTGACAGTCATAACTTTGAAGTTGTAGATAATTCCGTCTATCTTGGAACCAGCGTAAACACCACCAACAATGTCAGCTTGGAAATCCAACGCAGGATTACTCTTGCCAACAGGTGCTACTTTGGCCTAAGTAGGCAATTGAAAAGTAAAGTCCTCATTCGACGAACAAAAACCAAACTCTATAAGTCGCTCAGAATTCCGTCCTGCTACACGGTGCAGAGGCTTGGACGATGAAAACAACCGATGGTTCGACCTTAAGAGTTTTCGAGAGAAAGGTTCTGCGGAAGATTTATGGTCCTTTGAGCATTGGCCACGGCGAATATCGCATTGGATGGAACTATGAGCTGTACGAGATGTACGACGACATTGACATAGTTCAGCGAATTAAAAGACAGCGGCTACGCTGGCTAGGTCTGTTGTCCGGATGGATGAAAACACTCCAGCTCTGAAAGTATTCGACGCAGTACCCGCCGGGGGAAGCAGAGGAAGAGGAAGACCTCCACTCCGTTGGAAGAACCAAGTGAAGAAGGACCTGGCTTCGCTTGGAATATCCAATTGGCGCCACGTAGCGAAGAGAAGAAACGAAGAAATTAATATATAGTAATTGTCACAGAATTCCAAACCACGACCATATCGATTGAATCTAGTTTCGGAAAAATAAGTACTGCCACGATATATGTATAGCACATTATCATGGAACTTATACTAAAACACCATGGAAAATTCATCATGGGTGGTGATTTTAACGCAAAACTATCCCAATGAGGCTCAAGAGTTACGACACCGAAGGGAAGAGAGCTATTTAAAGCTGCTATGGCTACTGGATGCGACTTTACGTCTACTGGCAAGCCGACTTACTGGCCTTCCAACATGAATAAAAGTACACGAAATTTATGTTTAATAAACATGAGTGTTGACAAATGCGTTGGCGAGAATCCTGTTCCGACTTGCTGGAGCTGGCGGTCGAGTTCTCGCGGATGGAAGTCGAAAGGTCTAATCGCAGTGGAGTAGCGGCGCAGTGTCTCAGCGAATGTTGAAGTAAAGATGCGAAAGCTGGTGTCGACGTGACGCAATGTGGAATCGAATGTAGATGTGCGAACTGTATGTGACGAATGTGTTGAACCTGCTCAGCGGACCATCCTTTATATTTTGTGGGTTGATGTAGAAGTGTGGTGAGTTGTGTTGTGTAGTAATGAATACACTTTGGTGTCATCGGTAGTGGTATATTAGCTGTGTCTTACTAGGATGGATCAGTTTTTCCCTGGTAGAGTGGGTGGATGCTTAACTCATTTAAACATCCTGGGCCCCCTAAACGAATATTTTGCCCAGTGTTACGCTTTTATACTGTTGTATGTATTTCCGCGTACATGCTATAAATGTATAAAACGGGTTTAGTTTTAAATATAGTGTTTGGAATGTATCATAGTTGCTTTAACGTGCATATAATAAGAAACTATATTTTTGCGGATTTATGAATTTGTAACTACTATTTATTATATTTGCGGTTGTTTCTTTGATCGGTTTATTAGTTATGGTTTCATTATTTGGCTCTTCTGTGTTATTGGCAATTGTTGCAATTTTTTATGATATTTAATTTATGTTCGGCTTATGAAGGATAGTAACTGCACATCTGGCTCAGATATGGCCAGAATGGGTACTCCTTACTATCTTGCGAAAGAATGGCCGTGAATTGCGAACGGTATCGTGGTAATTTCTAGCTACTTTTTTGAAGAGGAATGTTAAAATTTTTCAACAGATTCCCATCCACTACCCTTATGAGGAGCGCTTATGTACGAACGAAAAGAACGACCTTTGTTTTTTTGTAAGTCTAGTTGCGTCACACTATCGCATTGGGTATATGGTGCTCGTTGAACCTTCATTTTGCTTAAGATTTTATTTATTTTGAAAATTTACTAAAAATGTAGATTTTTCGACTTTTTGATACAACTGTGTTATATTTTATGTTTTTGGGTATGCACTAATTTGGCGTTTAGTAGCCCGCCACCGCTCTAGGATCTGTTCAGAATTCCTTTTTTTTTTATTACTGGCGAAAGCCATCCTGCGGGGCCAAAAAATTTTATGTGATTTTAATATAAGAGGAAGTTGCCCTATGTCTCGAAATTTCCTTAATTGTGAATTAAGGTATTGATTTTGTTTTTTCTCAACTTGAGTTGTCATGTTGATAATTGGTTCTGTAATTAGTCCACTTTGTGCTTCACTGTGCAGCGTTTGAGCTTTTTGTGCCTTTGAGCAACATGGTGTCTGTGGATTTCTGGATTTTCTTTAGCTAAACCTATGGTTCCTTTTGTGTAAGCGCTTCTTTGGGGTTAGTTAGGATATCTGCTGTAATGAAGCATTGAATGGTGTCTTTTGTGACAATGGAAGCAATTAAATTTGCTTTTGCAATTTCTATATGTATGCGCATGTAACAGATAATTTGTGCAAAGTCTTTTTGACCTGACAAAATTATTTCGTTCGTTAACTGTTAAGTTTTTAAACCTCTCTCAAGAAGTAAGTTTATGCCCTCTTTTACATAGTTCGCATGACGTTTGTTTTCTTTCTTCTGATGGGAACGTTTGTGTTTTGTAAAAGCTTATGTTTAAATTTTTGTTGCTTCTAGCTTGGGGTCTACTTAAGCTTCCATTTTGGTCGTGTTTAATGTTCTTAGTTTTGATTATTTTTTCTTCTAACCTTTCCGCAATTTCATATTGGGTGGTAAGAAAATCTTTCATTTGTTGCCACGTTGGGCAATTTTTTCGTAATGAGAGTGACTGTTCCCATAGAAGTAACAACTTTTCTGGTAATGCGACGGTGCAAGTGTTTACCAGAATTGGGTCCCAGCTGTCTGTGGGAATATTTAGTGTCGATAGAATCGACAAACAATTAGAAACAGTGGATTCTAGTTTGATGAATTCTACACTTGTTTCTTTCTTAATTTTTGGCAAGTTCATTAGTGTCGTTACTTGTTTATCGACCAGTATTCTTTCGTTTTCATATCTCGCTTTTTGAGCTTCCCAAGCCAAATTGAAATTATCGTCATTAAGAGCGAACTGTTTTACTATGAAGCCTGCTTGGCCTTTTGTCTTGTATCGGAGGTGATACAGTTATTGTGCTTTTGATAGTTGTGGGTGGTTGATGTAAACGGCTGTAAACATGTCCCGGAAGGACGGCCATTCTTCCTTTATAACCTCCATAGAATGTTTCTGTGTCACATGCGGGCACCTCGAGGTGGATGCCTGAACTTGCCTTTTGACTGTCTAATTGTGGCAGCTCTACTCTATTGTGGGGAGTAGGTGCAATTGCTTTAATGACCTTTAGTTGATCGGAGATCATAGCTTTTGTTTCTTCGTACAGGTCTAAGCAGTTTTTGTATATGGCGTAAGCAGAAAATTTAAAATTTTGTGGTAGATCTGAATCATCAAAATCTACAAAGGCGTCATGAGCCGTTTGGAGACGAGTCCAAAAATTTTTAAGATTTTGGCCTTTTACTTCTAATAACGATTCAGAGTTTTCGTGAATCGATGAGGAAGCAAATCTAGTGCAGTATCTTATTAAACTGTCACTTTGTGAAATGAATTTAACAACCTGTTTTGAGCGGGTAGCTCCTGCAGATGAATTTTGATTTGTGTCATTATGAACAATTTTTGGTATATTGTGTATTAAAATATTTCTCAAACGAATTAAATTTTTCTCAGAGTAAACTGATTTGAATAAGGAAATTGAATTGAAACTTTTTAAAGTAAATGTTTTTATTTTCAGTTTAGGTTGCTAACAAAAGAATATGTTATTTCGTGTTATTATTACCGTTTCTGTTTATTTGACAAAAATTAATACTTATTTATTTTATTTTAGTTTTAAGTTTGCAAATATCCGCACTTTTAATTTATAAACAATTTTACGTCCTTATGTTAGTATTTGGGTACATCCTAATACTTGGACTCATATGTATGTATGTATGTATGTATGTGCTTATGAAGGTACTTATGTTTTGTGTAATGTAGAGCTCGCTGATGAGATCAATGCCCTATTTACATAAGTATGCACGAATTGTTTGTGTGTTTATGAGTATTGTTATGTTAAGCGATTGAGAGCTCGTTAGAGAGATCAATTCGCTTTTTGTACGCAATCCTACTTGTTTTTGTTTGCCAAAGGTATTGCGAGATATTTGCCAATTCGGACTTTGAAAAGATATGTGTATATGTATGTTTTAATAAATGTACCATATGTCCATTACTTATACTATGTACGTAAGCTTGATAATATTTATTTTTCACATTAATAATTGTTGTCTACCCGATCTTTTTGTATGTTTTCAGTTTAAAATTAAAATAAATTTAGCAGCGTTTAGTTATGCGCTAATTTTAACTTTACTTTTTTAGTAAAAATAACTACTTAAAATTTAATAGTTTAATACATATTATCCAACGTAGCATATATCGAGAGTGGCATATTGTATGCCGTATGTAATCATAAGGTACGCTTCTATATTTTTGCAATAAAAGGAGAGCGCGAAACGGAATTGTTAATCTGCAGTTATGCTCCCATATGCACTTTGTTAATGTATTTGGTACATATTATAAGTATATATAAAATTACGAAATTTTGCATATATGTATGTATGTTTGGTTTTGGTGTTTCTTTTCGTATTTTGATTTATGCAATCCTGCTTATTGTTTCAGAGGTATTGCTGGAAAGTATGTGCAAATAAATACCTGTTCCTTTTTGTTGTTAAATTAGTGTCTCACAAATGTGAGATTATGTCCGCATTCGGAACTATACAATTCATTTGGTATATGTACATATGTATATCGATATATAGTATATGTATATTGTACCAAACGGTTTACGGTTTTCTCGTATATTAAATATAGTTTGGTAATAGTTTTAGTTTGTCGTCAAAATTGTATTTAAAATACAGATATTTTATGAGCATATATGTATATATTTTTTTTATATGTACATACATATATACATTTAATAAATTAAGACCAAATAGTATGAATACGCTCACATTATTTTCCTCAGGGGGCTTTTTAGAAGGATGTTTGGTTGAATGCGCCTGTGCATTTAGTCCCACTGTCTTTTCTCCTCGGGATCCATTTGCCTATCTCCTTATTCTGTTGTTTTTGTTCGTATGTTTATGTTTTTAACTTTTTGCTTTACTGATGTTTTGAGTTTCCCGCCCGGTTTGTGGTTTAGCTAGGAAAAACGTTTTTATTTTATTGTTTGTATATCTATGTTTTTTATTCCTGTTTGGGGCACTGCACTTCTTGTTTTTTAACTTAAGCGCATTGCGCTTTTTTACCTTGGTTGCTTTTGTTTTTTTTTTATATTCTTTTTGTTTTTTGTTGTTGTGTGTCACTGCACTATGTTCCCGCACTTTACTTTGGTTCTTTTGTTTGTTTTATATTTTCTTTGTTCGTTATATAAGTTATCGTGAATTAACTCTCACGATGACCATTTAGTCGACGACACATCCGTCGACGCAACCTTCACTCAGGTCGCTCACACTAATGTAATCCGATACCTTACACGAGCTGCTGAGGCAGCATAATTATGTTTACGCAGTCGACTGCCAAATATTCCTTGTTCTAATCGCAGTGGAGTAGCGGCGCAGTGTCTCAGCGAATGTTGAAGTAAAGATGCGAAAGCTGGTGTCGACGCGACGCAATGTGGAATCAAATGTCGATGTGCGAACTGTGACGAATGTGTTGAACTTGCTCAGCGGACCATCCTTTATGTTTTATGGGTTGATGTAGAAGTGTGGTGATTTGTGTTGTGCGGTAATGAATGTGCTATGGTGTCGTCGGTTGTGGTATATTAGCTGTGTCTTACTAAGATGGACCAGTTTTTCTCGGGTAGAGTGGGTGGATGCTTAACTTACTTAAACAAGAAAACTACCTGACGTGATCGACTTTTTCATCATTCGACAAATAACTAAGAAATTCATTACCATGGAAAATGGATTGGACTTAAATTCGGACCACTCGCCAGTATTTCTAATCTTAAATGGCCATCTACAAGAAAGTAACAAACGACCTTATCTCTCTAATAGACATGTGGACTGGGAGTATTTCAAAGTTATGCTCGACAAAAATATTGATTCTAAAGTAAATATAACTACTTAAGATATATTAGAAGATGAAGTTCATACATTTGAGAAAACTATTCAAGAATCGTCTTGGAAAAGTACTCCTGATGACTCTAGATCGAGAGGATTGGCTGTTTTTTTTAACTTCTCTTTGGATAGAACATGATATATATAAATTAAGAGGAATTTTTGTCTCTCAACTACAGCATCACTTATAGGCAATGTAGCTTCATCAGAAACGTTTGCAGTATCACTATCATTTGTGCAATGATATGCAACTTCTGTATTTTCTGATTTACTTTCTGTAGATTTAGCAACGTCTTTCTGAACATTAAAATACTCGATCGCTTACGTGCTTTTGATAGAACAGCTTCGTTCTTTTTTTCCGTTTCATATTTTGTTTTACATTTAGCACTTCCAGAAGCGTAGTGTCGACCCGTATCTCTAGATCTGCTGCTCATGTTACCTACGGTGAGACGAATATATTTAAAAATTTGAAAATTGAAATTGAAAATATAAAAATATCAATTCTTAGTCGAAAAAAAAATATGTCGTTGTATTCCTGTATTTGGTCTTATTCACACTCTAAAGTTAAGGGAAATAAAAAATGCGTTGTAAGTATTAAAAAAAAATACCAAGTAAAATATCTTAACTGAAGTGAAGTTATTCTCGTTGATATTTATATTTTTGCCTTTATACCTATACATATATTTATACATATGTACGTATATATTTTTATATACAAAAACTCTTCTATTGTGTCTTAAAAACGATAATTGAATGAATTGCACACAGCGCTAACAGTACTCGAAGCAATGTCAAGACAACTTTTCTCAAGAATGGCTGACATCTAAAAGTGCTCTTAAGAGTTTTTTACGTTGTGCCAAAGGTAAATGTATAGCAATTCCTTATTGTTTGATTGCCAATAAAATCCTATTTTAAGCTTAGTATCCAGCTCTCAAGAAATATAAAAACTTCATAGAAAAAAACGCTTAAGAAACGGACAAGAAACTTTCCTGCAATAAATTTACTTGTGCTAGTATGCAGCTCTAAAGTAATCTAGTACTAATTTTTAATACTTTTTTTCAATAAAATGCGAATATGGCAAATCTGGTTTTACGAAGAAACATCAAATTAACAATTGTTTCTTGAAGGAAATTCAAAGTAATCATGATATTCATCGTAAATTAGTTAAAATTATTATTATGAAGTATGTATATTTCATTTTGAAATGTTGTATAAAACTTACCAATCATCAACAACAATCCTTAAATCGCAGGGAAAATACTTATGCTACAATACACATGCATACATACATATTCGCACAAAGTTTATTTTCTTTGTTTATTCTCTCTTGCTCTTCTAATGTGGATTATTCACAATGCGTAACTTGCTGTCAGATTAACTTGAAGAAATAATGTATTTTTTTTTCTTGAGCAATTACTTGAGAGCTGGATACCAACTTTTATTTGTTAGAGTTACAACTAGCTCGGCCGATGACAATATTAGGGAATTCCCCTATTAATTTAGGAGAGCTACCAACTTGCGTGGAGTGCAGTGAAATAGTACAACACATAACTTGTGTGGTGTGGTCAGCGTTCAATTTTAAAAACGTGGTACGTACAATTTAAAATTATTGTCGTAGAATTTAATATCAACGTTCTTCGTGGTAGGTATTATATGTACCTATACCTCCGTAAGGTAATTTAAAATTAGTTTAAAATCCAAATTATCCAAATGTACATACCTTAAACACTTATTATATAGAAAAAATATTCAACGAAATTGAATAACTTTTTGTTTATAATTTGAAAGGTTCATTTTCAAATTACCCGTCTTTTTACTTGAGACTCTGAAACAACTTGGTCTTAATGCCGGGCTGAACTAAAAATATTTGCCCTGTTAAGAGGTCAGCGTCCGCTTGGAAAAAGAAATAACTAGATAGAACATTTTAATTACTGTGTTTTATGATAAAAATAATTTTTTTGAAGTTATACTTCTTATACGAGTTCGGAAAAGGTTGTGATAATCATTTAACGCTTACATATTTACGCTAGCTTGTCGGCGAAGATGTTCGAGCAGCAAGGAAAGCGGCGATCGTTTGTTAGTTTCTTTCGGCACAGCTCGGATTTTCTACCAGCAACACAATGTTGCTATGCTTATGCTATTGTTGTTTTTGTAGAACAATGTTTTAATTTTTGGTTGGTGACATATTCACATGTGTGCGCATATATATGTTTGTATGCTTGTGCATTATTTTTCTTTCGTTTCTGTTACATTTCTGCGAATTCTCAACTATTTTGTCTGACTTGAAATACTCTGGGTTGGCCGTTGGAAAGTTAAGACTATACTTCACAGGATCCTTTCTGTAGTTAGTCTTCATTTACTTTCTTTGCAAATCGAAAGTATTAGCACCCCCTATGAGGAGGTATATCGTTTTATCTGATAGCGTGAGGTTTATGAACTTCATTTCTAATTTTGTCTTGTGGCATATTAGAAATGATGTTTCTTCGATGATCGCTCGGTCAACGGATAAGACGATTTCTGAGTGGTGATTTTAATGAATAAATTCCAAGGTTTTATACAAATAATTATATATAATAATGCAGTCAATAAATACAGTATATATATATAAGTACAGTACGCATATGTATGCGCATTATTTTTCTTTCATTTCTGCGAATTCTCAACTATTTTACGTGGCTTTTGGTTGAAATACTCTGCGTTAACTTTGAAAAGTTAAGACTTCACAGGATCATTTCTATAGACAGTGTTTATTTACTAATTAATTCATGTTCTATATAATATTGACTTACTATCTGTAGTATTAGTACACAGTGACAAGTGATTCAAACAAACAATAAAATAAGTGACAGTGATAATACGCATAACACAGCGGATTCCAGGTTATGTGATGGTAAGTTTCTCTCGAATATTTCAATTGTCCGCAATAGATGCACATTGTGCATTAAACTTGTGCTCTTGAAACTAATATTAATTGGATTGGCAAAAATTTTAATGGTTTGATTTTAAATTGATTTTACAACGGAAAAAGACAGTGCAGCCCGTGTTTCGAGGAAGGAAAACAGCACAATATTATCGTGAATTCCGAGTACGAAAGAAAGCAGAGCGGGAAAAGGAGAAATTGGAAATGATAGCTGGCAGTCAACCGAGGAAGAGGAAAACAGCTGCGGAATATTCGAGAGAGTACCGACCGCGTAAAAAAGATTCAACGTCTGCTGTTCCATCAATCTCTGCGGGAGCATCTATAACTACTGATGAATCAACGATCGTCAATTCACCGATAACTGCTGGGCCTTCAACGCGTGTTGATGGATTAATGACGGCTGGACCTCCGATCAATGTTGATCCATCAATGATTGGTGGACCTTCTACGTGCATTGACCCATCAACGATTGCTGGACCTTCTACGTGAGTTGATCCATCAACGTTTGCAGGACCCTCTACAAGTAGTGGTATACATTTCAGGGATATACCACGAAGGAAATCAATAGCAGAATATCAGCGAGAGTATAGAGCACGGAAAAAAGCTCAGCAAGAATTAGCAAGGGCCGCACCATCACGGCAAAGAAACGAGAGTACAACCAAGGATACAGAGCAAAACACCAATAATACCGGCACCGAAACGTCTGCTGTTCCATCAATCTCTGCGGGAGCATCTATAACTACTGATGAATCAACGATCGTCAATTTACCGATAATTGCTTGGCCTTCAACGCGTGTGGATCCATCAATGATTGGTGGACCTTCTACGTGTGTTGATCCATCAACGTTTGCAGGACCCTCTACAATATCAGCAAGAGTATAGAGCACGGAAAAAAGCTCAGCGAGAATTAGCAAGGGCCGCACCATCACGGCAAAGAAACGAGAGTACAACCAAGGATACAGAGCAAAACACCAATATACTGGCACCAAAAACGTGAGAAATAATCCACAAATTCCTTATGCTCACTTTCAACAACATAAAAAAGCAAATGAGTTTGTAATGGCAAAATTTACGAATAATAGTTTTGTATTGCTCGATATGTGATCGTTTGTGGTTCAAGCAAGATTTAACCGCACTTCCTGAGAATATTGATCAAGAAGTACTTTACAGAACTCTACCGTATGTTCCAAGCGAAAATATTCAACCATGACCAGTGTGTCTGTAATCACTGCGGCAAAAAAAAATATCAACTTACGCAGTTTACAATGGCTTCAAATATCCACCAATGCCTTATGATTTGCCACCGTTGGATATTATAACGGAACGATTAATTTCCCCCAGAATTCCTTTCATGGAAATAAAACGTTTGAGACACGTGCATGGGCAATTTGAAGCATATGGACAGGTTATAAATGTGATGGTTGACGTGGATACGATGGTAAAAAAAACTACCACGCAATATTTGAGATGATCACAGTATCAACGTGCACCTAAAAAACGGAAGATTCACAAATCGAGCTATGTTCAAGGCTTGGTTAAAAAAAAGGACAATCCGAGCATGGTTAAACTTTCTCAAAGGTACACCACTTTATCAAGACATAGAAATTGATCAGCAGTTCTTGAATGGACCGATATGTGATGGGAAAATGCCAAACGACAAAATCAGTGAACAAATCACAATCGAAGATAGCCTCACTGCCCAGCAACAAACGCTATTATGAGATGAAGATAAATATTTGCGACTTAGTCACAGCGTAAAAAAGATTTATTCGCCTTGATTCGGCAACTCGAAAGGCCTACGTTGTTTCTCACGCTGAGTGCAAATGAAATTGGGTGGATTCCGCTGTTACAACTGCTACAAAAAATGAAAGATGGAATAGAAATTTCTGAAGATGAAACCGCTCAATTGAATTGGTTGCATAAAAGTACATTAATCAACGAGGACGCTGTAGCCTGTGTCATGTATTTCAACAAATTAGTGCACACATTAATGAGTCTCCTACAAAGCAAAAAAGTATCCCCCATTTGCACAATATAGGGTGAAAGACTATTTCAAGCGAATCGAATTTCAACATTGTGGTAGTCCTCACGCCCATATGCTACTCAGGCTGGAGAACGCACCGAAACTTCCATTAAAGGAAGACAGAGAAAGTGCGATATCATTGATCGACATTTTAATCCTAGTATCCACATCTGAAGCATCAGGAAACATCAAATTGCAGACACATAAACACACATTTACGTGTTATAAAAAAGAAAAAGACCCAAATTTCGTCAGTTACGCCAGTCATTACAAGAAAATAAGGTCTCAATACGAAATAGCCGATTACAACGACATTGATGATTGCTATCGAAGCAACAATATAAATTTGGATGAACCGTACTATAAAATACTTTCTGCGGGAATTAACCGGCCACGAATTTTCTTGAAAAGAACACCAGCGGAGAAATGGCATAATCCATTCAACCCATTCTTATTTAATGTTTCAAAATCGAATATGGATTTGCAGTTCATACTTGACGAATATTCCTGCGCGACGTACGTCGTAGACTGTGTTAATAAATCTAACCGAGACAAATTAATGAAATCACAGAAAAATATCCAGATTTTGGAGTGGTTGAAATCACTAGAAAAGTGAGTGTCGACTTATTGAACTCAGTAGAG
The DNA here is from genome assembly GCA_027475135.1 of Bactrocera correcta. Classification (NCBI taxonomy): domain Eukaryota; kingdom Metazoa; phylum Arthropoda; class Insecta; order Diptera; family Tephritidae; genus Bactrocera; species Bactrocera correcta. The sequence goes on from CM050326.1 coordinate 79,760,275, forward strand.
ATTTCAAGCCAAGAAGCAGCTTGGTGGCTACTTCGTTAACCAATGCCAGAAGCCTCTAGATCGATAATATTCATCCCAACGTCGTGGCCGACAGACCGACATAGACTGAAAACAGCACACAATGACTCGACGGAGCTTAATGACGAGTCCACAGACATTTGGAGGGATAATCTGTTCGACAAATACGAGCAACGACCGGAGGAATTGAACGATCTAACTCTGGCCCAGTTTTGTGCGCAATACAAATGCAACGCCAATAATGAATACAAGAAATTGACTAAACACCAGGTTATGAGATATACAAATTATAATATGACAACCCAATTCGAAGAGTACAAAAGAGAGATGGTTACGCTGCATGTTCCCTTCCGCAATGAAGAGATAGAACTACTTTCCGAGTCAAAATTCCTTCAAATTTATGCAGACAATGAGAACATTATTCTAAAGCGTCGCAAGGAATTCGAGTCCAACATCAACATTGAAGAAACTATGAGATTATGTGAACAGTTGTATCGTGAGAAAGAAGAAATTGTATGCAAGCAGACAATCAAATGTCAACTATGATCTCCGTTTAGCAACCTTGAACAGACTCCAAGCAATTGCGAAACGAACAATTTTTTTAATTTACATATGCGAACAACAAATATCGGACAACGATCCATCTTACTACAGGCTATCCATCATTTAACATCGAAACAACTTCAACCATTGTTAGTATTTCTGACAGGTCCCGCTGGTTGTGGAAAAACTTTTGTAATTCGGCTCATCATGGAAATTTACAATAAATATGCAACCAACAGCGCACACTGCAATGCATATCTCACATGTGCCTCGACAGGAAAAGCTGCAGTGGCAATCGACGGTACCACCATTCATACTGCTTTGTCGTTGTACACCAGTAAAGATAGTGCTTTGAGGGCTGAAGCCTTACACCATTTCCGATCATTGTTTCAACACATTCGCCTGATCATAATCAATGAAGTTAGTATGGTTGAAGCAGAGCTTCTGAAAAGAGTCGGCAGGAGATTGAAAATTATAACAGGTAATTCAGGTTCACCTTTCGAGGGAATAGACATGATACTAGTTTGGGATTTGAGACAACTCCCGCCAGTGAAAGCTGCACCAATTTTCAAACAATCGAAACATTACATTGAATCGCAAACTTGGCGTTCATTCAAACTGCATGAACTCACACAAGTCAAGTGTCATTCAAATGTGGTTTTCTCGACCATTCTAACGAAAATCGGGAATGGGGATCGATTAAATGATGAGAAATTTGCGTTAGTAGAATCAAAATTTATGACAGAAGAAGAAGCCAATCAATAATGTTCTCACGGGATTCGACTGCCATATTCTAATGCCACGGTCGACAAATATAATCAACTCATCTTGGCAAATCATTCAGATCAGATCACATCCGTGGCTGTAGACTTCATCTCAGGTTGTGAAAATGATGAACAACTACACAGCGCACGTAATGCCCTTGAGAAGAAAACACTACCAACTGATACCGGTGGACTGCTACAAGGTTTAACACTCGCCATTGGAAAGTATTAAAGTAGTTGCTGATAGATTAGCCAACGGTGCTATTGGGAAATTAGATCACGTAGAAAGAAACGACAGTGGAGAAGTCACTCGATTATGGCTAGTATTTCCAAATTGTGGTAAAACTGGGGTAAATGCTCCTATGACAGCACGATCATTCATGCTAGCAAATAATACCAATCCTTTGGACGTGCCAATTGCCCGACGAAACGCAACAATATATCTTAATAGACAGAGGAGTATATCAGCTAACAAAAACCACTTTCCACTGGCACCAGCTTGTGGAGGAACTTTCAATGAAATTGTTTACTATTATGAAAAAGTTCATTCTCAACAGTTAGTTTATGTCGCACTGTCAAGAGCTGTTGCCATTGAAGGAGTTTACATTATCCCAGTGAACAAACAGAAAAAAATTTATCATGTCATTGGAAGCAATGACAGGTCATGTCGCGCTTTGCGAGATGAAATGATAAAATTACATCAAAATCCATTTATCACCTTAGAAAAATAATTGTTCGAGTTTCTTAGCACAAGAAAATGTTTATCAATAATATCATTCAATTGTCAAAGTCTTCGTGCTCATGTTGATGATTTCTCAGATAGAGCGTTGTAAAATTTCAACGAAATGAAACAAGAAATTCAGGCGTTGCTATTTATCACAATGAGCAAGACAAATGTCATATTTTCACTCCTCATATAGATATAAAGGCTCCGTACGCGAGTGGTGCTGATGTGACGATATCAATATAAACAAGAATTGGCGATTTGTGTGTGGTAGAATGTAAAATGAACCCTAGCGATAATCATAATAGTAAAAAATTTATTTTAATTGCCATTAATATGTCACCAAATTCATCGGCGAGAGATATAAAATTGTTCATCGGTAAAGCTTTATTACCGTTGTCAACTGCAGGTTCGCAAGCCTATAGATATTATCGGAGAACCAGTAGAGTATAGCGAACAACCGGTACCCCTTGCGGGAGATTTCAATGTAATTTCTCATTGCCAGAAGCTGAGCCATTACTGGCATTCCCCAAAGAGAAATTTTCATTAGAAATGATTAAACAAAAGGAGGTACGACTATTGATGCGTATTCGCGAGAAATATAGAAAAAAAAAAATGTAAGACACTTCATATCGTATTTTAGTTATCATAATCCAATTGTAAATATTATAGATATCAATCCGTCAGAACCCAGAAATGATAATTGATTTGGACTTTGCTTTATAAAATGTGCATAATAAATTTATAAAATGTGAATTTAAGAAAGTGTTGGTCACTCCACCATATTTTTATCCTTTCCCTCTCGCTAGTTTTCTTTGATACAAAATGATATGCATTTCTTGGAATATCACTAAGAAGTATAACTTCTTCCGCGCGTTGGGACTCCACGCACCAGTTTTTTTTAATATAGAAGGTCACAAGAATATCGCTTAAAAAATTTAATAACTATACCTATTTTCTTTTGAGGGCCATGAATCATAAAAAAATTCGATAATGATTTTCTTTTTATTTTATTTTATGAAAATATTTATTTAATTAATAACAAGTCACAACAGCGGTATTTGGCAGAAATTAAAATTTATTTTGATATAAAAATTAATGGATATTAATAAAAAAATAAAAATCTGGACGCTTGAAGAGTAGAAATGGACCTAGTATAGATACTAGTCTAAATATATCGATTATAATATTTATAATTAAACATCGATTCACAACAGTTGAGTATTTCTTTGGATGAATATATGTATATGTATGTGTATATGTTTATATGCATACGTATATGTTTTATGCTACATGGGGTTGTTTTTAAGTACAATTTCTATACGTTTTTTTAATATTATTGTATGCACAATATATGTTTGTTTATGTACATATGTATGTATGTATGGATGGATGCATGTACATATGTTCATGAAGCAAACCGAATGGCTTGTCTTACCTCACACTCTAGAGAAATTTATTGGGCTGAATCCAAAGCTTTACAACTGCGTTAAACTCTGCCATCTCATGAATTTTGTAAAATGTCGCGATTAGAACATTTTGAGAATAATCTACACCCAACTCTTTTTTTACACGGATTTGAAGTTACACGGTTGGAAAATTTTTTTTTTTTTTTTTTTGTGAAAAACTTTTAATCTAGTACGGTTTCAAAATCACTGTCTTGTAAGGATGTTTACAAGTAATAACCCCCGATAATCGGGGGACTCCGTTATTTAAAATGAAAAAAGTAAACAATTTTTTTTTTTATAACAACTCAATTTATTCAAGTACTTCATGGAAAACTACATTCGTAGTGGTTTTATTTTGGTCGTAAGTCTTAACTTTGATATCTTGAAAAGATCGTACTCGACTCAATGCGACATACAGCTGGCCTACGTAAAACAATCCTCCTTGAGGAAAGCACCAACTCTTGCTAGAGTCTGCCCTTGAGATTTGTTTATTGTTATTGCGAATGCTACAATTATTGGAAATTGGCGACGCTTTAAAATAAAAGGAAGTGTTGATTCGCTGGGCTGTAAATTTATAAGGGGCAATAAAATTTGTTTCCCTTGTGATTCACCGGTTAAAATTTCGACCTCCAAACAATTACAATGTAGTGCTTTTACTATCAATCGAGTCCCATTGACCAACCCTTCATATGTATTAAGATTGCGGATTAACATCACAACTGTTCCAACCTTAAGCCTTAACTCATGAGGCGCTACTCCACTGAAATTAAGGGAGTTTAAAAATTCTGTAGGGAATTTAACATGCTTTTGAGGATCTTCAGAAACGACAGTATCCACGCTATAATACAGTCTGGTTCACTTGATTAGATTCAACAATTTTTGTGAAAGAAAATTTTGATTAAAGTTTCTATATTTGATCTATCAACAAATAGTTTTCTTCTAACTTAAGCTAAGACTGTACTGGTTTAAAAATACAAACACATCGAAATATTATTTCAGCTAACGGTATTTCGTAGCGGTAAAAGTTCGGCAGCTGCAATATTCTGCTTGATTTATTGGTTCACTTGAATAGAGGCGCTTAGTTTGCTTACATCATTTGCGCAATAAAGGTGTAAAACTAAATATTTTTTTTAAGCATTCATTGTGTTAAGTCGTAAACTTGTAAATTCGAATAAAATGGGAAAGCGGAAAAGTTTATCAGACCGAGAAAAAGGGCAAATTGATATATTGACCTCTGAAGGACTTTCAAATCGCCAAATTGCCAAAAAGATTGGTCGAAGTCCAAATGTTGTTGATCATTATGTGAAAAAGAGTGCCTCCTACGGTAAGAACTACAAAGGAAACCCGGATAGTCCTTAGGATTGCATCCAATTCCGCACTTTCAACATCAAAAATTATAAAATTAGCTGATGTTGCAGCTAGCAAATCCACAGTTAGAAGGGCTGTTCTGAAAGCACCACATCTGAAATATAAAAAATTACAAAAAAAACCGCCTTTGAATAAACTTCGCAAGCAACGTCGCCTCGATTTTGCAAGAGACCAAATGGCTTGGAATTCTGTCACAAATAACGACCCTGGTGAATGGAAAAAAGTTGTATTTAGTGATGAAAAGAAATTTAATCTGGATGGGCCGGATGGATACAATTACTATTTCCATGATTTAAGAAATGAGGAGAAGTACTTGAGTCGCCATCACAGCCGTGAAGGTGGAGTTATGGTATGGGGAGCAATATCGTACTATGGCGCGTTCGAGCTGAGAATTGTAAACTCCAGAACTACGGGAAACAGCTATAAAACGATGTTGGAATCATCTTTTCCAGAGATCGGGAAACATTTGGACCAATTCCTTGGATCTTTCAACAAGATAATACTCCTGTTCATACTGCAAGATTGGTCAAAGCTTGGATGGCGTCCCAAAACATTGAAACCTTAGCATGGCCCCCGTATTCCCCAGATCTCAACATTATAGAAAATGTATGGGGATGGCTAACTCGTAAGGTTTATGAGAACGGACAACAATTTGAATACAAAAATGATTTAATTCGAAGTATTAAAGCGGCCTGGTCTGAAATTTCACTAGTCTATCTCGAGAGTTTGTACAAATCCATTCCCCAACGTGTTTATGAAGTAATTTACAAACAAGGTGGCAGCACAAAATATTAATCTTTAAAAAAAACTTTGTTCTTGTATCTATTTACATATTTTTTCTAAATTTGTAAGTGAACCAATAAATCAAGCAGAATATTGCAGCTGCCGAACTTTCACCGCTACGTAATACCGTTAGCTGAAATAATATTTCGATGTGTTTGTATTTTTAAACCAGTACAGTCTTAGCTTGAGACACCTAAAAAATTTCCAAAGTGAGCACCGTTTCAAACAATTACCAACTATAGCGGCGCGTGAGCTATTGGGCACCACAGGAAGAACTTGCCTGAAATCACCACGTAACAAAATAACCTTTCCACCAAAACCTATATCATTTTGGTGAATATCACGTAATAATCGATCTTTTAAATAATGCAGTCCCAGGAACCATGCTAGCTTCGTCCCATATTATTGCTGTAAAACATTTGATTGCTTTTCCGAGGGAGCTATCTGGCTTAATTAGTGAAACAGAAGATTCAGTCAAAGGTATTGGAATGGTGAATAGTACTCATACAAAAAAAAAGTTTTGCCAGAGCCGCCAGGACCATCAACAAAGAATGCTTTTAAGACATCGTTGCTACTGGAAATTGCATGGATTATTTGGTCGAATATAATCTTTTGCTCATGATTAAGCTGTTCCTTTAGTGTTTGCGCGTATAATACTTCATCATCTATATTATAATTCTCAATTCCTGTGTCTTCAGTGGTAAGATCATCTGCAGGTAACCCGAAGTCTTTTAAAGATGTGCTATGTGATTGGAAAATGTGACTAATATTTCTCAATGCTAAAAGCTCGCTGGTGTTTTCTGAATTATTTTTTAAAAAATCGTCACCAAGATGCAATTTAAATTTTCTCCAGAGCTCTATTGGTGAGGTTGGTTCTCCAAATATGCAAATCATTGCACACATACGTCTCAGTTGAGCAGGCATTTTAAAGACAGAAGCTTCTTCAAGTGCGGCGGTCCACTCTGTGTCATCCGCTAGCAACTTTCTCTTTACTGCTGATTCCCAAGAAGAAAGATGTTCCCGGTTCACGGTTAATATATCTGAATACGACCTGGATACTTTTAACGAAGTAAGCAATAAACGTAAAGCAAAGAGTTCCCGATTTTTTGGATCGACCGTATACATTCTATCAATTGCATTACTCGGACGTTTTCTTCTTTGCCATGAGCGCGACGCATCTTGCCAAGTAAAGTACTCAAGAATTTGATAGTACAACAAAGTATTCACAAATGGATCTATCGCATTCAATTTAAAATATGCGGTTAAAGTGGTATCGCGGCATCGAGCAAGGGTATCAGAAATCGCAACATTATCATCACGAAAATAAAGCTTTTACCATGTGCGACTTTTCTTGCATTGAAAATTCCAAAAGCCTCCAACAGGCTTCAGGAGCGCTAACATATCGAGCGTCTATAAATGTTGATATTTCATCATGATTATCCACGCGATCAATAATTCAATAATTTGAACTGTTGCGCAATCATATCCTTTGTAAATATATTTATGGAGGTATTTAACGCTTTTTATCGATGAACATATTTCGATGTCTATTTCGGTTGTCTATTTCAATTAAATTTTTATTGGCACGAACAACTATTTTATTTCAATCATTGCGGCGGCGATATTGAGGATAGCCGTTAACGTTTGAAAACGTATTAGCATGAAAAGTTTTCGGATAGTTTTTGAGCAAATTCCCGTATCAGTCATGCAGGGCGATGATGGATTAAGTACTCCACATGGGCCATGAATCATACGTTTTGAGACTATTTCATACAACTCAAGCTCTGCCTCCTTATTAGGAAACTCAGCGCAAACAACCAGGTCAATTTCAGAAGGCTCGCGAATAACATTTTCTTCGTGAAGTGCTACTAAGATGTGGGCATTTGGTAGACCCCGTTTTTTAAACTCAATGACATTTAGGTAGTATTTCACCTTTCCAAATACATTCCTCTGGGAAATATCTTTCATAAGCTCATTGAGCTTTTGCTTAAAACCCCGGGCTATTAGTTCTGGATGCATTTCCGGTCCCTTGTATCTCTCAATATTCTGAATGACTTCTGGCCATTTTGGGTTGCATGTAAAAGTTATGAAAAGCGACGGTTTTCCATATTTTCTAACCATAGCCATAGCATCCTGGTAATGCATGTTCATATTTCGAGGGGAGCCAACAAAACTTGAAGGAAGTACAACTATACGACCAGGACGAACACTTTCCATATTTGCACCACGCATTAAGTAGTCATGCAAACCAGCATATGTTTCAACACGTAGCTCTTTCTGATTAGTTCGCAGAAATGCCAGACGTGCTCCTTCAATTCGGACATATTGGTCAACTAAATACTGTTGCCAAAGTTTATCTGACGCATGAAGCAAGCTGAAACCTTCTCTTATCGCCATACGGTAAGCAACAAACTGCAGTTGGGTTAATTTAAATCTACATTCCGTTCGATGACCTGTTCATGCAGAAGAGTTTCATCATATCCTGACTCGCCATAAGGAAACAAAAGCGGATATACTAATGGATCTCTCAACCTATGTAGCGTTGAGACAAATAATAAATTCTGCATATCAGATTTCCGTGAAAATATTCGCAAATTTCGATTTCCAGGTGGTTCACCATCCAGCAGTTTGGCAAATTATAACGTCGATCAGCGCTATTAAAAAGTAGCATGCTATTTCGGCGAGCATTGCGATTTTCTTCTCTGGCCCTCTGTTCCTCTTCGCGTTTAACCTGCGCCATATGCTTATACTCATTTGCCAAGGGGTTAATATTTGAAAGCATTTTGTGGATTTCTCTCAGCAAATACCTACCGCAGTTTGAATTATGTTGTGCCCTTATATCAGTTGCTTGATCCGTGTCAAGAATAAAAAGCTGGGCGTAGGAGGATTCTGAAGGATGATCTGCGTGCAATGGACCTACCCTATGATATATTGATCCATGCGCCCAGTAGGCTGCGCAATTTTCGCTTCGAATGATGCAATAGCAAACGAGCTATTTAGCTGCCGAATATTTTCTAAATAGTGTCCCCGCCAAGAACTCAAATCATTTTCTAACACAGCTTTCAAAAACCCAGGTACACGTAATTCTTGAAGTTTAACTTTTCAGCCATGACAACATGTCGTAAAGCCATTTCTTACCTAGTAACAATTCCAACCAAATATCAAGACAATAAGTATGTATATATGTACATACATTACGAATATAAAACAATGAAAAGTATAGGTACCTTTTCACTTCCGAAATGTTTTGCTTTACAGTGTAAACATATGTTCGTCAAACCCCCAAGCGAACTATACTCCGGAAGAACTACGGAGTTTAGGGCAGCTTTGAAATAACTTGCCATAGATCCTGCATGACTACGGCTCTAATAAAACAGGTCAATTCATATACATACATTCATTAACAATTAAAAATTCCTTTTTATCTATAACATTCACCTCTTCTCTTTGACCTGTTAAACTCCTTTTTCGTCTAATTCGCCTTTGGTTTGGCATTTTATTTTTAATAATTAATCTGAATCTGCACTGAAATTCGGTGTAGTATTTATGCATTCGCTGGTAATAGCCGCCTTGACTTTTGGAAGAAAACTGAACTGACTCAAAGCTTACCAAACGCAATAACACTTCTAATCAAAATAACGCCGACAACAATATTTCTGTTAGATTTTGCACTTGCGTCTTCGCCCATATATACATACATATGTTTGTAAATATGTATGTGTGAATATAAAACGAAGAAGAAGAGAGCGCATGTCAAATCGTAGATAGCGCCTTAGTGCATGCATATGAATGTATGTACCATATGTATGTACAATTCATACAACTACGCAGTGCACATGCCAAAGCAAACGTTTGTAATTTGTAATATTCGTCATTCTCTTATTGTCATTTTGCTACCGAGCAGGCAACATTGTTGTTGTTAGATTTCGCACTTGCGCCTTCGCGTATGTGAGTATGTGTTGAACGAAAGCAAATGACAGAAACATTTGTAATTATTCGTTCTCTTACAAATATGTTCTTTTCTGTAGAAGCGCGCTTATATTAGCTTAATGTAAAAATTTAAGAGCTTTAAAGGCAAATATATCAAAAGTGGTTTAATGAATTTAAAATCTGTAAAATGTGTGCAAAGTTTCAGATCCCACACTTTAATTATATGTATTATTTGTCTCTGTACGTTTTGTAGATCTCTAGAAATAAGCGCATTGTCTTAAAATAATATAGATATATAATATAGATTTTTACCACACTTAGCACCATTGCTGGGAAATCCACTTATTCGATAACTCTTACCTACACATTTTGTTCGCATGAAATTTACATTGCTGAAATGGATATCTCCAGCAGACAATTGCGCTTGTTATCAAGTAGCGACAAATAATTATGTAGCTATCTAAATATTTTTTCCTTATTTCTATTATAATTTTTCTGTTCTTAATTCTGGATTAACAGATTTGTTTTGTTTTTCGCTTACTCTACCAATTTTTCACCTGTATGAATTAAGTATTTTAAGTTTTAATGCTCAATAAAATACCATATGAACATACAATTTGTATGCATATGTGAAATTTTATAATTTTCAACATTTTTTACAGTTTTTCGAAGCTCTATATTTCACCTTACACGGTTTTCAGACATGGAACGTTTCCTCCATTTTACTATAAGAAACGCCTCTTTTTTTACACGGATTTCTGAGGAACGAATCTACCGTGTAAAAAGAAGAGTTGAGTGTATTTTATTTTGCAGACATAATTAGAGTGTCAGCAATTATTCGAACGCCGATTTCGTCTGTAACTGACAGTATTACTGCTTGACAATAATATTGTATAATTCTTGGTACTCAGTACCTTGTGCATCGGAAAACGCATGTAGTAAAACATCAAGAATTTTGGGAAGATAGTTGGGGTTCTTACTGTTCGAACTAGAGTTAAGATCACTATTTCCGATATGCCAATGCAGACTCCTTGGCGCTGATCTGGATGTTCTGAATTATTTAATATTGGCATTATTTCGAGCAGTACTTCCTCTCCCAATTTTTTTACCAAATCTTCTAACGTTAACGCAGCAACTTGACGTTTATCATAGCTAGTGCTTGCCAAACATCTTAAATGTAAACTAAATATATAAGAAAGATTTCTTTTAGTGTAGGTGATGTGATTGTTACTACAACTTTCCAAACATCCCTGCCAACAACGAGCGGTTAAAAAACCAGTGAAAGAGTAGGTAATAAAATAATATAAGAAAGTGGTTAGATTGCCATAGGCCGCGTGAAGATTCTAGCCACTTTTCCCCTCACACGAACATGTGCATACGTGTGATTATACATCTCGGTTGCGCTCATTCAGCAGTGTCATATAAAAAAGTATATCCGTCCTGCTCTAACATTCCAATCGATGGCTGATGCAGGGTTGCATTTTCTCTTTTTAAACAGCTGATGCAAGGTTTTAAAATTTCAAACAAAACTCTTTAATTTTTCAAATTTTTATTTTATTTTATTTTTTACATATTCACATAAAATTTATTATAATTGATATAAATAAAAATATATTTAATTTGAAAAATAATTAAAAGAACAATTAAATAAAAATAATAATAACATCTGAAGGAAAAGATAAATATTATCTAATCATTTGAAATATAAAACAAACATTTGTTTTCTCATATTATATTGTCTGAAACCTTGTTTGGTATCGAAGGGCTCGGAGAGGTCCTTCCCGATCTTGACGGAGCTTTGGGGGTTGCTCAACGTTAGTTTATACAGCCAAATTAGTTTTTCGGGGATACCAAATTCAGAAATCGCGGCATAGAAGCAACTCCTTTTCGTGCTGTCGAAAGCAGCTTTGAAATCGACAAAGAGGTGGTGTGTGTCGATTCTCCTTTCACGGGTCTTTTCCAAGATTTGGCGCATGGTGAATATCTGGTAGGCTGTTGATTTGCCAGATATAAAACCACACTTATAAGGTCCAATCAGTTTGATGACGGTGGGCTTTAATCTTTCACACATTACGCTCGATAGAACCTTATATGCGATGTTGAGGAGGCTATTCCCACGGGTGTTGGCGCAGATTGTGGGGTCTCCTTCTTTACGGATTGGGCATAGCACACTTAAATTCCAATCGTTAGGCATGCTTTCGTTCTTCTCCTGGCGTTGTGCTTTCACTGCCGTTCAGCAGGCTGGAGAAGTGTTCCTTTCATAATTTTAGTATACTCTGGGCATCGCTCACTAGATCACCTTTCGGAGTTCTATTATACCGAATTGCCGATGAGTGCTTTCAGAGGAGAGGAGAGAGAGGATAGGAGCAGGAGTGCAAGACGAGTAAAAAATCGTTCGTTGGCAGCTCTCATAGGTGCGCTCCAAACCAAAAAATGTTGTTTTATATTTTGATTATTGCTTCGTAAATCTAAACTCAACTTTATCTGCTTTTTCAAATATACAGTTTTTGTTTTGGTATCTTTCGCACTTCTGCCAAGAGCATTGGTAACTGAAAGTGATGCAGGCAATCATATCAGCTATCATAATAACCACTGTTTTTACGAATCCATGGTTTTAGCCAACGGTTGAAATTCTTCAAGTCGAGGAGCGTCTCGTAGTACTTACGGTTAACATACTGAAACTGAATTTGATACCAAGGTATGAAGGCACTAACTTATTATCCATCCAAAGCAGACACTGAAATCATCTGAAACAGCGATCCGAATAGGCACTCAGAGATTCTTGTAAACTACGAACTGGATAGCCACCACAGAAATGAATGTGGAAATTGCTGCAGCAATCATTGTGAAACTAAGACATACTCTCTACTTAGGAATAGCGTGATCATCATCTAGACCACCTTACCCCAATGTCATCCAAAATGCAAAGAAAATAGCCAGCACTTCATTGTAGTAACGTAATACTTGAACAGTTCCTTATATTCATTACAACATATAGGGATATCATAAATACATACATACGTACTGCTGTGTATATGAAAATAGTAGGACAACAGCTAATTGCCAAGTCAAATTATAGAAATGAAAAAATCCTGTTACATTTGCTTCCATTGTCTTTTTTATGACGCATTTATATATTATCTATAACAATAAGCTGTGTCGTCGACGATAAAGGCAAAAAAAATAAATAAATATATTTAATAAGTGGTTTACTAATTTTGTATTAATTTTTTTTTATGAAAACCTAGTGACTTTTCCTTTTTTTGTTTTCGAACCTTCCTTTTGTTTGTGACGTGCGTTTTTTGCTGCACAGAGGCGGGTGCGAATCTTGGCTGCAAGAAGATAGTGGTCCGAGTCACATCTAAAACACTGGAGACGTGTCTTCTGTCTATCACAACATGATCGATATGGTTGATGGTTTTTCGATCCAGAGACAGCCAGGTGACTTGATGAATTTTCTTATGCTGAAATCTAGTACTACAGATAACCATATTTCGGGCTCCGCCGAAGTCCATCACCACAACCCATTTGGGGATCTTTCATCGTGAAGGCTGAATTTACCGACCGTTGAGCCAAAGATACCTTCTTTGCCCTTTCGTTCATCCACTGGGGTAAATGACAGTACTCGGCGACGGAGTCTCTCCCACCACGAATCCCACACCAAGTTTGCGCTCCTTTATAAGGCCACTGAGGACATCAACCAGCTGGGCAGCGGCACCTTCCCAATTAAGGGACCGGACATTCCAGATGCCTGCTCTCAAAACGTAATCCTTAATACGTTTGTCTTGGTCGTCACCACAAGATGTGTTTTCATCCGAGGCTGGTTGTTATTTTTATTTGGAGCGTTTTGTTACGAGGCGTCCCAAACCCAATGCACAACCGTGCGGAGGGGATATTTCGCTTTCTTACTTTAGCTCGCCTTCAAACGGATGTTCTTAGGCTACCCAGAGGATACTTTGTCAAAGACCGGAAGTCTTGACCTGCTTGAGCCATATATGTATAAAAAAATCGTTTCTGGTTTCTAGAAAGTTTAATTTTACTTTCCAATGCATATATGCCTATCGTCTTTGAACTAAACCAAATAAAAATGATATATTTTTAATCATAATTTTACAATGACGTCATCTCGTTTATTTTTTATTATATACATATATCCAAAACGCAGACAATAACTTAACATTTTTTTTTATTTCGAAATTAATTTATTAATCATTTACAGTACATAAAATAAAATAATTTCGAAAAACTTTAGTAGGGCGTATTCACACTTTTAATTCAACATTGTATCATCAAATTCTTCATCTTTATCCCAAGTGAATGGCAAACACAAAACTTTCCTCACTTGAGAGATCCTCCATATAAACTGCGGTTCGTCCGTGTTTTAATAGTCCATCACCATTGCCAGAAATGAAAATATGAAACTTTAATAAATCATCCACTCGTTGAGAAATATTTCAAAAGTGCTCCTAAACAACCTGCAGAAGCAGATCGAGTAATGTCCTATCATATTCAGACGAGTAGCGCTTAATGGTTATTTTAAACATTCAGACTTTTTCCTCCAACCAAACATAACATAGTGTATTAGATTTTATCCCATTATGAATTTCATTAAAATGCGAATCAGGCCGTGAATGTATGATAACCAATTCGGATATTGCTTGTCCAGCTATCATGCGAACACTTCTATTCGAGTCATGTAAAGCCTTAAACTTCAAATTTAAACATTTGCAATAAGGGTATTCCATCAAACTCATAAATGCCTCATAAAACTCTTAAACTCGTAAAATTCTGTGACTTATAAATGAGCTGTCAAAATTTGTATGAAAAAAAGTTTACGCGTTTCGTATAAAACTATGAGGCAAATTCGACGCGTATTTGCTTCATAAACTGATATTTTGTTTTAGTATTGCCATTACACAAAAAAAGTTTACATTTAGTGCTTCAAAAACGTAAAGTTTTTAGTGCAGGCAACACTACTACTGGAGGATGGGGTCATGTGTAGAAGTTCACGCAAGTGAGGAAAGTTCTCTGATCGCCATTCACTTGGGAGTGGCCAGAAACGATTCTTTTACATATGACTCAAGCAGCTCACGACTTCCGGTCTTTGACCAAGTATCCTCTGGGTAGCCTAAGAACATCCGTTTGAAGGCGAGCTAAAGTGAGAAGGCGAAACACCCTTGCATAGGGTTGTGCGCTGGGTTTGGGACCCGCCACGTAAAAAAACACCCCCAGTGAATAGTCATAAACAGCCTCGGATGAGAGACCCCCCTTTTGATGACGACCATGGCAAACGAATTAAGGACTATGATTTGAGGGCATGCACCTGGAATGTCCGGTCCCTTAATTGGGAAGGTGCCGCTGCCCAGCTGGTAGATGTCCTGACATCACCGCCGTCCAAGAAATGCGATGGACGGGACAAGGACAGAGACGTAGGTCCTTGTGACATTTACTACAGTGGCCATGTAAAGGAGCGCAAGTTTGGTGTTGGATTCGTGGTGGGAGAGAGACTCCGTCGCCGAGTACTATCATTCACTCCGGAGAATGAACGTCTAGCCACAATCCGCATCAAAGCGAGGTTCTTCAACATATCGCTGATTTGCGTCTACGCCTCGACGGAAGAGAAGGAGGTTGTGACCAAAGATGCCTTTTATGAGTGCTTGGAGCGCACTTATGAGAGATGCCCCCGCCACGATGTCAAAATCGTGTTTGGCGACTTCAATGCCAGGGTGGGCAAAGAAGGTATCTTTGGCACTACGGTCGGTAAATTCAGCCTCCACGAGGAAACATCCCCAAATGGGCTGAGGCTGATCGACTTCGCCGGGGCCCGAAATATGGTTATCTGTAGTACTAGATTCCAGCATAAGAAGATACATCAAGCTACCTGGCTGTCTCCGGATCGAAAAACCACCAACCAGATCGATCATGTTGTGATAGACGGAAAACACGTCTCCAGTGTTTTAGATGTGCGTGCGCTCCGAGGTCCTAACATCGACTCGGACCACTATATTGTTGCAGCCAAAATTCGCACCCGCCTCTGTGCAGCAAAAAACGCACGCCAACAAACACAAGGATGGTTCGACATCGAGAAGCTGCAATCACAACAGACAGCCGAACGTTTTTCTACTCGGCTTGCACTCCTGCTCTCTGAGAGCACTCGTCAACAACTCGGTATAAGGGAACTTTGGGACGGAATTTCAAACTCCTTACGTACAGCTGCAACCGAAACCAATGGTTTTCGGAAAGTGCAAAAGAACAGCTGCTACGACGAAGAGTGCCGTGTCGCAGCGAAGAGAAAACAGGCTGCCTACCTCGCAACGTTACGATCGACCACAACACGTGCGGGATGGGATAGATACCGAGAGTTGAAGAGGGAAGCGAGACGCATTTGTAGACAGAAAAAGAAAGAGGCCGAAATGCGTGAGTACGAAGAGCTTGATAAGCTGGCCGACAGGGGTAATGCTCGAAAATTCTACGAAAAGATGCGGCGGCTTACAGAAGGTTTCAAGACCGGAGCATACTCTTGTAGAACCCCCAAAGGTGATCTAGTTACCGATTCCCAGAGCATACTTAAATTATGGAGGGAACACTTCTCCAGCCTGCTGAATGGCAGTGAACGCACAACACCAGGAGAAAGCGAACCCGATACCCCAATCGATGACGATGGAGCAGACGTTCCATTGCCCGACCATGAAGAAGTTCGAATAGCAATTGCCCGCCTGAAAAACAACAAAGCGGCAGGGGCCGATGGGCCGAGCTATTCAAACACGGCGGCGAAGAGCTGATAAGGTGCATGCATCAGCTTCTTTGCAAAATATGGTCGGACGAAAGTATGCCCAACGATTGGAATTTAAGTGTGCTATGCCCAATCCACAAAAAAGGAGACCCCACAATCTGCGCCAACTACCGTGGGATTAGCCTCCTCAACATCGCATATAAGATTCTGTCGAGCGTATTGTGTGAAAGATTAAAGCCCACCGTCAACAAACTGATTGGACCTTATCAGTGTGGCTTTAGACCTGGTAAATCAACAACCGACCAGATATTTACGATGCGCCAAATCTTGGAAAAGACCCGTGAAAGTAGAATCGACACGCACCACCTCTTCGTCGATTTCAAAGCTGCCTTCGACAGCACGAAAAGGAGCTGCCTTTATGCCGCGATGTCTGAATTTGGTATCCCCGCAAAACTAATACGGCTGTGTAAGCTGACGTTGAGCAACACAAAAAGCTCCGTCAGAATCGGGAAGGACCTCTCCGTGCCGTTCGATACCAAACGAGGTTTCAGACAAGGCGATTCCTTATCGTGCGACTTTTTTAACCTGCTTCTGGAGAAAATAGTCCGAGCTGCAGAACTCAACAGAGAAGGTACCATCTTCTATAAGAGTGTACAACTGCTGGCGTATGCCGATGATATTGATATCATCGGTCTCAACACCCGCGCCGTTAGTTCTGCTTTCTCCAGACTGGACAAGAAAGCAAAAGAAATGGGTCTGGCAGTGAACGAGGGCAAGACGAAATATCTCCTGTCATCAAACAAACAGTCGTCGCACTCGCGACTTGGCACTCACGTCACTGTTGACAGTCATAACTTTGAAGTTGTAGATAATTTCGTCTATCTTGGAACCAGCGTAAACACCACCAACAATGTCAGCCTAGAAATCCAACGCAGGATAACTCTTGCCAACAGGTGCTACTTCGGACTAAGTAGGCAATTGAGAAGCAAAGTCCTCTCTCGACAAACAAAAACCAAACTCTATAAGTCACTCATAATCCCCGTCCTGCTATATGGTGCAGAGGCTTGGACGATGACAACAACCGATGAGTCGACGTTGCGAGTTTTCGAGAGAAAGGTTCTGCGAAAGATTTATGGTCCTTTGCGCGTTGGCCACGGCGAATATCGCATTCGATGGAACGATGAGCTGTACGAGATATACGACGACATTGACATAGTTCAGCGAATTAAAAGACAGCGGCTACGCTGGCTAGGTCATGTTGTCCGGATGGATGAAAACACTCCAGCTCTGAAAGTATTCGACGCAGTACCCGCCGCGGGAAGCAGAGGAAGAGGAAGACCTCCACTCCATTGGAAGGACCAAGTAGAGAAGGACCTGGCCTCGCTTGGAATATCCAATTGGCGCCACGTAGCGAAGAGAAGAAACGACTGGCGCGCTGTTGTTGACTCGGCTATAATCGCGTAAGCGGTGTCTACGCCAGTAAAGAAAGAAGAAGAAGAAGAACACTACTTGCAAAGAAAAAAAGAACGGTCCAACATTTGTGCTTGTTGCAAAATTTTGTTAAATTTAAAAAATAAAAACCATTGTATAATGAGTGCATCAGTAAGTATTACTTAAATAAAACAAATGCAACACTGACAGAAAAGTCAAAATACCTATTTACGCTGCTTTTATACGTATGAAAAAAGGGAGCGTTCCAAAAAATTTTTAAATTTTTAATTTTTAATTTTTTAAATTTTTAAACTTATAAGTTATTACATTTACGAGTTTGGTGGAATACCCTAAATATCTTTATTTATTCGATCTGCCTTTTGTTGCAGACAATCGTTAAATGGAGCTACATTTAAAAATCAAACAAATATTGATAACATATCTTATGAAAATTTGGGAATATGTTAAAACTAGAGATTTGAATAATTTTGAAATTATTAAATATATAGAATTTGAGGTTTATGATTTAAAATTTGAAAATATAAACTTTATTAATTCAGTAAAAAATTACATAAAATCACACCCTACATATTGGATTTTTATAATTAGCAGTATAAGTAGTTTTTAAACTGATGAAATTAATTGTAAATTGGAAAGAAAATAAAAATTCAAGAATGCAAGAAGAAATGTTCGATAAACTTACTTTTGAAATTGAAAACTTGAAACCTTGCCTTAGCTCAATAGCATAACGGGTAATATGGGGTGGGCCATATAAAATTCTAAATTTCGAAGATAGGGCGTAAAATATTGAGTGTAGCGTTTCCTGTATGGCCTGTTGGAAGCAAATGTTGTCCAAGTCTTCCTCAATTTGCTTGAAGAAAAATTCGGTTAACACTGCGCGATATCGCTCACCATTGATGGTTACGGTTCCTTTTTCATTTTCGAAGAAAAAGAGCCGATGATTCCACCAGACCAAAATCCGCACCATACAGTGATTCGTGCTGGGTGCATTGGCTTCTCGACGATTACGTGCGGGTTTTCTGTGCCCCAAATGCGACAATTCTGCTTGTTAACGTAACCATCAAGGAGGCAATGAGCCTCGTCCGAAAAGATGATTTTTCGGTAAAATTGACCATCCGCGGTCAAACGATCTTCTGCCCAATCTGCGAACTGTAGAATAGTGAATAGGGACCCATTTCGTAAATTTTAGACTTTTTACTGAATACCTGGTATTTGACGTTTCCAATGTCGAAATATACATAATTCAAATTTAAAACTTTAGATGACCCACCCGTTATAAACAAAACCTCTAATAAGAAATAAATAAAGCTGAGTCAGCTTCAATTTATAAACATATCTTAAGGGGTTAGGGGTAGTCAGAATTTTCAAAAAATTATTTGTTTTTTTTTTTGCATTGTCGTTAAGTGTAATTAATAGTTTTTGAGTTTTTGAAGAGCTCGGGCACTTCAAAGCAAAAAGGCAAACTTTTAACGCGTTTTTCTCAAAATTCCTTTTAAACTGGTGATAACTGTAACTCGAAAACCGCTTAGTGGATTTTAATGAAATTGATACAGCTTTTAGAATACATAATAAACTCGGGCCTGAAGGATTTGTTGATTTTTTCTCCAAAAATTTAGAAAAAAAATTTCTTGAGGCCGCCATTTTGTTAATTTTGGAAAAAAAAACCTTCGATCAGGTCCGAGATCATCTATTTATAAAACTAATTTTTTTGTCCGATGGATTTTAGATGACTCTCCAAGGACTTATGGTTGTCAACGCAAGTACCTTTTTTTGGAACTGGGTCAACACAAAAATCTATAACCTTGAAAATCAAATTTTTTTTTGGAAATTTTCGTGACTTCAAGTCAACACATTCTACAATAATGCCATATTACTACTTTTGTAAAATAACTTGATTTAATAGCAAAAAGAATTACAGAAAATTCTCATTTTTCGTGCCTCTGACTACCCCTAACCCCTTAAGAAACTCGAGTTCATTCCAATAAGGTCTGAACGGACTGCGCAGTTACTATTAAATGAACAATATTGTAACCTAAAAATCAGTGTATCATGAAATAAAGAGCACTTTCGACTGTAGCCAAGAAGAAGATAGTTTAATTTTTAAAACGCTTTCCGCACTACTGCAAAGCTAATTTGATATGCTTATCGTCTTTGAACTAAATCAAACCAAAAGGACAGTTGATAATCATAACTTTATAATGATGTCATCTAGTTTATCTTTTATTATATTATATCCAAAATGCAGACAATAACTTAACATTTTTTTTTTGTTTTTATTTCGAAATTAGCTTTTCATTTACAGTACATAAGGCAAAATCATTTCAAAAATATTTTAATAGGGCGTATTTATACTGTCAACTCAATATTGTATCATTGAATTCTTCATCTTTATCAATAATTTGTACAACGACTTTAGGCAAGACTTTGTTCACAACTTTATTTAAGGAATACCTTACACCAACTTCTAAAAGTTGACAAATATAACTCAAAGTAGTATTAAAGTATAATTCCTTACATAACCATTTTTTTTTTTTTTTTGGTACCGTTAACACAACGGGCACATTTTTCGTCTAAGCGAAAATGTAACATGCTTACAATTTTCGTCCTTCACATTTATACGCCAGTTGGCTAGTCATTCTTCGACAGACCTTAAGTGTTCGGCTAATCTTCTTGATGCTATTATGGGGCATTATGCTGCTGATTCGGCATACGAATTCACTATGCCAATCATCAGCCAATGCTTTTAATTTAGGATTAATTATTTGGGCAATATAAGGACTAAAATCGTTAGGGAAAGGCCCTGGCAAATATATACAATATCTGTTGTCTTTTGCACTCCTAAATTACCAACTTCGGCAAGATCTTGAGCAGCTACGATTGACACCACCAGATTCTAATGTCAAGGTTTGCATTAACCATGACAGATCTTCAAATGAAGATTCACCTATGTCAAGGTTTACATCAACCATGGTAGTAGATCTTCAAATGAAGATTCAACTATTCCATGAACCATACCTCCTAAAACTCTGGCAGAAATTGCTCTAACCTCCGGCACGGGATCAATCAAAGATATCTTTAGACCAGGTTTTGATCGGTAAGAGAGTACAATTACCTATGATTCGAGCTGCCATTTTCGCGTCTAAGTAGATTTACCTATGAATGTTGCATCTATAAAATGTAAATTTAAAATTTTTTAATAAACTGTCAAACTATTTGAAATATTTTTTGATGGATCTGATAAAGCTGTCAACAATATAGGAAAGATAGCTTGAATATTGACCTTGAATGCATCAGCACGGCTTCCTGATGAGTCACTAAGTACTTCGATTAATTTTGGAACTATGTTAGGTAAATACTACCCAAATTGCTTGGTCCCGCAAAATGCCATTACTCCCAGAATTCAAACGATGCTGTCTTTGTTTGCCAGGGATCTTCATCTAAAGCATCCTAAGTACTTGACCAATGAAAGGCTCAATAAACGTCCAGGGATTGTACATTATACTTTAAAAGCAAACAGTGTGCCTTCCCGTGATTTTTAACTTTTTCCTTGTATACAATAAAAGAAGTTTATGGCGGTAATTGCCTATCCCGTAGTAGAGTGCACGAGTGGTTTCAAATTTTCATAGTGGTCGTGAGGACATAAATTACGATCAACATGTGGGCCAATCAAAATCCGACTGACGACCAAAAATTGTTCAGAATCCAACATTAGAAGGACGATTATTTGACCAAAAATCACATTTTACCCGTATCCACCTGATATGGCACCGTGCAACTTCTTCCTTGGGAAAAATGCATTTGCCCATGAAAGGAAAGCGTTATGCAGATGTAGAGGCCATTCAAAAGGCTTGCACCTGCAAACTGACCACACCGGCCAACGAGCTGAAACTCTCGTTTTCGCACCATGCAAAAAGCTGTTTTGAAGCAGGAGAAGACAATTTGGAGTTGCACCGCTCCTCTTTCCATACTTATCGGATTTTATTAGTTGTTATTCGATACTCATTATAAAGAGAAAATTCTTTAGCGAAGGCTTATCATATATATAAAGATCTCTATATATCCATCTTTCACATGTGGGGCAATATCTTTTCTCTCCGCAGTTATATATAATTCTATATTCATATTTATTCTCCGCATCTGTGGCAATATCGTAACTGTCTCTGGTGGCTTCTTTTAGATATAAAACTCTCTTAGTCTCACTAAATCGACGATTTTGTAGTTACTTACTTTACGTGTACGTAGTGGGAGTTTAATTTTACTTTCCAATGCATATATGCCTATCGTCTTTGAACTAAATCAAATCAAAAAGATAGTGTTTAATCATAATTTTACAATGACGTCATCTCCTTTATTTTTTATTATATATATCCAAAATGCAGACAATAACTTTACAATGTTTTTTCTTTTGTTCTTATTTCGAAATTAATTTATTATTCATTTACAGTACATAAAACAAAATAATTTCGAAAAACTTAAGTAGGGCGTATTCATACTTTTAATTTAACATTGTATCATCGAATTCTTCATCTTTATCAATAGCTTGTACAGCGACCTTACGCAAGACTTTGTTCACAACTTCATTTAAGGAATCCCTTGCACCAACTTCTAAAAGTTGGCAAACATAACTAAAAGTAGTATCGTTTTCACGGAGATGCAAAATTGAAACTAAAGCTATCTCGGAATTAGACTTTACATAGCCATTTTTTTCTTTGGTACCGTTAACTAGCATTGGTACGAGCTGTTTAATAACATCTGGGCTCATCTTATCTATAGCTAACGTTTTTGCCAAGTAATTACAACTTTTAGCAACAATCTGTTTTATTTCGTTGCTTTTGTGATTCATAGCCCGTGTAAAGCATGAAACTATTATTGGAGAGAACATAATATTATTCGACATATAAAAGTGCAACAAGCAGGTCATTGCGCGAACACCACTGCTTGCAATATTTATTTTATCTGATGCAATACTGGAAGTAATAAATTCAACCAACTTGGACTCATATTTCGAAATAATAATCGTAGAAGGACTTTCTTTTAATGCCACAAACAAAACTGCGGTTCGTCCGTGTTTTAATAGTCCGTCGCCATTTCCAGCAACCAAGATTTGAAGCTCTAATAAATCATCTACTTGTTGAATTGATAAATATTTCAAAAGTGCTCCTAAACAACCTGCAGAAGCAGATCGAGTAATGTCTTCTGAATGTCCTATCATATTCAGAAGAGTAGCGCTTAATTGTTGTTTTAAGCATTCAGACATTTTTCCTCCAGCCAAATTAATACTTAAACGTATTGCCGCTAACATAGTTTCTCGTACGGACGGATCGTCATTAGATTTTATCCCATTATGAATTTCATTAAAAATCGAATCAGGCCGTGAATGTATGATAACCAATTCGGATATTGCTTGTCCAGCTTTCATGCGAACACTTCTATTCGAGTCATGTAAGGCCTTCAGAAATGTTGTTTGTAACTGTGGTAAAAATTGTTTCAACATGACTCCAACTTTTCTCAATAAGATAGCTAACGTTTCCAGTACAGCTGCTTTGACACCTGCATTAAAACGATCTCCTAGAATTCGAATTAGCGGTCCAGTTATTTGAACAACAGATGGCTGTAAAGACTGAGCATTTGTTAGAGAAATAATTTCACCTAATCCTTCAGCAGCATTTTCTTTAACATCTGGCATTCCATTTAAAATTGCTTCTCGAAACACGGGAAGTAGTGGTGTAATTCCTTTTGGAAGGCAAAAGCCCGGCATCTCGGAACCTCTAATTTCGCTCGAAGCAAATCGAACAGCTTGTCTTACGTCACACACTAGAGAAATTTGTTGGGTTGAATCCAAAGTTTTCACAACTGAGTTTAACGCATCCCATGAATTTTGTAAAATGTCGCGATTAGAATCAGCCATTAGGCGTAATAAACAGCGTAACAATTGTGGAACATACTGAGAATAATCTCCTGGAGTGTGTGTACAGAATACACAAAGTAAACTCGACGCCGATTTTCTTATATTTATGCTATCAGATTTTGCTGACATCATTAGAGTGTCGACAATTGTTCGAACACCGATTTCGTCTGTAACTGACAGTATTACTGCTTGACAATAATCTAATTCTTGGTTTTCATAGGCAGTACCTTGTGCATCGGAAAGTGCATGTAGTAAAGCATCCAAAATTTTTGGAAGATACTTTGTTAATGCATCCCCCGCCACCGAAACTAATATGGAAAGGGCTTTTGTATTTACAGGAGGTGCTGTTAGTTGGGGAACAAGATATGGTAATACCACTCGTGATTTAATTGTCATGACTTGGCGAAGGCCATCTAATGTATACTCTGCAACATTTGGATCAGGGTCGTTCAACCCCTCAAGCATTGAAGGTAAAATATCGTCTAAAGCACGTGAACCAACAGTTGAATGTAAAGATTCAAAAGTTTTTGCCGCCGCTCCTCTGACCTCAGGTAAAGGATCCGATAAAGCTCTTCTTACTGTTGGAACTAGACTGTTAACAAACGACAATACCATTTCTTTAGAAGTTGAGGACATTATTTCCGATAGGCCTATGCAGACTCCTTGGCGTTGATCAGGATGTTCTGAATTAAGTCCTTTTTCTAATATTGGTATTATTTCGGGAAGTACTCTCTCTCCCAATTTTCTCACCAAATCTCCTAACGTTCGCGCAGCAACTTGACGTTTATCATAGCTAGTGCTTGCCAAACATCCTAAAAGTAAACTAAATAATGTAGGTAAAATTTCTCTAAGTGTGCGTGGTGTGTTTGTTACTACAACTTTCCAAACATGTAGAGATGCTTGTCGTACCATCAGTGATACATCACTCCGACCCATATAAAGACCTGAAAGGACTCTGTTTCGTCTCTCTTCGCCTAAAAATCTTATTATGGCAGTATGAGACTGTTCGGTTCCAAAATTATCATCTTCACTTGCTGTTTCTGTAGTCATTTTCCCAGATACACCTGATATTCTGTATAGCAAGTCTCCTAATAATTGAACAGAACTAAACCGTATTCTCCAGTTGTTATCAAATAAACCCTTTTCTAGTTCAGGAAGAAGAAGCATCACTGCAGATTCGGCATACAAATTCACTATGCGTTGCCCAGCTTTTAATGCGGTGTCTCGAACATACTCATTCTCATCAGCCAATGCTTTTAATATAGGATTAATTATTTGGCCAATATAAGGAGTAAAATCGTTAGGGAAAGGCCCTGGCATATATATAAACATCATTATATATCCATCTTTTACATGTGGAGCAATATCTGTTCTCTCCGCTGTTGTAATAATATCAGGCATTAATTGATGTAACTTTTGCACTCCTAAACCACCAACAACTTCGGCAAGACCTTGAGCTGCTCCACTGCGATCGACACTACTAGATTCTGATGTCAAGGTTTGCATCAACCATGGTAGTAGATCTTCAAATGAAGATTCACCTATTCCACGAACCATAGCTCCTAATGCTCTGGCAGAAATTGCTCTAACCTCCGGCACGGGATCAAGCAGAGACATCTTTAGACCAGGAATTATATTAGGTAAATATGGCACTAAATCCTTTTGATCGGTAAGGGAATACATATTACCTATGATTTGAGCTGCCATTTTTCTAGTTTCGGTAGATCTATCCATGAAAGCTCGCTCAACCACAGGCATTATTAGGGCCAAAGATGGTGCATCTATAAAATGTACAAATTTTGTTTGAAGTAAACTGTGCAAACAATTTGAAGTATTTTTTGATGGATCTTCTAAAGCTGTCAACAATATGGGAACGATAGCTTGAATTTCGGGATTTTTTATTACAGATCCTATGACTTTGAGTGCATCAGCACCAGCTTCCTGCACTTTAGTATGTGAGTCACCAAGTACTTCGATTAGTTTTGGAACTATATTAGGTAAACATGAGGACAATTGCTTGGGTGCACAAAAAGCCATAGCTCCCAGAAGTTCAACCGAAGCTGTCTTCGTTCGCCAGGAATCTTCATCTAACGCATTAAGTAAAGATGGAAGAACAAGTTTAACTCCATGTGCGGAAAGTTTGCCCATAACTACTTTTGCCGTATCATCAGCCGCTTGCCGAACGTATTGAGAAGAGTCTCCAAAACATTGCAATAGATGAGGTAGTACATGAACAATGTAAGGCTCAAATAAACGTCCAAGCGTTGTACATAATACTTCAAAAGCAAAAAGTGCACCTTCCCGTGATTTATAATTTTTTTTTTCTTGTATAAATGTCGTTAGTTTTGACATTATATCGAATTGTTTCAATGACAAAATTCCCAAGCCTTTTACAATGCCCGCAATTCCATAAGCTGCACCCCTCCGCTCTCCATACTTATCAGATTTTATTAGTTGTTGCAATAATTTTTTTATAATTTCAGGAGCTTTCTCTTTTACCGATGAAACTAAATGTGGTAAGCAATTAGCCACAGCTTCCTGTACTTGTTGAGAAGGTGTTGACAGAGCTGAAATTAATCTTCGCACTATTGGTTCAATTCGAGTATCATCAGCTTCTAAGTGTCGAGCTAATGATCCCATTAAAATGACCACAGCTTGTCTAACGTTATCGTAGCTTTGTGATTTCGGTGCTTTGTCTAAAAAGTCTTCGAAAACAGGTAACAAATTAACTATAGTTTCTTTTCCATGACAATCCACTATACAAAGGGCAGAGGCAAGCATTTCTTTATGGACAGTTTCATTACGATCTCTAAATCCTTGCGCTACCATAAATTGCATAATTTCGTTAACGTCGTCAACATCAAAAAATTTTGAAACTTGTGATATTGATATTGAAATTCCTCTTCGAGGCTCCCATTGATCTATAGCAGGAAAAATTTCTCGATCGAATTGATCCAATTTAGGAGGAATCATGGTCAGTTTTTCTCTGTATATATCGAGTAAGGATTTTACTGTATATTTTACCTGTTGATGGTTAGTGGAAAGTAATTGTACTAGAGATGCAGAAGCAGCTTTTTGAATACATAGCTCCTTATGTGTAACAAGCAAAAGTACATCATCTAATTCAGGTGGTGTAAATTTAGCCGCTTCCCACAAATCTGAAGCTAATATTCGATTTTCATCCGAGGTGTCATATATAGCAATCCATAATAAAAGTCTCAAACGAGAAATCAAATTTTGGTGCATTACATTGTTAATCAAAATAACTTTTTTAATAATTTTTAGAACCCTCAATGCAACTTCTCTTACTGACTCTTTGCTGTTTTCCAATGAATTTAAAAAAAGCTCTATCTCATCGTCAGTAGCATATGCGCAGTAGTCTTCGCCAGAACTTAAGTTTGCCACTTCCAAAATTGCACTTACGGCTTGTGTTTGAACTCTTCCTTCGTAAATATTTATCAAATTGAGTAATAATTTCGACATTTCTAAACGAGGCATGTACTTAGGATGATTGTAGTCTGTAACTTCACCAAACGCCGTAAAGCCTCTAATTTGAGCATGGTATTCAATCAATTGAATACCAATCAACAACAATTCTTCGCTGTTCGCTACGAAATTTGTCGCAAACGCTCGTTTTAAAAACTCAAATGTATATGTGAAGGACGGGGCACTAAATAGAGTGTTTGATGCATTTTCACCTTCATCAGTATGACGGTGTAGTAAGATTTTATTAATGTTAAATAAAATACTTTTGATGATTTCGTTCATATCATTGGTTATCCATTCCTTTGGTAGATCTAACCGTGGGTTTTCTAGACGTAAAGTCATTATAGCAATATCTCTACCCAATTCGAAACTATCTTCAAAGCATGCTTCTCGTAATTTGAAATAAAGTTTTGCCAACGATTCTCCTGCGATTGGACATGAAAGTAACTTTAATAGTTGTATTAATAATTTATGAAAATGTAATGAAACTGCTTTAGGATTTCCTGCGAATGCCGCTTCTAACATAGATATGGCACTTTTTAACTTTTCATTGAGAAGGCCAACACGTTCTTTCGTATAATTTTCTTTTTCAATTTGAATTTTAATAGCCTCTTGCTGTTTTTGTGTAAGTTCTGATAGGTTTGTTTTGCCCTTAAATCGTTTTTTCTCACTTTCACTACTGATTATTTTTTCATTTTGATATTTGTTTTCTCGCCCGTGTCCAGTTGTACCATATATATCACTTTTAACAACTTTCTCATCGGACATCTCTTGTTTTGGTGTTAAATATATATAGTATTCCTCTTCAGTAATATCACTACTTTCAACACTTATTAAATCCGTTATAATTTTTTGCATTAGTATTGGTAATAATTTCCCAGGACTTAATCGAATAATTGTAGAAATGGAGTTTTCATAACTTTTTTTCAATTGAAATTTATCTATTATTATATTTGTAATTTCTTTAGCATTAACCGAAACAAATATTTCTGGATCAAAATTAAACTTGATTTTTAAAATGGTTTCCCACAAAACCGAGTTGTTACAAAACACACCAGGGTGATGGCATATAAGTAGAGCCTGCAAAGCTAGTTTTTTAGCTTCACCAGGAATTTGTTCAAAATTACATATACTTTGCATTATTTCTACTAAAATATTTGAAGTAGCAAGATTTTCTTCATGATAACCATCATAATCGGTACTAAATTTAATATTATCTAACTGATTTTCTAGTTCGACCATAATATTATAAATATAATCTACACCCTCGATTGCATTCATCAATCTTGGGAGTAAACTCAGAGTATATGTTCTCAGCTTTTCAGAATTTGAAATCAAATTATAAACTATAGCCTTGAATAGAACATTCAATGAACCTTTAAGTTTATCAGAGTATTGCGTTAATAACTTTTCAGCCATCAATGAAACGTAGCATAATGTTTCAGGGGGTGCAGCTGCCATGAATCGTTCGGAAAAAAATATCAGCTTATTCACGTCAAATATAGTGTTCCAAAAACTTCCAAATAAGGGATCACTAGTTATTGTAATTGTTTGTATTATAATGCAAGTAGCGCAAACCGATTCACATACAAGTGAAATTTGTAGAGGACTTTGTAATCCTTTCTCTACTATTTTTATAAGTAGGGGTGTCAAATTGAGATCATGGTGTAATTTTGCATTGTTAAGACCAGCTAAAAACCATTGAAGATATGATATTCTTACTGTTTGCGTAGTCGTTTTTAGATCCAACCCCCTTTTAAAGATATCGATGATTGATTTTGGTAATTCACCAATAAATTTTAACATCCACATGCTAAACATATCCAAGGTGCAGCAAATAACCCTTTCTTGAATTTCAGTCTGTAACGCCTTCGAAAAAAGTTCCATAGCGAGATGTAACACAATTGGTGTTTCCTTGTCAGAAATTCCGTTGCAACTTAAGTATCCCGCACCCTACAAATAAATATTTTTTCAGAAGGTTATAGTTATTAACAGTTTTTAAAGAAATTATAAAAACAGTGTTGTAATAAATGAAATTTAAAAAACACGAACTAAGAATGCAATAACATTTAAAAGAAATTGTTTGCTATTTCTACGTATGTTTATACAGAAAACTGTTTTATTTTTTGGACCTTATCAGTGTGGCTTTAAACCTGGCAATCAACAACCGACCAGATATTCACTATGGTCGCCATCGCCAAATTTTGAAAAAAAAAAACCGTTGAAAGGAGAATCGACACACACGCAAAACTAATACGGCTGTGTAAACTGGCGATGAGCAATACCAAAAGCTCCGTCAGGATCGGGAAGACCTCTCTGAACCTTTCGATACCAAACGAGGTTTCAGACAAGGCGACTCGCTATCGTGCGACTTCTCCAAACTGCTGCTGGAGAAAATTATTCGAGCTAAAAACTTAATCGAGCAGGTACAATTTTTTATACGAGTGTACAGCTGCTGGCGTATGCCAATGATATTGATATCATCGGCCTCAACACCTGCGCCGTTAGTTCTGCTTTCTCCAGACTGGTCAAGGAAGCAAAACGAAAGGGTCTGGCAGTGAACGAGGGCAAAACGAAATATCTCCTGTCATCAAACAAAACAGTCGTCGCACTCTCGACTTGTCACTCACGTCACTGTTGACAGTCATAACTTTGAAGTTGTCTATCTTGGAACCAACGTAAACACCACCAACAATGTCAGCCTAGAAATCCAACGCAGGATAACTCTTGCCAACAGGTGCTACTTCGGACTGAGTAGGCAATTGAGAAGCAAAGTCCTGTCTCGACAAACAGAAACCAAACTATAAGTAGCTCATAATTCCCGTCCTGCTATATGGTGCAGAGGTATGGACGATGACACCAACTGATGAGTCGACGTTGCCAGTTTTCAAGAGAAAGGTTCTGCGAAAGATTTATGGTCCTTTGTGCGTTGGCCACGGAGAATATCGCATTCGATGGAACGATGAGCTGTATGAGATATACAACAATAATGACATAGTTCAGCGAATTAAAAGACAGCGGCTACGCTGGTTAGGTCTTGTTGTCCGAATGGACGAAAACACTCTAGCTCTTAAAGTATTCGACGCAGTACCCGCCGGGGGAAGCAAAGGAAGAGGAAGACCTCCACTCCGTTGGAAGGACCAAGTGGAGAAGAAGGAGAAGGAAGGAAGGGCTTTGCTTGGAATATCCAATTGGCGCCACGTAGCGAAAAGAAAAAATGACTTGCGCGCTCTTGTTAACTTGGCTATAGACGCGTAAGTGGTGACTACACCAATAAAGAAGAAGGTATGAGAGCAGAGCTAATTAAAATTTTCATTTGCTACCAAGAAGATCCGCGATCAGCCATGAGACCCATTTCTGACTGTAAACAAGCAAAATTGTTGCATTTGGAACAAATAGCAACCTGAAGAGATTCAAGAGCTGCTATTTCATCTAGAAAAAACAATGGTTTGGTGTAGTTTGTAGACCAGTAAAATCATCGGTCCATATTTCACTTCACTTCGGTGAGCATATAATTTCACATTTTGGAAAGGACGGTTGGCCATCAAGATCATGTGATTTCACACCGTGAGAATATATAAACTCTAAAGTCTATGCGGCAGCTTCGATTAAGGTTTTTGAATTGAGATATTACGTGTGTTATTCGCCAATTACCAGAAGAAACGCTCGAAAGAGTCATGGAAAATTAGACTCAACAGATGGACCACCAAACGTAGTCGAAGCCAACATTTCAAAATGATAATCTCCCAAAAATAAATGCCAAAGAAATTTCTTTCGAATGATAATAAACATTCCCCATTAAATTTTAAGTTTCTGAGTTTTGAGAGGAAGTAGGGAACTCGAAATGGATCACCCTTTAATTTGTTGTAAAGAATTTTTTTTAATATACCGAAATTTCATAGAGTCATTAGATCCTGATAGCCCTCTATGTGGGTTTAAGTCCCTGGCACCTGACCACTAGCTAAATTGTGAGATCTACTTGATGGATTTACTGCCAGACATTCCGTCGATCTCTTCTGATGCAAAGCACTTCTAAGCAAGTTTGGTCAAATGTTTTGGGTCGCTCGAATTACCTTTTTATAAGCCGTTAATGCATTAACATAACCTCTTTCAATTGGCATAAATAAAATGTATGAGACCATAATGCTAAGTAAAACATATTTAATAGTTTTAGAAGTATACCCAGAATGATATGTGTTTGGTAATGAACTTACATATATTTTTTGTACCTTGTTTCTTAAAAAAAGCAACTTTGCTTACATCAGTCAACAGTATATTCCGCCATTTTGTAGATGACCAATTGCAATCTTCTTTCGCGCCACCTTAGTCTTCTACGATTTGTAAAAGCAACAACTACAATCTCAATTTTTAAGATGCTTGATTTTTCATATCGTATAACCTCTGTCTTTTAATAATGTCTTTTTTTTAATTTTTCCCCACGATTTTCGGTATCATCATTGAAATTTTTAAAATTTTATATTACTGTGTAGCTGTAACCCACTATTATCATGAATCCCGGTAAGTTCTGTCTTGTTTCCAAATATCTATCCCTACCATAATAAACCCGACTGTTGACTTGGCAAGACAGTATGTACTATCTTTATACATAAAAAGGTGTTGCATTCAGGGTTTTCATTTACTAGGGTAGCAGCAAAATTTCAAAAATTATTGCTATGCTATCGCTACCGCTCTCACTTTGTCGGGAGCCATAGTAAAGCCATAGCATAACAATGTAGAAGTATGTGCTCTGCTCCGAGTTTTATTAGGTAAAAAACTATAGCTGTAGCGAGAGCAATACCGCTGTGCGGTATTGGGAGCGGTAGTAGAGCAGAGCTAATGAAAATTTTAGTTTGCTACAGCTCTGCATGTGTTTGTTGTTTTTTTTTTTCTTATTTTATATTTTCTGTCATAATATTAGAATTAATTAAATAATTCAACCAAAAAAAATGTTATGCAAATCATTTTGGCACTTGTTGCGTCAAGTAACTTTATAAATGCAAAATCAAATATTTTTAGAAATTTAATAAAATGAATTAGATAATAATTGAATAAATTATAAAATGTTTTTTTATATTATGTAAAATATTTGCCATTTTTATATAACCAAAAAAGCTATATATTACAAATGTATTATAATACTCAATTACTTTGAATATTCGAGATTAATTTTCTGGTAATAGTTGATTAATTTTTTGCTGACACCCTCTGAAGTTTTTGTTTTCGGTTAACAAAAGCTATCCGACGTTTTTCCAATTCTAGCCGTAGAGGATGGGGTCACGTGTTAAAGTTTACGAAAATGGGAGAAGTTTTCTGATTTCCAGGACGATGTGACCAAAGATGCCTTCTACGAGTGTTTGGAGTGCACCTATGAGAGTTACCAACGCTGCCAACGTCCCGATGTCAAAATCCCGCCTCTATCAAAAAACGCACGTCAACAAACACAAAGAAGGTTTGACGTCGAGAAGCTGCAATCACACAAGACAGTCGAACAATTTTTTACTCTACTTGCACTCTTGCCGGTATAAGGGAACTCTGGGACCGCATTTTAAGCTTCTTACATACAGCTACAAATGAGTACATTGGTTTTCGGAAAAGACAAAAGAACAGCTGGTATGATGAGAGAAAACAGACTGCATACCTCGCGACGTTACGATCGACCACAGCACGTGCGAGATAAGATAGATACCAAGAGTTGAAGAGGGAAGAGAGCTTGACAAGATGGACGACAGAATGCTCGAAAATTCTACGAAAAAATGCGATGGGTAACAGAAGGTTTCAAGACCGGAGCACCCCCAAAGGTGATCTAGTGAGCGATGCACAGAGCATACTAAAATTATGGAAGGAACACTTCTCCAACCTGCTGAATGGCAGTGAAAGTATAACGCCAGGGAAAGGCGAACCCAATTTCCCAATCGATGACATAGTAGCAGACGTTCCATTGCCCGACCACGAAGAAGTTCGAATAGCAATTACCTACCTGAAGAACAATAAAGCGGCGGGGGGCCGATAGATTGTCGGCCAAGCTATTCAAACACGGCGACAAAGAACTGGCCAATCCACAAAAAGGGATACCCCACAATCTGCGCCAACTACTGTGGGATAAGCCTCCTCCTATCGAGCTTATTGTGTGAAAGATTACAACCCATTGTCAACAAGCTGATTGGACCTTATCAGTCTGGCTTTAGAGCAAATCAATAACAGACCAGATATTCACCATGCGCCAAATCTTGGAAAAGTCCCGTGAAAGGAGAATCGACACACACCATATCTTCAACGATTTCAAAGCTGCTTTCGACAGCACGAAAAGGAGTTGACTTTACGCCGCGATGTCTAAATTTGGTATCCCCGCAAAACTAATTCGGCTGTGAAAATAACGTTGAGCAACATCAAAAGCTCCGTTAAGATCGGGAAGGACCTCTCCGATCCCTTCGATACCAGACGAGATTTCAGACCAGGCGATTTTCTTTCGTGCGACCTATGCAACCAAAATAATTCGAGATGCAAAACTAAACCGAGAAGATACAATCATCTATAAGAGTGCACAGCTGCTGGCGTATGCTGATGATATTGATATCATTGGCCTTAACATCCGCGCTGTTATTTTTGCTTTCTCCAGAATGGATAATGCAGCGAAGCAAATGGATCTGGTAGTGAACGAGCGCAAGACGAAATATCTCCTGTTATCAAGCAAACTGTCATCGCACATCACAGTCATAACTTCTAAGTTGTAAATAATTTCGTCTGTATTGAAACCAGAATCAATACCAACAACGTCAGCCTGGAAATCCAACGCAGGATATCTCTGTCTAGATGTAGATGCTACTTCGGACTGAGTAGGCAATGGAGAAGTAAAGTCCTCTCTCGACGAACAAAAACAAAACTCTATAAGTCACTCATTATTTCCTTCCTGCTATTTGGAGCAGAGGCATGGACGATGACAACATCTGATGAGTCGACGTTACGATTTTTCGAAAGGCTCTGCTAAAAAATTATGGTCCCCTTTGCGCGTTAGCGAATATCGCATTCGATGTAACAGCGGCTACGCTGGTTAGGTCATGTCGTCCGAATGGACGAAAATACTCCAGATCTGAAAGTATTCGACGCAGAATCTGCCGGGTGAAACAGAGGAAAACCTCCACTTTATTGGAAAGACCAGGTGCAGAAGGTCGTGCATTCGCTTGGAATCTCAAATTTGCCTTACATTGTAAAAAGAAGAAACGACTGGCGCACTGTTGGTATCTCGGCTATAACCGCGTAAGCAGTATCTACGACAGTAAAGAAGAAGAATAACCGTACCTAAAGTATGTTTATATTTTAAAGCACAGAACAGGAGACGCTTAGATAAGCCTTAAGCAAGTAAGGCTACATCTTTGAAAACATACTCAGGAAACCAAAGGAAACCATCAATGGAGAATGTGATTGAGCCAAATGCTACGCGAAAAGCGGCTTAATGCGAGGAGAGGCGCGAAAAACTGATTCTGTTGCATGACAACGATAGGCTTCCACCTTGACAGTTTTACCGTAATAGTAGCCGTGTTTTGCCAGAAAGATGCGAAAATGTTGTCACTAGCAATGAGCAAAAAAACAGCGGCAAATTAATTGCACACCTAATGGTATATTTTCGTATTAAAAGTGATTCTCAATTATTAAAGGAGAAAACATAACAAAAACAAAGCAGAATGCAATTATTATTATTTGATTCATGGAAGCTTATAGAGACATGACCAGAAGCTTTATGAAGGGCGCTAACATAAAGTCGATGTGCTAGAAGGTGTTTTTTGGACATGTATTTTTCAAGCAGAAATCAAATTATAATTATAATTTATTGTAATGTTAATTATTATAATTTAAAGTTATGGTCAAAGGAGAAAACATAAAAAAGTAAAGCAGAATGCAATTATTATTATTCGATTCATGGAAGCTTATAGAGACATGACCAGAAGTTTCGTTAAGGGTAACAAAAATAAAGTCGATACCCTAAGAGCATGTAGTTTTTAAGCAGAAATCAAAAGCTAT
Organism: Bactrocera correcta; assembly: GCA_027475135.1. Lineage (NCBI taxonomy): Eukaryota > Metazoa > Arthropoda > Insecta > Diptera > Tephritidae > Bactrocera > Bactrocera correcta. The sequence continues at coordinate 79,795,448 of CM050326.1, forward strand.
TATAATTTAATGTTAGGGCAAAAATTTAACTTTATTATAGAGATAAGTTCGACATTATGGTTCAAAAATGATTTAGGCAAGTGCCCACAGCGACTGACTCGCATAAATTCCAATCACGAGGACCACTTGCGTCCACTTTTTGCAGCAATTCAAGTGATGATTGTTCAGTTTCAATTCTTGCGCGTGTAGGACTTTGTGAGCCCGCAAAGCGATATCCTACCAAAATTTTAAATAAAGTGGATACGCACACTTCCAGTTGCTGCGCGCGGTTTTGGTATTAAATGTGCACAATTTGCAGTGGAAAATGTGGTGAAATGATCACGAATAACCAATGCATTTACGCACTTTGTTCAAGTTCAGACATAGTAAAAATCGAAGAATTCACTTTTAGAGCCTCACAAAACGACGCGTATCTCAAATACTAATGAATATTTTAACGTGAAATTGTCCAAGGAGCTAAGTGGAAGCTTAGCTTCTTGACGTTCTCTCACTAGAAGAGCGGGCGCTGTTCGAAGAGCATGCCAGGGAGGATGACGACGACATGTCCTCATGCAGCGACGCTCAGCAGACGAAAGCGAATGCGGCCACTGATGTAGCTCCGAGCACCACCAGGACCCCCTGTAGTAGGCTTAGCTGCTCAGACTCAGGAGAGTCACATCGAGTGCGTAAGAGAAGGAGGAAGCGCAAAAGGGGTGGGCAACGCCCTCTCCCGGTGATGAGCGGTGCCAGCCTCCGGGCTGGAAAGACCCCGCGGTGGGCGAAGCTCCGGCCAAGGGCACGGATAGAGGGAACATTGCTTCCCCTATAAAGGAGCGTGGCAGGACCGTGTCTGATCATGCGCACGGCAGTGGGGCAAGTAACCGTGGCCCGGTCAGTGCAACACTGCCCGCAATGCGAGGTGATGGAAGGGCAGCCCTTGGGCACCTATGCACAAACCGCGAAGTGGAAGAGAGGGCAGATCACGCCGCAGGAGCGCCTCCAGCTCCAAAAGAATGAGAGGCGGCTGCACAAGGATAGCCGGAGGCCAACCATTAGCACCTGCTCCCACCCCGGGTGGAGGAGGGGCGGCGCATATATGCGGATGCTGTAAAAGGCATGCCAAGTTGCTAATTGGAGCTACAACCAGAGCAGGTTTAAATGTGTAATTAACCTCCCCAGGGATAAACTCAGGGTTCTGGTCGCATTTTACACGGGCCTTTGCAAGCTGAATAGACATTTATTTAACATGGGCCTATCCTCTTTCGCTAACTGCCGGTTCTGTGACAGGGAGCCTGAAACACCGGAACACATGCTAATCGACTGCACAGCAGTCCTTAGACGCAGGTTTAAGGCCTTTGGATCCATATTTCCAGATAGGGATCACATTGCCCTACTAACACCCGACAGGATATTGGACTTTACCAATATGTTGGGGCTAAGTGAAACCTAAGGTCGCGGTTCATTCCTCATTTATCAATCTAATCTAATAAATAATTCAAAGTCCAAGGAATTTCACCATTCCTTGCAATTACTTCAAGATGGCAGACACCTTATCGTGGTGCTGGGGCGCAAGGCAATGCATCCGACATGTGGTGCTGCATGAGGTCCCTAATTGATGAATTGCCGCCAGGAGGTAAATACAGCTCTATTAGAACGGAGCCTTCTCAACACCGAGCCGTCATGAACCGACCGACCCAGCTTTATCGTAAGAGAAGCATGCCCTTTTTGAGGCGAATGGCAAAGGCGATGAAAATCGGCTATCTACTGCGTTCAGTTCAGACAGAGATACGCCAAAAAGAAATGTCCCCCAGCAGTCTCAGCTGCTAGGTTTCTTGTGAGTCATGAAAGATTTATACCAAAGAAAAGTAATAGGGGAAAGAGATAGCTCCACTAATACCACCTGTTTTTCTTTGAAGGACAAGATGACCCACGCAAGAGGGATAAGACTGGTACAAGCTTAAATGGAGAGAGAGCTCCTGAGAAAGTTCTCTGGCAACAACTTAGAGGCAATAAATTATATCTGTCTACCTCAAGAATTTTTTATACAGCTACCAAAACAAAAAAAGAACACCAAAAATTATTTGGCATTTTTATGATAATAAACTGTAGGTAATTTTAAACTGAATGGTTAAAATTTAGAATAGCATCCCCGGATTTCGGGGATAAAATGGGTATCACTGGAAAGGTGACGTTCTCCAGATCACGAAAATGTATACATATAGTTGCCGCTGACTTAGTGATCTGGAGAACGTCACCTTTCCAGTGATACCTATTTTATTCCCGAAATCCAGGGATGCTATTCTAAATCCCAGCCAACTGAATTTTGAAAGTAGTAAAATTTACAAGTTAAATGTGTATCATAATAGAAAATACCTGAATCAGATGTATTCTGTACTCCGCTACTGTTATTTTACCATTGTGTCCATTAAGAGTGTCGAAAATTCCTTTCAGTAAATATTCAACCGAATCGACAGTGGTACACTTAAGCGATAATTCCTTCAGCGTTTCTAAAGATTCTCCTCTCACTATGTCATCCTTACAATATAAATGATGTAGCAGCACCTTTCCTAATGATGAGGCATATTCACTTAAGTCTATATTTAATTTGTGAAAAATTAATCCCATCACACGTATTGCCATTTCAGGGCTCCTTAATATGGATTTAAGTAATACCGGATGTATCAATTCTTCAAAATCCTTTTGTGTAATTATTGTTAACAATGGCTCACACGCCATTACAATTGAAGATTGTGGCCTTGTTTTATTAATAATAATACTTTTAATAAAGTGCTCAAGTAGTTCCGATTTGTGCCTTTTTAATATATATTCTTCATGTCCTTTGAAATGTTCAAATCGTAAAAGTAACATTAAAAAGTTGATAATGTTAAATGCAGGTTCCTTTAATAAAATTGTAGACGAGCAAAGTATGTAATTTTCTGAAGTTATCCACGAATCAAAAAGTAATTTCTCAGCCATTTCAATTATGCGCATATTACAGGAAAGAAATATATTATAATACAAAATACTTTGGTATTCTACCAACTTAGAATATTCCGTTTTAAATATGTTCGAATTATAATCTCCATTTCTTATAATTAAATCAGTCCATCCTAAAGCAATAAGTGAATACTTTGCAGACTTTTGAGGGGTCAAAATTAAAATTTCTTTGTTTAAGACAGTTCTAACTACAGAGCTAAGACTTTCAGTAGCCACGTCATGGTGCTGTTTTACGATATCCACAATTAAATTTCTGACAAGAATTTGAGAAGGTGTATCCTTGTATTTTGTCAAAGTTGTTCCAATTACTTTACATAAGCCTTTCACAATAGACGCATTAAAACCTAAAATATAATGTTTTAATGGTTTTCAAAATTAACACGCTCTTGTATTATACCAGGATTATTCAGCACAGATGTCACGTTTTGAAACAAATCTGTTCTCTCATCACACTTAGCTGACAGAACCCGATTTGGTAAGTCACGCAACGCTTTAGACAACTGTAAATAATAACAATTATAATATTTTCAAAAGAAAACCACCATTACATTATTATATCTCTTTAAAACCTCAATTTCTGCCATTTTATTGCATGCTATTTATTAACTCCCAATTAATATTTAGTTTCGGAATAGATGAAAATGAGACGATATTCATAGGGTGATTAGTGCTAACGCATGTGTTCGATGCAGTGCCAGATTTCTTTCAATGGTGTGAAACATATTTTACCTTAACCCACGGTCACACATTCAATATTTATAATGACATTTAAATCATGATTCATAATTAAAGCTGTTGGATCGCGAGTAAACTCTACCGGCCCAATAATTATCATTATTTATCCCATTTGTTGAAAAAAAGATGTTAAACAAGTAAGGAAGGGCTAAGTTCGGGTTCAACCGAACATATCATAGAATTGCAACTTACGAGTCAAAGTCGGGGAAATACTTTATGGTGTGAAACGTCAACCTGAGGATCGAAATCCAAGCTATTTTATGTATACATATACTATATATAACTCCTATACTGACAGACTTATAAGGTTTGTTAGAAAAACAAAAACCATTATACATACATATGCCGATCATTTATTAGTTGTTTTGTTTTATAAATATCTAACTTTAATTACTTAACGATTTGTTAAGTTAGGTGAAAGCAATCGAAGTGAACAATAAATGCCTTCTAAAAAGTCAACCAGCAGATTATTCGTGAAGGTTCCAGCAGCATTCAATCTGCTCAATGCAGCTACTGGCATCACGCTCGGCGTACCGGGCTCAACAGCGAAGAATTTATGACTACAGCCAATAAAGTCTCAAAAAATATAACAGTTTGGAATTGCGAATGGTAGGCACCTTGTCGTGTTCGTAAGGCATACTCGGCACCACCCAACCGGTGTGGGTGGTGTTGACTTGCACTGCCCAGGCAAGTTGACGGGTGGCACATGCGTGCGGCAACCAAGAGCTACCACCTCCTAATCCAGGGTGTTATGCGACTCCCGTTCCCATTGGATGATTTGCAGCCAGGAGGTAAATTCGGCTGTGTTCGAACGGAGCCTCCCCAACACCGGACCGAATTGGGGAGTAACTCTGACCTTAGCGCGCTAAGAGGCTCTGGCGTGGCGGACCGCCTACTTCCCCATATGACAAAAAGACCCGACAGCTCACCTCGTTGAGCCGAGGGTCGTAAGAAAAAGATGAACAACGACAAACAAGAAACAACAACCACAACAGGGACTCCAAACGAATCGACCAGGCAACAACAACGGACAACGAGCATGGGACATGAAAAGGAGAATGCAGCTGTAGGCGGAGGGGTCGCGGAGCTAAGCGAAAGCTCTCTCTCCAGAGGAGCGGGCGCTGTTCGAGAAGCATGCCAGAGAGGATGACGACAACATGCTCTTTTGCAGCGGCGTCCGACAGTCGAAAACAACTGTGGCCGCGGATGGAGCTGAAGGCACAGCCAAGTCCCCCTGTAGTAGGCCTAGCTGCTCGGACTCAGGGGAGTCATGTCGGGCAGAGACCGAGGGTGCGAGCAAGAGGAAAGCGCAGGAGGGTCGATATGGGATTTCACCAAAAAGTAGGCGGTCCCACGCCAATTGTCCAATATTTACCCTAGTCCCTATAAAACACTATCATAACACCCCGTTGGCAAATTTTGGCGTCTCTTGCGCATTTAGTTATTGATTTATCGCAGTTTTAGTAGTTTTTAACAGTACTGTTATATGGGCAGTGAATGGAAGTTTGATCCGATTTCGTTAGAGGGCGGGGTCACGCCTATTTTTCCAAATTTGTATTCCCCCACAAGTGCCCCTGGCTACTGCAACCATGTTGAGACCGACACTTAATCACAAGATTTCGGCTGTTGAGTACTTTATCCCACTAATCTTATAAATTTAACAAGATTTCGCCATACAAAAATGACAGTTCTTACTCTCACCTCCGAGATGATTTGAATCTAATTTACGCCAAAAATCTCTGCGCAACTCTGCTTTAGCACAACCTCCTTGTCAGTATCTGAAATCTATGACATTATTACAGCTGTTTTAGACACTACAATGAGAAAAAATGTAAGCAAACAAGTAAATTAAACGCAAAAATTTGAATTCACCTGTAAATCCACTAGGTAAATAAAAAAACATGCGTCGATTATTTCCATTATATGGAAAATATGTAAAAGAAGACGGCTTTTATATCAAAATACTATATAACAATGTTTCTTTTAATAAATAATAAGCGATGTGAATTCTTGAATGGCAACAACATCTGTTATATCATCTGTCCAACGGCAGTGAAAACGGGTTAGATTAGTGAAGAGATTGAATGTAATCCAATCACTTAAAATTTTTGGTTGGAGCAAAGTATTATATCTTAATTAGATTCTGCACTTTATTGGTTTTTGGTTAATGGTGAATTGTGAACGTGGCAGTGGTTGAACTTGAACTTTTTTTTTGTATTCAGAATATATCAAGATATCTCAATTTTTACACGGATGGATGGACAGACAGAGAGTCAACCGGATTTCAACATTTTTTGTCACCCTGATCATTTATATATAATTAATCCTATATCTATTTGCTTAGTTTTAGGTAATACGTAGAAACGTTAGGTGAACAAAACTAGAATACTCTGTAACAACTGGTTGCAAGAGTACAAAAATAACTTTTAATAACATTCAAATATATGTGTGGAGATATTATGACAACACATTTAATTTTAAAAACGATTTATTTGACGAGATCAGGAAAGACGTGCTTTCTCGCTGGCGTCTGTACAAAGAGGAAAATGACGCTACTTAAAACTGTAACTTAAGAATTAAGAATTCAGTTTCAACTGTGAACTTCCAAGAATGTACGGAAAATGAAATAATTGAATAACTGACAGAGAATGAAGTAATAGAATAACTGACAGAGAATGAAATGATAGAATAACAGACAAACAGTGCTGCCAGATTTGATGCATCTTGTCTGTGTCCCCACATATGTATATAACGCTAGCTTACCCCGCAGCCGTTGTCCTGCGTGAAAGTATGTGTTTTAAAATGAAAAGAAATTTGAATTGATTTTCCTTTTTCACTGTAACGCAACATTTTGTGGTTTCTGTTCCGGTGTACAGAAAAACGAGTTTTCCAACTCGTGAGCACGCCACGTATATCTGGCCGTGTGAAAAACATAGCATTTCCAAATGTATGCCACACACTATGCAACTATCCTTGCGCCCTGTTGATTGTCATCTCAAATGCAATTTCCACTGGAAATTGAATAGGTTTGAACTGAAATGGCAAATCGTTGGAACTCAAAGAAATTCGTAGAATCAAGCGGTCTGCCCCTTGTATTCGATAGCTGCGCCAAAATCAATCAGGTTCCATTACACAGTTTCGGTGCAAGAAGATTCCGAAACATAATAACGATAGATCCTACTTTCAGACGGAAATGATGCTATGGCATACCAAGCCTCTCCAAAGATTTAAAAATTTCACTGGATAATTCACGGCGCTTCTTCATTGTCAAGACGATCGATCGATTTGTATGAGCGCAAGCCTCCCAGAATTTGACTTTGAATCTTCCAGTTTAAGTCAAAAACATCGGTACTTTTGTCAGCTTACATTGCGCGTGCACTCAAGAAATTGTAGTTACGATAATTTGGCCAATGTCCAAACATTCGTGATGAGTTCATCTTTCATCAATTGATAAACGGCAGACAGAATTGATATCAAACCACCGGAAGTACCAACCGGAATTGACCCATTTCCAATTTTTAGCGAATACGATGTAAAATGTCTTCGGCAATGTCACTTTTGTTCGTATCACATAATTGCCACGGATTTTAAGGCTGATATGCCGAAATGATTATCGCGAAAAGTGTGCGATCTTCATTTGCATTCGAAGTAGCTATCGAATCGTTCATCGTTTGATTCCAGTGATTATCATGTTCCAGCAATTGTAAGTGCTGGCTTGCTTCTCAAAAAGTTGCACACACCGTACCATTTACACTACGCAATGACTCAAATGAAGTTGAACCGCGTACATTAATAAATAGCAACTGCAGTTAGAAGTAATCGTCGTTTTTCGGGTGGATTGTGTAAATTCGTCCTAATGCATTAGTTGAGAACACACCTGGATGTCCATCTACTGATTGGGCTTGCTTTCTGCCTAACTATTTCTTCGACGATGCATTCCATGTATAACGTCAAGGTATTTCCGAATAGAGAGAGATAAAGATAGATCCATGTGTTGTCAACTTCGATATTCACTATTTTAAATTCAATTGAATGTTCTGACACCTAGACACCTAGACACCTCTAAGAAAGCCAAATATGAGTTTTTAATTGTAACGGGAAGGTCCTCCTACATGCAGTTTTCTATTATTTCTTATTATCAGATAGAAAAATTAATATCCATCGCTACCAACAGATTTTGTAGGAAATTGAATGCTCTACAAAAAAGGTCTCCACGATTTTTTCGTAAACCCAACCGTTTTAAAGATATTAACGGTTGAAGTTTGATTATTTTTGGGAACATTTTTTATTTCTTTTGAATTTTATAACTCACTGAAAAAAATTATTATGAATGAGGAAATTCATCAGTTTTTGGAGAGGCTTTCTTAGAGGTCCTATTTTTCAGAGTACCTAACAAAAAAAAATTTTTTTTTTGATCCACCTTAACATGCATTGATGTTTGACGATGAATATCTCGTAAACGCTTAACTTAATCGAAAAATCATAGCAGACCATTTTTATAGAGCAGTAAATTTCCTACAAAACTATGAATTTCATCATTCAAAATAATTTCATTTCATTTCATTAAAATTAATCTATTATAAATAAAAATGAATTGTTGTTCGTTAGTCTGCTTAAAACTCGAGAACGGCTGGGACGATTGAGCTGATTTTGGTTTTAAAATGTTTGTCGTGGTCCAGGGTAGGTCTAAAAGGCGAGAAATAATCGAATAATTGAAGAGAAAACTCTAAAAACAGCCCTTTTCTATTTCCCAGACAAAAGTGACGTGATGTCACATCACATTGCATAAATACCCATCATTGACAGGGTGGCGCAAAAGTAATTCTACCACAGAAGGTGCTATAAATTTTTCAATTGACCTCTAATGTCAGTTATGTTTTGACAATTGTGTAGTAAACACATGCGAAATACACGAAAATAAACAATGGTACGCTACACTGTTTCAGAACGCGTGTTATTGGTTACTATTTATTTGACCAATAATCGGTCGGTGACTTTGGCACAACGTGAATTTAGTCGCAGATTTCCTGGCAGTCCGACGCCTACTGGTGAAACACTTCGACGTTGAGCTGCTCATATTTCTGCGCACAAAGTCCAGACGGTGCATCAGCTGTTAGCTGCTGACCGTCAATCGCGTCCAATATACGCTCAAGCCATCTTTAATCACCACCAAAAAGAAAATGATTTTTCATCAAAAATAATAATGAGTGATGAGGCCTATTTCCATCGTAGCAGATACATTAATACGCAAAATTTACGCTTCTGGGGTACTGAAAATCCGCGTGTAACCCACGAAGAGCTATTACACCCGCTCAACGTCACTGTATGGTGTGCTGTTTTCGCTGGAGGAGTCATAGGACCTTTTTTCTTCAAAGACGTCGTAAGCCAAACGGTTACTGTGAGTGGTGAGCGCTACAGAGCAATGATCAACTAGTTCTTTTTGCCGCAACTTGATAAAGTGGGAGTGGAAAACATGTGGTTCCAACAAGACGGTGTGACGGCACACACTACACGTGCCACAACCGATATTCTGAAGGAATTGCACTGGCCAGCAAGATCGCCTGATTTGACCGCTCAATTCTTCTTTTTGTGGGACTTTTTGAAGTAGCGGGTTTATATCAATAAGCCTCATACACTTGCAGCTCTTTAAGACAAAATTCGTCAAAAATTTGAGGACCTATCGCCGGAAGTTCTGGCCAAAGTGATGGAAAATCCCATAAAAATGGCTCAAATGACTTGATGTAAAAAAATTTAAAAGACCAAATAAAAATAATCCACAAGCAGAATCAAAGTTTTTAATTTAAAAAAAAAATTACAGCCAAAAAGCATCGAAAGGTTATTTTTGCGCCATATGTATGTACAAATAAGTTGAGCTATAGCTGACTAAACCGTTATATGATATGAAAAAGTTCATTTTTAATGGACTTACGAGCGTAAATTTCCAAAAAGTGACTTTCTCATATCACTTTTTTTAATTTTTTTTTGTTTTGTTTTCTAATTAATTTATTTGAAAATTATTCGAATCGTTCAATTTACGTCGTATGTTTTCATTATTTCGGCTATTCAAAAGGTAAATTGCTGAAAATTATTCAATGAAAACTTTATGTGTCTTTCATACAAAGTGATCAAATACAGATTGAAATTTGTTCCGATGCCACGAGTAGATCGCGCTAATATTGGCAGCCCAAAGCACATGCACGAGTACTCGAAGGATGCGATTGTATACCTGTACGTGCGGAATTATGGACCGACGGATTTGTTTGTTACACTCACTTGCAATGCACAATGACCATAGTTTACGGAATTATTGAATCGTAATCAATCAGCAAGATCGTCACAATGTCACAGCACAACTTTCCAAACAACACCTATGATGTTTGATGGACTTTATTTTGAAGCAGCGTATGTACATATATATGGTGCTGTTAGATGCAAGATTTATTCTTTTGAGGGGCAAAAAAGATGTTCTTGAGATGGTGGATGGTGGTTACACCAGATCAAATTGATGAAATCATTTCTGTCGAAATTCCTGATCCAGAGAAAGATCCAGAATTATACGAAGTGGTGAAAAGCAATCTGGTTTATGGACCTTGTAGACATCGCAATCGCATTTCGGTGTGTATGTCTGACAATAAATGCACGAAACACTAGCCACGTGCTTTTCTTTCGGAAACGCAAACTGGAAATGATAGATATCCATTGTATCGGTCTCGTTCACCAGGCGACAATGGCAGAACATTTAGCATTCAATTAAGAGCTGTGAATAACGAAGTTGACAACACATGGATTGTACCATATTCGCCATTATTGTATAATTCACATTTAAAGCTAATATCAATGTTAAGTATTGCAGTTTGGCGAAATCGATCAAGTAAGTTTGCAAGTGCGTCACCAAAAGACGTAGCGGCCAATAACCGCTATAGCCGTGAACGAGAAGAGATCAGCAACTAGCAAATAAGTCGATGCGTGAAGTGCAATGAAGCATTTTGTGATGTATTTACTTTTGCGATTCATGAACGTTTTCCGACTGTTGTGCATCTCGCAGTTCATTTGGAGAATGGGCAAAGAGCGTATTTTAACCCTTAGAATACATTACAGCCAGTGGAAACACCGCCAGCAACAAAATTAACATGATGAGTTTTTTCTCAACTTTCGTCAGTGATCCGTTTGCGAGAACATTGCTCTATTCGGAAATTACGTGATATTATAAATGGAATGCATCGTCGAAGAAATAGTTACCTAGAAAGCAAGGCCAACCAGTAGATTGACATTCAGATGTTTTTTCAACTAATGCCTTAGGACGAATTTACACAATCCACCCGAAAAACGACAATTGCTTCTACCTTCGGTTGCTATTGATAAATGTACGCGGTTCAATTGAGTCATTGCGTATTGTGAATCGTGTTTACAACTTTTTGAGAAGCATGCCATCCGTTACAATTGCTGGAACATGATAATCAATGGAATCAAACGATGGACGATCGCCATGATCATTTCGACTTCAGCCTTCAAATCGGCGTCAATTATGGGATACGGATAAAAATGACATTGCCGAGAGGACACTTTAAATCGTTTTCGATAAGAATTGGAAATAGGAAAATTCCGACTGATACTTCCAGGCGTTTGATACCAATTCCACGTGCCTTTTTTCAATTTTAGCAGCCAAAAATATCGATGCTAATGACTTAAACTGAAAGATTCTATGTCAAATTCCGAGAGCTTTGCGCTAATATAAAATTATCGTTTTGACAATGAATACGAAGCCGTTAATTATCCAGTAAAATGTCTAACTTTTTTGGGGAGGCTTGGTATGCTGCCACATCATTTGCGTCTCAAAACTGGATCTGCCATTATCATGTTATCTAATCTTCATGCGCCGAAACTGTGTAATGGAACCCGATTGATTGTAACGCAGCTATCGAGTACAAGGGGCAGACCGGTTGATTCTACGAATCCCTTTGAGTTCCAACGATTTGCCATTTCAGTTCAAACCTATTCAGTTTACAGGGAAAATTGCATTTGAAATGACAATTAACAGGACACAATGATAGTCTCTAGAAGTGTGTGACACAAATCTGGAAATGCCATGTTTTTCACACGGCCAACTACATGTGGCGCGTTCTCAAGTTGGAAAACCATCCTCTCTGTACATTTACACACCCAAACAAACTACGCTACATTGAAAAAATGTGGATAAATCGCAAATAAATGATTTTTAACACAATATCAATAAATTTTTTTTTTTTTCATTTTAAAACACATAATTTCACGCAGGACAACGCCTGTCGGGTCAGCTAGTTTTTTAATATTTTTTTCTTGATTTATTATTAGGTTTTCAAAAAAGTCTTGCGGTATTTTCGCTAGTTGGCGCTGAAAGCGCGTAGTTCTAGTTTTATTCGTCGCGTCGGGTCACGCGCTAACATGTGTTTGGTTGATTGTCGTTTCTTTTAAGTCGTTCGTGAGTTATAGCGTCGGAAACATGGAGCAAAATAAAGAGAAAATACGGCATATTTTACAGTACTACTACGATAAAGGCAAAAATGCATCTCAAGCCGCCAATAAAATTTGTGCAGTTTATGGACCCGATACAGTTTTCATTTTCACCGCACAACGATGGTTTCAGCGTTTTCTTTCTGGTGTAGAGGTGGTCGAAGATGCGCCACGCTCCGGAAGGCCTGTCGTCGAAAATTGCGATAAAATCTCTGAATTGGTCGAAAGAGACCGGCATAGTAGTCATCAAACCGTTATAAACCATTTGAAGAAGCTTGGAGTCACTGAGAAGCTCGATGTGTGGGTGCCACACGAATTGATTCAATAAAAATACCGCAAGACTTTTTTGACAACCCAATATTATCTCAGAGAAATGTATTACTTTTTCAAACTGTAATACATCAGTTTCTTTTTCAGGGAAAACAAATCTTTCTTCTACAATAACTTTTTGATTTTGGGATGATTTATTTTTTTTAACAAGCTTACAATTATAAAAATTTATTAATGCATTTCCTTCGAGTATAATTTGTCTATTCACAGTCTTGTTTCATTTTTATTTTATATGCATTTTTAATCAGGATAGCATCGTCTTCGATATCTTCAGTCGTTGTGTCATTGTTATATTCGTATTTACATTGGTTAAACGGACAAACGTTAATTTCTTTTAAGTGTTTGAAATGTGCTCCTTTTGTATATTTATATATTTTGTATCCTATTGTAATTGCATATTTCTGTTCTCCTATCATTTCAAAACGTTGCCTATTAGGTAATGGTGTTAATAGTATTAGATCTGCATTAACGTGTGCAATTGGTATTTTTATAGCTAAAAGTAATGCGTCGTCTTTATATGAAAGGAGTCCTGTCTCTACGTGTTTTAATTTTAAAATGTTAATATTGCATCTTTCAATATCTTCTATTGATAATATACTGGGGTGTAGTATATTATGCTTTGCTGAAGCTATGTTTTCTTGAATTTATTCAATTTTACTTTCTAAGTGTTTATGTTTAAGCATCTGATTAGAAAAAAAGCATGTGTTTTATAATTTTTTCGTTTGATTTATTTATTTTTTCAAGGATTTTTAGTATTTCTGTCCTATCGTCTTCAATAATTCTTTTTAATATATTAGTGGATTTCTTGAAGATGTCATTTATATATATTTGTTGATTTACCGCTCCTATTATCTTATGATTGTTTTTCTCTATTATTTCTAAATGTTGTAGTATGTTTTCCCTATCTTCATTGTCCATGGTTCCGAAGAGCCATTTGTATGTAGTTCCTACAATATTAAATAGTCCTCTGCCTTTTCTGTTATTTCCAGGCATTCATGTGCTTATTTTTGCTTTAATAGATTTTATTTCTTCGTATAATATTTCCCTGTCATTCCTGTTATATTGATTGACATTATTTTCTAAGTTATTTTCAATTTTATTTATAATCTGCTTAAATTCCTTGGGGTATATTATATGGATTACCGTTGCAGTTTGATTTACTATCCCTATCTCTCTGATTCTTATTTTAGCGTATCTCGATTGGTTCTCAAGCTTGTTTATTTGTGGAAGTCCATTGATTGGACGTTATTATCGTTAAAAGTATTGTAATGCTCGCCATCCTGAAATTTAAGTTTTCGTTTAACTTAAGTCTTATATCCTTTTTTAAACTTTGAATCTTTAGATATTAAGTGATTTCCCTCTTCTTTAAAGTTGTCTACTCCCTTGTATCTTGGTTGTGTTTTGTTAACTCTATGATTCTTTATATATTTATTCTGAAAATCTTGTATGTTTACCCTGTTTTCTTTTTTATTGATATTATTGATATTATTTATTATATTTTCTTTTTGCTTTTGTAATTTTTCCGCGAGTTTGTTTAGTTCTTGTTCGGAAAGTAAGTTATTTATGAAATCAATTGGCCTCTTTTTATCGTAGAATGTATGGTATTATTATAAGCAGTTATTGCTTTGAATACTTTCTCTTTCAAATTGTCGTTGTTATTTGCATCAGCATTAAAAAGTCTTAAGTATTCATTCAAAGTTAAGTGTAATCTTTCAACATCTGCATTTCATATTTTATTATAAGTGGTCCTTAGGTGTAGGTTTATTTTATTATCTTTTAAGAATTATTGGTACTGTATCTAATTCATTGTCTGTTACTAACGTTTCCGGTTTGCCGAAATATTGAACTCTTTCCTTTATGACATTTACAATTGATATCCAAATTCTGTCCTTTAATGATTTGGCTGTTGCATATTTTGTTAATTTATCGATGCTTGTGAGGTACATTATGCCTCTTTGTGGGTACCAAATATCAAAATGAACAATTTCGTTTGGTTTATTAGGAGCTTCCGTAATATTTAAACTATGTTTGATAGGGTTTCAGACGAACTTCGCCTTATTGTATATTTCACAATTATTTATGTATTTCTGTATTTCTTTTTGTAATTTGGGGTAGTAGTGTGTTTTTTTTATTTCTTCAAATATTTCATCTATTCCCCTGAGATTATTTTCCAGATGTTTGTCTTCTATTAAGGTTAAGAGTTCTCCTTTGTCTGTTACATCTTTTAAAATTATGTTTGATTTCATTATTTTTAGTGTACAAATGAGCATTCTCCCCCGGCCTCAACACACACACCACATTACCACACCACATCGATTAACACTTACATCACTAACACGCAACCTTCACTACACCACATCACATCGATTAAAACTTACATCCCTAACACGCAACCTTCACCACACCACACGTACAACCCACATTCTACACGAGAGCAGCACACCTACACCTACACACACATGTACATCACCCACAGTCATACCATCCTTTTCAGCGCCAACGGGGATAAAGAAGGATCGATGATCAGATTCAACCTCAGTTCGTTTTACGGCACTATCATCGTTCGGTCACGTTCGCCTATCCCGCTTCGATTCGCCGCCATCCTTTTGCGAAATTATCAAACTAGTTAGCAGCAAAATCGTGTACTTATTCAATTTCTTTTTAAATAAAATCTCTGCTAGAGACAACCTCTTTTTTCGGTATTGCACCCTTTTTGGTTTTGATTTGTGGTGAAGTGGAAAAAGAAATAAAAGGTGAGTGCACTTATAGAACATTTAGATTTGCATTATATGCGAAAAACTTTATATATAATTCTTGAATTTGTAGAAATAATTTGTCAACTGGGCAGTAAATTACTATTAATCCTTTTTCCGGTAGGTTCTCTTGCATTATTTTTAAAATGTCGCTTTCAAGTGTTACATTTATTATGTTTCTTATTTTCCTTTGATGTATTATTTTCTTTGTTATTGATTGCCTTTGCGCTCTTTGAATTATAAGTTGATTTTTATATAAATTGTTTGCATTTTCTGTTATTTTTATGAAGTATGTACTATCCGTTTCTGCACTATGTACAGTATCTATGTCGTCATCAATGAATATTTGATTTAAATTCAATTCTACGATATTATTATTTTCATAATTTAGTCTGCTTAAACCAACTGCAATTACATTTTCTTTACCTTTAATGTATAAAACATCGAAATCAAATTCACTGAGTTTAATTTTCCATTTTGAATTAAGTTCCTTCATATTATTTCACCAAACCAATGGTGAATCTGCGACCAAAAAGGTATGGGCGAAAATATTTAGTGGCCCACACTATGGCTAACAACTCTTTCTCTATAGTGCTATAATTTTTCTCATGTCCATTCAAAGTACGACTGGCAAATGAAACTGTTTTGTTATCTTGCATAAGGGCTGCTCCTAGAGCAAAATTACTCGCATCTGCCACAAGAGTAAAAGTTTTTGTAAAATCTGGGTGGATTAAAATGGGGTAATTTTTAACAAACAACAGAAAGAATCTTTGTAACTATGGCCTTTAATGTTTATTTTTGAGCTCTTTTTTAAATATTTTATTAAATGGTATGCTATTTTAGAGTAATCTTTTATAAATCTCCTATAGTATCCCGTAATACATGAAACTGCTTTTATTTCCTTAACGCTTCTTGGAAGTAGAATCTTTTCTACTGCTTCCACTTTTTGAGGGTTTGGTTTAATACCATCTTTTGTAATCAAGTGACCTAGGAATTTTGTTTCTTGTCTTAAGAAATCGCATTAAATAAATGCTAATCTTTAGATTTTTTCTTTTATTCTCATTAAAATTTTGCTCAAAGATTCTAGATGCTCTTCTACGCTTGTAGAAAATACTAGAATATCGACCATGTACACAATGCAAATTTTGACGATGTATTCTTTTAATATATCGTTTATTAGCCTTTGAAGCATTCTTAGAAATTCATAATGTCCATTTGCAGTGGAGAAAGCTGTTTCATGTATGTCGCGTTCGTCTATTTCAATTTGATGAAAACCTTTGGCTAAGTCGAGAGTGGAAAAATATTGGCATCTTCTCAATTTGTCAAATATATCGTCTATATTTGGAATTGGAAATCTGTCTTCCGTAGTTACGCTGTTCAACTTCCTGTAGTTGATCACAAGACGCCATTTTTGTTCATTGGTTGCGTCCAGCTTCTTTGGTACCAGCCAAATAGGGCTATTTTAAGGACTAGAGGATGCTCTAAATATACCTCTGGTTAACATTTGGTCTATTTGTTTTTCTATTTCCGGTTTGTGTATTTCTGGGTATCGGTAGGTTTTAGAGTAAACCGGAATATCATTTTTGGTTATTATTCTATGTTTTGTTGAACTTGCAAATGTTAAAATATCATCTTCGTTGTAAAATACGCTTTTATATCTTTTTAGTATATTTATAAGTTTATTTTTGTCTATACCGTTAAGGTGATTGATGTCAACGAATTCTGTGACGCATTTATCTTTTATGACATTACAGAAGATATAACTTAGTTCGTTATATATTTCTACTTCTTTTGTTGGATAAAAAGTCAGTATTGTTTTATTTGCTTTTATATTTCTGTCTGGGTAGTCTATTATCGCATTTATCCTCGTTAAGCTATTGTTACCAATGAGTCCGTCAAAGTTCTTGTTAAAATTACATTCCAGGAATTTACATATGACTTCTTTTTCATTTAATTCTTTAAATATTGGGAATCTGCAAAGTTTCTTAACTTCCGTTTTTCTTCTCATAGCTGTGACTTGCACATCGACATCCCTCTTCCATTTCGGGTTACAAACATTTTCGTTGATCAAACTGAACTCTGCTCCAGTGTCAATGATGAAATATAACTTTCTTATGTGTGTATCTATTATTATATAGGGTAATTGTTTTGTGAATCCCACTGAAAATTTTTATTTGCATTGCCAATATCCATAGGTTCTGGTTTATTGCGATTTGATATTGCGGCCCGATTATAATTTCCTGATTGGTTGTAATTCCGCGTTTGATTCCCGTCTCTTTGTTGATTAAAATTTCTCTGTAGATTGAAATTTCCCTGTTGGTTATAATTTGTGTTTGTTGTCTGGTATGACATTCTAGTTTGGCTTGATCCGTTGCCATTGTTATACTCGTAATTATTACCAACATTCCTTGGGACATAGCCACCGTTATACCTGTTTTGTGGCATATAATTGTTGTTATTGTTATTTTTGTTTCTTGGGTATAACGGTAGCTATATATCTGTTTTGTGGCATGTAAGTGTTATGTCTACTATTATAAGTGGAGGATATATTTTGGTTGGGTCTGGAAAATGTTGTATTGTTTATTGCGCTAATATTCTTTTACGTAGATTATTCCTAATTTTATTTATTTTAAAATAATCATTTTCTATTGTTGAGTCGAGACTGATGGTTTTCAATTCATCCATAAGTTCCGCTGAACTTCTCTTTTCCCCGAAATTGCTCAGAAGTATTTGTTTGAATGTTTCCCAATCACTAACTTGTCCATATCTGTGTTTTTAGTTTTTCCTACGCATCTTCCTTTCAGAAAATTGAATAAAATTTTTTGATTACCTACATCAAAATTTAGTATTGTGGGTAATATGTCTTCAATTTGCTTAATGAAGTCTGTTAGTTGGTTTGGATCTCATCCATCAAATTCTGCAGTTCCATTAATATATTTCAAAATGAGTTGAAAAAATGGTATGGTGGATGCTTCCATTTTGAGAAAATTTTATTTCAAGTGAAAATTATATAAAAAAATGTTCGTATTTATCTTGATTCAACTTAATTTTATGTAATAAGTTCCTACTATTTATTTTAATTGATCTTGTATAGTTTGAGAAGAAATCGAGTCGAGACACATTAGCAATTTTATCATTACAGTTTTGGTGTCACTGTTTTAGTGAAACATTATTATTTCACTTCGTTTTTGCAACATTCTGTATACGCACGATTGAATTTTTATTTTGCACTATTTTGCGATAGTTTTTACATATTGTTTTGTATTTTCTTACTGACTATAAAAAAGTTTAATATATTTATATATATATCGTCACCAGAAATGCAAATTAACGTAACATCGAAAAATTCGAAATTGTTTTTTTTATTGATTACGATTCACCACATCATATTACATAAGTGTCAAAAATTTTAAGCTTCTACGTCCCAAAATACCCAAGTTTTATTAAAAATTCAAAAAAAAAACGTATCAACAAGTGCATGATTTCCTTAAACAAAATAACGTATCATCACTAATGTAAAACTAACAGTGTATTTTTTTTTATAACGGAGTTAGCCTTGATTTATTGTTATGTTTGTTTCTATTAGTTATGTTCAACGTGCTTTGGTGATATAATTTAAATGGTTTTTATACTGAAAGTTATAAAACAGGTAAAAAAAGAAAAGTGTTGTGAAATAATAAGATGTGTTCCATAATTAAAGATGCTGAGAATAATAAAGAAAATTTGCAAGGTTTTACAAAAATTAACACAAGGGAAGAAAATATAAAAAATCGAATGTATGGTAAACAATATGAAAGCTTATCAAAAGGAAATATTTGCGAAAGGAAACCACGAGAAATAAAAGCAGCATGCACATCTAATTATTAGGCGTGTTTTATTTGACCAGCAAATTAAGCTATTAGCTTATTTTGTATGGAAGACTTAGCCAACATAATTATAATGGCTTGTCATTAGCTATCATAGCTTGTATATTGGGCTAGAGGCATTGCCAGTTAAAATGCTTTTTTCATTCACAATAGCTATGATTTTTCCCCAAAAAAATAGTTGGCAATAGCGACAACCCTCATTTTGACAAATAAAAATGTAAACAAATGAAAAATATATAAATGAAAAGTATAAGAAGAAATGGAAAATTTTATAAAAGATGCGGTAAGTAGGTATTTTAAATTAAAATTAAAACAAAATTAAATTTGTATGTTTTCCAGTTGCTTAGTATGTACTATGTACACAAATTCAAATGTTGAAGAGTATAACGAAATATTGACCATCCTTGCTGGTTTAGCTGCTGAATCAAGTTCGTCATCGGAGGATTCAGAACAAGAGCAGGTAGAGCATCCAAAATGCTCTAATTTTGTGGACACCATTGATAATTTTGAAGATGAGTATTTCAAATCTCACTTTCGCTTGAGCCGCACCACTTTAGATTACTTAATAGGTATGCTTTGTTTTTGTTATGAGACTTTTCTGTATGAGTATTTTTTGCAGGAAGATATGAAGAAAGTGAACAAACCCGTTTTGCTACGAAGGCCGGAAAAGCCAAAATTCCTGCTAAAACAATGATGTACATGTATGTATGGTATTTAAGTAACACAATTACCTAGAGACAACTAGCCGTATTGTTTGGTGTAACGAAGTCCACAGCATGGGCGATTGTTCGTCGGGTTGTCGCGTGGGTTATCTCAATAGGTCATGAGTTTGTTAAGTGGCCAACTGGAGATGCGTTGGAAGAAACAACTCACAAGTTTTTACAAAGGAAACAAATACCAGGTGTTATTGGTGCTATTGATTGTACCCATATAACAATTAATGCACCAATAAAAGACAAACGTATATATTTTGATCGGAAACGTAATTATAGTAATGTTCTACAGGCCATTGTCGATGCTGATAAAAAATTTATTGATATTTATTGTGGTGAACCCGGATCATATCATGACTCTAGAGTGCTAAAAATGTCAGCATTTTATAGAAAAGCGGAAAGTAATATGGAAAGTTTATTTCCCAATTCTACTTTTATTCTCGGGAACTCGGCATACTTCTTCTTCTTCTTTACTGGCGTAGACACCGCTTACGCAATTATAGCCGAGTCAACATCAGCGCGCCAGTCGTCTCTTCTCTTCGCTAAGTGGCGCCAATTGGATATTCCAAGCGAGGCCAGGTCTTTCTCCACTTGGTCCTTCCAACGGAGAGGAGGTCTTCCTCTTCCTCTGCTTCCCGCGGCGGGTACTGCATCGAATACTTTCAGAGCTGGAGTGTTTTCATCCATCCGGACAACATGACCTAGCCAGCGTAGCCGCTGTCTTTTAATTTGCTGAACTATGTCAATGTCGTCGTATATCTCGTACAGCTCATTGTTCCATCGAATGCGATATTCGCCGTGGCCAACGCGCAAAGGACCATAAATCTTTCGCAGAACCTTTCTCTCGAAAACTCGCAACGTCGACTCATCCGTTGTTGACATCATCCAAGCCTCTGCACCATATAGCAGGACGGGAATTATGAGTGACTTATAGAGTTTGGTTTTTGTTTGTCGAGAGAGGACTTTGCTTCTCAATTGCCTACTTAGTCCGAAGTAGCACCTGTTTTGCAAGAGTTATCCTGCGTTAGATTTCCAGGCTGACATTGTTGGTGTTATTTACGCTGGTTCCAAGATAGACGAAATTATCTACAACCTCAAAGTTATGACTGCCAACAGTGACGTGAGTGCCAAGTCGCGAGTGCGACGACTGGTTGTTTGATGACAGGAGATATTTCGTCTTGCCCTCGTTCACTGCCAGACCCATTTCTTTTGCTTCCTTGTCCAATCTGGAGAAAGCAGAACAAACGGTGCGGGTGTTGAGACCGATGATATCAATATCATCGGCATACGCCAGCAGTTGTACGCTCTTATAGAAGATGGTACCTTCTCTGTTGAGTTCTGCAGCTCGAACTATTTTCTCCAGAAGCAGGTTGAAAAAGTCGCACGATAGGGAATCGCCTTGTCTGAAACCTCGTTTGGTATCGAACGCCTCGGAGAGGTCCTTCCCGATTCTGACGGAGCTTTTCGTGTTGCTCAACGTCAGCTTACACAGCCGTATTAGTTTTGCGGGGATACCAAATTCAGACATCGCGGCATAAAGGCAGCTCCTTTTCGTGCTGTCGAAAGCAGCTTTGAAATCGACGAAGAGGTGGTGTGTGTCGATTCTCCTTTCACGGGTCTTTTCCAAGATTTGGCGCATCGTGAATATCTGGTCGGTTGTTGATTTACCAGGTCTAAAGCCACACTGATAAGGTCCAATCAGTTTGCTGACGGTGGGCTTAAATCTTTAACACAATACACTCAATAGAACCTTATATGCGATGTTGAGGAGGCTAATCCCACGGTAGTTGGCGCAGATTGTGGGGTCCCCTTTTTTATGGATTGGGCATAGCACACTTAAATTCCAATCGTTGGGCATACTTTTGTCCGACCATATTTTGCAAAGAAGGTGATGTATGCACCTTATCAGCTCTTCGCCGCCGGCAATCCATCGGCCCCTGCCGCTTTGTTGTTCTTCAGGCGGGCAATTGCTATTCGATCGTCTACATGCTCGGGCAATGGAACGTCTGCTCCATCGTCATCGATTGGGGTATCGGGTTCGCGTTCTCCTGGTGTTGTGCGTTCACTGCTATTCCGCAGGCTGGAGAAGTGCTCCCTCCATAATTTAAGTATGCTCTGGGCATCGGTGGCTAGATCACCTTGGGGGGTTCTACAAGAGTCATTTCGTAGAATTTTCGAGCATTACCCCTGTCGGCCAGCTTATCAAGCTCTTCGTAATCACGCATTTCGGCCTCTTTCTTTTTCTGTCTACAAATGCGTCTCGCTTCCCTCTTCAACTCTCGGTATCTATCCCATCCCGCACGTGTTGTGGTCGATGGTAACGTTGCGCGGTAGGCAGCCTGTTTTCTTTCCGCTGCGACACGGCACTCCTCGTCGTACCAGCTGTTCTTTTGCACTTTCCGAAAACCAATGGTTTCGGTTGCAGCTGTACGTAAGGAGTTTGAAATGGCGTCCCACAGTTCCCTTATACCGAGTTGTTGACGAGTGCTCTCAGAGAGCAGGAGCGCAAGCCGAGTAGAAAAACGTTCGGCTGTCTGTTGTTATTGCAGCTTCTCGACGTCGAACCATCCTTGTGTTTGTTGGCGTGCGTTTTTTGCTGCACAGAGGCGGGTGCGAATTTTGGCTGCAACAATATAGTGGTTCGAGTCGATGTTAGGACCTCGGAGCGCACGCACATCTAAAACACTGAAGACGTGTCTTCCGTCTATCACAACATGATCGATCTGGTTGGTGATTTTTCGATCCGGAGACAGCCAGGTAGCTTGATGTATCTTCTTATGCTGGACTCTAGTACTACAGATAACCATATTTCGGGCCCCGGCGAAGTCGATCAGCCTCAACCCATTTGGGGATGTTTCCTCGTGGAGGCTGAATTTACCGACCGTAGTGCCAAAGGGGCCTTCTTTGCCCACCCTGGCATTGAAGTCGCCAAGCACGATTTTGACATCGTGGCGGGGGCATCTCTCATAAGTGCGCTCCAAGCGCTCATAAAAGGCATCTTTGGTCACATCGTCCTTCTCTTCCGTCGGGGCGTGGGCGCAAATCAGCGATATGTTGAAGAACCTCGCTTTAATGCGGATTGTGGCTAGACGTTCATTATCCGGAGTGAATGATAGTACTCGGCGACGGAGTCTTTCTCCCATCAAAAATCCAACACCAAACTTGCGCTCCTTTATATGGCCACTGTAGTAAATGTCACAATGACCTACTCGTCTCTGTCCTTGTCCCGTCCATCGCATTTATTGGCCTTTATCTTTACGAGGACATCTACCAGCTGTGCAGCGGCACCTTCCCAATTAAGGGACCGGACATTCCAGGTGCATGCCCTCAAATCCTAGTCCTTAATTCGTTTGCCATGGTCGTCATCAAAAGGGGGGTCTCTCATCCGAGGCTGATTATAACTATTCACTGGGGGTGTTTTTTTACGTGGCGGGTCCCAAACCCAGCGCACAACCCTAAGTAGGGAATATTTCGCCTTCTCACTTTATCTCGCCATCAAACGGATGTTCTTAGGCTACCCAGAGGATACTTGGTCAAAGACCGGAAGTCGTGAGCTGCTTGAGTCATATGTAAAAGAATCGTTTCTGGCCACTCCCAAGTGAATGGCGATCAGAGAACTTTCCTCACTTGCGTGAACTTCTACACATGACTCCATCCTCCATTCTACACATGACTCCATCCTCCTCTCTCGGCATACCCTTATAGTAATGACCTCACACCGGTGTTTAAAGATTATGGTTCGTTAACGCCTAATCAAATCAGCTTTAACAAAACACATTCCTCAGCAAGAATAGTTGTTGAAAATGCATTTGGAGCACTGAAAGGACGTTTCCGAAGGCTTCTTAAATTTACGGAACACAGAAATTTATGTGCAATTTCGAATTTAGTTGCAAGTGCATGCATTATGCGCAATATATGTATTATTACAAACGACGATACAATTATTGACCATCAAATTGAAAGTGCCGAACCGGAGCCAGAAACTTCTAATGAGCTAGCGAGAGAAGCAAGTGGAGATCGCCGGAATCAGTTGCTTACAATTTTAACACGAAGAAAGTATTAAATTTTAATTTTTTTAATTTTAAAATACACTTTTAGAGCAACATTTTCCATTTTCAATCTCAAATAATAAAATTATTTATATTTTTACGACATATTTGTTTTATATAACCACGTACATGAATTTGAATGTAAAAAATGTTTATTTTATGATAAGCTTGATTATATATTTCTGTTAAATAAAACAATATATATTCGTTATGAAATCAAGTAGCTTTTCTAATTTTTATTCATAAAATGCTGCTTTAAAATTTTTAATTTTTCTATATTCGCGTAAAACTTTGCCTGCACTTCAGCACTTTGTTCGATTTTTTGATCAAAATATCGGTCTTTAGCGCTTTACCGATAACGCCGATTTGGAACAGGATTTGCTGCGTTCGGCTCCTGTGAATTCACAGCATTTGGTCTGCATATGCTACGGCTTAGAGCAGACCGGCTCTGCCTCGTCGAGCATTGTTTGAAAATCTGTTGAATCCTGTTGGACGCCTTACCTGTTTAAAAATATAAAAAAGCGAATGCAATATAAGCAATACATAATGAACATTAAATTTTAACTAACCACTAGACTCAACCAATGCCTCTTGAGGATCTGTCCCAATGTTTAAGGTGTGGTTGTTGGCACCAAGCAACTTTCGCCAAAAATTTCGTCCATCTCGCGCATATATGGTACTGTGCACGGGAAAGTGGCAGTCTGTTTCTCGTTGTCTTTTGCTGCTTTGTAGGCATTCAAATGTGTTCGCATTTTTGAAACAAGGGCAGCCGCATTAATTGTTGTATCCTGTGGAAACAAATGTAATAAATTTTTACAAAATAACTTTAAAATATTCTTACTGTAAATCCTTGATATATCATGTCCTCCATGACGTTTTCATATGCGAACTTTTTCTTCCACGCATGCAGGAACTCATCCTTCCTCTCATTGTAACACTTCAGGAATAGAAGTGTCTCGACCTTCGTCCAAACTTTTCTTTTGCTATATATAAACGAAATAAATAACTATTTAGTTTGTGAAAAGTTCGTTTACAAATTTAAAAATTCATATTTAACTTTTCTCCATCTTAAACATTTCGTTGCAATAAATTGAATATCAGCTGATTGTTATTGCCCGCGTTGCCAACATAATGCATATTTAAGCGAAAATGTGAAATAAGCTAAATGCGTTTTATTTGTCCATGGTTTAGCTATTAGCTTATGATGGTCAAATAAAACACGGCTATTGTGTACAAAGTTCAACTTGGCATTGTTCTCTTTATTCGGAAAATGTGCGGAAGGAGATATTTGAAAATTTTTGGCAAATGTCATGGGACCAAGAGAATGTTTATGTAACAAGCAGTGTTGAAGTTCATGCTAAAAAGCGGATTTATTTGGAAAATTACCGACGTTCATATTCAATATCCTATTTTTTGCATCATAAAAGAGTACGTCATCAAGTGTGCAATAAAATGTTTTTGTCAACCCTTGATATTTCGGAAACTATGGTAAGGAGTTGGTTGAGTTCCAGTGAACTTTATAGCACTCAATTGGGTTCTGAAAAAAAAAAATTTTGCAAGTGGAAAATCGAAGAAACACAAAACGGGAAAACACCCATCAAGATAGATTAAATTATTTAATTAAATGGTTGGAAGGCATTCCGAAACTAGAATCCCATTACCGACGTCAGTATACAAATAAATTGTATTTTCAATCAGAATTTAAATCGAATACAAATGTCTATGAAGTTTATTCTCGAGACTGTAAATCGCATAATACAAATGGTATCGCTCCTATATCCTTTCCAAATTTTATGAAATTTTTAAATAAAAATAATTTATCGATTTTTAAACCAAGAAATGATATGTGTGACACTTGCATATCGTTCGAATCAAAAAATATCTCGGTTGAAAAATATGATGTCCACAGAAAAGATATAAGGGAAATGAGAGAAGAAAAAAATAATGGCATTGAAAGTGCTAAAGCGGGCGTATGCTCTTTATTATGTATGGACATGCAAGCGGTAAAGCTTAATTCGCAGACAAAGGCAAATGCATCTTATTACAAAATGAAACTTCAAGTACATAATTTTACTATATATAACGTTATTACTCATAAATTTGACAACTATGTCTGGGATGAAACTGAAGGCAGTCTTGTTGCTTCGACTTTCGCAACAATTATAATAAAGCACATAAAGAAAGAAATACTTAATACGCCAAACATTCATCACTTTATTTTATATTTTGATGGTTGCTTTTATCAAAATCCGAATGCAGTATTATCCAATGCCTTAATAGCGTCTTCTGTAGAAAACCACATTACCATTTACCATAAGTATTTAGTCGTGGGACATACACAAATGGAATGTAAACAAATTAATTTGCCCTCCCAACTAGTTGAACTAATGAAAGACGCACGAAAAAATTCATATCCACTAGTTGTTCATCACCTACAACACAGTTATTTTCTGGATTATGAAAATCTTCCAAAGCGGTATTCATCTATTCGAGCAGGTAAACAATTTTATATATATTTACTTACGTACATGCACAAAACTTTCACAAGTTTCACGCCGAGCTTTCTATTCTATTTTTATTTACTTATTTAAAATATTTATAGATTTTTAAAATAAGTAAATTATTTTATTTTATTATTTATTTTTTCTCTCAGGTAATAAAGTTGGAGATCCCACAGTAAATATGATTCGTGCTTTGGCATATGATACAACGGGATCCATATATTACAAAACCTGTTTTAAGGACGAGTATCAGCTTCTTCCACAAAGGACTGTCAGGAATTTTGAAATTCAGCAGCCTAATCTTTTGCACCCGCAAAGGTTAACGATAACCAAGAAGAAATGGCAACAACTGCAGGACCTAAAGGCTTTGATTCCAGCAGACTTTCATTACTTTTATGGTAATATACATTCTGAATAATTAATTGTTTAATTAAAAATGATTAAACATTGTCCTCATTTTGACTTGAAATATTTTAATTTATTTTAGTACTTATGTACATATTAATAAGAAAAATAACATGTAATATGAAAACTTGCACCTGTTTTTATTTACAATTAAAAAAAAAGTATTGATACTCCAATTTTAGTTTTTGTACAAATTTAGATTGATCATACGTTATTTTGATTCAGAAATGAAAATTCAAAATAACGTAAGACACCTAATATAAAATTAGCATAATTTTTTTTTTTTTTTTCTGAAATATACTTATAGTTTCATGTTGAAAATTTTGTTTCAATATCTCAAGTGGTTTTCTTTTTATATAATTTTTTGCTTCTCCTGTAAACCTACAAAAAGTGATGTTACGTTATTTTGCATTTCAGGTGACGATATGTTTTTTTCTTACTCTTATTTGTTCTGCTGTTGCTTTTGTTGTAATTGCTGTTACTGCTGCTGTTGTTGCTTTATAGGTTGCATCCAAACTCAAATAACTGCTACCGTTGTACGAATGTTTTTCAGTTAAAATCACACTTTATTTATTTATATATTTTGAAAGCTCGTTATTTGCTGATATTGCTGCGCATTTAACACGATTTAAATGTTTTTATATAGTTTAGTATATTTTAGCAATGTTTTTCTATAGTTCTATTAATGTTTTTCCATAAATATATTATTGTTTTCCACAATTCTATTAATATTTACACTTTCTTCTTTGCACTATTAATGCTATCGCTTTCACTAGCTTCCCAAAAATTGTTAGTTTAAGAGTGCGTTATGAACTCTTTTCCAATTGATTAATTGTGAATTCTTGACTTCCTTATGCCAGTTATGGTTCACTTACTAACTTTCCAAAATTGTTAGT
This sequence comes from Bactrocera correcta, assembly GCA_027475135.1. Taxonomy (NCBI): domain Eukaryota; kingdom Metazoa; phylum Arthropoda; class Insecta; order Diptera; family Tephritidae; genus Bactrocera; species Bactrocera correcta. The sequence continues at coordinate 79,823,162 of CM050326.1, forward strand.
TTATACTATGTTCGGACCGACATTGAAAACATGTTTTCGTGGGAAAAACTGGTTTTCGCACAAAAACTTGTGCTTTCGTCCATGTAAAATCTGTCAAATGAAGTTTTCGGTGAAAACTACTTGAAAACTTACATTCCACTCTTTAAACGGTGCCTGCTCTAGTTTAATCGATTTTTTTGGAAGACATATTTTGCCGGCCCTAAATTGTCACTTGATATTTGTTTACATTCCATATATGTACAAATACAGCAGCTCACTGTTAAGGGGATTCTCTTGTTCTTGCGAAGCCCTTGCACGGTGCACCAATTGCAGAATTTTCTTCTTGGTACAACGGCACAACAAACACACGCAAAAATTTATTTAAAATGGCTGTAAAATATGTCAGACCAAAAGCCATGTTTATTTTCGTGCCGTCATATATCACTATATTCTGCAATGGGTACTCTCTTGGCCTTGCATATTTCGGTATAGATTTTTTGCATTTTGTGTCATCTTGCAAGAGCAAGAGAATCCCCGTATTGATAGTTGTCAGTGAAAACTCATCGAAAACACACATTATCGGTCCGAACGACTTACATTCCACAACATACAAATGTGTTTTCAAAATGTTTTCAATGTCGGTCCGAACATACTATTATCCTCGTCGCCAGTTTTGGTGTCATAAAGAGCTCAACTTCTTTTGGCTCTTTATGTCAACTCTACAGTTAAAAATAAAAACACTGACCTTCTTTGCTTAGGTCTAATCTTCGACTGAAATTTTTCTTTATTTCAATTAGTTGCGCGCAGGCACTTATACATGTGTTTATATTTACTTACAAACATACACACATCTGCATGCATGCCAGAAGAATTTGTTTTATCAGCAGAAAATGTGTAGACAAGCTTCTCTTATTTCAACAAAGAGTTCAGGTTTCGAAATCTTTCTTGAAGTGGATAATGTTTTATTATTTATTGGGTGTATGTGACTATATCTACAATTGTACATACATTCCTATACATAACTGTATTCAAAGCCCACATTTCGTGCATACTTCAATACAAATCACATTGATCTTTTCAACGAGCTCTCAATCGCTTAAGAACTCATCTATAGAAGTCCAATTATTATGGTTTAACTACATACCTACATAATGACATAAAAAAGCAAAAGATTAATAATAAATTAAAAGCGTGGTTTTAGGAAAAACATATAAAACTGAAAATATTTTCAAACTAAATTATATATAAATAAAAAAACAAACTCTTATTTATTTAAAGGTTTATTATACTTTACCACTTCATATACATAAATCAGTTTACACTGAGAAAAATTTAATGCGTTTGAACAAATAACTTAATATACAAAAAAATTCTGAAAGCTACACGCTCAAAACAGGTTGTTAAATTTATATCACAAAGTGACAGTTTTTTAAAATACAGCACTATATCCGCCTCTTCACCGATTCAAGAAAACTCTGAGTCGTTATTAAAAGTAAATGAAAGACCAAAATCTTAAAAAATTTTGGACTTGCCTCCTGCGGCTCATGATGCCATAGTAGATTATGACAATTCAGATCTACAACACAAATTTAAATCAACGGCTTACGCAATATACGAAATCCGCTTAGACCAGCACGAAGAAACAAAAGCTATGATCTCCGATCAATTAAAGCTAATAAAATCACTTGCATCTACTCCACATTCGATAGCAGAGCTGCCACAAATAGATAATCAAAAGGCAAGTTCAGGGGTTATGAAGAATGGCCGTCTTTCACGGCCGTGTACATAAACCATCCTAAATTATCGCAAGTGCAAAAATTGTATCACCTCAGATACAAAACTAAAGGTCAAGCAGGCATAATAACAAAACTGTTCGCTTTTAATGGCGATAATTTCAATTTGGCTTTAAAAGCTCTGAAAGCAAGATACTAAAACGAAAGAGTATTGGTCGATCAACAAGTAACGACACCATTAAACTCGATTCTGTCGACACCAAGGCAGCCAATTCTGGTAAACATTTGCACCGCCACATTACCAGAAAAGTCTTTACTTCTATGGGAGCAATCGCTCTCATCACGAAAAAAAATGCCCCACGTGGGAACAAATAAATGATTTTCTTACTACCCAACGCTGAAACGTTTGGCAAAAAACTAATAAAATCAAAATATTTTCAAAACGATCTAAAGAGAAGCTTTAATAGACCCCAAGTTAGTAGCTAAAACGATTTAAACAAAAGCTTTAACGAAGCGCAATCGTTCATATTCGAAGAGATACAGCAAACGTCATGTGAACTATATAAAAGAGGGCATACACTTATATCTTTCGAGAAATTTAAAAATCTAAACATTAATGAAAGAAAAAATTCGTGAGATCAAAAGTATTATGAACAAATTTCTTGTCACATGCACACACATATAAAAATTGCAAAAGCAAATTCAATTGCATATATTTTTATAAAAGAGATCGCTCAATGCTTCACTACAACACATTTCCCAGCTCACTCCAAAATGGCGCATATAATAGTACAAAAAGAACCACAGGTTGAGTTGCAAAAGCAAATCCCGAAAATTGCCAAAAAGGATCATGCTGCTCAAAGGCATTAAAAACGCAAATGCCCACTAACAGTCGTCTCCATCGTACACCGAAGAGAACTGTTCCAACTCAGAGCTTTAATAGACCAAGGATAACAACAATCATACATAGCGTCTAAGGTATAAAATATGCTAAAATTGCCAACCAAACAATTAAACTTTGAAATTACTCAAATAAAATCTGCCCCTTCGCTATAGTCTTACCGCAAATTACTAACATGTTTCCAAACTTTCACATAAATAACAAGCATTGGCAAAAGATTTCACACCTAAAGCTAGCAGATCCTCTCTAGAACACACCATCTTATATTAGATAGCGACCTTATACCGCAAATAAAAAATAACAGATTTTACCTATATACATACAGTACATACAGGGGATTAATTTTTAAGCCCGAATGGGAGTCGAGTAAGTTTTTGTTTCGTAATTTGGTGGAATCCGCTTTTTAGATCCAATACGAAGAAGTATCTATGTTCCGTAATTGTGCGATAATTTCTTTCATTTCGGGGTATCATATGGGTTATCTGTCGGGTATAGTAAGGTTCTTCAATTTTCTATAATCTATTACGATAATATCTGATATAAAACGGATGGTAGCTGTAAGTTAACTTTTCATTTGGATCGGAAAATAGTTGTGAATATTGAGAGGGTGTACATATTGTTTACTGTATGGGAGTGTTTTGTTCAGAACGCAACGAAGAATGCTTAATTCTAAAAAATTTACGTCTATGTAATTGGTTAATTTCTGAATAATAACCTAAGCTAATTGTTTCATTCCCTCATTGACTAAAATGATTTCGAACTGTTGATCTGTTCATGTAAAATTCTGTTGATGTATAGATAGGGGAAGGTGGGAAATGTTGGGGAATCCCGGGCCAGCGCGATATTTTTTATATAGGCTGACAGCTGCAACCAACTGTCATCGGCTCGTCTCATACTAAGCTCAGTTTCTATATAGCACTCGAGCTGTGAACACGTGTTATAACCTCTCTGCGACAACAAAAAGAAATTCGACGCTCCGAAAGTTTTTTTTCAACTCTGTGTACAGTTGATTTCTTTTCACATTTTCCAATAAATTCATCCAGGTAAATATGTTTATAATATTAGTTGAGCCTTTAGCCTTCGACACACAAAAGAAATTTTGCACGAATTTACATTGTGTTCATTATCCACCGCCATTTTGCAAATATGAGCGTTTGGGGAATCTCGGGCCAGATAGTTTTTTACATTTGACATGCTAACTTCATATATTTCACGTGTATAAGTGATTTTTCGTGCAGAATCTCAACAACATAATAGTTTTTCAACATTTCCTGATAGTTTCGTGCTCCGAAACATTTTTTTTAGCCATTATGCCGCGGTACTATCCCAAACAAGAGAAAATTGTTGATTTCGACAACATTTTGGAGGCGATCAAGTCAGTGAAAATACATCACAACAGCGTTCGACAATCTGCGACGGCACACAAAATTCCGAGGACCAACCTGATGCGTTATATTGCAGCATTTGATGGTGCGAGCATCGACGTTACTACTGCCACTGCCGATGTAATGAAGAATTTGCTGGCTGAAAGCACGACGATGTGCACAAAAACAGTGAGTTTTGCTGGTTTCTTTCTTTTTCTTTCATCGAATAATAAATAATTTTTTTTTTTATTTCAAATCTTCAACATCGAACAAGAGAAGGCGCTGATAAGCTACATTCTCCAGGCCAGCGACATCAACTATGGAATTAGTTTGATGGAGCTTCGTAAGCTCGCGTATGAATTTGCTCGGAAAGTTGGCGCGTCGTATCCGGATCCATGGAACGACAATCAACAGGCGAGTAAGGATTGGCAGTTGGCGTTCATGAAACGCCACAAAAATTTGTCACTGCGAACACCAGAGCAAATAAGCCAGAGCCGTGCGAAGCGATTCAACAAAGAGAATGTCGATGCATTCTTTGCCAACCTTTCATCCGTTCTCGGTAAGACGCCGTTTGAACCTCACCGAATATGGAACATGGATGAAACCGGGTGCCCGACCGTGCCAACCAGACCTGTCAAAACCATCGCGCGCAAAGGACAAAAGCAGGCCGGCTCATCAACATCTGCCGAAAAAGGCACCAATGTGTCTTTGGCTTTGGCCGTCAGAGCTAGTGGCCAGTCTATACCGCCATTCTTCCTCTTTCCCCGAGTCAACATGAAATGGATGGTTACATGAACTCTGACGTATTCCCTCAATTCATGCGTCATTTCATCAAGCACACCGGTGCTAATGCCGATTCTCCAACCATGTTGCTGCTGGACAACCACGGTTCGCATTTATCGATCATGGCATCACGTTGCTGTCTTTTCCGCCGAAATGCACGCACAAAATACAGCCGCTAGATGTTGCGGTATTTGCACCATTTAAAGGCATAATGACCGTGAAGCATGATGCATGGAAAAAGTCCAACATTGGCGTCACTTTCGATCTGCATCATGTGCCGCTCCTTGTCGATCAGTGCCTCGATGTTATGTTAACGCCGAAAACCATCAAATCCGGCTTCCGAACAACTGGCATCTACCCGTTCAACCCGCAAATTTTCACTGAAGTTAACTTTGTCGCTTCGGAACTGAGCGGCGAAAATTTGTTCGGTGACGAAGAGAAAGACGCCGACAATCAACGTCGAGTTCTTGCCTCTGGTGATGCCATTGTGACTGCGAATGAGAAGGTGTCAACGTCGGAGGCTTCGACAAGTGCCCCAGCTTCAACAAGTGGTGCTGCATCATCGTCGTTTCGGCTCCACAGCTCCGTGATGCATTGAAATCGGTTGGCCCGTTGAAATTGGGCACACCTGCGCCGAAATCAAAACGTGGCCGCAAGACAATGGAGTCAACGATTTCGACATCGGCTTAGGTTGTCGCAGATCTGCGTGACAAGGCCGAAAAAAGTGGCAAAAATTGACTAAGGCAGCCGATGAACCAGCAGCCAAGAAGCAAAAAGGCCGTAGCAAATCGAAGACGCCACGGAAGAGAAGCCCGTCTCCGACCGAAACCGACATCGAAGAGGACTTCGATTTCTGCACGATTTGCAAGAAAAAGATGCCGAAGCACGAGAATCGTCAAAACACGGACCATTGCATCGTTGGTGATCGAGGGGTTCACTTGAAATGTGCCGGACCGAACCGGAAGCACTTACACCTGCATCCACTGCGAGTCGAAATAATTTTTTTCGCCAATTCCTATTTTTCTTATTATTTATGAATCTCTCTTTCATTTCCATTGATAAATAAACGTTTTTCATCGGTAACAATCATGTGTGAATCGATTTACAGACTGGCCCGACATTCCCCACCTTTTTTCAAAATCGCAAAATCAGGTTTTTTGCGCCAATGGCTATAACTTTTAAATTTTTGTAGAATTTTATCAAACCAATGTTATCAAAAGGAAGGATACGACTCGCACTACAAATCCATGCTTTGGAATTTTCACAAAAAATAACTTTTATGTGACTTTTTAACCGAAATCAAAACGTGGCCCAACATTCCCCACCTTCCCCTATTGTGAGTCGTATGATAATCGTTAAAAATATTTCTTGGTGCTTGGTGCCAGAAGTTAGGAGGTCATTTAAATTAGATGGAATGATCGATTTCCATAGGCCCTGAGCATTGGCTGTGATTTTGATACAATTTGCCTTGGTTGAGCTATGTTGGTAACGAGGCCGCTTGTGCGATCCTGGAATGTACGCAAGCTGTGGATAAAGTGGTCGAGGTTTACTCATGTAGTGCAGGTTTATGGGTGGCGGTGAAAGTATTATTAAAATTTCATTTACACCAGCTCCAATAAGTGCTCCAACTCGCTAGTGGTGAAATACGGGATTCTTTTGTTGTTTTCATCCATTTTCGATATAACTTTCCTCGAAAATTTAGGTATAGTCTGTTATAATTTGATTATTTTAAACATATTTTTATGGATGACATTTGTAAAACCTATGTTGCCCATAACGTTGCTATATATCACAAAAAAATTTTATAGAAATTATAATATGATCAAAAACGTTAATAGAGATTTTATTTATCCGACTACATAAATACAAAACTTAAGCAATAATTTATTTACATTTATCACCTCCACCCAGCAGTTTTACGGTAACTATAAATAAATTGTAGCTTGCCGTTAACTTGTACATTAACTGTCATTTCTAATTGAATAGGGGACCCAAATTTTCAACACCTTTGTTTATAATTTTTTTAATGAGATTGTATGTAGGATCATCTTAATAAAAAAGAAAATTATCGATAAACAAGCATGTTTCAACGGAGGCAAGAAAAAGTGCTCGATTTTTTATTTGGCATAAGTAAATTTTAATTTACAAATGTAATTTCGTAGCTTTACAATTAATAACAAAATATGAAAAATCTAAATGTACTCGCTACGTGCGAATGTACGATGGAAATCCACGGCGAGCTGGTAAGACTTTATCCCAATGAAATTGGGTGATCGTGCGTATTATGTTTAATGTAGCGCGCAGGAGTGGGTGTCGGCGCGGCGTAGTGTATATGTATGTTAACAAGTTGATGATCGAATTGAGAGTGACGAATTGATAGGCTAGCCAGTCAAAAACGCAAAATCGTGGGTCGTGTCAGCTGGCACGACCTATCTTATGGGCGCGCAATGTAACTGCACAGTGAAAAACGCTACTCCCTTCTCTCTGACGTGACGATGACGTGAGAATCCACGACATTTGGATTTTGCCGCCGGTAACGTGGCAGCTGATTGCTCTCTCACAACGCAGGGTTGCCAATATCGATATACTGCAGTAATTATCAACTTTTATAATTCAATCTGTTCAATATGTTTGAAATTTTTTTAAAATAACTCAAAATCAGAGTCGAATGCTATTATTTATAAGTATATAAACTATTTTTAATAGTTTGTTTTCAGTTTTGATATTTTATATTGTAAAAAATTGTAATTGAAAACATAGATGTGTACAAAACTACATATGCGTATTGAGCAATGGCAACATTGTTCAAATGCAAACAAACAAAGACGGCTGATTTCTGTGTTTTTCCTACGTTCTCCACTGTGCACACATTTTGCCGATAAGGAAGGAAAAGGAAGGAAGGGAGTAGCGTTTTTGACTGGGTGCAGCATGAGACTGCTTTCCCGTTGCCCATTCTTTTTGTTGAGTGCGTGGTACCGATGTGTTGAGTTGTGCTATAGTGTCATTAGCTGTGGTGTGCGATGTAGCATTAGGATGCGCCAGTTTTACCGAATTGAGGGTGGATGCTTAACTGATTTAACCCTGGTCGAGACCAACGGTCTGATACACTTAGTCGAGACCAATGGTGCTTGGCTAGGCTATGTGTTTATATACATTTGTATGGAAATACGTGTTGTATTTACGCTCATATATGTACATTACAGATACATTTTTGAAATTTCTTACCTCTCGATTTGGTTCGGGCATACTCTGAACTACCTGAAAAAGAAAAATGATACTCGTATGCGGCTTTTAAAATGAAATACAACGCATTCCTTTTCGTTCATTTTTTGATTTATTTAGGAGCATATAAATAATTTTTGAGCGATTTTTCAATTGATTTTATGATGATGGGTCCTGAGGAAAACATATGTAATCAATTTTCGAATGCTGTTGACAAACAGTGTTTGAACATTTAGAACAGAAAAATTTAGTTCTACGACGCAATTTATCGCTCTCTTGCAAACAAAGTCTGCAATCTCTCCTTTCTTTGAGTGTGTCAGCACCTTTTGATGTTGAAGCTACTAATCGTGATGGGATGTTGAGTGAACGACCGAAAAAGGATTCAAAAGCCAAACGATAAGACAGATGTTTGATGACATTGGGATTCTTCACACGATTTTCGATATTGGGCGTTGCCAATGTTCTCGATAAATTATAAAGAAAAGTGCGTCGTGCATCCTTTTTATCTAGATGGTCGATTTCTTTGCAAATTACGAAAGCAGCCAATCCCATAACATCCAACAAGTTGCAAAAAAAGGCAAATGTGTGTAACCATCTGATATATGCGTCAACGCCGCCCTTTGTTGAATTATAAAATAAAATTTCAACCATCTGTCATCAACTGACTTGCATAATACAAAAGAATACAGAAAACGAATTCATTAGAGAGAGAGAGAGAGAGAAGAAGATTACTGGAGCAAAAATAAACACAGAAAAACCTGGTTTTGTTTGTAAACACACTCTTCTTTTGACTGCTTCCCTCTTTTTCTCTTCTTTCGCACGAACAAGTCGAGCGCAAAGAGCTTGCTATAGACCCGATTGAACATATTTATTCATGTGAGTATGTTTATATGAGTGCTAGATAAACATACAAACCAATTTGGACATGTAACGAACATGAAAACAGATAAATCAACCGTGCGAAGTGATAGAAACATAACAAAGTTCATATATTTTCATACAAAATAGCCAAGCACCATTGGTCTCTAATATTATAATATCATTTTTCGTCCTTTTCGATACAATATCCTTAATTTTTTTTTTCTAAATTCTATAGACAATAAAATTCTAGGAAGCTACCTGGAAGCGCAAGTCGTTTGCTACACTCTAAATATATTTAAATAACATTTAAAAACAAAATATGCCTGGCCAGACCTGTTGATCTCGATGAGGGTTAAAGTGGTTATATTTATTGAGCTTTGGTTATAAAATGGATAAATTTTAGTTATTATATCTGTCAGCGATTTCCATTTTTTTTTTTGATGATACATTGTTTTGTATTTTAGGGGACGATATATATATATTATTATATATATAAAATATGAGTTTCGGATATAAAGTGGTTATATTTTTTGGTTATCATGCACTCATATTGAAACAAAATTTGAGATTTTGTACTGTACCTGTACCTGTACCTGTACTTTATCATGTAATATTATTATATAATATTACTTATACATATGTATATATAATATTATTATATACTAATACATGTATAAAATATTACTTATTAGCTTAATAAATTTAAAGAAGAAAATATCCATATGCATGGATAAAGGAATTTTTGCGACAAAGAGAAATTTCAGCGAATTGCCTTATCACCACATGCCAGCGCTCCATTTCGTCGTAATTTTTGGTAAACAAATGAGGTTCAAACGAGTGTAAAATATAATTTTTAAAATAAAGGTTTTTTAGGTAAAAAAACCTGCTAAAAGTGTAAAATGTGGATTTATTTAAAAGTTTATAGTACAATTTAATTAATTTAAAGTGAAAAATGTGAATAAAGTTTGTTTAATGTGGTGAAATAGCTTCTTGAAATGTTCGAATTTTGCGAGTTTTTGAACTTTAAGGTCGAATATCTTGTAAACTAAGCGTTTGCGGTACCTATAGATATTTTTTAATCAGGAGGACTTCTTGTTTCAAATGGCGGCGCCAAAGAAATCGGAATTGTGCCAAAGATATCAATATATTCATTTAATTGAATTTTCATTGTATTATTTAATTATGTCTCTTTGCTGTGTTTGTTTCAACTATATGCATAATGTAAATAAAAAGATTGAATATTTTTTAACCAAGTATCAATTTATTGTCTTATTTAATTTTCTTTTTTTGCTATACATATGTTTAATTAAGTTAAAATACATTCTAACTCTGAAAAACAATTTTTTTATTTTCGAGCTACGTCAATTTTCTTTGTACGCTTTCGGGCTCGTTGAATATAGTGTGATCGACTTAGCTATGCCTTCTTGTTTCCAATTCCGCCGTTTGTTTCCAACCCTTAAATTTTCAATCTTTGAAAGTGTATTGAACTTTAGTATATTTTGCAACATACCTGTGGATTTCCGCGGATTTAATCGAAATCCTAAGGCGTTTAATTTCTGCTAACTGCTCGTTTTTGCTTTTTTTCAAAGTTCTAACAACATTTTTCAGTCTTTGTCTAAAAATAATAAGAAATACACATACTTATGTAAGAAAATGATACTTCATCAATATCAATTAGGACTAACATTTCTGTATCCAAATGCAGTATTTTCTTGTCTTTCTTATCGATGATCTCCTCTCCTGCAGTTTAAGGTGCCTCTCCAACCTCGTCTTCTTGAATTACTTCAACAGGGGCGGTATTCTTCAACATTGTTGTTAACATCTCTTTTTTGGAACGCGACTCCATCCTTCTCTGTCATCGTTAGATTCCGCGAAGTTAAACCTGCAAGAATGTTTGGTTATAAAAGTAAAACTATTGTAATCAAAATGCTATAATTACCCATTTCAAACTGCAAGTTTCTTTCGAAAGCTTCTGGCGCGAAGTGCACTTCACAAATGCATGCATTTTTAACATTAATTTTGTCCGTACGACGACAAAAATTAATCCATTGTTTTAGTACTGTTTTATCTTTAGGGAAATGGAAAAATCTCAACTTCGTAGCACAATTTTTACCATTATTATTATTGCATCCGAACACTGCGCCACGCATTTTAAAAAATATAAAATTTCACAATTAATACAACACTTGAAAACACAATTTGAATTCACTTTCAAAAGCGCGGGCGAATAATAAGTCAACAGTGACATCAGCAAGAACAGCTGACTGAAAGCAAACATGCGCATTGCGTTATCTCTTTCTCTATCATTCTTGGGGCATTTTTTATCATAACATAATCATTTGCGAAAAGGCGTCGGTAGGTAGCTGATGTAGCACATGTTTTGAGGAGATATACTTTTTTCTTATAAAAAAGGATTTTATATTTTCGGACCATGATAAATACATAAATTTTATATACTAATTAAAATAATAAATTTGATATGAGGAATGGTATTTTGATTTAGGCTTGTTTAAGTTTATTAAATTTAAGACTTTGGTCATTCCCAATCCATTTTGCATAATTTTTCTGTGCATAACAATATTAAACTAAATATTAATTTTTTGGAAAAAACTATTTTTTGAGAATGTACTTTATTGTTATATTATAACTTATATTGTATACAACCGCCTTAAAACTCGCTCTACTAAATTTCATAGTACCGAAATGAAAATGCCGTCGGTTTATGTATGTGTAAATGGGATATGTTGCTTCTTCGAAATTTTCATAGAAATGAAAACTGCGCTGTCAAACTACTGAAGTGACAGGCTATTGTTTTCAATACATATATGGTATACTAATTAGTATTCCATATATTGATTTCCATAAGCAATATGGAGTTGTTTTTGTTTTAACGGTTACCTAATTTCCGTTAAGATGGTAAGAGTTATTTGCGTTGTTGTCGTCACCTAACGGGAGGCCCAAGAAACGTGCTGTTTCTACGGAGTCGTACCAAAGGGAGGAGGGTGTTAGATAAGTGGGGTTTGTAGGGCTTGCAAAGAGGTGGTCAGTATCATGCGAAAATTCGTTGCATGCAGGACATACATTGGGTATGTCAGGGTCTATTCTGGATAAGTAGGAATTGAACTTGCTACTCGCGGCAACTCGAGCTCTTCGTCTGCGATAGATGGTGGCTTGACTACAAAAACGCCATTCACGGGAAGGGATACGGTGAATGTGTTAATGGCTCCACTGTGAATGGCGGTTAGTACCTGTTGAAAGTCAGTTGCGTCCAAAGTTCGTTCGGCGTACTGCACGATATCGTGGACGCAGTCAAGGAAAGACCTTTCGATGCTCCTAGGAGGCGGTTCCGCTCCAAGCAGATGGCTACAGGGGTGATTTCCACGAAAACATCCCAACAGGAAATGCTTAGAGAGGAGTTCATTATGCTCCTTTACTGGGAGCATAAGCGTCTCACTATGAAGGTGTTCGATGGGAGACATCAAAAGGCATCCCGTCGTGGTCCGGAGTGCAGTGTTTTGGCAAATGTGAAGTTTCCTCATCTGCGCACTACTGCATCCAGGCAACCATATTGGTACTGCGTAGTTTAGGATCGACCGGCCGATTGTCTTGTATGCTGCCAACAACGTTTCTTTGTCTTTTCCCCATGTGCTACCGGCTAGAGACTTATGGATTTTGTTGCGGCTCCTTACCTTGACGTTAATCGCGGTCGTATGGGGAGAGAAGGAGCATAGACTATCGAAGGCTACACCTAAAATCTTTGGGTTATTGACAGTCGGAATTTTGACGCCATCGACTGCAATGTTAAGTTCAATTCTATACTCCTTCGTCTAGTTCTTAAAAATGGTCGCTATGGATTTGGTGGGGGAAAGTGTGAGGTTCTGTGCAGTTAGGAAACGAGAAAGGTCGGAGAGGTAGTTGTTTACCTTATGGAGTCTCCACAAGCAATAGGCACGGCAATACAGTTAGTATGACATAAATTTTAGCCAGTCGGTAATACGAAATTTTGTAGAGCGAGTATAAAGACGGTTGTGTTATATTATAAAATAAAATACAATTTCAAAAAATACTTTTTTCCAAAAAAATTAATATTTTATTAATATTTTATTTTTTATTTAATATTGTTAATTAACAGAAACATTATGCAAAATGGGTAGGGAATGGGCGAAGTCTTAAATTTTATAAACTTATACAAGCATAAATCAAAATATCATTCCACATATTATCTAAATTTATAATTTTAATTGATATATAAAATTTATGCCACAATTATTGTATAGTAGTCCAAAATATGAGTGCTTATTTTTCCTAGGAATACATGTTTAAATAACGGATATTTCTCCTTTTCCTATTATGCCCTGAAATGCATTTGCAAAAAAAGTTTATTTCTTCTGTTTTTATTTTTCTACTTTTCCCAGAAATACATTTGAAAAAAAGGATCTTTATCCATAAAAAATTTAAACAGTTCAAGAGCTCAAAGCATGCGCTACATCAGCTCGAACCTACCTACCCTACGCTTTTGTGCAAATGATTGTGTTATGATAACAAATGCCCACGTACAGATTTGGCAATGGCAATAGCAATTGATTTGATACTTAGCATGCCATAAATTTTATCCTGTCGAGATGCCCCGTTAGCAAATATGTATTCGACTTGTTATTGTTCACGCCCGGAACACATAGAGCGCGGCAGACTGCAAGCGACATCTGTCAAATATTAAATTACACATGTTCTTGAGGACGCAGTTATTGAGCCAGCTGCAGAACTACATAACTGCGTCCATAAGAACGTGTGTATTTTAATATTTGACAGTTGTCGCTTGCAGTCTGCCGCGCTCTATGTGTTCCGGGCGTGAACAATAACAAGTCGTATACATGTTTGCTAACGTCTTCGATATCTTCAATCGTTGTGTCATTGTTATATTCGTATTTACATTGGTTAAACGAACAAACGTTAATTTCTTTTAAGTGTTTGAAATGTGCTCCTTTTGTATATTTATATATTTTGTATCCTATTGTAATTGCATATTTCTGTTCTCCTATCATTTCAAAACGTTGCCTATTTGGTAATGGTGTTAATAGTATTAGATCTGCTTTAACGTGTGCAATTGGTATTTTTATAGCTAAAAGTAATGCGTCGTCTTTATATGAAAGTAGTCCTGTCTCTACGTGTTTTAATTTTAAAATGTTAATATTGATTCTTTCAATATCTTCTATTGATAATATACTGGGGTATATATATTATGGGCTAGGATTTAGAATAGCATCCCAGGCTTTCGGGGATGAAATGGGTATCGTTGGAAAGGTGACGTTCTCCAGATCACGAAAATATATATATATAGTTGCCGCTGACTTATAGTTTTAGAGATATTTGCATTTAAAGTTGAAAAATTGACTATGCTTACAGTGATAATTTGTACATTGTGAATAACTTTTTCACTTATATTATGCACTTTTCACTTACTAACACTTCACTATAACGTTTCTGTGTATTCATTTTTTTAATATTTGTTGTAAATAAAGCTTTATTTCAATTATTTCGATTTAGTTAAATAAAATGCATTTGCACAATAAGAAAAGTGCTGCCATGGTTATTTTTTTTGAAGCGCCGGCGCGGTTCCGAAGAGCTATTTGTATGTAGTTCCTACAATATTAAATAGTCCTCTGCGTTTTCTGTTATTTCCAGGCATTCATGTGCTTATTTTTGCTTTAATAGATTTTATTTCTTCGTATAATATTTCCCTGTCATTCCTGTTATATTGATTGACATTATTTTCTAAGTTATTTTCAATTTTATTTATAATCTGCTTAAATTCCTTGGGGTATATTATATGGATTACCGTTGCAGTTTGATTTACTATCCCTATCTCTCTGATTCTTATTTTAGCGTATCTCGATTGGTTCTCAAGCTTGTTTATTTGTGGAAGTCCATTGATTGGACGTTATTATCGTTAAAAGTATTGTAATGCTCGCCATCCTGAAATTTAAGTTTTCGTTTAACTTAAGTCTTATATCCTTTTTTAAACTTTGAATCTTTAGATATTAAGTGATTTCCCTCTTCTTTAAAGTTGTCTACTCCCTTGTATCTTGGTTGTGTTTTGTTAACTATATGATTCTTTATATATTTATTCTGAAAATCTTGTATGTTTACCCTGTTTTCTTTTTTATTGATATTATTGATATTATTTATTATATTTTCTTTTTGCTTTTGTAATTTTTCCGCGAGTTTGTTTAGTTCTTGTTCGGAAAATAAGTTATTTATGAAATCAATTGGCCTCTTTTTATCGTAGAATGTATGGTATTATTATAAGCAGTTATTGCTTTGAATACTTTCTCTTTCAAATTGTCGTTGTTATTTGCATCAGCATTAAAAAGTCTTAAGTATTCATTCAAAGTTAAGTGTAATCTTTCGACATCTGCATTTCATATTTTATTATAAGTGGTCTTTAGGTGTAGGTTTATTTTATTATCTTTTAAGAATTATTGGTACTGTATCTAATTCATTGTCTGTTACTAACGTTTCCGGTTTGCCTAAATATTGAACTCTTTCCTTTATGACATTTACAATTGATATCCAAGTTCTGTCCTTTAATGATTTGGCTGTTGCATATTTTGTTAATTTATCGATGCTTGTGAGGTACATTATGCCTCTTTGTGGGTACCAAATATCAAAATGAACAATTTCATTTGGTTTTTTCCGTAATATTTAAGCTATGTTTGATAGGGTTTCAGACGAACTTCGCCTAATTGTATATTTCACAATTATTTATGTATTTCTGTATTTCTTTTTGTAATTTGGGGTAGTAGTGTGTTTTTTTTTTATTTCTTCAAATATTTCATCTATTCCCCTGAGATTATTTTCCAGATGTTTCTCTTCTATTAAGGTTAAGAGTTCTCCTTTGTCTGTTACATCTTTTAAAATTATGTTTGATTTCATTATTTTTAGATTTGCATTATTTGCGAAAAATTTTATATATAACTATTGAATTTGTAGAAATAATTTGTCAATTGGGCAGTAAATTACTATTAATCCTTTTTCCGGTAGGTTCTCTTGCATTATTTTTAAAATGTCGCTTTCAAGTGTTACATTTATAATGTTTTTTATTTTCCTTTGATGTATTATTTTCTTTGTTATTGATTGCCTTTGCGCTCTTTGAATTATAAGTTAATTTTTATATATATTGATTGCATTTTCTGTTATTTTTATGAAGTATGTACTATCCGTTTCTGCACTATGTACAGTATCTACGTCGTCATCAATGAATATTTAATTTAAATTCAATTCTACCATATTATTATTTTCATAATTTGGTCTGTTTAGACCATCTGCAATTTCATTTTCTTTACCTTTAATGTATAAAAAATCCAAATCAAATTCATTGAGTTTAATTTTCCACCTTTGTAATTTTGAATTAGGTTCCTTTATATTATGTAACCAAACCAGTGGGCGATGGTCTGTTTTAATGGTGAATCTACGACCAAAACGATATGGGCGAAAATATTTAGTGGCTCATACTATGGCTAACAACTCTTTCTCTATAGTGCTATAATTTTTCTCATGTCCATTCAAAGTACGACTGGAAAATGAAATTGATTTGTTATCTTGCATAAGGGCTGCTACTAGGGCAAAATTACTCGCATCTGTCACAAGAGTAAAAGTTTTTGTGAAATCTGGGTGGATTAAAATGGGGTAATTTTTATCAACATTTTTAATTTAAAGTAAGAATCTTTGTAACTATGGCCTTTAATTTTTATTTTTGAGCCCTTTTTTAAATATTTTATTAAATGGTATGCTATTTTAGTATCCCGTAATACCTAAAAATGCTTTTATTTCCTTAAGGTTTCTTGGAAGTATAATCTTTATATTGATTCCACTTTTTGAGGGTTTGGTTTAATACCATCTTTTGCAATCAAGTGGCCTAGGAATTTTGTTTCTTGTCTTAGGAAATCGCATTTATTTAATTGGATCTTTACACTTTTTCTTTTATTCTCATTAAAATTTTGTTCAATGATTCTAGGTGCTCTTCTACGCTTGTAGAAAATACTTCAATATCGTCCATGTACACAATGCAAATTTTGCCGATATATTCTTTTAATATATCCTTTATTAGCCTTTGAAGCATTCTTAGAAATTCATAATGTCCATTTGCAGTAAAGAAAGCTGTTTTATGTATGTCGCGTTCGTCCAATTCAATTTTATGAAAACGTTTGGCTAAGTCGAGAGTGGAAAAAGTTGGAATCTTCCGAATTTGTCAATTATGTCGTCTATATTTGGAATTGGAAATCTGTCTTCCGTAGTTACGCTGTTCAACTTCCTGTAGTCGATCACAAGACGCCATTTTTGTTCATTGGTTGCTTCCAGAATGAGAAAGATTTATGATCCTTTGCTCGTTGGCCACGGCGAATATCGCATTCGATGGAACGATGAGCTGTACGAAATATACGACGACATTGACATAGTTCAGCGAATTAAAAGACAGCGGCTACGCTGGCTAGGTCATGTTGTCCGGATGGATGAAAACACTCCAGCTCTGAAAGTATTCGACGCAGTACCCGCCGCGGGAAGCAGAGGAAGAGGAAGATCTCCACTCCGTTGGAAGGTGGAGAAGGATCTGGCTTCGCTTGGAATAACCAATTGGCGCCACGTAGCGAAGAGAAGAAACGAAGTAAAGAAGAAGAAGAGGTTGCGTCCAGCTTCTTTGGTACCAGCCAAATAGGGCTATTGTAAGGACTAGAGGATGCCCTAATTATACTTTGGGTTAACATTTGGTCTGTTTGTTTTTCTATTTCCGGTTTGTGTATTTCTGGGTATCGGTAGATTTTAGAGTAAACCGGAATATCATTTTTGGTTATTATTCTATGTTTTGTTGAACTTGTAAATGTTAGTTATCATCTTCGTTGTAAAATACGCTTTTGTATCTTTTTAGTATATTTATAGTTTATTTTTGTCTATACCGTTAAGGTGATTGGTGTCAACGAATTCTGTGACGCATTTATCTTTTATGTCATTACAGAAGATTTCCACCTCATTGTCTTTATTTAGTTATATATTTCTTCTTTTATTAGACAAAAAGTCAGTATTGTTCTATTTGTTTTTATAATTCTGTCTGGGTAGTCTATTATCGCATTTATCTTCGTTAAGATATTGTTACCAATGAGTTCGTCAAAGTTCTTGTTAAAATTACATTCCAGGAATTTACATATGACTTCTTTTTCATTTAATTCTTTAAATATTGGGAATCTGCAAAGTTTCTTAACTTCCATTTTTCTTCTCATAGCTGTGACTTGCACATCTACATCCCTCTTCCATTTCGAGTTACAAACATTTTCGTTGATCAAACTGGACTCTGCTCCAGTGTCAATGATGAAATATAAATTTCTTATGTGTGTATCTATTATTATATAGGGTAATTGTTTTTTGGATCCCACTGAAAATTTGTATTTGCATTGCCAATATCTGGTTTATTGCGATTTGATATTGCGGACCGATTATAATTTCCTGATTGGTTGTAATTCCGCGTTTGATTCCCGTCTCTTTGTTGATTAAAATTTCTCTGTAGATTGAAATTTCCCTGTTGGTTATAATTTGTGTTTGTTGTCTGGTATGACATTCTATTATTATATTATATATTATTATACTCGTAATTATTACCTACATTCCTTGCGACATAGCCACCGTTATACCTGTTTTGTGGCATATAATTGTTATGTCTATTATAACTACTTCTATAAGTGGGGATATTATTTATATTTTGGTTGGGTTTGGAAAATGTTCTATTGTTAACGTTATCGCTAAAATTAGTCCTACGATAGCTATTTGGGTTAGGATCTTTCGTTTGTTGCCCTAGCGCTGTGAAGCCTTGATGTCTACCTTCTAATATTATTTTGCATGTCTAGGCTATCCGCGTTTCTTGCTATAATCATAGTTTTATTGGGTTCTGGGGATGTTCTTTAAATGATTTCAGTTCTATCCCATGAACTTCATTCGTTGAGAACTTAGATCATTATGCGCTAATACTCTATTATGCAGTTTATTCCTAATTTTATTTATTTTAAAATAGTAATTTTCTATTGCTGAGTCAAGACTGATGATTTTCAACTCATCCACAAGTTCCCCAGAACTTCTCTTTTCCCCGAAATTGCTCAGAAGTATTTATTTCAATATTTCCCAATAACGAACTTGTCCATGTCTGTGAATTATTTAGTACTAGTTTTTCCTATGCATCTTCCTTTCAGAAAATTGAATAAAATTTTTTGATTACCTACATCAAAAGTTAGTATTGTGGGTAATATGTCTTCAATTTGCTTAATGAAGCCTGTTAGTTGGTTTGGATCTCGACCATCAAATTCTGCAATTCCGTTAATGCAGTTCAAAGTGAGTTGAAAAAATGGTATGGTGGATGCTTCCATTTTGAGAAATTTTTATTTCACTAGCTTCCTAAAAATTGTTAGTTTAAGAGTGCGTTATCAACTCTTTTGCAATTGATTAATTGTGAATTCTTGATTTCCTTATCGCCAGTTGTGGTTCACTTAATAACTTCCCAAAATTGTTAGTTTATCCTCGTCGCAAGTTTTGGTGTCATAAAGGCTCAACTTCTTCTTGGCTCTTTATGTCAACTCTACAGTTTAAAAAAAAAACACTGGGTTTCTTTGCTTAGGTCTAATCTTCGACTGAATTTTTCTTTATTTCAATTTGTTGCTTATATTCTAATTTGAAGTGCGAGCAGGCACTTATACATTTGTTTATATATACCTACATACATACACCCATCTGCATGCATGCCAGAAGATTTTGTTTTATCAGCAGAAATGTGTAAGTAAACTTGATTCGTTTCAAGATAGAGTTCGTGTATGAAGTCTATCTTGAAATGTGTTATTCATCATTCGGTCAACAAAAAAAAAAAAATTTTTTGAGTTTCTATTCTCATGCTTGAATTCTGATTCTAGCCATTGAAAGACACTTATATATTAATCTTTAGTTCTTTAAGTTTGCTTTGGGCTGATCTACATCGATAAGCTTATTTTAATTTATTTCATAAATCAAAGATGGCAGCACTTTAATTAACCTGAAAGTAAACAGTATACCAACACACCCGACGCATGATGACATCACACATAATTAACAAAAGGGACCGACGGACGGCGCCCGGCCTCTTTTGTTCTTCATCCGCCGCATACACGTTTATAAAAAAATGTATTTTAATTTTTCTTTACAAAAATTAGTACATAAAATATCACGTGACCCAAAGTACAATGAAACAAAAGTTGCTCCACGGTCTGCATCATTTATCCTTGAAATGTTCATGGATGTGTAAAAATAAAAAAAATTCTTGTAAAGTGAAGTTGTAGTTATAGTCTGTCGAGACGTATTTTTTAATTTCGAAAAATTTTCCAAATACGGAATTTAGAAAAAAAAGTATGCGTTTTACGTCATAAATGTCACACTTTAATTATGTTTATAATTTTTTTTTATAAAAATATCGAAAATCCGGATCGAAAGACTATAGAGAAAACATTTTCGAATATTTAAAAAAAAATCGTGCAGACCGTGCCGGGAAAAGTAGTTTCGAGAAAAACGCGTTTAAACTTTCATGTGCCTCAAACGAAGGACAGCTACCTGTGTGCATTAAACTCTTAACGGGCGCTCTGATTTGTATCAATGAGGAATTTTTACAATCGCCTTTCAAAGAAATACGCCTAAAACTATAGGGAATAATAACCTATAAAAAAAAACGATTTTTTGAAAATTTGGGACGTATGTAACCCCTGTTTATTATAGCTGTAACAACAATATTAGTGTATTATTCAGTTAAAAAATGGCATCAAGTAAGTGTAAAAATGATGTTGATTCATTCTGTTTTATCTGCGGTGAATTTATTACAAATAGAAGTAAAAAATTTGCTTTATCAACAAATTTGAAACTTTGCGAAGCCTATGAAGCCTATTTTAACCTAAAAGCAGTAATGAAAATGAAAATTGGCCTGCGTTAATTGTAAAAATACTTTAGAAGGTAAGAAATCAAAATTTATGATTTTTAAAATTGTAGGGCAAATTTAAAGTACACCCTTGTAATTTTGTTAATTCTAGCTTGGTATCGAGGAGAAAATCGACGAATGAAGTTTGCGGTACCAAGGATTTGGAGAGAACCTAGTGATCATGTACATGACTGTTATTTTTGCATGGTTAACCAAAGTAAACGTCGATCTCGTGAAAATGCAGAAAAGATTTTTTATCCAGATATTTCTTCACCATCATCTCCGATACCTCATGAAAAAAGTTGTCTGTGCCGGTACGTTCAAGATCAGATATCTCTGAAGTTCAACCGTCACAAAGTTCAACAAAATCCAGTGCACCACTAACCAACACTGATGGTAGGGATTTCATAACAAAGTCGCAAAGTTTTGGGTCACATCTTATTAGCTCAAGTGAATTTAATGATTTGGTGCGAGATCTGAACTTACCCAAAAGTAAAGCAGAAATATTAGGTTCACGATTAAAGCAATGAAACTTACTTGAAGATGATGTAAATATAACTGATCAAAGAGAGCATCAAAAAACTTTTTCATGTTTTTTCACAAAAGAAGTTGGTATTTGTTACTGCGACAACGTAACTGATTTTTTAATGAAATTGGAATACCATTCGTAGCATCTGAATGCCGGCTTTTTATCAATAGCTCTTCGAAAAGCTTCAAAGCAGTTCTGCTCCATAACGGAAATATATTTCCAAGGCTTCCTCTAGCACACTCTGTATTGTTGAAAGAAAGTTATGATAGTGTAAAAATCATACTAGAAAAATTAAAATACACAGAATACCAATAGCCAGTAATCGGCGATTTTAAAATGGTTGGTTTTCTTATGGGAATGCAAGGTGGATATACAAAATACCCTTGTCACCTTTGTTTATGGGACAACAGAGTTGACTCAGTAAATTATCAACAGCGTAAATGGCCTGATCGCGTCGAATTTAAGAATGGAAAACATAACGTAAAGTCGGAACCAATCGTAGAGCCCGAAAACATTTTAATGCCACCGTTACATATAAAATTAGGGTTAATGAAGCAATTCGTAAAAGCACTGGATCCAAACTCTGAAGCGTTCGAATATTTAAGGGGCTTTCTCCCGAAACTATCTGAAGCTAAAGTTAAAGGAGGTATTTTCGTAGGACTGCAAATAAAACAAATAATGAAGAGTGATGACTTTACGAAGCTTCTCAATGCTCGTGAAAAACGAGCCTGGGAAAGTTTTAAAACAGTAGTTGGTGGTTTTCTGGGGAATCATCGAGCTAGAAACTATGCAGAATTGGTTGAAAAAATGCTTAAAAGCTTCAAAATTATGGGCTGCAGAATGTCTCTTAAGCTTCATACGCTACATTCTCATCTGGAAAAATTTAAAGACAACATAGGGGCCTACTCCGAGGAACAAGGAGAACGTTTTCACCAAGATGTGATGGACTTTGAACGTCGATATCTATAACTATAGATTATATTTGGGGTTTAATACGAGAGAGCTCATATGAGCATAAAAGAAATGCAAAAAATATTCACTTTTAGACAGTAATTTCTTGATATTTTACATTTATATATTATTGTTTATCACACATCTTGAATAAAAACGACTCTTTTATCTAAAAAAAAAGTTTTCTAATTATAATCTATAGTGAAATTGTAGAAAAAAATATGAAAATCAGTCTTTTCTGCTAAAAATTGGTCTAATTTCTACAAAAGCAAACTTTAACTGGAAAAAAAATTTTCCTTATTTTTGTCATAGGAGAAACTAAAATTCAACATGTAGATGTCAACCCCAAAAATCGTGTTGACCGATGTAATGCTTATTTATTATTTTTTTTCTAGAGAGTGTATGTCAATATGTGACTATATGCATAATTGATAACAATTATCCTATTTTCAAAACAATATTTGTAATTAATGTTAAGAGTATTTATTAAATATTTCTTATGTTTGAGAATATAATAGTGGTATTCGCTTGCTCTTGCAAGATTGCAGATTGCAAAATTACTATACCGAAATATACAAGGGCACGAGAGCACCCATTGCAGAATCTAGTGATATATGAACCGCTGTTTCGGTCAATTAATTGTGAATGGCTATAAAGCATGGCTATTGTGAATTGGCGCACCTTCTGCATACATTTTTAACAAAAATAAACTGTAACAAATCTTTATAATTTAAATAGAAATTATAAAATCTATTTTAAACTTACCTTCCTCAACAATTTAACGACGTAATATTTCTTTATGTTAAATAACAGCTAAAAGAGGGTTGCAATTATATTTACATTGACATTGCACGCAAATATACATGGGTTTTGGTCTGACATATTTTAAAGCCATTGCAAATAATTTTCTGCGAGTGTTTGTTGTTGTGCCGGTGCACCAAGAGGAAATATATGGGGCAAGGGTTTTGCAAGAGCAAGCGAATACCCCTAATATAAATTCAAATATGAATATGTTTGTAAATATTGTATATACATACGAGGTGTGTTCAAAAAGTATCGCGAATTTTGTGTTTTTTGAAAAATTATTTATTTATTCATGAATATCTATTTTGTCCCCTTCAAAGTAATCCCCATGAGATATTATGCACTTGTGCCAACGGTTTTTCCAATCTTTGAAGCACTTCAAAAAATCATTTTTTTTTAATCTTCTTCAACTCCTCCTTCGATGCCGTCTTTATCTCGTCAAGAGAAGCGTAACGTTGTCCTTTCATGGGCCTCTTCAGTGTAGTGAACAAGAAAAAGTTACAGGGGGCCAGATCTGGGGAATACGGTGACTGCGGCATCATTAGTGTGTTGTTTTTGGCCAAAAAGTCGCGCACAAGCAACGATGTGTGTGAGCAGGGGCGTTATCGTGCTGCAAAAGCCAATTTTTGTTCTTCCAAAAATCCGGGCGTTTCTGGCGGATTGCTTCGCGCAAATTGCGCATAACTTGCAGGTAATATTCCTTATTGACCGTTCTTCCCTGTGGCAAGAACTCATGATGCACCACGCCCCTGCAATCGAAGAAAACTGTCAGTTACGTTTCGCTATACTTTTTGAACACACCTCGTACATACAATATGTTACACAATTGGGCAAATAAAATCAAATATTCCTGATTTAAACATTTTTTTTACACTACGCAACTTATTACGAAAAGAATATAAATGTATTCGAATAGGTACACTAGTTGAGTTTTTTTCGCGGAAATATAACGGTACAATTTCTCAATATTTTTTTGGCGGCGTCTAGTTTGCCTCACGTGCACATTTGCTCAATTGTGTTACAACATCGGTTGCGTTCAGGCGTGTGAGCATAGCTAAGACCAAATAAACAACTTTCGAGTATTTTAAATACCAGTAGCTCAATTTATCAATTAACTAACGTTTTCAGAAGTATTTTTCATTTTATAGACGGTAAGTAGATTTAGAAAGATTGTTCTTGTGAAGCTATTTAACTTCGTGTTTTTTTTTTAGAACAATTAAGAAAATTTGTGATTCTATTAAAAAATCTGTGCTTCAATGGTTGAATGAAGGGCTCTCATATCGACAAGTTGCAAATTTGGCTGAAGTTTAATTTGGGTCAGTGAAAAATATTGCTAATTGTCATGAAATATCAGTACCAAAACATCGATCTGGTCGGCGATCCGTTTTAAATAACCACGATAGACGAACTATACATCGTCTGGTGACCTCGGGAGCAGTAAAATTAGGTACTGAAATTCAAACAGAACAGGAGAGGACTCACGGAAAACAAGTTCCTCGCATGACTGTACACCGCGAGTTGAAAAAACTAGGGTTTAAAGCCAGGCGCAAAATTAAAAAACCTTTGCTTACTAAACGTCATCAAGAACTATGTCTAAAATTTGCTAAAGCGCACCGAAACTGGATTCCAGAACAGTGGGTGAATGTATTTTGGATAGACGAAAGCAAGATTAATCTTCACGGGTCAGACGGAATACAATACGTTTGGAAGAAGTCATCAAAGACTAGGATTCGATTCACCACCACCGCCATTCTTACTCGTACCAGATGTTGAAGGCTGCGATCTTTTGAGAAATTTATCCATTTTATAAACGCGCGGAGCAAGCGAAAAAACAAAAGAATGACGTCTGAACTCATCGGCCACTACGCTTAACTGAATGATGAGAGTTAAAACAAAAGAACACATTAAGTATTTTTGTAAAACTATAAAAGCAAGAAAATCTTTGAAATAAAGAGACACATTTATTCTGACACTCTAAAAAGCCGGTCGTCTAAAATTGTTTCGTAATTGGCGCAGTCGGTAAACTTCTGACATAATCTTAAGATTAGTCAAACGGGTCGCTCGGATTTTCCGAAAAAAATCAACACATAAAAAAACAAAAAAAAAATCAATTTTAAAAATAAGAATAAGGCGTTTCCGAGGCCTTAAAACAGTTTTTATAAAAAAAAGAAGAAATTTCGAACATCACCATGGCAACTATTAACAGCTCCGAGCTCCTGAAGGAGGCTTCGAGAATAAGGCCATTCAACGGAAGTGATGGGTACGACCTATCCTCATTCATAAGAGAAGTGCATGCCATACTCCGCCTCTTTAACGATAATCCATCTTTAAAGGAATTTGTTATTCAACGCTATTTACGAAAATAAATGGAGACGCCCTGGAGGTAGTCCGACCTTTAAGAAGCACACCGAAGTGGGACGACGTAAAGGAGGAACTCATCCGAAACTTCGGGGTAAAGGAGAGCTACAGGAGTCTGTACCACCAGGCAATCAACGTTAAGCACTACAATGTAAGTGAATATTTTGTAAAATTAAGGGATATTTTAGATAAAACTAATATTAAGTACGAATTTGATAGTGAGAAACCCGTAGCCTTTTCACCGGAAGCCAATGAGGCATTTTTTTCTAAAAACCTTCTTAAACGGAATTAGTCCTCATTTGTCCTCCATAATTTCGAGAAGGGATATTAGAAAACTAAGGGAAGCTTTTTATTTCTTAGAGGATACTGGATTAATCCAGCAAAATAAAAATAAATATAGTAACTATGGGCAGCGTTATTACCCCTCACAAAATAATTACGATTCAGACAATAGGATACATGCTTGTAATCCACAGCCTTCTTTTCCAACACAACAACGTTTTTGGGGAAATAATAGTAGAATGAATAATAATAATAACCCACAACAAGCATCACGAAATAGCTATTCACAACAGAGTAGGAATAGCAATAGAAGTCAAAGGCCTGTGCCCATGGAAGAAGACCATATGGATTACAATCAGGGCGAAAATTTTCGGTCACCAGCCCGGGGGAGGAGCTACCAATAGTAGAACTAACTATAGGTAGAAATAGATTGAAGTGTTTAATCGACACCGGTTCAACAGCTTCAGTTTTAAATAGTAAAGTAGATTTAGGATTTAGGAAAAATAAATTAGAAAATCCCATTAAATTAAAAACAATGAGTGGTGAATTTTTCATTACTGAAGAAGTGAAAACTCCCTTGCCTACGGAATTCGATAGTGAAAACTTCGTGCATTGGCATTTAATACCATATTTTAATAGGAAATTCGACTGCTTAATAGGGCAGAATATTTCAAGACCATTATATGCAATAATTATTTTGAAAAACAAAAATTACATTTATATTAATGGCAATAAAATTCAATTTTTAAATCCATGCTCGTTTGTTAAGGAAGAAATTCATTCAATTGAACCCATTGAGAAAGACTTTTCAATCCTAGAAAGGCCCGATATGAATACTGTAGAAAGGAAAATGTTAAAGGAAATACTACGGAAAAATAATGACCTTATATTTAGAGAAAATGAACAGCTAACCCATGCTCATGAAGTACAACATGAAATCGTTACAACAACTGAAAAGCCTGTATATTCAAAAATTTATAAATACCCTCAAATACACGAGGAGGAGATAACCAAACAAATTAAAGAAATGCTGGACCAGGGAATAATTAAAGAAAGCTGCTCCCCATACAATTCACCACTTTGAATTGTCCCAAAGAAAATGGATAATTCTGGTAAAAAGAAATGGAGAACAGATTACAGGGTTTTAAATGAAATAACTATATCTGATAAATTCCCAATTCCAAATACAGATAGCATATCTGGAAAATTAGGTCAAGCAACATATTTTACGACAATTGATTCTTATAAAGGAATGTGATAAGAAAAAAACTGCATTTTCTACGCCGTTAGGTCATTATGAATTCATAAGATTGACATTTGGTCTAAAGAACGGCCCAGCCATTTTCCAAAGATTAATGAACTCTGTCTTAAGAGAATACATTAATAAAATATGCGCTGTTTATTTAGATGACATTCTCATATTTAGTTCCTCTCTTCAAGAACACAAGGAAAGTATAGAAAAGGCTTTTAAAAAATTAAGAAAACACTATTTAAAAATTCAAATCGATAATGCAATTTTTTTGCTAAGACTACTGAATATCTTGGTCACAATTTAACTACAGAAGGATTTAAACCGAATCCTAATAAAATAGAAGCAATTCAAAAATTAATGCTTCCTGAAACAGTGAAGCAAATTAAATCTTTCTTAGGAGCAACAGGAGATTATAGGAAATTCATTAAAGATTATGCTTAAATTGCTATTGGCATGACGAAATTTCGTATTAATATTAAAGATCAACAATTTATAGCCGCTTTTTATACACTAAAAAAGACTTTTAGTTAACGATCCAATATTAAAATATTCCAATTCGAAAAGAAATTTAAAGTTGCAACTGATGCTAGCAATTTTGCAATTGGTGCCGTATTAATGCAAGATGGTCATCCCATTTGCTATGCTAGCAGGACACTTAATGAACACGAGAAGAAATATAGCACAACAGAAAAGGAACTCTTAGCCATCGTTTGGGCAGTTAATTATTTTAGACCCTACATTAATGTAGGATTCCACCCACAAGTCGCACAAATGAGTTAAAAAAATGTATTTAAGGTTTACTTAGTTTAATTAGGAATTTGTTAACATTAATTTTTACAATATAATGAAATAACGATTTGAAAAGAAATGATAGTTTTAAAATGAATTAATAAAAATACTGCAGACACCAAAATTTCGTTCTCGTCTTCGGCTTCTCTAACGCGACTTGACTCTTTTAATTTTGTGATGGACACTTTGCTGATGCTGCTCGTAGTTGCCAGATTTCTGGTTCGCATTACGCTATTATAGGGTTTCCCTGTCCCCACAACTCGGCCTTCCTGCTGCGCTTTCGCCCTCGAATGCGCCGCTATCTTCAAAGTTTGACCAAGGTTTCATAAACTCCGCACATGTTGTTGTTTGCTTTGGCCCCTCACAGAGACCTGTTTTCTTAACGTCATAGGTATTGTTGGCTTTGACCTTAATGATTTGATAAGGACCTAGATATTTTGGCTTCAGCTTTAGGCCTCCGCCCAACTGCGTTCGCTTTATCGCAACCGCATCGCCTATGTGGTACTTTTTTGCTTGTTTTCGTCTCAAGTTATACGTTTTTCGATTTTCTTCCTGCACCTTTAGCAACTGTGTTTGGCACAACGCCGTTTTTCAGCTCTCTCACATTCGAACTGCTTTTGTATTTCTTCGTCGATTAGAGATTTAATATGCAGATCTTCTTTAGTACGCATCTTTACTCCTGTCAGTAGTTCTATCGGTATTGTATTGATGCTTCTTGAATATGTAGAGTTAATCATTTGTTGGACCTTATCGACGTTTTTATACCACTTAGTACAATCTTCGAGATATAACTTCGTTAGCACTTGAATAATAACAGTATTGAGTTGCTCAACCTGGCCATTTGCGCGTGGAAGTCCGGTTGTTATTTTTACATGATTTATGTTTTCGTCTTTACAATACTTTTTGCAGAGGATGCAGTTCACCTTCCTGCTTTCGGTTTTCGATTTGATATGATGCAAGGTATGCAACTCTCAATATACGTTTTTATTTTTTCGTCGACTTTTGAAATAAAGTATTCTGCATTAATAAGTTCTTTGGTCTTTCGCACGGCAAAATGACTTTTTTCGTGCGCACGTCGAATAACCTCTTTATACATGCTTTTTGGTACTACTATTAATTCATCATCCTTAACCAGCTTAAAGAGAATTTTGCCTTTCATGAAATAATTATCGTGAGTAATCTTCTCGTTTACAATATCTATAGTTGCTTTAACTTCGCAGTCTTGCTCTTGTGCACGTCGTAAAGCATTCAAAAACCCATCGTCGACTATAGTTAATACTGCATACCGGCTGAGAGCGTCAACATGTTTCATCATTGAGCCAGGGCGATGTTCTATTACATAGTCGTAGTCTTGTAAAAACAGAATCCATAGCGCCACCCTTGTACAAAGATCGTTTTTATCTAACGTTTTAGTAAAGGCGTTACAATCAGTAACTAACTTAAAGTGTAGTCCTAACAGATATACTCGGAATTTTTTTAAAGCTTCTATCACCGCTAAAATCTCGAGTTCGTAGCTGCTATACTTTCGTTCGGCATCGGTAGTTTTCCTGCTCATGTAGTATACAGGATGTAGGTGACCATCATCGCGTGGGTGACTTTTGCAGCAACACTGCCCCGTAACCGTCGATGGAAGCATCGGTGTGTACTTCCGTTTCGAAATTCGGATTGAAAATACTTAAAACTGGATTTTGACCAAGTAATTTTTTTAAAGTTTCAAATGCAATAACCTGTTCTTTGCCTATTTCAAATTTTTTATTTTGCTTTACAAGGTCACTTAAAGGCTTTGCAACTAATGAAAAATTAGGAATAAATTTCCTGAAATAACCAGCAAGGCCCAAAAAACTCTGCACTTGCTTGATAGTCTTTGGCATTTTGTATTTTTTTAAAGCGTCAACTTTGTTCGGCGATGGTGAAATCTTTTGATTTTCAATTATATAGCCAAGAAACTCTACTTTTTGTTTAAGGAAATTACACTTTTTCAAATTAATTTCAAGTCCACAGTCTTTGCATATATTAATTACCTCAATTAAATTATTTAGAGCTTCTTTCTCATCACCACCAGGCACTATTATATCGTCTATATAAGGCAATGCAATGCCTCTAGGCGTTTATGTATTTTTGAAAAACACTCGGCGAATTGGATAATCCAAACGGAACTTTGCAAAATTGATACTGTCCATTATGAGTAATGAAAGAGGTATACTTTTTACTAGCCTCTGCGATTGGCACGTGAAAGAAACCATTTTTAAAGTCGATCGTACTGAAAATTTTCGCATTTTGTAACCGATCAAGCTGATCTTCGATCAGTGGTAATGGAAACCGATCTTTTACCATAACTTTGTTTATTTTTCTAAAATCAACACATAACCTTGACGAACCGTCGCGTTTTTTCACTAGCACAATTGGACTGCAAAACTCAGAATTTGAATGTTCAATTACTCCGTCTTTTAACCATTGTTCCATTATTTCGTCTACTGTATATCTTTCTGCTAACGGAAGTCTACGCGGCATTGAATAAATTGGAGTTTCATCTTTTAAAATTATATTCATTATAATGTTTGGAGACTTGCTCTTAATAGGTTTGTAGTTGCCAATCAAATCGCGAATTGTATTTTGCGCGCCAATACTAGCATTTTCGTCAATATTTAACGATTCATCATTTGAAACATCAATTTTCAACAGTTTCACTTCGTCTTCACATACGTCTTTTTCAATTTTTTTAAATGACAGCCCATGAGCACTTATTGTAGCAATATGTCAACGTCTAAATATTTATCAGGAACCACCATAAAATTTAGACTATATTTTTCGTTATCAATTGATATTTCATGCTTTACTGAACCCATTGGCTTTATTTTGTTTTCGCAATTGCTATCACCAAAACCAACTAGACACACATTAACACTTTGAAGTGTGGGCTTACCTATGCTCATATAAACTTTGTTTGTAATTATATTAAATTTACTTACTGTGTCAAAAAGTGCTTCAAAATTGTATTTGCCTACTTCCACTTTTTTATGCATCACACTTTCACGCAAAATCCTTGTATTTACTTGTTTAAAATTATCAGTTTTAGATTTAGGACAATTTTTCCCAATGTGACCAAATTCATTACATTTAAAACATTTAGTACCTTTTTCTTTGTTTTTACATTCTACACTTTTATGCCCTTTTACCCCGCAATTAAAACATCTGACTTCTTTCTTTTCAGCATCAACACTATCAACAAACTTTTTCTGTTTGTATACCCCTCTTTGTTCAACTTCTTGCTTGACACTACTTCGCATTTTTTCATAACACTTGAGCTTTTCTTTGAATTGTTTTATATTTTCCGTACCGTACAATATTGCTTTATTTACACTCAAATCTCGAATTCCGTCGATAACGTAAGATATTAGCGAGCTTTCTTCGATATTTGCACGGGAAGCTAGTTCCTTCATTTGTAGAAAATATTCGTGCACACTTTCTTTTTCTTTCATTTTCCTATCAGTCAATTGTTTATGAACTTCTGCACTGTTGACTGTTGATTCAAATTCTTCACTCAGTGCTTTTTTTAGCCTACCCCACGTATTTAAACCCCTCTCACTATTTATAAAAATTTTTGCTAAACCTTTCATTGACTTCTTTGCATAAATGAGCTTTTCAAAATCATCCCACTGCATGAGTGCTGCTACTTCTTCGAATTCGTTTATCCAATTTTGTATTGGAAATTTTTCCTTACCATCATACGGCCTTATTGTGTCTTCAATGTCACGAAAGCTTACTGCAAACCTTGGCTGTTGCACATACACTTGTCTTACTCCTTCTTGTGCGTTAGTGCTACCGCTGGCCACGTTGACCTCGCAACAACTTTCAAAGCCTTCGTCTTTGTTTTTATTGCTCTTATTTTCATCTTCGTCGTCGTTGTTTTCATCGCCATCTTCGCTTTCGTCGTCTTCTTCGTTGTCGTCGTTATCGTCGTTTTCGTTATCATCGTCGTCCTTGTCTGCGGCAAGTAAATTTCCCTTTCGAAGATTTTGAAAAATGTGATCGACTATATTTCAGATTTATAATTTAAGCAAAGCACACCGCAAATATAAGCGAGATCGACTTCTGCTATATTTTGTTTAATGTACGCAAGTTTTTGTGTGTACGCGCCGTCGCACTCATCAAAAATGAACCCTTCAAACTCACGCAAGCGCTGTCGATTCTTTTTATCACCTTCACATTCGAATACATATTTATGTAAAGCTAATATACATTCTTTTCGGCTTTTGCGTAGATTTTCGCGAACATTCACAAAGTCACTTAGCTTAGACATTTTTGTAGTTTTGTCGCGTCTGATTTCAAAATATAACGTCGTTTCGTGGTACTATGCCAATTTTTTGTATCAGCCGTCGCTTGCTTTATTTATTGTAATATCTGCTACTTTCTTTCAAACCTTTTGCATTGTTAGCATAATTGATTCATGATTCACATGCACTTCCAACACTCTAGTCTTATGGTTGAGCCCCCATATTTTGTAGGATTCCACCTAAAAGTCGCACAAATGAGTTAAAAAAATGTATTTAAGGTTTATTTAGTTTAATTAGGAATTTGTTAACATTAATTGTTACAATATAATGAAATTAAAACTACAATTCACTCTCAAATACAAGAATTCAATGACCATATTCCTACACTTGAATCTGTCATCAATCGTTTTCAGACTCAAATTATTTTATGTGAGCACAAAGTAAGAGACACTGAAAAAATATGTAAAAATCTTAAGGTTTGCATAATATTAATAGCGAATACATGGTACACATCTTAAGAACACATGTTAAAACTAAAAAAGCGGGAATTTTTACAGAAATAGCTGACTCCGAATACAACAAAGTTCAACTAATAGCGGGATTCTGTAACCAGTCTCTAGTCTCTATTTGAGACATTTTGAGACAAAGTATCAATTTGATACCAGCTACTATTCACTAAACAGTCTTTAGCGTTAGTCTCAAAATATTGAGACCTGTTAGTTAGCTGGTCACAAAACTAAAGAGAACTCTTGCTGCCATTTTCAATGTACTGGATAGAGATCATCATAGATATTAATTGATTGTCGTTTTTTTACATTTTGTAAGCATTTCAAACTCGAAAAGGTTAAAAATAAATAAATTTTACATAAATTTCGTAAATGTTATGAAACAAAGTCAACATATATTCTTATTTTTATTGATAATTATGTTTTTCGACTTTGTTATAGAAAAGTTAATATTAGTTATCGACATATTTATTATCATTCAAGTGTAAAAACATCTCTGAATAATGAAATGTAATAGATTTTGAGACTGTCACTTACAGAATAGCAAAATCGTCTCAAGTCTCAAAAATTGTCTCTAACTCAAAATCTCAAATTTTGAGACTTGATACTGTCTCACGTTACAGAATCGCACGGTAAAATTAATCGAAATATATGACAATAGTATCAAATTCTTTAAATGTTTATTTGATACCAAAGACTTGTCAGATGAAACAGAAGCATATCGGTACATTTCAAAGTACCACAA
Organism: Bactrocera correcta; assembly: GCA_027475135.1. Classification (NCBI taxonomy): domain Eukaryota; kingdom Metazoa; phylum Arthropoda; class Insecta; order Diptera; family Tephritidae; genus Bactrocera; species Bactrocera correcta. The sequence goes on from CM050326.1 coordinate 79,856,466, forward strand.
ATATGAAACTGGGCATGCTGGCATAAATGAAAATTATAATGGTTTAAAACACTTTATATATATTAAAAAACTAAAAGAGTTAATACAAAAATATATAAACAATTGCGATATATGTATGTAATAAAGTAAAGTATGACAGAAATCCGTTGAAACCTAAGTTTCACATAACACAAACTCCTACTGAAATTAATGATATTGTTCATGTCGATACTTTTACATTCCTAAAGCAAACTTTCATGACAACTATAGATAAATTCTCAAAATTTGCAATGGCAGTGCCTTTGGAAAACAGTAATAGCTTGACTCTTGTTGAAAAACTTAGACAATATGTTTCTATTAAAGGAAAGCCAAGAAAAATTATAGCTGATAATGAATTTAATAACATTAATGTTAAGGATTTTTTAACATAGAAAATATAGAGGTTCATTTTACCAAGCCAAATAGTCATAAAGGGGAATTCGGATATAGAATATTTTCATAATACTATTAGCGAAAAACTTAGAGTTGCTGAATTAGAATATAGGACTCTCTCAGTTCAAGAAAAAAATGTTTAGATGTATCGAATTTTATAACAAATCGATTCATTAGGTAACTAAGGAAAGACCAATTTACATAGAAAATGGGAAAGTAAATAAAGAAATAATATTCAAAAAATTAAAAGAAACAAAAGAAAAATATATTAAAAAACTTTATGAAAAAAGAGAAAATGTTGTAATAAATAAAGAAGAAGCATTTGTTAAGAATTATGTGGCAGAACGTCATAAGAACGCACCACGATATAGGAAGCTTAAACTAGATAATATTAAAAAATAAATTTGCAGACCAACTGGACACTAATATTTTTGATACTAATGACAATGGCTCCAACAGCAATGTCCATTTTAACCATCCAACCGATTCATGAAAACAGCGGATTAGTGCATCCAAAACGAAAAGTTTCATCAGAATTTATAATACACGCCAGCCCCTTATGAAATTTTATATTTAATTAACAACATGACTTTTAATACAAATCTCTTGAGGCCATTACATCGCGATTTCCTTAGGAATAAACTCTTAATCCTTAAAACAAAAGTCAAAACCTTAATACCTAAATCTAGTGGGAATAGGCATAAAAGAGAATTATTTAATTCGCGCGGGGCGCTTGCTGTTACCGCAACGCCAATCGGTGCCGTATAGTATGTAGTCTTTTAATTGAAATTAAATTATTTCTTTGACTTACTATTACACAAGGGGTCGCAAGAATATTTCAACCTGTAAAGGGGTCGCGAAATCAAAAAGATTGAAAAACACTTTCCTAGAACAAGCCTTTGCTTACAAGCGTCTTTTCGCGACGATGGCAAAAGTTAAAAATAATAAAATGAACAATTTCTGATATTTGCATGAGAAGGAAAAAGTGACAACCCACAAATATAAGTATTCAAATATATTAGAATAAAATTGACAATATAGTTTATTTGTCGTTTTTCAAGTCAAGAAACGTATCAAGGAAAATATTCAATATTCTTCTGATTTATGTGTACAGTGAATCCCGGTTAAGTAGTTAACTGCTTATATCTTGCTGCATCTCACGGTTTATTTTTATGAAATACATAGAAATTATTGTTTTAAGTACCACTCGTTCAAGTGTTCACACTCGCTTATGTTTTTATTTTTACAAACCACAAATATCTGTATCTTTGATTGTGGCACATAACCGGGATTGACTGTATGGCGGGTATTGTCACTTGCGAAGCGAATTTATTTGGCGAAGCGAACACTTTGGCGAACATACCCGAAATTTGCATATTGAATGGCGAAAATATGTCGTTGCCATTCATGAAAAAAGTAGCGCGTTCATCCGAATTTGACATTTGTGTCATTTATACTTAAAAATATTTATTATTATGTATATTAAAGTGTATTCTACAAAGTGAACTAAGTACATGACATTTAATTTTTCTTTACGCTTATTTGACATGAATGTTGTCATTGACTTAACCCTTACATTTATTCAAAAATTCAAATTTGAAAATTCAAAAGTAAGCAAATTTCAAAACGAAAAACAATATTTTTTTAAATAACTGAATAAAATGCCGAATACTTGTTGCCTATGCAAAACAACTCATAGAAGCAACTTACCAATGTTTTGTGCTCCAACTGACAAATCGCAACGGAAGGAATGGGAAAAAGTATGTGGCGTACAACTCAGTTTGTCATCGAGAATATGTGGGCTACATTTTAAAGCGGAGGAAATAAAAGAATCTCCCCTTAAAAGAAGACGACTAAGCCCTGATGCAGTACCCTCATTAAACTTACTTCCCAATCTTCAAGAAAAAAGTATTATTTTGATAAATAGAAATTTTACGTTTTTACTATTGATTAGGTCTCAAGACAAACTTGATCAAAAAAAAAAAAAAAACGCATGGGTTAATATAAACAAATACATGAATTGTTTACTATTTTATTGTCAAATAAGCGTAAGTCAAATACTTAGTTCACTTTGTTGAATACACTTTGATGTATATCAACTGAAATTCGAAAATATGTTTAATAACGCGGATCTGTATTTTGAGGATAATTACGATGTGGAAACGCGAACTAATCTTCTTCGACAGCACCGTTTTATTAGAGATAATTCTAATCCTAAAGAGCTTCCTAACACGGTGTATGTATCAAGTTCAATTATAATGAATAATAAGAAGTTTTTGTTCAATGTACACGTATTTGTAGATTTGTTGCGAATTTCCGCTTAAACAAGGACGCATTTACGTATGTGCTGGATAAAATCAAAGACAAATTTCATTGTCGGATGTCGTCTTCCATAACCCCGATGTTAAAATTGTGTGCCGCGCTCAGATTTTTTGCACATGGCAGTTACCAACAAGCTATAGGGAATGAATTTCAGTTGGGTATTGCTCAGCCAACAGTTTCCCTTATTTTAAAAGAGATCATACCCATTTTGGAAAATGAAATTTGTCGTACCCATATAAACGTAGATATGAGTGAAGAAGAAAAGCAGCAGGCAAGGAGCAAATTTTATTCAAGATCGGGAATACCAAATGTAATAGGCTGCATCGATGGAACCCATATTGCGATTTATGCTCCTACCACAAACAAACACCTCCATCTAAACAGAAAAGGATTTTTTAGCATAAATGCAATGATTGTGAGTTTTTATGAATTTAATATAGTAAAATTGGTATGAAAATTTTATTTTATTTTTATTACAGGCTTGTGTTCATGATATGAATATCCGTTTTGTGGATGCTAGATATGCTAGTTCTACACACGATTCGTTCGTATGGAACAATAGTTCTCTAAAGGCATGTTTAGAGGCAGCGCACCAAAACGGAGATCAGAACTCTATTTATTTAGGTATTCGCAATATTTGACTACTGCGCAAGTTTAATCTTGGCATATGAATATTGAAAACAATATTACATTTGCAGGTGACTCCGGATACCCACTAAGCCCTTATTTATTAACACCTTTCCGTCATGCAGAATCTGGAACTAGGGAACGTACGATTGGAGTTTTGAAATGCCGTTTCAGATGTCTTCTGAGTGATAGAAAAATGCGCTACGATCCTGCTAAAGTAACATCCGTTATTAATATATGCTGCGCCTTGCACAACATTTGTAAAAAATTTAGAATCGGTGATCCGGAGGAGGCTCAAACCTTCTTTGATGCCGTTGTACCATTGGAACCAATTAATGAAAATGTCAATGGTTCACCAGGAGAGCGCCGCAGAAGACAAATTGCTGATGCTTTGATGTAAATGAAACTATACCGACTTCAGTGAATAATATATTGTATTCTTTTATTTTATTCAATACTTTGAAATTCAATATTACATAGATAATAAAAATATTAAAATTACAAAAAATTCATGATTTTAAATTAAATTTAAAAAATCACAGATTTAATTCCGTCTCTTACAATAATAAAGTAAAAATAAATTCATCACATGTTTTCTTAAAAAAATCACAATTTCAAGTTCGGTTAAAATATGAAATAAAAAAAAATTCATCACATTCTTATGAAATAAACTATAAACTAAATTCAATTTATTGACAAGCACTATTTACCCTATTTTTTTTTGGCATTTTTAATTTTAAAATTTCTAGTTTTATTTCCATCTTTTCTTTATGTCTTGTTTTCTCTAAATTTTCTTCCTTTTTCCTTTCTTCTTTCATTTTCATTAATTTAATTTCTTCCTGTTTAAGTTCATAAGTTTTTCTTGCATACCTTGCAATTTCATCCATTTTTCTTTCCATTTTTGCTAATTTGTTGGAAAGGATGTCTTGAACTTCGGCTTGCTTTTCCAACGCTTTCATCCGAATGACTTTACGTTCCTCCACTGTCATTCTAGGACGGCTGCTTGAGGATTGCGATGCCAAATCCATGGCTCGTTGTGTTTTCTCGGTCGTGCGCTCTTCTGGCTGAATTTCACTACTATTTACCGCAGTTGCTGCTTCATTAGAGCCATACAGGATTTACAGCCGCCTGAAGGTGAAGAAGCTCATCCACACTTTGCTCTAATGGAGATAAACTTTGCTGAGCATAAGGTCCTCCTCCTGTGGCAACAGTTTCGCGTCGGTTTGTCGCAATTTTTTTTTTTTTAGTTTCAGTTATAATCTAACTAAACCAAATTGAGTTCGGCAGCGAACAGGTCCCATTGCTCTGCCCTGCTTTTTTTTGTCGATCCAAAATTCCCCATTCCTCTGGCGACGTCCGGATTATTTTCCATTAACGCAACCAATTTTTGGAATTGCTGCGTTGTTGTACGTTTTGTTCTAGAAGTATCGTTAACTAATTACAATTGCTCAAATAACGATCAAAATTTACTTACGTCCTTTCCATTTCAAATAGCGAATAAAAAATACATTCGTTAAATTTTGACAGTAATGGCGAAGCGAATGCCGTTTTTTCGCCAGCGGCAATACCAGAAATTCATTTTCGCCTTTTTCTGGCGAATTCGTTAGAGATTCGCAACTTACAATTCGCCACGGCGAAACTCGCCAAAATTTTCATTCGCTTCGCAAGTGACAATACCCGCCTATATGTCAAGGAATGTAAAAATTTTTTTTACGCGGCTTGCAAAAATCTGCGTCGATACGTATGCACGTTCATACAAATACATACATATTTACACAAGTTTGTTGGTGAAGCTGTTAGAGCGGCAAGGGAAGCGGTGACAATCGGCGATCGTTCGCTTATTTTTTCGGCACAGCTTGGATTTTCTGCCAACAATACAATGTTGTGACGCTTTGTCGTCGCGTCAGTTCCTCGACAAATTGACTTTTTGGCAAAATGTGAGCTTCGGCCATTGCTTGTCCGGGACAACGGAGATTTCGCATGAAACAATATGTGTACATATTAACAAAGATACATACATAGTTGCGTTTACAAACATTATGGTTCGTTTTGTTTACATCCTCACATAATTACATAGGTACATACGTGAATATGTGCGACCGCTTGGTCTTTTAACATGTTATCAAACATACAATGCCAAGCAAATAAATTTATAAATATATAACCTATTAAACCTACAATAATTAAATATTTAGGTAATAGTGCATACATAACTTTATTCTATATTTCCAAAGATTTTAAGAAATTCATCATGAAATAGTTCAATTTGTACGTACATGCTTGTGTGCTTTGACATAAAATATATAGAAAATATACATATGTACATATGTATATAAATTATATGCAGAGTCGTTTGCGCATTGTTAAAAGGCGAATCTGCAAGCGTACACTCCTTAACATCGGAAATAGCATTATTTTTCTCATTTAACACTGAAAATGATCAATTCTGCTATTTTCGTGTCCCCTCAAGTTAAATGTGGTGAAACATGCTCATCCAAAACAGTCAAATATTTCCTAACGTGAAATATCCCTAATTATGAACATTCTCTATTATTTTACGTTCTCTGGTTAAACTATTTATTTTTGTTCAGAGTGTAGGAAAATGTAACACATTGCTTTTCATTGATTTTCTTGCTCTAACTAATGACAAATATGGTATGCTGTCTTATTCTAAAAGAATTATATAAATTTGTTGACAAATCTGTTTACAGTTATTTGCGGGTAACAAATCCTTTTGTTAGCGCATAACAAAAATTATTAGTGTTATTAATTTCGTTAGAAGTTTGTTACCTTTAATATATAAACATATTAACAGTAACGAGCTTATCTGTTATCTCGATATTTTATTATATTTGTTGCCCATTTGTTACTTTTCACAAATTCAATGATTTTAAATAAAACTCAGTATTTTTTAAATTATTTTGTTTTGTTTAATTGTAAACTCATATTTACTTAAACTAAATATCAAAATTATTTAATCCCATATACTCGTATGTATACACAGCGTGAGGAATAATTATTTTTATAAATAAGTGTTGTTAATATAGACTTTAGAAAATTGCCTTGTCATTTTTAACGTAAATTTACATATTATTCGGTTATCAAAAAAGTCTTGCGGCATTTTTATTGAATCAATTCGTGTGGCATCCATACATCGAGATTCTTAGTGACTCCAAGCTTGTTCAAATGGTTTATAACGGTTTGATGACTACTATGCCGGTCTCTTTCGACCAATTCAGCGATTTTGTCGCAATTTTCGACGACAGGCCTTCCGGAGCGTGGCGTTCCACCTCTACACCAGAACGAAAACGTTGAAACCATCGTTGTGCGGTGGCAATTGAAACTGTATCGGGTCCATAAGCTGCAAAAATTTTATTGGCGGCTTGAGATGCATTTTTGCCTTTATCGTAGTAGTACTGTAAAATATGCCGTATTTTCTCTTTATTTTGCTCCATGTTTGCGACGCTATAACTCACGAACGACTTAAAAGAAACGACAATCAATCAAACACGTGTTAGCGCGTGGAATGAGCTTTCCAAAAAGGTATAGCATGACCCGATGCGACGAATAAAACTAGAACTACGCGCTTTCAGCGCCAACTAGCGAAAATACCGCAAGACTTTTTTGACAAACTAATATTACAAGTTATATAAACAGAACACAAAATGCAAGTGTATGTATAATTTGAAAACAACAATAATATTAAATTTCTTACTGTTAGCTCTTTGTAAGGTTTGTAATACTTTTTTTAACTTCTTGCTCCTACGCACATCCTTTCGGATCACGATCTTTAGCCATCCCAGCCAAAATAGCACCCGGTAAAGACAACATACATATTTTCGTTGTAGCGGAATTTCAAGATGAATTTTAAATTTCGGCAAATTAGAATATATTTAATTTTTTCTTTTACATTTTTTTATTTGCAATAACTTACCGCAAATTTATGCTCATACAATTCCGGTCGTATATCGATATCGCCCGATGACCCAGCGATGCCTTGTCCTCATCGTTTATTGGAATAGCGCCTCAAAACCATTACACAACCATCGGATAACTGTAGTAAAGAAAAAAATATATACATTAATAAAATTTGGTAGTTGAAAGCTGTCATACTACATACCGCCGTATACGTGGCGAATAAATTGATCATTTCCATAAATTAATGTATGGAACAACCGGGCATTAATTTGGGAAATTTCGGGAAAGCCTTTTTATAATTTGGAAACGTACAGTTAATTAAGAATCAATAAAAACATATTCAACCGTATACTTGGCGAATTTTTGAGGGAATGGCGAAATTTAAATTGCAACAGACGTAAAATCATTTGGTAATTATTAGGAAATATTTTTTTTAATTTGGGAAACGATGGTATAATAGTAATTATGTATTTAAAAATCTGTCACTGAGTCACGTGATGGACTCAACCCTCCTGTCGCTCTAATGAGTAATGGGGATACGAGTATCCAATGAGGATTTAGGTTATGGAATTTTTTTTACTGATAGAATGGCAACTATTGACCTTATATAGGGAACCTTGGGTTGATTCAGAGAGATGAAACAGTCTTCAAATATCTTTACAAATCTGCTAAATGTCATATCTTCTTTGGTTCACAACAGAGTTATCGAGAAATACTCCATCATTCTGAGTTTTTTAGATTATTGCACTTAGATAGGATACATTTCCTAATAGAGATTTAACGCAATTTCCATAGACTTCAGTAGAACTCATTAGAATGTGTCCATCGATAACACGAGTATTTCACCCTGCAATACTAACGTCTTCATTTCAACATTATTTAATGAAAATTATTCACCAAAATTATCCAGACTACATAATCTCTTTTTTTTTTGTATTATCGAAACATGTTTCTCAGTTGAGTATTGATACCAATAAACACGTATGAAAAGTTAAATAGAAAAACCTAACAATTTCGCGAAGAATTTCTCTTAGAATTATATTAGCATCTTATAAGAATTCTATAGAAAAATTCTATTCGATATTTGTATTCTTATTTTTTTATAATTAAATTTTAAAAATATAAATTGTCCATGCTCTTTCCGCTTTATTTGTATTAGTTTTTCATAATAAAATCGAAGAAAAAAAGATTTAGAAAAATTATGTCCAAGAGTTTTTATAGAGAGAGAGAGAATCTACAGTCCATCTCTATAAAATAGATTCGGTAGAAATGGTACGATAAACGAATTGAATTTTTCAACTGAATCCTTATAGGATTTTCATAAAATTTTCAATAAAATTTTTCATCAAAAGTGCTGTAATTTTCTATTGAATTTTTTATTTGTGTAGTTCAGAGGTTGATTTACGATGATTATCTCGAGCTTTAGGAGTGGTAGAGAAATTTCTTAATAATCCTTTCCTTTTGATAAAATTGATTGCCACTGAAGCTAAATTAATATTAACCGTCTAGTACCCGATTCATAATGTAGTGTTATCGATAGTAATTATCAATATAGGCAGAGTAGAGCAGATATTATAAAAAAAATTTTATGAAAGAGATAATTGAGTTTTTTAAATAGTTTTTCTTCTTTTTCCAGTGTCATATTACGATAATGGTTGGACAATGGCGAAAGTTAGCAGGGAAGAAACTATTGCATTGTTTGAAAAATACATTGCCCGTGACCGATATTTTCATACTGATGATTTTCCTTCTTTTGGAGACGATGGTGGCCGATGGAAACGTCGAACAGTCTACAATCACGTAAGGGAGAATAGAAGAGGATGTCTTACACAGGCTAGACAAAATCAAGGAATTATGATATCGCCTGCCGAATCCAAACATATTCTTATAGACGATATATGTAACGAGGATGAAAGAGATTCAATTGATGATGATAATGCTGATGAAAATTGGATTCCTGAAAACGAGTTAACAACAGAGAAGTGTGAAGTCTTTCATTGGTAAATGTTCAGCAGAGCGGCTTTTCCGAAAACGTGCACCAATTTTCACGGGAAATGTCTTAAAAAATTCGTTTTTAATTCCGATTCACGAATATGTATGGCGCGTTATCTAATTTTATGTGTTTTTGCAATAAAAACAATAACAAATATTACGATTTTTCACAATATTTACGCCATAAATGACATCACTGTTCGAAATTCAATTGAGAACTAGTGATGCTATTTTTCCAATTAATAATATTTTTCTTTTATATATCTCTCATTTTTATCAATTCTTGTTTAGTCTAGAATATCTAGAGTATCGATATTTCGAACCCGATCACTGTTTGCATCACTAGTTCTCAATTGAATTTCGAACAGTGATGCCATTTATGGCGTAAATATTGTGCAAAATCGTAATATTTGTTATTGTTTTTATTGCAAAAACACATAAAATTAAATAACGCGCCAAACATATTCGTGAATCGGAATTAAAAACGAAATTTTTAAGACATTTCCCGTGAAAATTGGTGCACGTTTTCGGAAAGGCCGCTCTGCTGAACATTTACCAATGAAAGACTTCACACTTCTCTGTTGTTAACTCGTTTTCAGGAATCCAATTTTCAATCCCTGCTAACTTTCGCCATTGTCCAACCATTATCGTAATTTGACACTGGAAAAAGAAGAAAAACTGTTTAAAAAACTCAATTATCTCTTCCATAAAATTTTTTTTTATAATATCTGCTCTACTCTGCCTATATTGATAATTACTATCGATAACACTACATTATGAATCGGGTACTAGACGGTTAATATTAATTTAGCTTCAGTGGCAATCAATTTTATCAAAAGGAAAGGATTATTAAGAAATTTCTCTACCACTTCTAAAGCTCGAGATAATCATCGTAAATCAACCTCTGTACTACACAAATAAAAAATTCAATAGAAAATTACAGCACTTTTGATGAAAAATTTTATTGAAAATTTTATGAAAATCCTATAAGGATTCAGTTGAAAAATTCAATTCGTTTATCGTACCATTTCTACCGAATCTATTTTATAGAGATGGACTGTAGATTCTCTCTCTCTCTATAAAAACTCTTGGACATAATTTTTCTAAATCTTTTTTTCTTCGATTTTATTATGAAAAACTAATACAAATAAAGCGGAAAGAGCTTAGACAATTTATATTTTTAAAATTTAATTATAAAAAAATAAGAATACAAACATCGAATAGAATTTTTCTATAGAATTCTTATAAGATGCTAATATAATTCTAAGAGAAATTCTTCGCGAAATTGTTAGGCTTTTCTATTTAACTTTTCATACGTGTTTATTGGTATCAATACTCAACTGAGAAACATGTTTTGATAATACAAAAAAAATCAGGGGTGTTGTGGAATCTGATAGTTGTCGGAATCTGAATTGAAACCGATCAAAAAAAGCAGTAGGTGTCATGAATTCAGATATTATTGGTTTGATATTCGAAACAGAATTTGTATCGGTTTTGGGTGTCACGGAAACCAATTTTATCGGCTTTGCTGTCAGAAACAAATCAAGAAGATGGTAGCACACAGATTTGAAATGCCAGTTAAGAAATCAAGTTATTTTATTGTTACGAATTAATTTATCTTTATTTCTATAGCAGAAAACATAAAAATAAAACACGAAATGTCTTAATTATTGAGTTTTTGGAGAAAAATAAAATGCCGATATTTAAACGAGGAGCCTTTTTTAGAGGCTTAAAAAAATCGGTTTTTTTGGGAAGAAAAGAAATAATTGATTGAAGCGAAATTTCTAGGATTTATAGTTATATATTTAAACATCATCCGCAAATTTTTTTGATACGAAATCTTTTACATTTGCCTTTGAAAAGCAATTGCTAGATGCTTATCGCATGTGCCTATGCCAGACGGCGGGCAAGATGCAGGTTGCGATTTCTATCGGAAACAAAAAATTCAAAGAGATTCATATTTTTTAATAACTTATGTTCAAGTTAAACTGGAAAAATATAAAATAAAAAGTGTACAATTTTTTAAAATAAAAAAAAAATGTTTGGTCTAAAAAAATTTTACTTTAAATATAAGTATGTTCAAACTTAACTTTTCTTAGTTTTTTTTTTAGTTTAAATAGACGATATATTAATGCCAAAGATGATAAACTTTGCCCCAATCCCATATGACGTTCAGTTTTTTTTCTATCCTGCCCGCCAATTAAGAAAAATCGTAAAAATGAAAAAAAAAACGAAATTTAACACCTAAATGCGTCTTTATTCATTCAATAAATGTAATCTTTCTTTAATTCGGAACTCATTTAAAACTTTAATAGGATTGCATGTATGTATTCACTTGCAAGTTTTGTCACATTAGTAAACAGCTGGTTCGAATATTGGTTTAGCGGATGTTCGAAAGACGAAAATCCAATCAGATTCTGTGACACCATTTAAAATCAGAATTGGTTTGCAATTCTGACAGCTTAGCAATTCTGTCTTGGATTCCACAACACCCCTGAATGAGATTATGTAGTCTGGATAATTTTGGTGAATAATTTTCATTAAATAATGTTGAAATGAAGACGTTAGTATTGCAGGGTGAAATACTCGTGTTATCGATGGACACATTCTAATGAGTTCTACTGAAGTCTATAGAAATTGCTTTAAATCTCTATTAGGAAATGTATCCTATCTAAGTGCAATAATCTAAAAAACTCAGAATGATGGAGTATTTCTCGATAACTCTATTGTGAACCAAAGAAGATATGACATTTAGCAGATTTGTAAAGATATTTGAAGACTGTTTCATCTCTCTGAATCAACCCAAGGTTCCCTATATAAGGTCAATAGTTGCCATTCTATCAGTAAAAAAAATCCATAACCTAAATCCTCATTGGATACTCGTATCCCCATTACTCATTAGAGCGACAGGAGGGTTGAGTCCATCACGTGACCCAGTGACAGATTTTTAAATACATAATTACTATTATACCATCGTTTCCCAAATTAAAAAAAATATTTCCTAATAATTACCAAATGATTTTACGTCTGTTGCAATTTAAATTTCGCCATTCCCTCAAAAATTCGCCAAGTATACGGTTGAATATGTTTTTATTGATTCTTAATTAACTGTACGTTTCCAAATTATAAAAAGGCTTTCCCGAAATTTCCCAAATTAATGCCCGGTTGTTCCATACATTAATTTATGGAAATGATCAATTTATTCGCCACGTATACGGCGGTATGTAGTATGACAGCTTTCAACTACCAAATTTTATTAATGTATATATTTTTTTCTTTACTACAGTTATCCGATGGTTGTGTAATGGTTTTGAGGCGCTATTCCAATAAACGATGAGGACAAGGCATCGCTGGGTCATCGGGCGATATCGATATACGACCGGAATTGTATGAGCATAAATTTGCGGTAAGTTATTGCAAATAAAAAAATGTAACGGAAAAAATTAAATATATTCTAATTTGCCGAAATTTAAAATTCATCTTGAAATATAAAAATATGTATATACGAATTGATTCAATAAAAATGCCGCAAGACTTTTTTGATAACCGAATAATATGTAAATTTACGTTAAAAATGACAAGGCAATTTTCTAAAGTCTATATTAACAACACTTATTTATAAAAATAATTATTCCTCACGCTGTGTATACATACGAGTATATGGGATTAAATAATTTTGACATTTAGTTTAAGTAAATATGAGTTTACAATTAAACAAAACAAAATAATTTAAAAAATACTGAGTTTTATTTAAAATCATTGAATTTGTGAAAAGTAACAAATGGGCAACAAATATAATAAAATATCGAGATAACAGATAAGCTCGTTACTGTTAATATGTTTATATATTAAAGGTAACAAACTTCTAACGAAATTAATAACACTAATAATTTTTGTTATGCGCTAACAAAAGGATTTGTTACCCGCAAATAACTGTAAACAGATTTGTCAACAAATTTATATAATTCTTTTAGAATAAGACAGCATACCATATTTGTCATTAGTTAGAGCAAGAAAATCAATGAAAAGCAATGTGTTACATTTTCCTACACTCTGAACAAAAATAAATAGTTTAACCAGAGAACGTAAAATAATAGAGAATGTTCATAATTAGGGATATTTCACGTTTGGGAATATTTGACTGTTTTGGATGAGCGTGTTTCACCGCTCGAAAAATAATATCCCTGGTCGGTCCAAAACCACGGTGTTCAAAATTCTTCTGTATCCAAATTCTTCTTCTTTCTGCAATAATAATGAATTATAAATTTTCCTATTATGTATTTCTCATTTATGCCAACTCTCGATCAGTCTCGAATATTGAGAGTATCGATATTTCGAAAACGATCAGTGCATGAGTGGTCATTCGAATTTACAACAGCTGTGCCATAATTTCGAACATAACTTTGCCATTTTCGTTGAAATGAAGTGATTGTAAAGTTTTTCATATTTTTATAAAAATAACAAAAAAAAAAAAACAATTTCTCTTATTGATTAACTAAACAACATCAATAATTACGTGTATATAACTTATAGAAAGTATAATTTTAACATCTAAAGACGTGTAAAGTGCAAAAGTGAATTTTTGATTTCGGGAAATACGGTGTTTTTCTATTAAAACAGAGAAAATATTGTTTTTAAAAGCACGCCTCTAACATATTCATAAAGTAGAACTAAAAACGAGTATTTTAAGACATTTCCCTTGAAAATTGGTGCACGTTTTCGGAAAAGCCGCTCTGCTGAACATTTATGCTATGTTCGGACCGACAGCGAAAACATGTTTTCGTGGGGAAAAGTGGTTTGTTGTGTTTTCGTCCATGTAAAATCTGTCAAACGAAAACACAGTTTTCGCTGAAAACTGCTTGAAAACTTACATTCCACTCATAATAATCGGTGCCTGCTCTAGTTTAATCGATTTTTTTTGGAAGACATATTTTGCCGGCCCTAAATTGTCACTTGATATTTGTTTACATTCCATATACAAATACAGCAGCTCACTGTTAAGGGGATTCTCTTGTTCTTGCGAAACCCTTGCACGGTGCACCAATTGCAGAATTTTCTTCTTGGTGCAACGGCACAACAAACACACGCAAATATTTATTCGCAATGGCTGTAAAATATTTCAGACCAAAACCCATGTTTATTTTCGTGCCGTCATATATCACTAGATTCGCAATGGGTGCAGTCTTGGCCTTGCATATTTCGGTATAGGATTTTTGCATTTTGTGTCATCTTGAAAGAGTAAGAGAATCCCCGTATTGATAGTTGTCAGTGAAAACTCAGCGAAAACACAAATTGTCGGTCCGAACGATTTACGTTCCACAACATACAAATGTGTTTTCAATGTCGGTCCGAACATAGTATTACCCTTTCATTTACTAACAGTTGAGGAATGGAACAAACTTCAACCCTCAGAGGAGGTGAAGAATCGATTAAAAAAGAAAACATGGGCCCACGTCATTAGTGAATCGATAAAAGAACGTTATAACTTTGAATGTGCCTTCTTGGCTAAATCGTCCCACATTTCTCTTAATTTCGATGAGCAAAAAAGCAAGTACTTTCTGAAAATACAGGCTTATTTTGCGGAAACAGAATATTGCAAGAATAAGCTCGAAAGCATAGCCAGAAGTGGTCCAACACTAAAGGGCCTTGAAATGACACTTTGCATGGTAGATACTCGTTCACGAAACCATAAACCGGTAACACGTCCACTTAATGGAACAGAAACGGATCAAGTGCAGAGTTGTGTAACCAAACGACAAGCTGCCAATTACAGAGAAGAAATGTCGAGAGACAAAATGGAATTTGGTGAAAATATTCCTCATGATGTTCGAGAGACCCACATCTATCGACAAGTTAAGATGGAAGCTGGCCAAGAAGCAATGGGCAGAAAACCTCGCGAGAGTATCAATGTCATCCAATCTCTCCAACGAATGGCAACTTCTGCACTCTACAAGGGAGCTCTTCATGACCTTGGAGCACTACAATTTTACGTGATACATTGCAGTACACATCAAGTCTTACCATACCAAGAATATGTTAGGTTATTGAAGAGAAATTTTTAGATTTCCATCGACGCCTCTGGTAAAACGGTGAAAACCTTTGAGATCTGCCCTGGTAAACAGACGGGTCACATTTTTTTATATACCATGACAGTGTTGTTCCAACATAAGATTCTTTGCGCCTACCAAGTGCTTAGTGAAATACACACACAATAATTCATCGAATATTGGCTCAAATTATTCTTATGAATCGGAGTTTCAGCTCCAGGCCGAATTGTCTCGGACTACGAGCGAGCTATACCAATGTCCGCCAGTCTAGGTTTCAACAATATGTGTTTTAAAGATTATATTGATACGTGTTATCTATGAACCATATCAGAAGACAGAGAAACATCGCGTCCAGCTATGGCTCTTATCCGCATAGATGTCGCTCATTTGATGCACCTTGTGTCTAACTGGAGGTCGGTCAAAAGTGAGAAGCATAAGACTGTCAAAGACACTCACCTACACTGTGTAGCTCTCATGGTAGATGCAACAGCTGCGAAGAGGTTTTCCAGAATCTTCATTCTCACTCAAATCATCTCTCTCCATCCATTCTCCATCCATTTACTGATACGATCATGACGATTGATGGTATGACAATGAAAGTTTCAGAGGCTTTGCATGAATTGGAAGAGGCTATAGGTGACCGAAAACAATCGATCAAAGTTCTTGAACAGTCTATGACGGCTTATGAAGAAACCAAAAAAGACGAAAAAATTCCAGGCTTTACGGAGGGTGCTAATGACACTTTGACACACAAGTTTATAAAGAAACTTATTCAACAAGCTCAACCCTGTCCATCTGATATCGAAGGTAAAAGCGTCAATGGGTTTTATAATGAGGACTTTTCGAAAGCGTTGGAACGACGGGGCAAAGAATTCCCGGCGTGGACAGGGATCACCGAACCGTATTCAAATGTACATGCATATAGTGCTTCTCAGGAAGGTTTCTTCGCTCGTTTACGACAGAGTATGAGAGGGACCGTACAGTTGCCCTGTTGTCGATTCTTTTGTGAACACCTAAAGTGGCTACAGAGCGGGACCAATGAATTAGGTGCACAACTGAAGCACGCCAACCACATAAAGAAACCGCCGTCACCTTCCGCAACCACCAAGGAACCTAGAAAAAAAAAAGCTTTGCATGAACACACAGTTCCTATCATACCACCGACGAAAATCCACATACCGGATGATTCTGATCTAAAGTCTTATGAGCTATGGGGTGGGCTCAAAAACAAAGCCCCTTTCTCAGTTGATAGTGCTACCTCCGAAGATGATGAGTCAAAAGAAGAAGAGAACATCAGAGCAAGTCCATTACTTAAGAGAAACACCAATATGACTGACACGGAAAATTAGTATTACTTTTTTGATAATAAAACAGACGCGTACGTTTGTGCTTAAAGTGATTTCAGTGTTTCGCAGTCTTTTTGGAGTAATTTTCTCTCCTGTGTTTACAGCAAAGTCAATAACAAATTTTCTTCCATAGGTAAGCCACGTGTGCTTCGACTAATTGTGTATATTTCATAAGCAATAATACCCCTTGAGGGACCCTCTCTCGGGCAAAACTGGTTCGCCCTGTTATCAAGCCCAAAAGCAAAAAGAAAAAAAACCTCAATCTATAACTAAAGACTTGTTTCCCGCTTTACCACTAATTAAGAAAGAAAACCCAAGATTTTTAGTGGCAAGTGCATCAAACTCAATAAAACCTTTAAACAAGTACTCTTGCTTTGCTGTGCATAAAGCTTTAAAAGCTATTAGTTCAGAAATCATCAAAATATCTGAACTAAAAGACGGAAAATTATTAATTTTTGTTAAAAACGATAATATCGCATACAAGTTTTGTAAAACAACCACTTTACATGGGATATGTAAAATAAAAATTGAGCTGCATAACAACCTGAATTACTCCAAGGGCACAATCTACGCACCATGTCTTAATGATATTTCAGAAAATGAAATTATTGAAAACCTGAAAGCCCAGGGTGTTGTGTCAGTTTACAAATATCCAAAATGTGTTGATGGCAAACACGTACCTAGCGGAGTAGTTTTACTCACTTTTGATATATATCAATTGCCTGAGAAATTGGCAGTATCATGGTATACAACTAAAGTACGCCCATACTACCCAAATCCCATGAGGTGTAAAAATTGCCAATTGTTCGGCCACACAGCAAAGCGATGTAATAAAACATCCACCTGCGACTCATGCGCACTCCCTCCTCACTCTCCAGAAGTATGCTCTCGCACTTTGTGCGCAAACTGCTCTAGCCACCCCACTTCCAGTAAATCCTTCCCAAAGTTTGTTCAATTGAAACAAGTAATAAAGATTAAAACAGTGGTAAGTGCTCTATGCGCGAAGCGATCAAAATGCAAATACCATCACCTCTTAACGAGACCCCTCTTTCCCTTTCTAATGTTATCAAAAAATCAAACAATACACAACCAAACCAAAAGAATAATGAAACCCAAGCAGAACAAATACGTTCGAGCAACAACAACACCGATATTAATATAACGAATGACGATGCAAAAGAAAACAACGCAAGTCAAACTAACAATATAAATACCAGTCAAACCACTTTTCCAGTCGATGAGTCAACAACAACAACACCTATCTCAAATTTTATTACCCAACTAACCTCTTCTGATACTCCCGCTTCCATTTTTCCCCGCCTTATCCCACCTCCCTACAGACTTCCAAATACAAATAAAATATGATTAAAATATTGCAATGGAATTTAAACGGACTATTTAATAATTACCCTGATTTAAATATTTTAATTAATGAATTTTCTCCTGAAATCGTTGCTTTACAAGAGACGCATCTCCCCGCTAATAAGATAGCGTATTCTCCTAAAAACTACACAAGTTACTTTTCTAATAGCAGTCAAACCACTTCCTGTAAGCAAGGCACAGCAATTCTCGTTAAAAACTCCATCAACCATAAACTTATCCCGGTCACTTCTGGCATTTCCTGCTTGGCGTTGGAAATTGACATAGGCTTCAAAATCACAGTTGTCAATTGCTACATCCCGCCTCATCAGAACTTTACTAATAGGGACCTTAGTAATATCATCAAAACTGTTCCTGCCCCAATTGTTTTGTTAGGAGATTTTAATGCTTGGAGCCCGCTGTGGGGTTCTCCTGCTAGTTATAAAAGAGGAGAAGTCATTGAGGATATAATACTCACAACCTAGTCGTCCTTAACGATGGATCACCGACTCACTTCTCCACTCCTAAAACGTTTACCCATCCCGACATCACCCTTGCCTCCACATCAATTGCACCCAAACTGTCCTCCAATACACTTCAAGACCTCCATAATAGTGACCATTTTCCGATTATAACCTCCATTTCCATCCCTAATTGGTATAAAGTAAGACCCACATCAAAGTTCTTAACGGAGAATGCAGATTGTGCAAATTTTCATCGTCTTTCTGTTTTATTTTCGGACAACAAACCCCTGGCAAAAAACATAAGCGCTGAAGCTGCCGCTATTTAAACAATCATCCGATCAGCAGCACATTACGCCATACCCCAGTCCAGTACCAAGCATTTCCATGCTAAATTGCCATATTGGTCAAATCTCCTAACAATTTTAAGGAACAATAAAAAACATTATGGTCCAAATACAAACATTCCAGAACTGACAATAATTTCATAAGCTATAAAAAAGCGAACGTGGTGTTTAGAAAAGAATTAAAATCTGCCAAACGAAAAGCTTTAGAAACACTCACCGCCAATATCAACCCATTTTCGAGCACAAAAAAAATTTGGTCAGACATTAAAATTCTTACAATGAAGACATTGCGAAGTTTCCGGACACATGGTCAGATAATTCCAACAGTCATAATTTTCACAATGATTTCAACACCTTAAAAAGCCAAACAATCTCTGAAAACTACAATAACCCATTTCCCTCACCCAGAGCCGTCCAAGCAGATGCTCCCATCACATTAAGTGAATTCGATGTAACAATTGTATCGATGACTCCGGGATTGAACAAAATTTCCTTTCCCATCCTTAAAAATCTCCCTCGATCCCTTAAATAACGTATAATTTCTCTTTATAATAAAATCCTCAACGAGGGAACCTATCCAGAGGATTGGAAGAATTCTCAAACAGAAAATTATAGACCCATATCCTTACTTCCTTGCATGTCCAAAATTCTGGAGAAAATAATATCTAAGAGTTATGTTGTTTGCCAAAGCAAACGCTTTTATAAAACCACCTAACAATTTGGCTTCCAAAAAGGTTTAGGAGTAACTGACGCACTATGCCTCTACGGCTTTGTCAAAACGAAATCACGTTTATGTGCTAAGTTTAGACTTTGAAAAAGCATTTGACAGGATTGAACCTCACATGGTACTCAGGGAACTTAAAAAATGGAATGTTGGTGAAAAAGTATATAATATAATAAAATCGTTTTTGAACCACCGCAAATTTTTGTTATTGCCAATAAGCATAAATCCGGCCTACACGATATGTTTAATGCTACTATACCACAGGGATCACCTCTTTCTGTTGCGTTATTTACCATTGCGTTCAATGAAATAAGTACAATTATAAGTTCTATTGGAGTTGTCAAACACTGCGTCTATGCCGATGATGCTTTAATATTCTCTCAAACTCAAGATCTAAACCAAGTCTTTGACCAAGTATCCTCTGGGTA
Organism: Bactrocera correcta; assembly: GCA_027475135.1. Taxonomy (NCBI): domain Eukaryota; kingdom Metazoa; phylum Arthropoda; class Insecta; order Diptera; family Tephritidae; genus Bactrocera; species Bactrocera correcta. The sequence continues at coordinate 79,876,448 of CM050326.1, forward strand.
ACCTAAGAACATCCGTTTCAAGGCGAGCTAAAGTGAGAAGGCGAAACACCCCCCCCCATAGGGTTGTGCGCTGGGTTTGGGACCCGCCACGTAAAAATACACCCCCAATGAAAAGAAAAAAACAGCCTCAGAAGAAAGACCCCCCTTTTGATGACGACCATGGCAAACGAAATAAGGACTATGATTTGAGGGCATGCACCTGGAATGTCCGGTCCCTTAATTGGGAAGGTGCCGCTGCCCAGCTGGTAGATGTCCTCGTAGAGATTAAGGCTGACATCACCGCCGTCCAATAAATGCGATGGACGGGACAAGGACAGAGAAGAGTAGGTCCTTGTGACATTTACTACAGTGGCCATATAAAGGAGCGCAAGTTTGGTGTTGGATTCGTGGTGGGGGAGAGACTCCGTCGCCGAGTACTATCATTCACTCCGGAGAATGAACGTCTAGCCACAATCTGTAGTACTAGATTCCAGCATAAGAAGATACATTAAGCTACCTGGCGGTCTCCAGATCGAAAAACCACCAACCAGATCGATCATGTTGTGATAGACGGAAGACACGTCTCCAGTGTTTTAGATGTGCGTACGCTCCAAGGTCCTAACATCGACTCGGACCACTATATTGTTGCAGCCAAAATTCGCACCCGCCTCTGTGCAGCAAAAAACGCACGTCAACAAACACATGGATGGTTCGACGTCGAGAAGCTGCAATCACAACAGACAGCCAAACGTTTTTCTACTCGGCTTGTACTCCTGCTCTCTGAGAGCACTCGTCAACAACTCGGTATAAGGGACCTGTGGGACGGCATTTAAAACTCCTTTCGTACAGCTGCAACCGAAACCATTGGTTTTCGGAAAGCGCAAAAGAACAGCTGGTACGACGAGGAGTGCCGTGTCGCAGCGGAAAGCAGGCTGCCTACCTCGCTACGTTACGATCGACCACAACACGTGCGGGATGGGATAGATACCGAGAGTTGAAGAGGCAAGCGAGACGCATTTGTAGACAGAAAAAGAAAGAGGCCGAAATGCGTGAGTACGAAGAGCTTGATAAGCTGGCCGACAGGGGTAATGCTCGAAAATTCTACGAAATGACTCTTGTAGAACCCCCCAAGGTGATCTAGCCACCGATGCCCAGAGCATACTTAAATTATGGAGGGAGCACTTCTCCAGCCTGCGGAATAGCAGTGAACGCACAACACCAGGAGAACGCGAACCCGATACCCCAATCGATGACGATGGAGCAGACATTCCATTGCCCGAGCATGTAGACGATCGAATAGCAATTGCCCGCCTGAAGAACAACAAAGCGGCAGGGGCCTCCTCAACATCGCATATAAGGTTCTATTGAGTGTATTGTGTTAAAGATTTAAGCCCACCGTCAGCAAACTGATTGGACCTTATCAGTGTGGCTTTACACCTGGTAAATCAACAACCGACCAGATATTCACGATGCGCCAAATCTTGGAAAAGACCCGTGAAAGGAGAATCGACACACACCACCTCTTCGTCGATTTCAAAGCTGCTTTCGACAGCACGAAAAGGAACTGCCTTTATGCCGCGATGTCTGAATTTGGTATCCCCGCAAAACTAATACGGCTGTGTAAGCTGACGTTGAGCAACACGAAAAGCTCCGTCAGAATCGGGAAGGACCTCTCCGAGCCGTTCGATACCAAACGAGGTTTCAGGCAAGGCGATTCCCTATCGTGCGACTTTTTCAATCTGCTTCTGGAGAAAATAGTTCGAGCTGCAGAACTCAACAGAGAAGGTACCATCTTCTATAAGAGCGTACAACTGCTGGCGTATGCCGATGATATTGATATCATCGGCCTCAACGCCGTTAGTTCTGCTTTCTCCAGACTGGACAAGGAAGCAAAAGAAATGGGTCTGGCAGTGAACGAGGGCAAGACTAAATATCTCCTGTCATCAAACAACCAGTCGTCGCACTCGCGACTTGGCACTCACGTCACTGTTGACAGTCATAACTTTGAAGTTGTAGATAATTTCGTCTATCTTGGAACCAGCATAAACACCACCAACAATGTCAGCCTAGAAATCCAACGCAGGATAACTCTTGCCAACAGGTGCTACTTCGGACTAAGTAGGCAATTGAGAAGCAAAGTCCTCTCTCGACGAACAAAAACCAAACTCTATAAGTCACTCATAATTCCTGTCCTGCTATATGGTGCAGAGGCTTGGACGATGTCAACAACGGATGAGTCGACGTTGCGAGTTTTCGAAAGAAAGGTTCTGCGAAAGATTTATGGTCTTTTGCGCGTTGGCCACGGCGAATATCACATTCGATGGAACGATGAGTTGTACGAGATATACGACGACATTGACATAGTTCAGCGAATTAAAAGACAGCGGCTACGCTGGCTAGGTCATGTTGTCCGGATGGATGAAAACACTCCAGTTCTGAAAGTATTCGACGCAGTACCCGCCGCGGGAAGCAGAGGAAGAGGAAGACCTCCACTCCGTTGGAAGGACCAAGTGAAGAAGGACCTGAACTCGCTTGGAATATCCAATTGGCGCCACGTAGCGAAGAGAAGAAACGACTGACGCGCTGTTGTTGACGCCAGTAAAGAAGGAGAAGAATAAAATAATTAATTGGTCAAAAATTTCAGGCGCTAATATATCGCCTAGCAAGTGTAAAACTTTTTACATATGTCGGAAACAAAAGTGCTCCTTTCCTAATACATATATTTCAAACGTTGATCTCCTACTTACTAATAAATTAAGAATCTTAGGACTTATATTCGACAACAAATTAACTTTCAAAGAGCATTGTAAATATGTTAGAGTAAGTTTTTTTCTAGACTGAATATAATTAAATTCTTATCTTCTAAATACTGCTTAGTACATACAAATACTCTTGTCAATATAACAAAAGTTTTAATATTATCTAAAATTGACTTCGGACTTTGTATTTACGGACATTGCGCTAATACAAACATTAAGCTCTTGAACGCAGCAGTCAGAAGAAGCATTCGCGCCTTCCCAACGTCACTAATTAAGGCAATTCTATCTGAAGCTGGATTACCACATATTAGCTACCGGACCATGCGTAACACCATGATGCTTATACCGGGCTACTTCTCTGCAGAAATTAATTAATTTTTTCGCAAATCAATTGTTCTATGCGAAATCTTAAGACTAGTCGTAAGCCATCTACTATTATGCGTTGCTTAAGTCTAGTTCAACAGCTGAACATCGTAACCATTCCATCACTTCTTAAAACTTCAGAGTATCCTCCAAGTGCACTTCCAAATTCATCACTCATCAACATCCTACTTAAGTGCCCAAAATATTCTGCCAGCAGTAATGAATACAAACAAATGTTTAATGCGGTATTAGAATCCTTAAATGATGATTGGAACTTGTATTATACGGACGGATCCAAGTCAGACACCAGCACAACGTTTGCTGTGACAAACTAGCTAGGTGTTACTATTATGGTCGGTTCCTTGCCATCCTATTGCTCGGTATTTACTGCCGAAGCAGCCGCAATATTTGAGGCAGTACAATTTGCTTCCCGAATAGGAAATAAATGCATTATATGTACCGACAGTACATCTGCAATTGAAGCTATATTTAGTGCCAATAATGCATCTTTAATATCCAATATTCGTAGCATGCTATTGCAAAGCAATAACTGTATAAAAATAATGTGGGTGCCTAGCCATATCGGAATACATGGCAACGAAATTGCCGATAAAAAAGCTAAAGAAGCTTCCAAACAACCACTTCACTTCTTTGACTAGTTCACCGATAAAGGTATACGCAGACTTGTTGAAACATACGTAAATGAAATAATCACGATCACCACTACAAAAAATTTAATCCTGCGGGAACAAAGCCTTTATACCCAGGAAAAGCGACTTGTAAAAATATAAGGACATTTATAAGACTTCGAATAGGACACACAACTGCTACACATGCTCACATCTTAAATGGCGTAAATAAACCAAATTGTGTGTTCTGCGTATCAAATATGTCACAGTTTTAGCCCTGACAGACGAGAAATATTAATGCCCCTTAAACAACGCAAATGCGTATTGAAATTTTATGGTGACAGACGGCAGACTTTCGCATTTAGACAGCTGATTGTGAAATTTGTTTATTTATTAACAAAAGTGAAATAAAAATGGATAGGAGGAGATTATTAATAGCAATTTTGTTATTCTTAGAAGATCAAAAAGAACATAACGAAAAAATCTGTTTATTACTAAACGAGTTAAAAGAGGATGGGGTCATGTGTAGAAGTTCACGCAAGTGAGGAAAGTTCTCTGATCGCCATTCACTTGGGAGTGGCCAGAAACGATTCTTTTACATATGACTCAAGCAGCTCACGACTTCCGGTCTTTGACCAAGTATCCTCTGGGTAGCCTAAGAACATCCGTTTGAAGGCGAGCTAAAGTGAGAAGGCGAAACACCCCTGCATAGGGTTGTGCGCTGGGTTTGGGACCCGCCACGTAAAAAAACACCCCCAATGAAAAAGAATAAACAGCCTCGGATGAGAGCCCCCCCTTTTGATGACGACCATGGCAAACGAAATAAGGACTATGATTTGAGGGCATGCACCTGGAATGTCCGGTCCCTTAATTGGGAAGGTGCCGCTGCCCAGCTGGTAGATGTCCTCGTAAAGATAAAGGCTGACATCACCGCCGTCCAAGAAATGCGATGGACGGGACAAGGACAGAGACGAGTAGGTCCTTGTGACATTTACTACAGTGGCCATATAAAGGAGCGCAAGTTTGGTGTTGGATTCGTGGTGGGAGAGAGACTCCGTCGCCGAGTACTATCATTCACTCCGGAGAATGAACGTCTAGCCACAATCCGCATCAAAGCGAGGTTCTTCAACATATCGCTGATTTGCGCCCACGCCCCGACGGAAGAGAAGGACGATGTGACCAAAGATGCCTTTTATGAGTGCTTGGAGCGCACTTATGAGAGATGCCCCCGCCACGATGTCAAAATCGTGCTTGGCGACTTCAATGCCAGGGTGGGCAAAGAAGGTATCTTTGGCACTACGGTCGGTAAATTCAGCCTCCACGCGGAAACATCCCCAAATGGGCTGAGGCTGATCGACTTCGCCGGGGCCCGAAATATGGTTATCTGTAGCACTAGATTCCAGCATAAGAAGATACATCAAGCTACCTGGCTGTCTCCAGATCGAAAAACCACCAACCAGATCGATCATGTTGTGATAGACGGAAGACACGTCTCCAGTGTTTTAGATGTGCGTGCGCTCCGAGGTCCTATCATCGACTCGGACCACTATATTGTTGCAGCCAAAATACGCACCCGCCTCTGTGCAGCAAAAAACGCACGCCAACAAACACAAGGATGGTTCGACGTCGAGAAGCTGCAATCACAACAGACAGCCGAACGTTTTTCTACTCGGCTGCACTCCTGCTCTCTGAGAGCACTCGTCAACAACTCGGTATAAGGGAACTGTGGGACGGCATTTCAAACTCCTTACGTACAGCTGCAACCGAAACCATTGGTTTGCGGAAAGTGCAGAAGAACAGCTGGTACGACGAGGAGTGCCGTGTCGCAGCGGAGAGAAAACAGGCTGCCTACCTCGCAACGTTACGATCGACCACAACACGTGCGGGATGGGATAGATACCGAGAGTTGAAGAGGGAAGCGAGACGCATTTGTAGACGGAAAAAGAAAGAGGCCGAAATGCGTGAGTACGAAGAGCTTGATAAGCTGGCCGACAGGGGTAATGCTCGAAAATTCTACGAAAAGATGCGGCGGCTTACAGAAGGTTTCAAGACCGGAGCATACTCTTGTAGAACCCCCAAAGGTGATCTAGTTACCGATGCCCAGAGCATACTTAAATTATGGAGGGAACACTTCTCCAGCCTGCTGAATGGCAGTGAATGCACAACACCAGGAGAAAGCGAACCCGATACCCCAATCGATGACGATGGAGCAGACGTTCCATTGCCCGACCATGAAGAAGTTCGAATAGCAATTGCCCGCCTGAAAAACAACAAAGCGGCAGGGGCCGATGGATTGCCGGCCGAGCTATTCAAACACGGCGGCGAAGAGCTGATAAGGTGCATGCATCAGCTTCTTTGCAAAATATGGTCGGACGAAAGTATGCCCAACGATTGGAATTTAAGTGTGCTATGCCCAATCCACAAAAAAGGAGACCCCACAATCTGCGCCAACTACCGTGGATTAGCCTCCTCAATATCGCATATAAGGTTCTGTCGAGCGTATTGTGTGAAAGATTAAAGCCCACCGTCAACAAACTGATTGGACCTTATCAGTGTGGCTTTAAACCTGGTAAATCAACAACCGACCAGATATTCACGATGCGCCAAATCTTGGAAAAGACCCGTGAAAGGAGAATCGACACACACCACCTCTTCGTCGATTTCAAAGCTGCTTTCGACAGCACGAAAAGGAGCTGCCTTTATGCCGCGATGTCTGAATTTGGTATCCCCGCAAAACTAATACGGCTGTGTAAACTGACGTTGAGCAACACAAAAAGCTCCGTCAGAATCGGGAAGGACCTCTCCGAGCCGTTCGATACCAAACGAGGTTTCAGACAAGGCGATTCCCTATCGTGCGACTTTTTCAACCTGCTTCTGGAGAAAATAGTTCGAGCTGCAGAACTTAACAGAGAAGGTACCATCTTTTATAAGAGTGTACAACTGCTGGCGTATGCCGATGATATTGATATCATCGGCCTCAACACCCGCGCCGTTAGTTCTGCTTTCTCCAGACTGGACAAGGAAGCAAAAGAAATGGGTCTGGCAGTGAACGAGGGCAAGACGAAATATCTCCTGTCATCAAACAAACAGTCGTCGCACTCGCGACTTGGCACTCACGTCACTGTTGACAGTCATAACTTTGAAGTTGTAGGTAATCGTCTATCTTGGAACCAGCGTAAACACCACCAACAATGTCAGCCTAGAAATCCAACGCAGGATAACTCTTGCCAACAGGTGCTACTTCGGACTAAGTAGGCAATTGAGAAGCAAAGTCCTCTCTCGACAAACAAAAACCAAACTCTATAAGTCTCTCATAATTCCCGTCCTCCTATATGGTGCAGAGGCTTGGACGATGACAACAACCGATGAGTTGACGTTGCGAGTTTTCGAGAGAAAGGTTCTGCGAAAGATTTATGGTCCTTTGCGCGTTGGCCACGGCGAATATCGCATTCGATGGAACGATGAGCTGTACGAGATATACGACGACATTGACATAGTTCAGCGAATTAAAAGACAGCGGCTACGCTGGCTAGGTCATGTTGTCCGGATGGATGAAAACACTCCAGCTCTGAAAGTATTCGACGCAGTACCCGCCGCGGGAAGCAGAGGAAGAGGAAGACCTCCACTCCGTTGGAAGGACCAAGTAGAGAAGGGCCTGGCCTCGCTTGGAATATCCAATTGGCGCCACGTAGCGAAGAGAAGAAACGACTGGCGCGCTGTTGTTGACTCGGCTATAATCGCGTAAGCGGTGTCTACGCCAGTAAAGAAGAAGAAGAAGAAGAGTTAAAAGAAAATAAAGTGAAAGTAAAAGCAATTCTTGATTGTAACGCAAGCTTCCGCCGTCCAATAAATGCGATGGACGGGACAAGGACAGAGAAGAGTAGGTCCTTGTGACATTTACTACAGTGGCCATATAAAGGAGCGCAAGTTTGGTGTTGGATTCGTGGTGGGAGAGAGACTCCGTCGCCGAGTACTATCATTCACTCCGGAGAATGAACGTCTAGCCACAATCTGTAGTACTAGATTCCAGCATAAGAAGATACATTAAGCTACCTGGCGGTCTCCAGATCGAAAAACCACCAACCAGATCGATCATGTTGTGATAGACGGAAGACACGTCTCCAGTGTTTTAGATGTGCGTACGCTCCAAGGTCCTAACATCGACTCGGACCACTATATTGTTGCAGCCAAAATTCACACCCGCCTCTGTGCAGCAAAAAACGCACGTCAACAAACACATGGATGGTTCGACGTCGAGAAGCTGCAATCACAACAGACAGCCAAACGTTTTTCTACTCGGCTTGTACTCCTGCTCTCTGAGAGCACTCGTCAACAACTCGGTATAAAGGACCTGTGGGACGGCATTTAAAACTCCTTTCGTACAGCTGCAACCGAAACCATTGGTTTTCGGAAAGCGCAAAAGAACAGCTGGTACGACGAGGAGTGCCGTGTCGCAGCGGAAAGCAGGCTGCCTACCTCGCTACGTTACGATCGACCACAACACGTGCGGGATGGGATAGATACCGAGAGTTGAAGAGGCAAGCGAGACGCATTTGTAGACAGAAAAAGAAAGAGGCCGAAATGCGTGATTACGAAGAGCTTGGTAAGCTGGCCGACAGGGGTAATGCTCGAAAATTCTACGAAATGACTCTTGTAGAACCCCCCAAGGTGATCTAGCCACCGATGCCCAGAGCATACTTAAATTATGGAGGGAGCACTTCTCCAGCCTGCGGAATAGCAGTGAACGCACAACACCAGGAGAACGCGAACCCGATACCCCAATCGATGACGATGGAGCAGACGTTCCATTGCCCGAGCATGTAGACGATCGAATAGCAATTGCCCGCCTGAAGAACAACAAAGCGGCAGGGGCCGATGGATTGCCGGCGGCGAAGAGCTGATAAGGTGCATGCATCACCTTCTTTGCAAAATATGGTCGGACAAAAGTATGCCCAACGATTGGAATTTAAGTGTGCTATGCCCAATCCATAAAAAAGGGGACCCCACAATCTGCGCCAACTACCGTGGGATTAGCCTCCTCAACATCGCATATAAGGTTCTATTGAGTGTATTGTGTTAAAGATTTAAGCCCACCGTCAGCAAACTGATTGGACCTTATCAGTGTGGCTTTAAACCTGGTAAATCAACAACCGACCAGATATTCACGATGCGCCAAATCTTGGAAAAGACCCGTGAAAGGAGAATCGACACACACCACCTCTTCGTCGATTTCAAAGCTGCTTTCGACAGCACGAAAAGGAACTGCCTTTATGCCGCGATGTCTGAATTTGGTATCCCCGCAAAACTAATACGGCTGTGTAAGCTGACGTTGAGCAACACGAAAAGCTCCGTCAGAATCGGGAAGGACCTCTCCGAGCCATTCGATACCAAACGAGGTTTCAGGCAAGGCGATTCCCTATCGTGCGACTTTTTCAATCTGCTTCTGGAGAAAATAGTTCGAGCTGCAGAACTCAACAGAGAAGGTACCACCTTCTATAAGAGCGTACAACTGCTGGCGTATGCCGATGATATTGATATCATCGGCCTCAACGCCGTTAGTTCTGCTTTCTCCAGACTGGACAAGGAAGCAAAAGAAATGGGTCTGGCAGTGAACGAGGGCAAGACTAAATATCTCCTGTCATCAAACAACCAGTCGTCGCACTCGCGACTTGGCACTCACGTCACTGTTGACAGTCATAACTTTGAAGTTGTAGATAATTTCGTCTATCTTGGAACCAGCATAAACACCACCAACAATGTCAGCCTAGAAATCCAACGCAGGATAACTCTTGCCAACAGGTGCTACTTCGGACTAAGTAGGCAATTGAGAAGCAAAGTCCTCTCTCGACGAACAAAAACCAAACTCTATAAGTCACTCATAATTCCTGTCCTGCTATATGGTGCAGAGGCTTGGACGATGTCAGCAACGGATGAGTCGACGTTGCGAGTTTTCGAAAGAAAGGTTCTGCGAAAGATTTATGGTCTTTTGCGCGTTGGCCACGGCGAATATCACATTCGATGGAACGATGAGTTGTACGAGATATACGACGACATTGACATAGTTCAGCGAATTAAAAGACAGCGGCTACGCTGGCTAGGTCATGTTGTCCGGATGGATGAAAACACTCCAGTTCTGAAAGTATTCGACGCAGTACCCGCCGCGGGAAGCAGAGGAAGAGGAAGACCTCCACTCCGTTGGAAGGACCAAGTGAAGAAGGACCTGAACTCGCTTGGAATATCCAATTGGCGCCACGTAGCGAAGAGAAGAAACGACTGACGCGCTGTTGTTGACGCCAGTAAAGAAGGAGAAGAATAAAATAATTAATTGGTCAAAAATTTCAGGCGCTAATATATCGCCTAGCAAGTGTAAAACTTTTTACATATGTCGGAAACAAAAGTGCTCCTTTCCTAATACATATATTTCAAACGTTGATCTCCTACTTACTAATAAATTAAGAATCTTAGGACTTATATTCGACAACAAATTAACTTTCAAAGAGCATTGTAAATATGTTAGAGTAAGTTTTTTTCTAGACTGAATATAATTAAATTCTTATCTTCTAAATACTGCTTAGTACATACAAATACTCTTGTCAATATAACAAAAGTTTTAATATTATCTAAAATTGACTTCGGACTTTGTATTTACGGACATTGCGCTAATACAAACATTAAGCTCTTGAACGCAGCAGTCAGAAGAAGCATTCGCGCCTTCCCAACGTCACTAATTAAGGCAATTCTATCTGAAGCTGGATTACCACATATTAGCTACCGGACCATGCGTAACACCATGATGCTTATACCGGGCTACTTCTCTGCAGAAATTAATTAATTTTTTCGCAAATCAATTGTTCTATGCGAAATCTTAAGACTAGTCGTAAGCCATCTACTATTATGCGTTGCTTAAGTCTAGTTCAACAGCTGAACATCGTAACCATTCCATCACTTCTTAAAACTTCAGAGTATCCTCCAAGTGCACTTCCAAATTCATCACTCATCAACATCCTACTTAAGTGCCCAAAATATTCTGCCAGCAGTAATGAATACAAACAAATGTTTAATGCGGTATTAGAATCCTTAAATGATGATTGGAACTTGTATTATACGGACGGATCCAAGTCAGACACCAGCACAACGTTTGCTGTGACAAACTAGCTAGGTGTTACTATTATGGTCGGTTCCTTGCCATCCTATTGCTCGGTATTTACTGCCGAAGCAGCCGCAATATTTGAGGCAGTACAATTTGCTTCCCGAATAGGAAATGATTGCATTATATGTACCGACAGTACATCTGCAATTGAAGCTATATTTAGTGCCAATAATGCATCTTTAATATCCAATATTCGTAGCATGCTATCGCAAAGCAATAACTGTATAAAAATAATGTGGGTGCCTAGCCATATCGGAATACATGGAAACGAAATTGCCGATAAAAAAGCTAAAGAAGCTTCCAAACAACCACTTCACTTCTTTGACTAGTTCACCGATAAAGGTATACGCAGACTTGTTGAAACATACGTAAATGAAATAATCACGATCACCACTACAAAAAATTTAATCCTGCGGGAACAAAGCCTTTATACCCAGGAAAAGCGACTTGTAAAAATATAAGGACATTTATAAGACTTCGAATAGGACACACAACTGCTACACATGCTCACATCTTAAATGGCGTAAATAAACCAAATTGTGTGTTCTGCGTATCAAATATGTCACAGTTTTAGCCCTGACAGACGAGAAATATTAATGCCCCTTAAACAACGCAAATGCGTATTGAAATTTTATGGTGACAGACGGCAGACTTTCGCATTTAGACAGCTGATTGTGAAATTTGTTTATTTATTAACAAAAGTGAAATAAAAATGGATAGGAGGAGATTATTAATAGCAATTTTGTTATTCTTAGAAGATCAAAAAGAACATAACGAAAAAATCTGTTTATTACTAAACGAGTTAAAAGAAAATAAAGTGAAAGTAAAAGCAATTCTTGATTGTAACGCAAGCTTAAGAGCTAGGATTAAAATCTCTCAGCAACACATACGAAATGTTTGGAAATTCGTAAGTAAATAAATATTTTAATTTGGGATTGAAATAAAAAAATTTGTATTTTAAGTACCGAAGTTGTAAATTTTGGGAGCACGATATTCCTGCAATGGATGAAGCAAGGTTCAAGAAAAACTTTCGCGTAGATAGAAGCGCTTTCAAAAAATTGTGCGAAAAGTAAAAAATATCAGTAAAATGGATAGCAACATGCGGCGCTGTATCCCACTTGAAAAAAGAGTAGCTATTGCACTCTTTTCATTGGGTTCGGCAGCAGAATATAGAACCGTTGCTAGTTTGTTTGGCATTGGGCGCAGCACTGCTGGCGAAATTGTATTGGAATTTTGCCATGCAGTTTGCGATAGTCTTGCGGATCGCATTAATGCATATCCCCCACATCCACAAGAACTAAAAAGAATTGTAGAAGGGTTCAAAATGATGGGATTTCCACAATGTTTTGGGGCTGTAGATGGTTTCCACATCGAAGTTCAGCCCAAAAAAGACGGAGCCGTGGATTATTATAACTATAAAGGATGGTATTCGGTCATTTTGTTGGCAAGTTGCGATCACAGGTAAATTTGTGACTACATTAATTTTCATACACATGTGTTTACATTTTTTATTACTAGCAGATCAAAGTTTACGTACATAAACATAGGATCCACAGGTCGAAACAATGATTCTTATATATTTGAAAGGAGCTCCCTTAAACATTTCCATGAGCACGCTGGTATTTTTGAACAAAATAACTAAGCAATTAATGGCATCAATGTACCGGTGCTTCTTATTGGCGATTCAGCCTTTCGTTTATCACGTCACATGATGAAACCATACCCATATTTGGCTCATCAATCTCCAGTAGAAAAGCTCTATAATTATCGACTGTCTAAATGTCGCCGAGTGATCGAGAATGCTTTTGGTCAGCTTAAAGCGCGCTTCCGTAAAATTGGAAGAGGCTTGCAAGTATCTCCTAAAACTGTTAATACTACAATTAGAGCGTGTTGCATTTTGAAGTTTGTTCAGCTTGGATTCAAGACGCAGCAGAAGATGCATCAAGACATCAACCCAATCATACAACAAGATTAGGAGAAAACGATTCATCAGCGACAGCAATTAGGAATGCCATCGCAATGAGTTTCCAAAACGGTACAAAACACTTTACTTACCGCAGTAGCTATTTGTATTCCAATACATTTCCAAAATTTATATTTAGTTTGAATCCATTTTATTTTTACATTTTTTCTAAAATTAATATTCAGTTCAAATTCATTTTTATCATTTTCACATTTTTTCTAAAAATATTATTCAGTTCAAATTCATTTTTATCATTTTCACATTTTTTCTAAAAATATTATTCAGTGTAAATTCATTTTTATCATAACCACATTATTTACATATTTTCTAAAATATTTTTCATAATACCTATAAACTCTTTTGTGTTATTACTTTGTTCTTCGATTGCAGTAACAACTCTCTCCTCATTATTTTCCCGTCCTCCACCACTGTCTTCAGTAATTCCTTTTGCTCTTTTGCCACTTTTACTAGTTCACCCATGTAGTTTCTCTTTTTACTTCCAGATGCCCCTGCTGCTGATGTCGAGCTGCCTAGTGGCGACATTGATGGCGAGTTCGTCAATGTCATTACTGGCGTACATACCGGTTCAGGCGACATTGGTTCTGGCTCTGGCGATATTGCTTCTGGCGATCCTATAGCCATAGATGACTGGAACGAAAGTAATATTGAATTCGATATGTTTTAAATTATTTCATATATATGTTTCAAATTATTTTAATAATAAATGTGTAAAACTCAGCTTACCACAGTAAATGACTCATATACTTCAGCCGTATTGGCTGCTGTCAGTCCAATAATTTGATGGACCGCATCAAAATGTAATTTTGATTTAACAAAAGTTAATAATGTTAACAAGGTTATGTGGTTAAAAAGTATACCTATATTTTTGTGCAAGGTTGCGTATTTTAATATGCACTTCTTTTGGTGTAAATTTATGTGCCATTTGCACCGATATGTCGGCATAGATGTGCAAATCACGTTTGGCACGTCGCAAGTCACCGGCTCGTTCCCGCCACAAATCTATTAGAACAACTTCGACGGTATTTCTACACATTGTTCTGTGTTTGTTCACCTCCATCTAAAAATATTAAAATTAGTTTTTATAAATATACTGGAACAAAACAGCTTACCTTTAACGTTTTAATAATATTTTATTAATATCAATAATAAATATAAAAATATCTAAAGCTTTCTTTGAATCTTTAATATAAAAATCTCTAACGCTTTCTTTGGAATCTTTTTCTTTTTTTGATCTTCTGCCTTCTGTCAATCACCATTCACAATAGCAAATATTTGTCATTTTTAACCAATGTTGCCTACTAAAATTTGGTAAATGCGCGAAATTCTTGTGCATTACAAACTTGCATTGACATGGGTCAAATGCGCAAATAAATGTAAATTAAGCCCGCTAATGCATATTAGCGCTGTCGTCTGTCAGGGCTATTATACACCTCCTCAATACCTGCCCGGCACTTCAGCGAATCAGAGCTAATGTTTTTTCTAACAAAAAACCTTCTTTATATCTAGAACGGACTGATGACAGTAACATAGAAATCATATCTATGTAAATATATTTCGCTTTGCAAATTAAATATTTAGTTTAGTTACATACATGTACCTATTTACTTTTGCTTTGAAATTTATCTTTTCATTGTATCTAAATTTACGTTATATAAATCGATCTCAAATGTGAATATAATAGGCTAAGATTTTATAACATAAGCTGAAGGCCCTGGCAGCCAGTGCTTCTATCTATAAGTGGAACGATTATTTATAATTATTTCTCTTTTAAATAAATAAATAAAAAAATAAAAAAGGTGTTTGTACCAAGCACAACAAAGACGGACCAATTATGAAGGATGTAAAAAGAACTCCAAGTATCTCCAACGACGACGCGAAAAAAATAGGGATAATGAAACATCATTCATCATCCCTCCTGAGCAAGAAAAAAAAATCATGTAAGCGATGATTCTGAAAATCTTTCTCTTGATAACAGAAAAGGATTTGTCTACGAGAGCTATAAAACTATCCCCCTGATTATTGAGAATGCAGAAATACCACTGAGCACTCCAAAATGTCACTTCCTGCAGAAAGAGATCTTAGAATGCGAAAATAAAGCGTCTCAATTCGTCCTAAATGAGGAAATAAAAAAACACTACGATTCAGCCTGAATCTGCAGGGGACGGTCTGAATAATCCCTTCAATGATGAAGTATCGACTTCATATACGGTTAAATGCAATGCAATGGCTGATGATGTTTCTGCGCATCCCTTGTTATCAACTTCCCAAACACCTACTCTGTTGACTGCACCTCTCATACATCCGTATTTCAGAAGTACTCTCTTGACTGATCATTCATATGCATTAACAGATGCATCTCACTACCGTAACATTTTGAAAGAGATTACTAATTGGCATAATAATGGCAAATCAACACTTCAGCCCAAGGAACATTCAATAAATGCAAGCATCGAAAGAAATTGCAATAATGCCATTTTTAATAAAGAGGATATCATCACCATAAGCGACTCAAGTAAGACCTCTTTATCGAATCTCGTACTCATGAAGAAAGACGATCAGGGTATAGAATGACTTGCTCAGATTCAATCGCATAAAGGAAAAATAGAACATGTGAAATCAAAAAATTATGGCCCGACGAAGAGGATTAAAACTGGAAAGAACGAGAAGAGCAAGCAATCGGGTTACTATTTCGGAAATCATAAAGAACTTAGAATTAAAAATCAGAGAATACATTCTAAAAAAAGGATTAATATTGCCCAATGGTAACAGGTGTATCAAACCGTTGAGAATAAAACTTAATGATAAACGCTTTTGGAAGTTTGAATCGAAGGTGAATAGAAAGCTGTTGCCTAAAGAAGTGAAAGTCCGTCCGCTCTACCTGCGGTTTAGATTCAATTCTCCATATTTTAGAATTTTGTGTGATCGATCACCCCTTACATGAGTCATTTGCAAAAGACTCTGGTAGTAAAGCCATTAAACTCCTTCTTTCTTTCATGAAAAAAGGGGCTATTGCGGAAGTACAGCAGGAACGATTGAGACTTCTGAGTACAGTATACGACATTGAGGAGCCGCGGGTGTGTCAACTTCCATACGACCTCAATGCTGTCGATTGATTTGATCTTATTTGGGAACGATTCTTGACCGGCGAACCAAGTGGTTGCAGAAGTTTCACATGTAAAAATCCAGATTGTAACGTTGAACCCCCCACCAATGTATTTGATTCATGTGAATGAAAGAATTCTGCTCGAAGGTGGTTATAAAGACTTGGAAAAAGCTCTTCAATATCGTCCAGTTGATTATAACAAGAAACGTCGATCGAAATATGGCTATAAAGGTGAGGAGTATACCACATTAAATCTTCCTATTTGCATAAGTTTAGAAGAATTAGAACCACGGAAGGTCATTTAATTGATTTTCCTCCTTACCTTTATCTAGAGAGACCTTATAGGTATGATTTTTTACATTCTAGAATTAAACTAATGCTTATAGGCAAGTTACTGCGATTTTTCAATGTAAATTTTTTATTTTCAGACTGGTGGGAATCATCCATCTTGAGCCAGGACTATCGCTTCCAAACGTTGAAGAAGTACATTTACAAACTTCAGAGTCGTGCTACTTCTCAGCATATATTCTTCGTACTATAGGATCGTGGATGCATTGTGATGATTTAGAGGAAAACATCAACTATACGTGCAAACCAAGTCAGACTGTGGAAACTCATGCTCCAATTTACGTGATCTGTGAGACCGAATGCGACATTTAAAAACGATTTTTCGATAAAATTACCTAAATTACCTTAAGTTACCTTATTTTTTTTTTATTTTTTTCTCTCCAAGGAAATTTTCGAAAAAATTTCAGAGAAAAATGAGATTCTATTGACTTATATAAATGTGATATATATGTTATATATATGTTGAACTATATGTTATATATAGTTTAAAAAATTTTTACTTAAAGTTTGTATCACACATTTTTATTTTTCATACACAAATAAACAAAGGTAATAGACAAATACTTACTACAATCGTGTTTTTAATTATTGTTTAAAGCTGTAAGTAAAAAATTACCAATAAAAATCAATGCAAGATGATGTTTAACATTTCTACTTCAGGAAGAGAGTCTCAATCAAAATAGTTCTATTATAATATTTGAGGATTTTTTTATAACTTTTCTACAATAGGATTTGCCAGTCTCTAATTCTAAACCTGTCAAATACTTCCTGATTTGTTTTTATTATGGACATTGAAGTGTTATGACAAAATTCCATAACCTAAATCCTCTTTGGATACCCCCACTACTCATTAGAGCGAGAGGAGGGTTGAGTCCATCACGTGACCTAGTGTCAGATTTTTAAATACACAATTACTATTATAACATTGCTTTCCCAAATTAAAAAAATATTTCCTGATAATTTCCAAATGATTTTACGTCTGTTGCAATTTAAATTTCGCCATTCCCTCAAAAATTCGCCAAGTATACGGTTGAATATCTTTTTAATGATTCCTAATTTATGGAAATGATCAATTTATTCGCCAAGTATTCTAATTAGTACGCCATATTTCGAAATATAAAGTACATTTTAAAATAACTTAATACATTTAATAAAAAATATAAATAAAAAATTAATATTTAGTTCAATATTGTTAATTCGCGCAAAAATTATGCAAAATTGATTGGCGAATGAGCGAAGTCTTAAATTTAATAAACTTATACAAGCATAAGTCAAAATATCATTGCTCATATTAAATTTATTATCTTAATTGGTATATAAAATTTATGATACAAGTATTATATAGTAGTCCGAAAAGATGAATTTTTATTTTTCCAAAAATACATTTGTAGAAAGAAATTGATAGGATAGCAGAGATAATTAAGTATATATTTAGAGACAAACTAAAAGTTGATGTTCACTCCACGAGGTTTTAATCCAGAAGAAAATGTTTTATTACAAGAAGAATTAAAGAACAAAGTAATAACTAATACTTATACATGTAAATGTGAGAAAGACAATATGTAAAGAATTTAATGACGTAAATAATGTAATGACATGCGTAGTGTTAGGTAAACGCCTATCTTCAACACGCCGCTTCAATATGCAGGACATTCGGTGGACAAACCAAGTCCGTTAAGACATCTGTCGTGGCTTGCTTGCGTCAATGGTTTCGTCATCACATCCGCAGTCATCTCTTGAGAAGATACGTGCCTTAATGAAAATAACCCTGCGCTAATGCACTCTCTCACAAAATGATGTTTGGTATAAATGTGCTTGGTACGCGCATGAAAACCGGGATCATTAGCCAAACACTGCGCACCTTTGCTGTCCACATAAATTATTACATCAGTGAGTTTTTGTAAACCAATCTCATTTAGGAGACTACGCAAATACACTGCTTCTTTTGCTGACTCCGCCAAGCTCACATATTCAGCTTCTGTGGACGAAAGAGCGACTGAGCGTTGTTTTTGTGACTTCCAGCTAATCGCAGCACCGCTGAGCAAGAAAACGTATCCCGTGTAGGAATGGCGATCAGTTGTGCAGCCTCCCCAATCAGCATCAGCGTACCCAGCTAGCTGAAAATCGGATTTTTGATACAGCAAGCTTCTATTGGGAGTACCGGCAAGATACCTTAAAATACGTTTGGCAGCATTCCAATGGCATTTCAATGGATTCGTGACAAACTGCGCTAGTCTTGACACGGTGTTCGCTATGTCTGGCCTTGATGCGATGGACATATGCATTAGAGCTCCAATTAATTCACGATATGGACAGAGTTTATCAATTGAATTATTTTCAACTAAATTTATCTTTAACTCTGTAGGTGTAGCAACCGGGTTGCACTCACTCATTCCAAATCTCCTTAATAATGCTTTATGTAGCCACTTTGCTTTAAAGTAATCTTACCATCCATTTGGTTAATCTCTAGTCCAAGACAATAACTTGCTCTACCAAGGGTCTTAATGTCAAAATATTTCAAAAGTTGTTGCATTAATTTGTGAATAATATTCACTTCACGTTACGCAATAAGTAGATCGTCTACATATACAAGGAGTAAAAGTAAGTTATTCTCAAAATATCCATAAGATAAACACGATTCATTTTCAGTTTGCTTCAACCCCATACTTATCAACTTCAATTTAAGTTTGGCATACCACTGCCTACCAGCTTCCTTAAGGCTATACAGAGCTTTCTTAAGTCGACACGCATTACCTCCTTCGTTTAGTTCTTTTCTCATTTTTGATGCTTTAATGCCAACGTCGCAATTTTTATCAAATTTCATTGTTATTCGTTGCAAAATATCATATAGCATGTCTGGTACCTTCATGAGCACTTTTCGTTCAACGTTCCATTCAGATATGCGCTTACAACATCAAACTGCCATATGGTGAGATTAAAGTGAGCAGACAATGCAAGTAATAACCGAATCGATTCTAAACATGCTACTGGAGCATAAGTGCCAGTATAATTTACACCATATTAGCAAACACAACATCGTCTCCTGCACTATCGTTGTCGCTCTCTGGATGTGCAGTTTTCTGTGATGGCTCTGAATTAACACGCCTACGAAACACTTTTCGCGGTCTTCCTCTATTTCCCATTCGCATCAGTTTTGGCCTTCCTGGCGCTCTCCGAACTTCTTTTAATTCACAACTCGCAATTGCTGTTGGTTCGCTAATTCCGTTTTCATCGGTGTGAGAATGAGAAAAATCTACAAACTTACGACAATTACTGTAATTCTATTCAGGAATTTTAAGTGGTAGCAGCAGATCACTAGCTTCATTTATTGGATTCGAAATCAGTTGATGTTCGCTAACAAACCGGACATCACGTGCACATATGACTTTATGCGCCTTCGGTATCCACACACGAGAACCCTTTGTTTCTCTGGGATACCCAACAAACACACCTTCTTGACATCTAGACGCCAGCTTATTTTTATCTGGTATTTTATCAAGCACCATTACCTTTGATCCAAACGACTTGAAGTGTTTAACACTTGGATTTACCTTATTAAGGAATTCATAAGGCGATTTCTCACCTAATGTTCGGGATGGACATCTGTTTCTTATATGGCAAGCAGATGCCAAAGCTTCTGACCAAAAAGTATGACTGATGCCAGACTGCAATAACAAACACCTGGTCATGTCCAGCAGTATTCTATTCATTCGTTCTGCGACTCCATTCTGTTGAGGCGTCCTGGGAACACTTAGCCGACGAGCTATGCCACATTCTGAAAGATACTTATCACAATCGTTATTTAGATACTCACGTCCATTATCGGACTGCACACATTTAATTTTAAACCCAATCTGTCTTTCCATGAAACTTTGGTACATCTTGAATGCTTCGAAAACGTCAGACTTCTGCCTTAGTAAGTATATTTCGCACCACCTTGCACAATCATCTATAAAGGTGACAAAATATCGAGCTCGTCCAATGGATTCTTCTCTGAATGGTCCCACAACATTAGAATGTATAATTCTCATTGGTTCTGAACAAAGCACTCTGCCTCTATTGAACGGTAACGCAGACATTTTGCCTAATATACACACTTCGTCTGTATCAGTTGCTTCACCTCGCCAATATCAGAGACAGGAACTATGCCATCTCTTACCAATTTTGATAAATCAGCCCCGTTAAGATGACCCAGACGATAATGCCACTTCAACAGTTCGGAGCACTTCGCGTGCGATCAGCAATCAACGTAATTTCATCACTTGCGTTGGATACAAACGCTCCATCTTTGGTAAATGTCACTTTATGTCCCTTGTAAGTAATTTTTGCCACCGAAACTAAATTTGTGCCCTGTTCCGGAACCAACAACGTATTTTGTAACTCAACTACTCGCAGGCCATCTGCGCTTGTCACTGACAAATTTACCACACCTTCACCGCGTACATCTGCACACGCCTGTTGACTTGCCAAATTCAACTTAACTTTGGATGACTTTCCACGGTCTTAAACATGCACTCGTCACTACACAAATGAGCAGTACACCCACTATTCAATACCCAAGCCCGTCTTCCACGCATACCCCCAAGAAATTTTTCTTCTATTGCAGAATGATATGCTGCATACGTTTCATCAAAATGTTTGGAATTATTGGAATCTTGTCCGTGAACACCATTATTACTCCTAACAGAACAAGAGCTCGCCTTGTGCCCTAATGCGCCGCACTGAAAGCATCGGAACTATCTTTTATTCTTTATGAACTTTTTCCTACGCAGCTTATCGTGCATATGTGATTTCGCGGCCATAGCCATTACTGTATTACCAGCCGATTGCTTACGTGCTTCGCTCTCCTCTATTATTTTTATTTTCAGCACCTCAGCTGATGGAAGCGCATCGCGTGATTCTATTGCGCACCGAAAGTTTTCATAAGTAGACGGTAAACTTTACAATAGCATGATACATAACAGATTACCGTTTATCTGTACATTCATGCTCTCCAACTTATCTACCGCATCGAAAAATTTCGCCATGTGCTCTTTTACGTCATCGCTTTCATCTAATTTTTGCAACATCAACTGCTTCAATAATGTTGCTTTACGTGCCGGTCCTTTTGGCACATAAATCGATTCTAGTTTCAACCAAACTTCCAGCGAAGTCTCACAACCCCTGACTCGCTTTAGTTCGGATGGCTGAACTGACAAAACCAAATCTGCTTCAGCTTTCAACCATGCGTTTCTTGCTGTAGTGTCAGTCTTTGCCGGCATCAAACTATGTAGATACATTTATGTACGAGTACTCCCACAAATCATTTTTAGTCAGCAATGCTCCCACTTGCATTGGAAGCAACTCGATCCGAGAAGATGTTGACGATGTAATCGTAACCATTACTTCAGCCGTATCAAAGCACCTGCTAGCTTTACTGATTTCAAATTTTGGCAAAAACGCTTCTGAATTCTCAATATCACTCACTAGTCTTACAAACTCTCAAAATTTACACAAATTTGGGATCCTGGGCCCATAACCTGATAGGATTGCAGAGATAATTAAGTATATATTTAGAGACAAACTAAAATTTGATGTTCACTCCACGAGGTTTTAATCCAGAAGAAAATATTATATTACAAGAAGAATTAAAAGACAAAGTAATAACTAATACTTTTACATGTAAATGTGAGAATGACAGTATGTAAAGAATGTAATGACGTAAATAATGTAATGACATGCTTAGTGTTAGGTAAGCGACTATCTTCAACAGAAATATATTTCCCCTTTATTATTTTTCACATAAATTTTTTCATCCATAAACAAATTTAAACAGTTCAAGAGAGATAATGTGATGCCCAATTTATTCCAGTGTAAGAGCGTCTCAAAATAAGCGTTTTTTATAACAGTTTCCATTGTGGCTAGATCGAACGAAATAAGAATTTTTGGGCATTTAAATTAAAATGCCCAATTGCACTTTCCACACCACCCAGGAGGTTTGCAAAACGGCAAAGTTACCGAAGTTAGCTTTGCGTGCTCGGTTCCCCTTTAGGCCTATATCAGCCATTAATAAATTTATTTACAGATAACTACAAAACGATAACAATTAATTAATACATGCATACATATAACGAAAAGAACAAAACGATAATAATTCATTAATATATGTATACATATAACGAAAAAAACATAACAATAACAATTCATGAAAAAAAATTTATAAAAATTTACATATATACAAATGCCTTCATTAAAATCCTAAATTGTAATTTTGCTGGAAAAACCTCTTTAGCCTAACTTTCTAAGAAATTTCTACTTTTTTTTCTATCGTAAGTTTAAGTTCGCTTATTGTAACCACTAAAAAGAATAAAAAATTAAACCTATAGATGTGAAACACGATTTCAAAATCCTGCTTGACGACTTTAACGCCAGGGTGGGCAAAGAAGGTATCTTTGGCACTACGGTCGGTAAATTCAGCCTCCACGAGGAAACACCCCCAAATGGATTGAGGCTGATCGACTTCGCCGGGGCCCGAAATATGGTTATCTAGATTCCAACATAAGAAGATTCATCAAGCTACCTGGCTGTCTCTGGATCGAAAAACTACCAACCAGATCGATCCTGTTGTGATAGACGGAAGACACGTCTCCAGTGTTTTAGATGTGTGTGCGCTCCGAGATCGACTCGGACCACTATCTTGTTGCAGCCAAGATTCGCACTCGCCTTTGTGCAGCAAAAAAACGCACGACAACAAACACAAGGAAGGTTCGACGTCGAAAAGCTGCAATCACAACAGACAGCCGAACGATTTTCTACCCGCTTGCACTCCTGCTCTCTGAGAGCACTCGTCAGTAACTCGGTATAACTGTGGGACGGCCTTTCCTTACGTACAGCTGCAACCGAAACCACTGGTTTTCGGAAAATGCAAAAGAACAGCTGGTACGACGAGGAATGCCGTGTGGCAGCGGAGAGAAAACAGGCTGCCTACCTGGCAACGTTACGATCGACCACAACACGTGCGGGATGGGAAAGATAACGAGAGTTGAAGAGGGAAGCGAGACGCATTTGCAGATAGAAGAAGAAAGAGGCCGAAATGCGTGAGTACGAAGAGCTTGACCAGCTGGCCGACAGGGGTAATACTCGAAAATTCTACTAAAAAATGCGGCGTCTTACAGAAGGTTTCAAGACCGGAGCATATTCTTGTAGAACCCCCAAAGGTGATCTAGTTACCGATGCCCAGAGCATACTTAAATTATGGAGGGAACACTTCTCCAGCCTGCTGAATGGCAGTGAACGCACAACGCCAGGAGAAGGCGAACCCGATTCCCCAATCGATGACGATGAAGCAGACGTTCCATTGCCCGACCATGAAGAAGTTCGAATAGCAATTGCCCGCCTGAAGAACAACAAAGCGGCAGGGGCCGACGGATTGGCGGCTGAGCTATTCAAACAAGGGGTAAGCCTCCTCAACATCGCATATAAGGTTTTATTGAGTGTATTGTGTTAAAGATTTAAGCCCACCGTCAACAAACTGATTGGATTTTAAAGTTTGTGTGGCTTTAGACCTGGCAAACCAACAACCGACCAGATATTCACCATGTGCAAAATCTTGGAAAAAACCCGTGGAAGGAGAATCGACACACACCACCTCTTCGTCGATTTCAAAGCTGCCTTCGACAGCACGAAAAGGAACTGCCTTTATGCCGCGATGTCTGAATTTGGTATCCCCGCAAAACTAATACGGCTGTGTAAGCTGACGTTGAGCAACACTAAAAGCTCCGTCGGAATCGGGAAGGCCCTTTCCGAGCCGTTCGATACCAAACGAGGTTTCAGACAAGGCAATTCCCTATCGTGTGACATTTTCAACCTGCTTCTAGAGAAAATAGTTCGAGCTACAGAACTAAATAGAGAAGGTACCATCTTCTATAATAGTGTACAACTGCTGGCGTATGCCGATGATATTGATATCATCGGCCTCACCACCATTGCCGTTAGCTCTGCCTTCTTCAGGCTGGACAAAGAAGCAAAGCAAATGGATCTGGCAGTGAACAAGGACGAAATATCCCCTGTCATCAAACAAACAGTCATCTCACTCACGACTTGGCTCTCACGTCACTGTTGACAGTCATAACTTTGAAGTTGTAGATAATTTCGTCTAGTCGTAGGAACCAGTATTAACACCACCAACAATGTCAACCTGAAAATCTAACACAGGATAGCTCTTGCCAACAGGTGTTACTTCGGACTGAGTAGGCAATTGAAACGTAAAGTCGTCTCTCGACGAACAAAAGCCAAACTCTATAAGTCGCTCATAATCCCCGTCCTGCTATATGGTGCAGAGGCTTAGACAATGACAACAACCGATGGATCGACGTTATGGGTTTTTCGCATTCTATGGAACAATGAGTTGTATGAGATATACGACGACATTGACATAGTTCAGCGAATTAAAAGACAGCGGCTACGCTGGCTAGGTCATGTTGTCCGGATGGACGAAAACACTCCAGCTTTGAAAGTATTCGACGCAATACCCGCCGGGGAAGCAGAGGAAGAGGAGGACCTCCACTCCGTTGGAAGGACCAAGTGGAGAAGGACCTGGCTTCGCTTGGAATATCCAATTGGCGCCACGTAGCGAAGAGAAGAAACGACTGGCGCGCTGTTGTTGACTCGGCTATAATCGCGTAAGCGGAGTCTATGCCAATTAAAAAGAAGAATAAGTTAAAAACTATTTTCTTATTCTAAAAAAGGGCTATAACTATTTTTGGGTCACAATTATCACAACACAAAAAGGGCCTTGCATCTTTCATTTTATTAAAAAGAATATCTCCTATTCCTATTTTAAAACAATTACTGTCGAATTCTTCTAAAAATCTGGTTTTAAAATTTTTACACTTGCTATAAAATCCTCTGGCGGCTTCACTAAGTTGCATTTGTCTATTCGATTTTGATATATGAAAATAAATTCGTCCGAAAGAATTTTATAATAAATATGGTAAAGGCTGGGAGCATGTGTACAATTTAATTTTCTTTCAAAAAACTAATTTCTAAGCTACTATCTAATGTAGTTTCATTTTGTTACGATGTTTACGTAACGTAAACACCACGTTTTCCTAAACAAACTAAAGAACATATAGAGCGTTACGCTAGTATCTCCTCTGCTTCGAATCTGTTCTAAGCCGCTCTGACATAGTCGTCTCGTCTTTAGGTACGGAAAACTAAGTGTGACAAAAACCGCCACAATGGCTACAACAGCCTCAATGAAACTGCTATTTAAAATATCAAATAATTTATTTAAAAACGAAACGAATTCCGCGATATTAATAAAGCTCCTACTATTCGATCTTAAGGCTACCGTATTACTTAATACTTGAGACGCGAATTTAGCCTTCATTTTTTGGAAGGTATTTGAATAAATATGAGCATAGGTTAATTTATGTGCACATCGATAATATGACTTAGAGTCGGTCTCATAAAAGTAAATTTTTAAAGAAAACCGTATTTTTTAAATTTTGTAAACAGTTACGACTACTTTTTATCAAATGGGGCCTATCGTAAAAATAGACTTCCTTGTCATTAACATTAAAAAAGGGCCGTGACGAATCTCTGAATCACCCTAGTCGCAAACAAAATGGTAAGAAATTAGTCGTATATTTTGCAGTTGGATAATAGCTTCAAGAATGTATTTCTTGAGGACATCCCCTTTGCAGGAACCTTTTACGAAAAAGTAAGCCAATGGGTGGGGCCAAGGCTCTCCACCTATACCTTGCACCCTTAAAGTAGTCATTGTAGTTGTCGCTAATCTTGAAGTGCGATTTTCATCGCCATAATCCTTAACACCTATCACCCTGTCGAATTTCCTATCATACTACAAATGACATTTCAGTGACATTTCATCACATGAAACTGACACGAACTTTTGTTCGAAAGTGAATCTCTAACGATTTTATGCTGCTTTGGGTGCAAACTGGGAAACGGGGCCAATCTGTAACAAAAGTTTCCAAAGTACTTTCGGATG
The DNA here is from genome assembly GCA_027475135.1 of Bactrocera correcta. Taxonomy (NCBI): domain Eukaryota; kingdom Metazoa; phylum Arthropoda; class Insecta; order Diptera; family Tephritidae; genus Bactrocera; species Bactrocera correcta. The sequence goes on from CM050326.1 coordinate 79,902,757, forward strand.
AAAATTCTAATTGGTGCTTTTAGTGCCCATAAACAACTGGGGACAAAAGAAATACACCCAAAACTATCGTTTTAAAAAAATTGTGATATCGCCGACCGTGGGCCCGACGATTACTATTTATAAAACTACTCCTTATGCAAGCACCTAACTGAGGAGGAACTTTACTATAAAATAATGAAAGAGGGTCTGACTATTCCCTAAATGAGCTATTCCTTAACATCTTTCTAACTCTGCGCCCATTTCAACAACTGGGTCATTAAACTACTATTTTCCTGCTCTTTTTCATCTAACTTTATTTTCAAAACCCTATTCTCTTCCCTCAATTTCTTCTTCCTCTCTGTACCTGCTGTCAGAACCCTACCTGTTTGCGCGGCCTTATCAAAATTAAAGGTTACATCCACGTCAAAGAATGGAAGAGACTCTAAAATTCCAACTTCATTCTCACTTTCGATAGTTAGAAAAAGATGCCTCGATGCTTCTTCAACTTGGGGAGCAAAATTTACGAAACCCAAGTAAATTGTATTTTCTAAATCAGAATTTGGGATGTCAAATGTAGGCTCAACTTTTAATTTCATATCGGGAACGATATTATTTAAATATTGCTATCAATTTCATGTATAAATATGTTAATACATTTCAAAACATTTTGTAATAAATTTTTATTTTTAAAGTAAAATATTCAGGTATAAGAAATTCAGATTCATAAATCGTAAACTTAAACGAAATTAGTAGTAAATATTAGTACACATACAAAATTTAAAATTAGATTTGTTGCTGAAAAAATTGACGGATTGTTGAGTGCTTTAGGTTAATTTGTTTCCATTTTTTCTCATTTTCCACAAGACAAATCTCTAAAGATGTTAGTAGTTGATATGCAACAACATCACTTTTAGCAAACGTTTTCAAGCGAGAAATTTGTTTGAATGGTTCATGATAATTAGTAATTAGATCCGTGTCTTCCACACCTACCTCCTCATCAGAATCACTTAAGGGGTTAAGGATAGTTAGAATTTTCAAAAAATTAATGTTTTTTTTGCATTTTTTTTAAGTGTAATATCCTAAAAATATTCTCTGAAAATTTCACGTTGATGAGATAATTAGTTTTTGAGTTTTTCGACAAATAACAAAGAGAGCTCAGGCACTTCAGAGCAAAGGCAAAATTTAAACGCGTTTTTCTCAAAACTATGTTTTTTGAACTGGTGACAACTGTAACTCGAAAACCGGTCAGTAGATTTAAATGAAATTTATACAGCTTTAAAAGTATATAAAAACTCGGATCTTATCGAAGGAATTTTTTTTTCAAAAATTTCTATTTTTAAGACCAATTGATTTTTTCCCAAAAATTTAGACAAAAATTTCATCATTTTGTTAATTTTTGATGAAAAACAAGAAATAAAATCCTTCAATCAGGCCCCGGATTATCTATTTATCAAACAAATATTTTTTGTCCGATTAATTTTAGATGAATCTCCAAGGACTTACCTATTCAAATAACTCTAGTTGTCATCGCAAGTACTTTTTTTTGGAACAACACAAACAACTATGTATTACTTTGGAAATTAATTTTTTTTCTTAATTTTCGTGACTTGAAGTCAACACATTCTATAATAAAAATTACTAAAAATTCTAATTTTTTCATGCCTCTGACTACTTCTAACCCCTTAAATCTTCCCCAGAATTAGTAGCGCCTTCATAATCAATTTTAATACTGTAATTTTCTGTGTATGCAAGGTTATCAATATTAATAAAAACCGTTACTAATGGAATTCATTCTCAAGCTTAAACAGTTCCATATTCTAATTTTGTATAAATTCAGATTTTCGGAAACAATTTTCTATGTTTGACTCTTCTAATTTATCCCAAAAAGCTTAAAAACACACAGGAGCATCAAGTAATTTATTATTATTATTACTTTTTTTTTTTTTTTTGATAATTCTGACGGGGATTTAGCTGTATCCATATTTAATAGTATATCTTTTATAGTGAATATAACTTTAAAATTTTGTATTATGTCCTGATCCAAGGGCTGGCATATGGATGCTGTATTAGAAGGTAGAAACTCCAAAGTTATGTTTGTCAGGCAGATATCTCTGGGATGAGCGGCAGCATTATCTAAAAATAAAAGAGATTTAATTTTTGTGTCAAGGTTTCGTAACCACTCTGTCATAATTTCTGTTGTCATCCACGCCTTTTTGTTGGATTTCCAATCGACTGGTAAATCCGCAATTTGTATGTGTTCAAAAGCTCACGGGCGGACCGCTTTATTTATCTTTATTTGTCTTTCCTTCGACAATTTACCTACAGTACATTTCTCTGATTTTAGAGCTAACGTTTTGTCAGGCATGGTTCGAAAATAGACACCACTTTCATCGGCGTTGTACACATCTTCAGGTCTGTACTGACTCAGCAAAGAAGGGAGTTTTTCCCTAAATTGCTTTACATATTCTGGAGTAACCTCAGCAGCTTCACCCGATATGCATTTAATTGCGACGTTATGCCTAGTTTGCCACTTCTGAAGCCCTCCATCTGAGACAGAAAATGTTGTGTATCCTATGTGTTCTGCTATTTCTTTGGCCTAGAATTTTATTATTGGACCTAAAACAGGGATGTTTTTGCTTCTTGCTACAGCGAACCAGTCATAAAACAACTTATCGACCTGGGAGCCCTTGGGTGTGAAGAAAATTCTTTTTTGGTTAATATTAAACCCAGACTTCCATTTAGCTTTTATGTCCTCTATATGTTTGACAATTGCTGCATCTTGCGGTTTTCCAATGTTTAAGAAAATCGTAAGAATAAATTGATGGCCGACCACTAAAAACACTAAAATGTTACCTTTTTGAAATATCACGCACTAATTTTTTTTCTTTTTTTTTTTTTGGAAATTTATTATTTCCATTTTTTCTTTTAAGGAAAGCACATTTCGCGATGCCATACTGATTAATAGTTACACACAAGTGATCGTTTTCAACTATATATTATATTATTTTCGCAGGATTTCAATCCGGTCGTCTCTTTACTTCCAATTGCGAAACGTCAAAACCTACCCAATCCAGTCAACTGTAAAAGTTCGGTTGGTGGCTCTTACATTTCCAGGGACAGGAGAATTGGGCATCTCTTTATCACTGGTTCGAGAGCTCAAAATATGCGCTACGTCAGCTGGAACCTACCTATCTGACGCTTTTTCGCAAATGATTATGTTATGATAACAAATGCCCACATACAGATTTCGCAACGGCAATGGCAATAGATTTGACGTTTCTATGCCATAAATTTTTGCCTGTCAAGATGTCCCGTAACGAAATATACTTAGCAATAATTTGTGGTCGGCAAGAATATATAAATTAGTAAAAATGTCTTTTTTTCACTTTCACAGCGATGTTACTCGCTTTATTCTTTATTGCTTAATGAATACTGCATTCACTTCGACCTGATCTGACTTGCTTGTTTTGCTCCACGGAGAAACGGTTCTTTGTCGTTCTTTCGTGCTGCAGATCTTGGCGGGAAAACAGAGCTATGCGGGAGTTGTTGTTTATTGGTATGCTAGCCAGTCAGCGAACGCCACGCACATACCGCACATATTGAGAATTGAGTGCAAGAATAGGTTTAGCTCAGATTATAGCATTAACCTTTGTGTCAGATTTTATTAACAATCGTGTTTGACAACAGGTGTACTTTAACTTATATAGTTACAGCCGCAGGAAGCTAATAGTTTTCGAGCAAGTATGATAGAAACTAAGATTGCGCAATGACGAGTTAAAATTTTGTTCGTTCTGCGCATCTACGTCACGGTTGACCAACGTACAATCAGCTGATTTTCAGTTGTTTGTTTTCTCTGCGAATGATAGGCAACTTGCCGCAAGCGGCAGAGCGGCCCTGCGGAAGCAGGACGGAGAAGGCAGTGCCAACAGCGACTACCGGCGTCCCCGAAGTCGGTCAGACAGCAGAGCTACCCTCTACGTAGGAGCTCCTCGACGGGTTAGGAGACCTTATGGACAGCAAGAAGATTGACGGCGGGGAAGAGGATCTGCCCTTCCTCCAACCCATTTTATAATGGCCGTCAATACGGAGATTGCCCAAGTGAACCTGCATCACGCGGCTGCAGCCTCAGCGGTCATAACAAGCAGTTATATAGTTGTCAGGAACAACATTGATATTTTTTGTATTTCAGAGTTCCTGACGCAGGACTTGGTGGCGGTGCAGGCCAGGGACTTTGAAGGCAAGGCCTTCGTCCTGGCCTCGGCATATTTTCCAGGGGAGGCACCTACAGCACACCCGGAGGTGGTGGAAAGGCTGGTGGAGCACTGTAGACGGCACAGGCTCCCCCTCATCATAGGATGCGATGCGAACGCTCACCATACGGAATGGGGCAGTACCGACTGCAACATAAGAGGTGAGTCTCTATTAGAGTACATTGTAGGCAGCAATTTAGGTAAAGAGAATGTAGGGTGTTAACCCACTTTCATAACTATAAGCAGGAGGGAGGTGTTGGACTTCACCTTGAGGCGGTAGCCTGGGCCTGCAAGCGGACTGGTCTCGCAATGGAGAGTCTCGACAGAGCCCTCTTTGTCAGACCACAGAACTATAAGGTTCAAGCTAAAGTTAGAGGTTAGACAACTTCCCCCTAGACGTAACCCTCGGAAGGCGAATTGGGTTGCCTTCAGGGATTTATTAAGCAGGGAATTAAGCAGGAGGGGGCAGACTGATGATAGCGTTTCAGGCCTTGGGCTAGAGAATAGGCTTTCTGACCTGAACGGGGCTGTAATTAATGCTTATCATGGCAGCTGCCCCCTGAAAGCGCCCACCGACAGACGAGACTGTCCATGGTGGACAAAGTAATTAGCGGACCTCCGGAAAAACGTGCGCACCCTGTTTAACAGAGCAAGACGTACCGGGGTCTGGGCAGAATACCGGAGCTATGTCACCTTGTACAATAAAGAGATTAGGTCTTCAAAGCAGGCCAGCTTCAGGAGATTCTGCGAAAATGTCGCCACTACGCCAGAAGCGGCTCGGCTGCACAAAGCCGGGGCACGAAGGACGTACAGATTGCTATCAAACGTAACGAAGGGACTTTTACGACCAGTGCGGAAGACAGAGCCACGGAGCTCCTGCGGGCGCACTTCCCGGAAACAGTTGAGGAGGACCACTGTCCACCCGGAGGGTTGCTGAGACCACAGTAGGTGGTAGCAGAATTCGTCGAGGCACAACAAGAGGCTGCCCACAGGGGGGTGTGTTATCACCCCTGCTATGGAGTCTAGTCGTAGACGACCTGGTGACACTGCTAACAGACAATGGGATCTGCTGCCAAGGGTATACGGATGACATTGTAATTATGGCAAAAAGCAAATATGAAGACACTCTCTGTGACTTGATCCAAAGAGGTCTCAATCTACCGAAGGGGTGGTGTAGGAAGGTTGAACTGAACATCAACCCCTCCAAGACGTCAGTAATCCCGTTTACGAGACGCAGGACCCTACCTGGTTTTAGGATGCTCTCACTGGGCTGGCAGGTAGGTCTTGGGGCTGTAAGCCAAGGATAATCAGGGGGTTGTACACCATGATAGTGAGACCGATAATCACGTATGGGGCGGTAGCCTGGGCCTCAGTGGCGTCGCAGATATCGGTTAGGACTAAGCTATTGAAGCTACAGTGGCGGGCCTGTGTCTGCATGACGAGAGCAATGCGCACCTGTCCAACGGCAGCATTGGTGGTTCTTTTTTAACTTACACCGCTTCATTTGGTCATCGGTCAGGTAGCCAAACACACCCTTCTGCAAATAACGGCAGAGGGGTGGGGAAAAGGCAAGGTAGTCTCATCCCAGAGGATGGAAAGGATAAGCGGCAACCTACCATTGGCCCTCCTCCCGAGGAATAGTGCTACCAAAAAGGTTAATCTCAGAAAAAAGTTTAAGGTTACCCTCGGCAACAAAGACGATTGGAACGACTCCAACCTCGATATGGTGTTGAGGAAAAGTACTATGACGTGGTACACCGATGGCTCGAAAATGTCGGAGGGAATCGGCACAGGGATTGTAGGCCCACACACTAGACTCTCCATACCCATGGGTGAGTTCCCGAGCATTTTCCAGGCAGAAGCTTATGCCATAAGGCGGTGTATAGAACTAAACCTCTATCGCAACTATCGCAATGAGCGATTAGCCATTCTCAGCGATAGTCAAGCGGTGCTAAAGGCGATCTCCTCTTATGAGATCAAATCGCTTCCAGTGCAGGAGTGTAGGGATAGGCTCACTGGAGAAAGGGGCCGTGATGATATGTGCCTTCTTAGACATCGAAGGCGCCTTCGACAACACATCTCACAAGAGTGTAGCCAGGGCGCTGGAGAGAAGGAATGTGGCAGCACCGGTGCGTAGATGGATAGAGGCCGTGCTGCGCACCAGGATCGCCGAGACCAAAGTAGGTGAAACAAAGATTCGTCTGGGAGCGACAAGAGACTGCCCACAGGGAGGTGTGCCTTGTCGTGGACGAACTGTTAGCACTACTAACTGACAATGGGATCCGCTGCCAAGGGTATGCGGATGACATTGTGATAATAGCAAGAGGCAAATTTGAGGATACTCTCTGACCTAGTGCAACGAGGACTAAATCTGGCAAAGGAGTGGTGCAGGGGAGCTGAATTAAATATCAACCTCTCAAAGACGACCGTACTTCCTTTCACAAGGCGCAGGTCCCTACCCGGCCTGAGAAATCTCACACTTGGGGGCAGAGAGATCGAAATGACTAGCAAGGTTAAATACCTGGGTCTTATGCTGGATTCCACTCTGCGATGGAAGCAGCATGTGAAATAAACGTTAGGCAAAGTAACAAAAGCATTAATGGTGTGTAAACGGCTGGCAAATCCTGGGGCTGTAAGCCAAGGATCGTTAAGTGGTTGTACACCATGATTGTGCGACCGATAACACTGTGGAACATTTTTGGGATTATTGTCTGAGGGTGAGAAATTCAAAGCCAGGGTGATGGGACTAGGTCAGAATAGTAAAACCCTCAAAGGGTTTGACGTTCGTATGTGTCAGTTTTTTTAAAAACTTAAAATATAAAAGGTCAAAAAAAACTGACACATACGAACGCCAAACCCTTTGAGGGTTTTACTACACTGACCTAGTACCATCACCCTGACTTGGAATTTCTCACCCCCCAGATTAGCTGTTGTACTATGTAATTACATACGGGGCGGTGTCCTGGGCTTCCGTAGCGTTGCAGGCTTCGGTGGTAACCCAACTATCGAAGCTTCAGCGGCTAGCGGGATGAGGATGGAGAGGACTAGTGGCGACATTACTATGGCTCTCCTCCCGAAGGACGGCATTACCAAAACTATTCACTTCACGAAGAGATTTAAGGTTACCCTTGGTAGCAAGAGTGAGTGGAACGACCCCAAATGCTAAAGGATAGCACATTGAGGTGGTACACCGACGGCTCGAAAACGTCGGACGGGATAGGTGCGGGTATTGCAGGTCCGCGTACCAGGCTCTCCTGGTCACAAAGGTATAGCCGGTAACGAACTGGCGGACGAGCTCGACCGCTCCGCGGCTCCACCAAAATAGTAGGACCCGAACCCTTTACGCGGGTGGGTCCCCACACCTTAAAGGAGCTGCTCCGTAAAGAGGAAAGAGTAGGCAGGGAGAAGTATTGGCTACAGGCTCATGGTATGAGACACGCCAAGCTGCTAATGTGAGGTTACAACTTGAAAAGGTTCAAAGTTGTAATAAACCTCCCCAGAAACAAACTCAGGCTGCTAGTCGCATGGTACACTGGTCACTGCAAGCTAAACAGGCATCTGCATAGCATGGGCCTATCAGATTGCGCCAGCTGCCGTTTCTCCGACATGGAGCCTGAAACCCCGTAGCATATGCTATTTGACTGCACAGCAGTGTGTATACGCAGATCTAAGGCCCTCGGAGTACTGTTTCCGGATAGGGATCGCATTGCCTCGTCACTGCCTGGAATTCTACTGGACTTTATTAATGGGCTGGGTCTAAGCGAGTCAATGTGAGTAAGGAGAGGGCACAATAGACCAAAGGTCCCAGTGCATTCCTCATCAGCATTCATTCATTGTTTTTCTATGTAATAAGAAGCAATTTTGTATTGCAGGTATACAAAAACATGAAAATCATCAAAAGTTAACAGCAATATAAGTGAATATTTTATAGTGAACATTTACCTACATATTAATTTAATTCAATTTTCATTTAATTTTGTCTCTTTGCTGTGTTTGTTTCAACCATATACATTTATGTAAATAAAAAGATTGAATATTTTTTAACCCAGTATCAATTTATTGCCTTATTTAATTTTCTTTTTTTACTATACCTATGTTCAATTAAGTTAAAATACATTCTAGCTCTGAAAAACAATTATTTTACTTTTGAGCTACAATTAGAGCTACGTAAATTTACTTTGACCACTCATTGCGGGTGGCAGAGTTCGCACACCTGGTAGAGGAAAGGTGTTTCTCCCTAAAAGTTTGTACGCTTTCGGGCTCATTGAATAAAGCCTGATCGACTTAGCTATGCCTTCTTCTTTCCAATTCCGCCGTTTATTTCCATTCCTTAATTTTTCAATCTATGTATGTGTAATGAACTTTAATATATTTTGCAACATACTTTTTAGCTATGTTTTTGTTCCAAATTATTTATGTGGAATTCCGCGGTTTTAATGGAAATCCTAAGGCGTTTAATTTCTGCTGACTGCTCCTTCTTGCACTTTTTCAAAGTTCCAACAACACTTTTCAGTCTTTGTCTAAAAATAATAAGAAATACACATACTTATGTAAGAAAAAGATACTTCATCAATATCAATTAGGACTAACATTTCTGTTTCCAAATGTAGTATTTTCTCGTCTTTCTTATCGATGATATCCTCTCCTGCAGTTTAAGGTGCCTCTCCAACCTCGTGTTCTTGAATTACTTAAAAAGGGGCGGTATTCTTCAACATTGTTGTTAACATCTCTTTTTTGGAACGAAACTGCTTCCGCAGTGGTTAACGGGGGAAAAGCGCTTGGTATCAACTTAGTTGGATTCCGCGAACTTAAACCTGCATTTTAAAAAATATAAGATTTATATCACCGTGACATCAGCAAGAACAGCTGACTGAAAGCAAACATAAGCATTGCGTAATCTCTTTCTCTATCATTCTTGGTATTCGAGATATTCGCGTTTAAAGTTGAAAATTACCACTATTTGAAGTACGTATTTTATAAAATTAGCTTTGAACTTATATTTTCCACTTTTATATGCACCAGCACTTCATTAGTTCGTTTGTACACATTTATTTTATATAATAGAGTGCAAAAATAGCTTTTATTATACATGTAACTTATTGTTGAATTCTGATTATTTAAGAATAACAAGTGAGTTACAAACTGTCAAACAATCAGTGTTACCAAACTAATATAAGCAAAAATAAGAAATAAAATAAAAAAATTTGATACACGCCGGTGTTTTTCCGACCAGGGTTATTTTTTTTTAAGCGTTCAACGCGAAAAAAAATTTAATACACCCCGGTATTCGACCGACCAGGGTTATTTTTTTGAAGCGCGGCCGAAGGCCGCCCACGCAATAAGAAGTTCAACACGAAAAAAATTTGATACACCCCGGTCTTTGACCGACCAGGGTTATTTTTTTTGGAGCGCGGTCGAAGGCCCGCTATGCAAAAAGGAGTTAAACGCGAAAAACATTTAATGCACCGCGGTGTTTGATCGACCAGGGTTATTTTTTTTAAAGCCATACGCGAAGTAGCAATGTCAACAACCTCTCTAACATCTGATCATATTTGACCGTTTAGAGCTCTTTCGTTATTGTTAGGTAAATAAATTTTAGCAATAAGTTAAATTTTAATTAAAACTGTTTTTGTGCTGTATAATGTTAAATAAATGTGTACAAACAAATTAGTGAAGTTCTGGTGGATATGAAAGTGCAAAACTAATTTTATATCGAGAAAATACGTACTTCAAATTTCAACTTTAAACGCGAATATCTCGAATACTATCAGCTTCCTGAGGCTATAACCATATCTATTCTTGATCTGGAGAATCTCCTCTATCCGACCATTTTAGTCCCGAAATCCTGGGACGGTATATTAAATCTTTCATATAATTTGTAAACATTAGGAATATGCTGTCTCCTTTGGCATATTGCTAGCAATATATATTTTTAGCAATCTAAAAATGCCTGTCGAAATGCTCTTTACTGCTTTATTTTATAGTGGATTAGATTCGCAGTAGTGTTGTAACTGATGTACATGTAATATATTGTGAGTATTATTGAGAAACATATGAATTTGGTAAATAGTTAAACAAAAAATTTCTTGCAGATGGAGGAATATGCAAGAGAACCATGTCCCTTCAGAATTGTTGATGATTGTGGAGGAGCTTTCGCAATGGGTTGCATAGGAGGTGGCATATTTCAAGCAATAAAGGGATTTCGAAATGCTCCATCTGGATTCAATAAGCGCATGGTAAATAAATTATGAAATTATTATTGGTAGATAAGCGGGTTGTTCTAGTGATTTTAAACTCTGTTTAACGGAAACTAAATGGAATGTTCTTCTTTTGATTTGGATACCACTGTTGGTGTTAATTGTATACCCTATGGATGAAGATGAAATAATAAACACATGTTTGTACATCATAGCATAACAGACAGGTAGTTGCCATGTGGGGCTTTATATTTCAATAAAGATAGTGCACAGTTTGAACCTGCTATAGTATATATGACTTACTTGCGTAAGACTACAGTTTTTGTTTTTATTGAAGTAGTTCAACTCGCTTTCAAGGTTTTGAAGATTGACACACGATTATTGACGCGGGGAAACTTTAGTATACAATCGCAACGATTTCAGGGTTAAAAGTGGTATGGTTGGATAGGGCTGATGCTCCAGATTAAGAATATAATATGTTAGGCACGATTCCGATTACTTTGGCGGAGGGGTAAAAAAAACGAATTTCCATATAAATGGGGAATGTACGGGTAGGGGGGCTTCTCCAGAGGAGGAATATCCAAAAGTTATGTAAAAATAGCTAATATTTTTAAAAATATTCACGTTTAAAAATTCAAAAATTGCCCTAAGAACATATGTTATTTCTCCATGTTTCACAGAATATTTTCACGTTTTTCACTCACTATATTGAAATATACACTCTTAATATTGAAATAAGTTCACTTTTCACTATTATTTTGTAATTTTTAGCCAAATTTAGTAATTTAAAATCACTTATCAAATTTATGGCTGCAAAGTTTAGAGTATTTCAATATTGGATATAAAGTGGTTATATTTTTTGGTTATTATGCAGTCATATTGAAACAAAATTTAAGTTTTCGGGAATGTTTAGTATAGTATCTCATTTTGAAGAGCTTTTGTGCAAAGGGGGAGGGGGCTGGGGGCTTGCTACCCCCCTCATTTTAAAGGTAATGAATGGAACTTTTGAATAATAGCACCCTTCCCCCCTTAGGACCACGGGGGGCTCTAGGGCAGCCTCCTGAAAATGGTGTAAAATCGTAGTTTTTCCATACAATTTTTACTAATTATTATAAAATTTATGTATTTTTACGCAAAGAGTGACTCTATGTTTATTATTTTTATTATTTCAATGAATTAAAGTAGAAATCCACTTTATTTAAATAATAAAAACACCGAAAATTAAAAATTGTATATGTATCGGTAATAATGCATACAAGTAGTTGAAGTACCAAGATAACCCAACCAACCATTTATTCAAGACCCCCTAAATATGAAAATGGATTTTTATTCATATATTACTTTGAAACAAGCGCCGCAGGCGAAAATTTGGAATAAAAAATCGCGCGTTTTTTTATTCCAAATTTTCATTATATTTTCAGTATAATATATTACATTGAAACAAGCGCCGCAGTATATAAGACCTACCATTTTGATTCGTTGGGTAGGTATATTACATTGAAACAAGCGCCGCAGGCGAAAATTTGGAATAAAAAATCGCGCGATTTTTTATTCCAAATTTTCATTATATTTTCAGTATAATATATATTACATTGAAACAAGCGCCGCAGTATATAAGACCTACCATTTTGATTCGTTGGGTTATTACTGTCTTCCTTTAGTGCTTATTTTCTTCGTCGTTTGACAGTTCATATTCAGTAATTTTGCTTACATTTCAAGGAACAGTATAACACGTAATTGAAAGCTCTTTTATTTATTAAATTGTACATAAAATTGTAACTTAAAATTCATAATTTATCATTAAATCAATTAAATATATTTCAAAGAATGTGTGTGTGTTAAATTGGTTTAATTTTTTGCAAGCAGTGCAACAAAAACTTCAAAACAAGAGAGCCATTGTTTGAGTAAATGTGAAAATGTGCGTTTTTTGCTTACTTATATCTAAAAAACAAATTAACATTTAACAATAAATTTACATTTAAACCAAAGTTTAATTCATTGGCTATCCGTGCAATATAAATTTAAAAAAATCCGTGCACGCATTTTAGAGAAATAAGCAATGAAAATGAGATACTAAACTAAACCCAACCCTAAGTTTTCGTTATAAAATGGATAAATTTTGGTTATTATATCTGTCAGCGGCTTCCATTTATTTTTGATGATACATTGGTTTGTATTTTAAGCGACGATATATATATTATTATATTTAAAATATGAGTTTTGGGTATGAAGTGGTTATATTTTTCGGGCAATATTACGATTTTTCCGTCGCCGCGATTTGATGGTGCGGATGGATAGAGGAGGTCCTCAGTATTAAAAAATGTTTACACATATACGGTCCTCATACCCATAGTTTTCGAGATATTTCACTTTAAAGTTCAAAAATTTGTAAAAACAATGCTCGTTATTTCACTATGTTTAACCCACTTTTCACATATTTTTTAATTAATATATATTTAATTACACTGTACACATTCGTATTTATCAAAAATTTACACTAATTGTATATTTTTTAAGAAAATAAATATACTTTAGAAATTATTTTGCACATTCAAAGTTTCAAGTGATTTGCGTGTTTACATTTATGACAAATAGCAGTGTTGCCATACTTTGTGTCCGCCAGTGCAGAAAGTAGTTCGACACAAAGGAACAATGAATACCCCGGTGTTCGATCGATGAGGGTTATTTTTTTGAAGCGCGGCCTAAGGCCGCCAATGCAGAAAGTAGTTCGACACAAAGGAACTATGAATACCCCGGTGCTCGATCGATGAGGGTTATTTTGTTTTGAATCGCGGCCGAAGGCCGCCAGTGCAGAAAGTAGTTCAACACAAAGGAACTATGAATACCCCGGTGTCCGATCGATGAGGGTTATTTTTTTTGAAGCGCGGCCGAAGGCCGCCAGTGCAGAAAGTAGTTTGACACAAAGGAATGTTATTTTTTATCTTTATTTATCAATTAACATAAGATACAAAAACCATTTGTACCATTTTCTTTATAAATGTTGAATAGAAAAATTTTTCATAGTTTTTTTAAAACACAATTTGTGGCAACACTGGTACTTGTAATGACATGTGAAGAAAAACGAAACCAAACAAAATAGGACTAAATTGAATGTAAAATTGTGGAACTTTAAAGTGAAATATCTCGGAAACTATGAGTCTGAGGACGGTATATGTGTATAATCCTGAGGACCTCCTCTATCCATTAGTACCATCAAATCGCGGTGCCGGAAAAATCGTAATCGTGCCATTTTTCGGTTATAATGCACTCGTATTGAAACAAAATTTGAGTTTTGGATATAAAGTAGTTATATTTTTTTGGTTATTATGCACTCAAACTCATATTTTAAATATAATAATATATATGTATATTGTCACCTAAAATACAAACCAATGTATCATGAAAAATAAATGGAAATCGCTGACAGATATAATAACCAAAATTTACCATTTTATTACGAAAACTTAAATTTTGAGTGCATGATAATTATAATTTATAACCACTTTATACCAAAAAGTCAATATATTTTTTTATTTTCAACGCAGGAAGGGGTACTACGCGAAAGTACTTCAGTCACCCAGGGTATTCGCTCGGCCAGGGTTATTTTTTTAGAGCGCGGCCGAAGGCCGCCAACGCAGAAAGGAGTACTATGCGAAAGTACTTCAGTCACCCTGGATATTATGTATATAAAAATGTTATATTACAATCATAAACATATGTATATAATATATACGGTATATGTATATATACAGTGTAAAGAACGTGAAAATATTTAGTGAAACATAAAGAAATAACATGTTTTCTTTTTTGATTTTTTAAACGTGAATATTTCCAAAAATATTAGTTATTTTTACGTTATTTTTGGATATTCCTCCTCTGGAGAAGCTCCCCTATCCGTACATACCCCATTTATATGGAAATTCGGTTTTTTTACCCCTCCGCCAAAGTAATCGGAATCGTGCCGAGAACTAGTGATACAAACAGTGATCGGGTTCGAAATATCGATACTCTCGATATTCGAGACTAAACAAGAATTGATAAAAATGAGAGATATATAACAGAAAAATATTATTAATTGGAAAAATAAAAAGAAATTGAAATATTTGCAACAGCTGTGCCATAATTTCGAACATAACCTTGCCATTTTCGTTGAAGTGAAGTGAATGTAAAGTTTTTCATATTTTTATAAAGATAACAAAAAAAAAAAACAATTTCTCTTATTGATTAACTAAACAACATCAATAATTACGTGTATATAGCTTATAGCAAGTATAATTTTAACATCTAAAGACGTGTAAAGTGCAAAAGTGAATTTTTGATTTCGGGAAATACGGTGTTTTTCTATTAAAAGAAAATATTGTTTTTAAAAGCACGCGCCTAACATATTCATAAAGTAGAACTAAAAACGAGTATTTTAAGACATTTCCCGTGAAAATTGGTGCACGTTTTCGGAAAAGCCGCTCTGCTGAACATTTACCGCTTAAAATTAGCATTTTATATTTTACACATGTGTATAGAGAAGGTTCAATTGCGGACAGGCGTGTGAACTGTCAAGAGCTAACAATCCTATTAGTGGATTTCACCACTTTTGGCTGAGAAGGAGAAATTTTAACAGCGCTGAGTGAACAGAGCTGAGCATTCGATGAAAATTATGCTCAGAAATATACATTTCTGTTACAGGCGTACTATGTTACTCATTTGCTTATATTTTTTTACGTTTACATGCAATCATATCAATTGATATGAATATCATTTTGCGAATTCTTGTGGATTCATGCAAAATTGATAACATTATTATTAAATTATGCTATTTTCATGGTAATAGTTAAATGTCCAAAATTAAGCTACTTTTTAAATATTTCATATTTTTGATAATATTACATAATTTCGTATACATGTACATATATGTATATACAATATTAATTTATGTAAATAACACATCTTATCATTTAAAACTTTCATACGCATCTATCCTGCAGATATGTATGCAAGCACAAATCAATTTTAAATCAAGATATCATTTATCAGTAATATAAAAAGCCCGCGCTTCTCTATATTTACGTACAGTGTTGGAAAAAATAATAGGGACATTCCCAAATTTCCTTATACTATTCCATAATTTTTTATAATTCTGTGCTATTTTGTTGGAAGCCACTGTTAACTTCAGTTACGGAACGGTACTTTCTTCATACGCACTTAAAGCATAGTGGGCAGCACAACTTTGAATAATTGCGTTTTAAAGCTGATGCACATGTTTTTGAATGGAAAAAATAATAGGGACAGAATAAGTTTGGTCGTTTGCGCTGTATGCATTGCGGATATTTTCGAAGATCATTATTAATTCATATTGATTTGCTGTGTTATAAGTTTTTACAAGATAGTACTAAAAAAAATTCCTAAAATTATCTGTAATGGGTTGCGCCAAACATTGCTAGGAAACCGAACGTAAAACCATAAAAAAACTACAAAAAATTGGAAAAACCAATTTATTCGGATCCGATGGTAGAATGTTCGTTCGACGCCGACCGAACGCTGAATTTAACCCTTTACATACCCGAAAGACCATTAAACATGGCGAAGGTTCTATAATGGTATGGGGCTGCTTTTCGGCGAGTGGAGTAGGACCAGTCTTTTATAGAAGATGTGTGCTCCAGACTACCTAAATATACTCAATAGTATAATGTTGCCCTATGCAGAGGATTACATGCCACTTAGATGGGAGTTTATACACGACAACGACCCAAAACATGCATCCAGAATTATAAAATCTTGGCTTGAAAGGAATCAAGTTGCTCGTTTGGACTGGCCCTCACAGTCTCCGGACCTGAAGATGTTCTATGGGGAGTGCTAAAAAAGTCGATCGGTGGGCAAAAATGGAAGAATAAGCAAGAGCTGTGGGAAAAAATACAGGAAGCTTGGTACTCAATACCGGTCAAAACTTGTGCTCAATTGGTCAACTCCATGCCGGGAAGATGTCAGGAAGTCATGAAAAACAAAGGAGCTTCAACTAAATATTAAATGAGACCAACGAAAGATATCATATATTAATTGAATTATTATTATTATTTTTTTTAAGTTCGTCTCTATTATTTTTTCCAGGCTGAATTACAAAATGTATTAATTTCCATTTTTTAAATCAAAGTTATCAAATAAAAACCCCTCGATAATTATTGAATTTCCTTATTTTTTCATTACCTTTGGCAAAATATATATTATTTCGTCTAAAGTTAACGTAAAGTTAAAATTTGATAACCATTGCTGTGTCCCTATATTTTCCAACACTGTACAAACATATGTATGTATGTGCGTATGACATTCTCGCACAAATAATATGTGCTTACGCATGTAAATCAAAAAAACACAAACATTCTTCTGGAAAAACAATAATAGTCTCAAAAATCATCATACATACTTACAATATGAGTACACATGTAAATATCTGCGTATGACATTCCCATACATACAATGCATACACAACCCAGCAAGAAGACTATATGGATAGTATGCGTGAAAAATTCGAATAGTTTACATCAGTTTGTACAGAGGCATGGGAAGATTCTATCGCATTCTTTGAATACGTGTGAGTTGTCTATCCTTTTTCTTTGCATACAAATTTACCATCACTTTGTCATATGCTCGTCTCTTTTTAACCCATGGTAGGATGGTATAGTAGTATGATGGTAAAGTAGTACGATGGTAAAGCAGTACGATGGTAAAGCAGTATGATGGTAAATTAGTATGGTATACTTATCCTTTTATCCTACTCCATATAAAATAAAACACATACAGGTTATTTTTAAAAATTAATTGAATTTTTTTTTTTAAATTGTTATGGAAATGTATATTTAATATATTTTTAATTTGTTTATTAGCGATTAAAAAAATTAATTTATTGCATTCATTGCATCCGTATATATAATATATATATATTACATATTTAAATAAATAAAAATAAAAAAAAAAATAAAAATAATTGCATCCATTGCATCCATACATTATTTAAAAATTGCACCTACTTTGGTTTTTGTTGTTCCGACCTGGAATTATAAAACATTAATTATTACTAAAATTTTGGAAAAGTAATAACTTACCGTTTATTTAAAGATAATTTGTTTTGGCGGTACCTATTGTGGCTAAGGTCCACCACTCTTCTTAATGCCCGTTCAAAACCTGGCCGTCCTTCCATTACAAATACATCTACACAAAAATAGGAAAAAATTTTATAATAAATATTTTTAAAGAAATGCTATGGCAAATTAATTTTATCTAATATATTAAATTTTTGAAAATAAAATTACCGAATAAAACTTCATTAACAAGTTTAAGCTTGTTAAGCGCCCGTTTTTGTTTCCTTCCATCAAAATTAAATTCAAAAAGGACATTGTCGGTAAAGATTTTTCTCATTACCTCATCTACAGATGCATTTGCTCCTTTTATTTGTTGAAGATAAATTTTCTGTGAATTAAAGGAATTGAAATGTGTTAATAGTTAAATTACCAAATAAAATTTTTAATTAACAAAGTACAAGAATAATACATACTTAAATAATAAAATAGTAAGAGCAAAAAATTACCGTTTCGTCTGCAAACTCGTTGGAATTTAGTTTATCTTCGAAATCCAGCGCGGCGTCTAGTGTGCAGATTGGTAGTCTTGACGCTATTTCAATTTGCATGGGATTTTCTATTTCTCCTACCAATATATATATATATATGTATTTATATTTATCAAATAAAGAAATACATATATAAATTTATTGGTACATATACATACATTTTCTTTGAGGGTTTTCTCAATGTCATCCATCCTTGTCATCAGCACCTTTTGGTTTCTTAGGATTTCCTTAATACCTTGAGTTACTATAAAATAAAAAATTTTTTTATATAATTTATATCATTTAACCGTAATTTATCTTATTCATTATTTATTGAAATGTATATAATATACCTGTGTCCTGCTGTTGAAGGTTGTCTGGCTGTAGAATGCTGTGTCGTAGCTGAACATTGTATGGCGCCGAAACTTGAAACCTTCTTCTTTGTGATGCTAAACAAATAAATAACTAAATTAGCTATTGATTTCAATAACAATTTAAAATTTTACATTGGGGTATTTCGGCTTCCGGTGGTGGTGACTGGTTACTTATCGCCACAAATTCTTCATATTCATTCTCTTGGCTAAATAATTCTTCATCCATATTTCTTAAAAAAAAAAACAACAAAATTAAATATTAGTGCAGAATTTTATAGTACATAATATCATAAAATTGGTTTATAAAATAATGTTTTACAAAAAAATATTAGAAATATTAAGAAACCTTAAATTGAAAAATCATTAAAAAGATTGTGTAAAATAGGTATTAATAAATACTTATTTTCATTAGGAATGCAAAAATATTTATATTTAATTTAACTTATTAACTTTTATTAATTGATTACTAAGATTTTGAGCTAGACATATTCCTAATCCATGTAAAGATTCCAATGGTTCTTGGAAATAATTTTCGATTTCTTGGAAACTATATCCAAAAACCACGTCACGACCCGATTCATTTTTAATAGCGACGACTTTAAATGGACCAATTTTCTTAATATAACAATACGAATCCTTTTCTTTTTTAAAATTAATATCAAAACTGCCGAGTTTTAAATTTTTCTTTAAAGGCAAATCTGCGGATTCTTGAAGTCTCAAATACAATTGCTGTAGAACTTTATTGGGTTTCTTAATAATTTTTTTTTATATATTGCATATAATTTTCAAATTTATATGCAGAGAAGCTTTCCAAGGGTCCGTATTGATTGGTACATTCTGATAAATGTAATAACCCATGGATATTGAAGCTTATTAAATGATTCCCATACACCGTACCGAACAAGGCGACAAATTCTTCTAAAATACTTTGAGCAACATTTCCTTCTACCTTATATGACTTTTCGCATGAAAGCAGTCTTATTCCACTATGAAGAAGAAGGAAATGGTAATATGAATCATCATCAATACAATTTTTTAAAACAAATATCCCGGAATATAAAAGAAACTGCCTAAATTCTGTTGATTTCCAATTATTGAGTTCATCTAAGTTTCTACAAATTCTACCAAATTCTGAGGGAATTAAAGTAGAGAGGAATTTCAGTTTTTCATTCATTTTTGTTACATTCCCTCTTTTAATCACCAAATGCAACAGTTTTTTTGTAACACCCAGGTCGACCAGATGCATGGAATCAAGGGGAAACTGGGATACCATTTCAAAATCGTACAACTCCAATATATTTGGTTGAGCTCTAAAAGATGGAATATGATGCTCAATATCAATCCGATTTTTAGAAGAACTATTTGAACGCAATTCGTGAAGTTTACTAGAGAAGCTAATCCGCCTATGAGTGTATATACCAACTTGTATACATTTGGGGCAACCTTTTTTACTATTATGGGAAAGTGTACTAGTTACGAAAGCCCGGGCAGGCGAGTCACAGGTAAACAAACGCACTCTGAAGTTTTTTACAATTTTTTTTGAACCAACTTCTATTCCATGATCTTTTAAGACAGCAATTTCCTCGCAAAAGTCCTTCATAAAATCATTAATGTTCCAAGGTTTTTCACTTCCAGAGAAACATGCGATCACAAAAGGACTTTCTTGTGGATATGCAACAATGGCGCCTAAAATTGGCCACAAAACTTTATTTGAATTTTTAAAAAGCCTGAGGCCATCAATCCCGACATCAATTTCAATATCATTATTACCTTCAAGAAAATCAAAATATTTTTTTAAAAAATGCTTTTGTATTCCAACATAAATGAATTCTCCACTGGGAATGGATTGAATATTAACTTCTTTTTTTTCGCTCCCAAGTAGGGTCTTTGCACATAAAGGAAAATCTTTAACACCGATTTTATTTAGCGTTTGAAGCAAATTAGTAACGGTGTTTTGTGAAATGCTGTTTCTTATTGCCCACTCCTTCAGTGCAGTAGCCTTTTCATTTATGTTGGAATTTACTGCCTCACTATTCCTACCCAAACTAGCACTTCCTTGCCCCTCATCTTCACACAAGGATAACTCTTCAGGTTCACTAGCACTAATAACTTCACGATTTTCACTTTCAACGCGAGCAAACTCATCTAGCCTTCTATATTTCGCCGCGTTAACTTCAAATTCTTTTTTCTCCTTTGAAATGGCGTTCCGAAACGATTTCATATTTATATTTAAAAACAATAAATAGTGATTTATATAATAAATACTTGCCTCAATTTTGTCGCTGTCAAAGTGTGTAGCTGATTCCAATATTTTTAATTCTTTTTTTTTTTAACTAACGATTAAAGATGCGCGCGCACGTCTATTCACTTCACAAGTTTTCACACAAATGTGAGAAATGCAGTTTTCCACTTCGTTATATAGGGATGAAAACACAACACAAGTAACCGGTTGTTACTACCTGAATATTACTTATTTCGAGAAATTTGATTAATAGCTCTATTTGAATACTTTTCACAGCATGATGAAATAAATACATACTTTGATTTATAATATTGTTATAATAATTTATTTATATTAATATTGTTGATATTTATTTAGATGACATTATTTTCAATAGAAATCCGTTAAAAAGCTACAAGAAACTTTTTATTATTAAAAATTATGGATCAAAATAAAAGAGTTTACATTAAATGCAAAACATCTTTAATCACTTTTATTATTTTACATAATATTATCCGATAATAACATTGTTCAAATCAAATTTTTTATAAATTCAGTTACTTTAAAACGCCTAAAGAGTGGTTACTTAGTATTCAATGCAACCCTGCATGATACTGACGATACTGATTACTTCTTACATCAAACGACTACAATGCATATCTGCATATAGCACAACCATTCTTGTAGCACAACGGTGGAGGGAGGGAGTACGAAATATATTCCTAACATGTGACCTGTTTTCACATTCACGTAAATTTTTATTTTTTTTGTTTAAGATTTGCTTATGTGTTGGTGAATACGTTAGCGAAGTTTTGCTGGGAACATAAATACTTACTAGAGCATGCGTTCACATGTGGATATGTCACCCGCAAAAATTACAAATATCGTTCAAAAACAACAATCGTTTGAAAAGGCATCAGAAACCAATATGGCAGCCAAATTGCCGTCGTCAAAGTTTATAGTAAATTACACAACTACAAAATTTTAATTCATGAATGCAAACGTACTTTCAAAAAGCATATTCGATTCATTCATAAAAGCAAATGCCATTACATCTCCCCGAGCATGCTTTGCCTACAAGCGTCTTTTCGCGACCATTTCAAAAGCTAAAAATCATAAATTGAATATATTTCTGAAATGTATGAGAAGGAAAAAGTGTCAACGCCGCAAAAATAAGTATTAAAATATATTAGAATAAAATTGACAACATCGTTTATTTATGTGTAGTCAATCTCGGTTAAGTAGTACTCCGCTTAAATGAAAATCAAATCCCTCCCTCATTACTCTTAAAAGCCTATATTATATCTTGCTGCTACTCACGATTTGTTTTTTGAAATACCTTGAAATTATTGTTATAAGTACGACTCATTTAAGCAGTCACTTTTGTACCATATTATATTTTTAACTAACTACAAATATGTCTAACTTTGATTGTGGCACATAACCAGGATTGACTGTATTTGTCAAGGAATCTAAAAAATATTTTGTAATTCTGAAAAATTTTTACGCAGATGCGTCGATATGTATGCAAGCTCACGCACAAACATACATATTTACGTTGATTTGTAGGCGAACTGTTACAGCGGCTAGGGAAGTTCGGCCATTGGTTGTCCGTGACAACGGAGATTTTGTATGAAACAGTGCGTGTACATATATATTTACATACAATGTTGTGTGTAGACATATTTACAAACATGCGAATGATTATTTCAAATTTGTTTACTTGAACACAAAATTACATATGTATATACATATGTGAAAATTATGCGTACGGTTTTTAAAATCTGTTTACGTGTACACATAATTATATGCATACGACTTTTAAGATTTTATCAAAACGGGATTTTATAAAAAAAACAAATTTTATCATTACGGGTTTTTAAAAGTCTGTTTATGTGTATACATGACTACGACCATTTGTATGTAAATCTGTGCGTCGACTTGGTCTTCAAAATGTTATCAAAACCTCTGTTGCCCAATATATGTATATATTTATTTAGAAATATGACTTTATTATAAATTTCAACAGAATGAATTGAATTTATCATTAAATAGGTCGGTACATGTTCAGCAGAGCGGCTTTTCCGAAAACGTGCACCAATTTTAACGGGAAATGTCTTAAAAAATTCGTTTTTAATTCCGATTCACGAATATGTATTTAATTCTGTCTTATCTAATTTTATGTTTTTTTGCAATAAAAAAAAAAAAAAAAAAAAAAAAAAACAATTACGATTTTACACCATATTTACGCTACAAATGGCATCACTGTTCGAAATTCAATTGAGCACTAGTGATACAATCAGTGATCGGGTTCGAAATATCGATACTCTCGGTATTCGAGACTAAACAAGAATTGATAAAAATGAGAGATATATTATAGAAAAATATTATTAATTGGAAAAATAAAAAGAAATTAAAATATGGATATTCTCAATATTCGGGTCTGAAAGAAAATTGGTAAAAATGTGAAATACATAATAGAAAAATAATAATAATTGGAAAAATAAAAATAAATTAAAATATCAATATTCTTAATATACGAGACTGATTGAAATTTGGTAAAAATGAGTCAGTCTCGATCAGTCTCGAATATCGAGAGTATCGATAATTCGAAAACGATCAATGCATGAATCAATAGTGGCCATTTGAATTTACAACAGTGATGCCGTAATTTCGAACACAATCTTGCCATTTTCGTTGAAGTGAAATTATTGTAAAGTTTTTCATATTTTTATACAAATAACAATAAAAACCATTTCTCTAATTAATTATATATATAAATGATAGAATACATATTTTAAACATCTAAAGACGTGAAAGGTGCAAAAGTGAATTTTTGATTTCGGAAAATACGATGTTTTTCTATTAAATCAAAGAAAATATTGTTTTTAAAAGCACGCGCCTAAATATTCGTAAAGTAGAACTAAAAACGAGTATTTTAAGATTCTTTCCCGTGAAAATTGGTGCACGTTTTCGGAAAAGCCGCTCTGCTGAACATTTACCAATAGGCCAAATTGCACATACATACATATATACATTGAGCTTTGTTATCAAATATATGGAGAATATCCATAGTCGCTTGCGCATTGTAATTATGCGAATCTGTAAGCGTACATGTCTAAAAATTTAAATTAGCATCATTTTTCTCATTTATCACTGAAATTTCTCAATTCTGCTATTTTCGATGCTCCTGTTAAATATTGGTGAAATCCGCTAATAGAAAAGAGTACCCCTGCTTTTATGGTGAAATCCGCTAATAGAAAAGAGTACCCTTCCAAAAAATTAAATAATGTAAAATTGGCAGCACCGTGAACCTTCTCTATATTATACGTTTTCTGCAAATACCATCTGAAATAAAATTTCCATTGATATAAAAAAAGTTTTAAGGCTTATAAGTATGTTGCATCTAATAATTGAACAAAAGGATTATAATAATATTTTTCCTCCAAATATACTCAAAAATTAAATTGGAAAAATCTTCACAATTATTATAATTGTCTTTATTAAAAAAACCCATTTAATTACACGCCACTGGGATTCGTTGCGTTGAGTGTGGGTCCCGTCCCCTGCGACGAACGGATTATCGGGGTCGCTGTGATTAACTCGTCGGTGCTCATACAGGTGACTGAACAGACAGCCGTGTGCCTTCTAACAATCAGTACATATAATACTACCTGTTGCAACGTGCTCCTCTATCAAAGATATGAGCATCTCAGCAGACCTTACATTGCCGGGACATATGTACCTCCAGCCTAAGGTTGTCACTCCCATCCTCAACCATCCTAAGAACCCAGTGGCCTTCGACTCTAAGCCCTAAAATAAGAAAATATATTTTAATTACGTAAAAAAAATGTATCTTCTTATTATTGCCTTTGTTGTATTTCCTACTTCCAAATTTGCCATCATCTATTTGAACAGTTTTACCAGGGCCACCAATTTTTCCTACCCCTACCTGATGATAAACCTGGTAATACTAGGGCTTCGCGGCAGTAATTATACCAATCACATATAGTAGCGCTAGATAAAACTGGTTCCTTGATAAAATTGTTCCTCCTCACTTCCGCATGCGACCAATGGGATGTATACGCATACATTAAATAAAATACTTGAGGAATACCTTTCCGGCATCGGAACACCTTAACAGTGCCACTTCTATTTAATGACATCGTCTTTGGCACTTTATGCGTACGACACATTTTAGGTTTAAAAATCAATCCTTGCTCTTTCGCAAAGGAAATACATTTTTCTTTACTATCAAATGTTTGTATTATTTTTACAATATTCCACATTGATTTCACTTCCGACGCTTTAAGCACATTGGTTCGCTTTACGACAACTCGGCTGGGTTGCCTTAAGTTATATTTTTATCAATTTAAAACTTATATTACTTACCTGTTGAATTTTAAAATACACCTTAACTTTTAATAATTATATATTTATAAGTATATATTTTAAATTTTACATACTTTAAATATGTATCCTGAATACAGGCATAAACGCGGAATTTAAATGAAAAGAATATGAAAATTATTACAAAACGGGAAAAAAAACGTTACATTGTTTAGTTGTAACAATACCCGTTATAAAAAATGTAGTTTAAAGAGGGTGATATACCCTATTTAATATAACTTTTAGATTTACTTTGTGCATTGGCAGCCTTCGGCCGCGCTTAAAAAATCCCTGGCCGATCCCACACCAGGGTAAACATTCGTCTATTCGTGCCCCTCTTCTTTCTGCATTAGCGGCCTTCCGCCGCGCTTCAAAAAAGAAATAACCCTGTCCGATCAAAAATCATGATGTATCAAGAAAAGGGGCAATGATTTATGTATTTGAGGTATAATCCTATTTTTTATTAATTTTTATTCATTTGATATATTATATGTGTAATTATGTACTTTAAAGTTTTCCCGATTTGCCAGCCGAATATAGAAAATAGTTCGAAAAATAAAAATAATAGTGCCATGGAGGATAGAACGCTCTATTTAATGGCCTTAGTCTTGCGTCTACAGACTGCTGTCCAGTCCATTAGCAAGTGTTCTGGAGTTTCAGGCTCCAAGTCGCAGAATCGGCAATTTGCACAAGAAGCTACATAGGCCCATGTTAAATAAGTACTTCTTGAGCTAGCAATGGCCAGTGTATTAGCGACTTTGCATGGCGCATGCCTGGGAGTTGTTGCCAAAGCCTCTCTCTGCCCACTGCTTCATCTCTACGGAGCAGCTCCTTTATGGTATGGGGGCCAACCGCTATGAAAGGTTCCGGTCCTACCATGTTGTTGGATGCTGCAGAGCGGACAAGCTCATCAGCCAGTTCATTCCCTGCTATACCTCTGAGATCTGGCACCCAAATAAGGTGCCCTTGGTTACATTATGATAGACTACTCAGCCGTATACACTCCTGCACCAATAATAATTTTACCTCGTAAGACGAGATGGCTTTGAGTGCCACTTGGCTATCGCTTAGTATAGCTATACGTTCGTTGCGATAGTTGCGTTGGAGGTTTAACTCTACGAACCGGCTTATGGCAAATACCTCTGCTTGGAATATGATCGGAAATCTACCCATGGGTATGGAGAGTTTTGCGCGTGGTCCTGCAACCCCTGCGCCAATTTCCTCCGACGTTTTTGAGTCGTCGGTGTTCTACCTGATTGTACTATCCCTGAACAGTAGTTCCAGAGCGGAGTCGCTCCATTCGGCTTTGTTGCTGAGGGTGATCTTAAACTTCTTAGTGAAGTTCATCTTTCTGGTAATACTATCCCCAGGAAAAAGAGCCAGTGGTAAGACGCCACTTAGCTCTTCCATACATTGGGACGACCTTTGCCAGTCCTCTCTGCTGTCATTTGAAGCAAAGTGTGCTTGGCGACTTGACCAATTACTAGATGTAGCGGGGTGAGCTGCAGCAAGACCTCAAGTGCATGTGCGCATAGCTCCCGACATACAGAACCAAGTGAGTCCTTGCAGCTTCGATAGTTTTATTCTTATCAGCGCTTGCAATGCTTTTGAAGCCCAAGCCACCGCTCCATAACTGATAATTGGTCGCACTACCATGGTGTACAACCATCTGATAATCCTTGGTTTACACCCCCAGGATTTACCAGCCAGCCAATTGCACACCATCAGTGCCTTTGTGGCTTTGACGATGGTCAGGTCAACATGCTGCTTCCATCGCAACACTGGTCCTCCTCTACTGTCTCTGGGAAATGCGCCCGCAAGTGTGCCTTAGCTGCTTCTGGTATTGAAGAGACGTTTTCATAGAAATTTCTAAAACTCTCCTGCTTTCACTTCCCTCCTGTTGCTTGTGACGAATGTAGGTTCACACCCTACATTCTCAATACTTAAATAATTACCAATAATAAGTTTGAGGAGAGACTCACCTGGAGCATTGCGATGCGTAGTCCCCCATTCAGTGTGGTGCGCGTTCACATCACACCCAAACCAGGGGCAGTTCCTTCTTCCTGCAATAGTTCATCAAGCCCTGCATAGCCTCAGGGGCGCAGTGTGTGTGTCACCTAGAAAATAGGCCGCTGTCCCTGTTATGAATTTTGAAATACAAAAAGTAATCAATATTTCTCCTAACTACTAACCAAACTCGGGGTCTCCCTCTGGAGAGATCCCAGATTACCTTATTGCAGTCCAAATTGAGGCCCCTCAACTCTTCTGTGGACCCATGGCTCCTGTATTAACAGAATGCGTAGATTATCGCCGAGAACATGCTTGCGATTACAGCGGATGGCGACGCCGCGAGGCGTTGTGATCCCTATCCGGAAACATGGATCCAAGGGCCTTCAACCTGCGTCTACAGACTGCTATGCAGTCGATTAGCGGTGTTCCGGGGTTTCTTGCTCCCTGTCGCAAAACCGGCAGTTGGCGCAAGAGGATAAGCCCATGTTAAATGAATGCCTATTCAACTTGCAGTGGCCGGCGTAGAATGCGACCAGCAGCCTGTGTTTATCCTTTGCGAGGTTGATTATCGATTTAAACCTATTCTGGTTGTACCCCCAACTAGCAACTTGGCATGTCGCATACCATGCGCTCGTTGCCAATGCCTTTCTCTGCCCACTCTTTCTCGCTTACGGAGCAGATCCTTTAAGGTATGGGGACCCACTGCGGTGTATGGTTCGGGCCCTACCCGAAGGAGGAGGCTGCGGAGCGAGCGAACTTGTCAGCCAGTTCGTTGCCGGCTATACCTCTATGACCAGGCACCCAGATTAGGTGCAGCTGGTTCCGTTCAGCTAGGCTATTCAGCCGGTCTCTACACTCCTGCACTAGTAGCGGTTTGATCTCGTAAGAGCAGAGAACGTATATTTATAGAGAAGGTACAACAACGGACAAGCTTGTAAACTGTCAAAAGCTAACAAAATGCGATGAGTGCGTTCCACCACAGCCAGAGAACGTATATTTATAGAAAAGGTTCACGATGTCAAAAATTTAGGGATATTTTAATTTTGGGATATTTACTGTTTTGGATGAGTGCGTTTCAACACAATTATTAGCGCGTTTCACCACTTAACATCAGGGGACACGAAAATAGCACAAATGAGCATTTTCAGTGTTAAATGAGAAAAATAATGATAATTCCAATGTTAAGGAATGTACGCTTACAGATTCCCTTTCTTACTATGCGCAAACGATGATGCATATAATTTATAGATCGGTACAAATATATATATTTGTTATGAAAGCACATAAGTATGTACACATATATTTTCAAATTGATTGATATTTTTTTTTGATTGATATTTTATGATGAATTCCATAAAATTTTTGCAAATATATGTAAAATTCAATAATATTTGTATTACTACCTAAATATGCATTTTATATAGGTTTGGTACGACATACTATACATATGTACATATATTTATATACTTAAATAAATATTTGCTTTGGTCAATAAACTTTTCGATATCATTTTAAAAGACCAAGCGGTCGCACATTTTCCCATATATAATTATGTTTGCATCTAAACAAATTTAAAAGAAACATACGCATAATTTATTTATTTAATAAACCATACGCCAATCGGCTTTATACATCGAGTAGTTAGTAAAAATATACAAAATGATATAGAGATAAGAATGTGGAAAGGAATATATATACACAATCGGTTGAATGTAAGTAAAGAGTTAGTGGTAGATAAACAGTAAATTTTTGGTTTGCGAGATGAAAGCTTGATATGTCCCTCCATAAAAATCAATGTCTGGGTGTAATGAGTTTACGAGATTTGCAATCCTATTATTTAGTCCGTGGTATACGTAGTGTCGTTGAGTCTTCGTTGTTTTTAACAGTCTGTTATGCCTGAGCGAAAGACTAGTAGGAGCAAACTCAAAAATGCTGAGTGCTTCTGAGGAGTCAATCATACCGTTGACAATTTTGTAGAAAAATGCCGCGTCAGAAACCTTCCGACGCGAGGTTTAGCTGTTGAGTCTGAAACGGGAGCGGATGTCTTCAGTGGAGCGTCCCTACATCCTTAACGATTGATGGAACAACAATGTCTTGCAGAATTTGTATTGTATTCTCTCAACTCTGTTGATGATGAGAGATGGAGACCAGATTACACAGCTATATCTAGTATTGGTAGTACAAGTGAACGGTATAGAGTGACCAGAAAATTCGGGTTGTTGAAATCCCTTCCTTCTCTGATGATGAGTCCAAGCACTTTAAAAGATTGCACAGTTGTTTTGTCAATATGCTTTGCAAATGTGAGTTTGTTGTCTATAATAATTCCTAGATCCTTGATTTCGGTTAATTCCTGTAGATACTCGTTGTTGAGTTTGTAGTTGGTGACAATGTTGTTATGAGAGCGTGAGAAGGATACGACAGCGCACTTTTTCGCATTGAAATCGAAATTATTTTTAAGGCACCAGGTTGATAGGCTGTCGATATCTTGTTGTAATTGTGTGACATCGGAATCGTTAAAAATAATTCTGAAGATTTTCCAATCATCGGCATATAGCAGACATTCAGACTGTATATTGTTTACAATGTCATTGATATAAATATTAAAGAGTAGAGGTCCTAAACTCGATCCCTGAGGAACTCCAGATGTGACCTCATATTCTCTAGACAGATGAATGTCAACCCTAACTTGTAGGAACCTGTCAGTGAAATACGAGTTAAGTGCCATTGACGCCATATTTATTGAGTTTTGAGACGAGTATCATATGGTCAACACGATCAAAAGCTTTACTAAAATCGGCAATGTAGATTAAATGTACCTTTTGTCCTTCATTCAGTGCATTGAGTATTTAGTTGACATACAGGTAGAGATTTGACACTGTTGATCTGCCACCCACAAATCCATGTTGTTTTGTAGTGTGATATCCTTGAAGGTTAAAGATAGTTGAGGCAGAACCAACTTTTCGAAGAGCTTGGTTAATGCTGATTGGATGAAGATGGGCCTGTAGTTAGTTACTTCAGATCTTAGGCCACTTTTGTGTATTGGACTCACATAAGACAGTTTGCAGGCACGAGGAAAACTACCTGATTGAAGAGAGTAGTTAAAAATATGAGTGAGGGGCTCAAAAAGCTTGATGGCGCAGTTTTTTAAGAAAACGTTTGGTATCCCATCGGGCCCAGCACCTTTATTTGGATTTAATTTGAGTAGTTGCTGGAGAACACGATTGTATAGGACCTCTAAGCTGTGAACGTTGGTTGACGATCCATTTGAGTTAGCATCAACGAGCCGATTGCCGTTAGTATGTGTAGAAAATGTAGTCCTGAAATATGAGGCGAGAGGATTGCTAATATCCGGGCCGTGGTCAGCTATTCGGTCCATCCAGGACATTGAGGATGGTATATCAATGTTATTTTGTTTTTTATGTTGTATAAATTTCCAAAAAGCGTTGGTGTCAGACTGGACCATGTTCTCAACTTTGTATACGTAATTACTGTAACATTCTGCACTGAGGCTTTTTCAGTCCCTCCTTAGAGTACTAAAACGGTTGTAATTGTGTTGGTTTTCCTTTTTCTTGTATTGAGTGTCTGCTGATTTTTTTAATTTAATCTTGTTTATGAGTTCATAGGAGAACTAGCAGGGATAGGTACTGATAGATTTTTTGTGAACAGGTACATATTGTGATATTCCTACTTCAAGAGTATTGTATAACCAATTGGCTTTACTTTCAATAGTGTCCAGTGTGTACAGTACCGTCCAATTGACTCGGTGAAAGAAAGCGTTGAAGCTGACGTAATCAGCTTTTTTGAATGAGTAAGTGGCTGAATTAAAATGTTCTAAGTTGAGTTGAAATTTTAGATTTATGGTGAAGGCAGGATGATATTTGTCCTCATGAACGAGAGGTAAAGT
This sequence comes from Bactrocera correcta, assembly GCA_027475135.1. NCBI lineage: Eukaryota > Metazoa > Arthropoda > Insecta > Diptera > Tephritidae > Bactrocera > Bactrocera correcta. The sequence goes on from CM050326.1 coordinate 79,933,672, forward strand.
TTTATCCACGTAAGCCTCAACATTGCTGAAACAGAGGTCCAGAAGATTGGAGGTTGTTTATTTGGATGAATCCCACTAAAGCAAGTCCATCGTATACAAATTTTTCGCAATCAGCTCTGGGGGTGCTGCTTGACAAGTTGAAGTCTCCTGCGATTATTAGCTTTGCGTTATTGAATTTCACATTGATATGGTTTAGAGTTGTAAGTAGCTTACGATAAGTTTCTAGTGTTGTAAGAGGCGGCATGTATACACATCCAACAATAATATCAAGTACATTCCTTTGATTTTTACGAATACCAATTTCAAATCTCTTTCATATGTGGTAATTAAATCAGCATGGATATGACGTTTGACGGCGATCTAGGCCAGTACATATAGGATCTCTATCTCTTCTAAAAATAGTATAAGTGCTATCAGTTACCTCGCCATCATTAATTGACGAGTTTAACCACGACTCAGTGATACAGAGTAGATCATAACCACTAGCCGCTGATACTATCATAAACTTAGACAGCTTTGTCCGAAGGCCTGTGGTGTTTTGGTAATAAATCTGAAGGGTCCTCAGGTTTCTTTTTCTTACTGATCGAACGAAAATTCTTGTTCACTGTCTGCGGTACTCCTCGAATGTATTTGATGGTTTTGCTTGTGTCACCATTTTTGGCAAGAGTATCGAGTTCGGATCGGAGCTCACTGAGATGAGACTGCTGTTCTGGAGTCTGATCAGATTTGAAAGTAACTGTCATTCCATCACGTTGGTTAAGCTTGAAAATCTCCCTAACATCGGTCGCTGAACGAGTCTCGATGAGCAGGGGACGTGTACGGCCGGTTGGCGGACGACCTAGTCTACGCATCTTAAATTCAGGTATCTTAGCAGAGATTTCGGGGGGTAATGTTTGTAAATTTGTCTACATGCAACAAATGTATGTAAATAGGTGCATTCAATGCTTCATGCGAAATTTCCGTGGACGCGGACAACCAATGGCGAAGCTCATATTTTTTGCTTTCATGTCAATGTCAATGTATCGAAAGACTGACGCGTCACAACATTGTGTTGTTGGTAGCAAATCCGAGCTGTGCGGAAACCACAAACGAACGATCGCCAATTGCCACTGCTTCCCTTGGCGCTGTACCAGCTTCGCCAACAAACCGGCGTAGATATGTATGTTTCTGTGTGAGCTTGCATACATATGACACAGATTTTTGCAAGCCGGTTATGTGCCACAATCAAAGATACAGATTTTTGTGGTTAAAAATAAAAATATAATATGGTACATAAGCGACTACGGATACTTAACCGCGTTGCACTTAAAACAATAATTTCTATGCATTTCGTAAAAATAAACCGTGAGATGCAGCAAGATATAGCCAGTTAAGAGGGATGATTTTCATTTAAGTGGAGTACTACTTAACCGGGTACACATAAATCAGAGGAATATTGAATATTTTCTTTGACACATTTCTTGACTTGAAAATCGACAAATAAACTATGTTGTCAATTTTATTCTATACTTATATTTGCGGGGTTGTCACTTTTTCTTTCTCATAGAAATATCAGAAATAGTTAAATTTATGATTTTTAGCTTTTGCCATCGTCGCGTAAAGACGCTTGTTGGCAAAGGCATGCTCGGGGAGATGACACCATTTGCTTTTATGAATGAAGCGAGTTTGCCGGTTGAAAGTGCGCTTGCGTTCATGAATGAATGTATTGTTGTTAGGTGTTTTTCTGCAAATTTGGGCATCGACTATTTGGCTGTCATGCCTATTGGCTTGTTACGATGCTGATGCTACTTGAAACGATTGTTGTTCTTGTAGAACAATATTTGTAATTTTTGCGGGTGACATTTCTACATGCGAACGCATAGAAGTATGTATGTTGCGTATGGATTATTTGTGGGAATGTCATACGCACACATTTACATGTGTACGCACATAAGTATGTATGATATTTTTTTTTTTTTTATAGTAGGGGGAAGCATCGAAAGCCGGAGTGCGGAACTTTAATCCGCTAAACCTAACCTACTCCCAGCTCAGGACTCTCCCACGGAACCACCGATTAAGTATTACTTCGTGGGAGGGACAGGACATTTAAGTCTCCTCTATTGTGCGGACTGACGGATGCCTAACTTGTTCAAAAAGTCTCAATTTTGTCATTATGGATGCTGAAGCTTCGCTGACCGCTTTCCAATTATCAACCGACTGACACATGAGTGTCGTTAAATTATCGACCGTAAAACTACCACCGAGTGTGGTTTTTAGTTTTTCCCTTGTATTTGAAAATCTAGGGCAATTAAATAATACATGCTCAGAGTCTTCTATATGCTCTGTACATGTCGGACAGTTCGGACTAAAGTCATTGTGGAATCTGAAAAGGTAACTTCTAAAGCACCCATGTCCACTAAGTATTTGGGTCAGATTAAAGTCTAGGTCCCCATGTCGTCTGTCTATCCACGAGTGGATGTCCGGTATCAGTCGGTGGGTCCAACGCCCTTTGGATGAGGAATTCCACCGCTCCTGCCACATTTTGATGCTATTGTTCCTCTCCTCTGTCTTTGCCGATACTGTTTTAGGCGCTGATAGATGATATAAACGCTCGAGTTCATCTCCCTGGATGTCAATGGGCGGCATGCTGGCTAATACTTCAGCAGCGTCGGTAGATGTAGTCCGGAAAGCACTTATTACTCGAATTGCAGAAAGCCTATGCGCTGAAATTATTTGTTTAGCATATGCTTTTATATCCATTGCCTGTATCCATACTGGTGCTGCATACAGTATGACCGAGCTCATTGCTTTCGCTATCAGGTGTCGCCGGCTGGAACGCACACAGCCTGTATTGGTCATCATTCTCGATAGTGCATTGTAAATTTTGTTTGCTTTACTGGATGAATACTCCAGGTGTTCTTTAAATTTTAATTTAGAATCTAATATTACTCCCAGATACTTCAGTTGCGGCTGCGAAGTAATCTCGCACTCCCCTATAGAAACCTGTATTTGTTCTTCTACCTTCCTAGTGCTTATGAGCAAAACTTCAGTTTTTTGCTCCGCCAGTTCCAGACTCACTGATGAGAACCAATGGCGTAGACCATTTAAGCACTCATTGCATTTGTTTCTTAGGTCAGTTAATTGTTTGGCCACTGCTACCATCATGAGATCGTCCGCATACGCTATTAGTTTAACGTCTGTTGGTTGCTGTCTTTTTAGCACCCCGTCATACATGAGGTTCCATAATAGTGGGCCTAACACTGACCCTTGGGGTACTCCACTCGAGATAGAGTAGCTCTTGGTACCTTCGTCTGTATCAAAAAGTAGCCTTCTGTTTTTAAAATAGCTCAATATAATGTTTATGAGGTATTCAGGGGCGTGTATTTCATCCAGGGCTTCGATTATGTGTGCCCATTTTGCTGAGTTGAACGCGTTCTTGACATCCAGGGTAATCAGCGCGCAGTACTTTTTTGTGCCACCTTTCCATCTTTTGCCACTTACTGCACATTTCGCAGTATCAACGACTTCTCGTAGTGCGTCAATAGTGGATCTTTTCTTTATAAAGCCGTATTGTCTCTCAGATAATTCGCCGGCTTTCTGGATTGCTAACTCCAAGCGGTTTCGTATTATACTTTCGTACACTTTACCCATTGTGTCGAGCATACACAGAGGTCGGTACGATGAAGGTTCTTCAGGTGGTTTCTTTGGTTTTGGGAGCAGAACCAGACGTTGTACTTTCCAAGAGTCGGGGAATATCTCTTCCTTTAAACAAGCGTTGTAAATTTTAGCGAAAACTCGGGGTTTTAAGCTTATGGCTTCCTTCAGCGCTCTGTTTGGTATGCCATCCAATCCAGGCGCTTTGGTGTTTTTGATTTTCCTTGCTATTGCCAATAGTTCGTCTTCCGTGACTAACGGGGGTGACTCTGCAGCTTCGTTTCGTCGCTTGGCATATAAAATCCGGTCGTGTTTCGGGAATAGTGTTTCGACGACCTTTCCCATAAAAGAGGCATCTCTAGGTTGCTGCTGCTTGTTTTTAAATCTGGACATGCATATTTTGTATGCAGTACCCCAAGGGTCAAGGTTTGCTTCCTCACACAGCTTCTCAAAACATGATTTTTTGCTTCGTGTAATTGCCGACTTCAGGAGCTTCTTGTAGCTTTTAAATTCCTCCCTAAGGCGATTTTCGTTAGTTTCGCCCCAGTTACGCTGTAGACGCCGTCTAGCTGAGTGACAAAGCTTTCTCAGCGTGGAAATTTCATCATTCCACCAATATACAGGCCGCCGCTTGTGGTTATGTGACGTTCTACGCATTGTTGCATCGCATGCTGCCACCAGTTCTTTTCGAACTGCTGATACCAAGTGGGCGGCGCTGTCACCAGATGCCTTTGATGCACTCCAGACTAGGTCAAACAGGTCTGGGTCGAACTCTTGTTGTTTCCAACTTCGCCTTCGGGAGGGGTTTCTGCCAAGAAGCTCCTGGCCTCGGGAGTACGAAATTTGTGCTATAATTGCCATGTGATCACTGTTTGTGTATATGTCGGACACTGCCCACTTAATGTGCCTGCTCAGCGAGTCGTTTGCAAACATGATGTCAATTATGGATCCTTTATTGCGTTTTTGGTAGGTGTTTCGAGTTCCGGTGTTCATTATTGTTAAGTGAGTTTGACTCAGATATTCATGAATTAGCCGCCCGCGGTGGTTTGTACATCTGCTGCCCCATGCAGTTGACCAAGCATTAAAATCACCCGCTATTATAATCGGTGTTTTGCCTCTGGTTTCTAATGAAAGTTTTAAAAGGAACTCCTCGAATTCGGTGATTGCTGCGCTGGGGCGAGCATAGCAGCTTACGAAATATATCCCATTTATATTCGCCCATGTGAAGCAGTTATAAGCTTCTCTGGAGCAGGTCTTAAAAGGTTGACCTTTGCACGACCATATGGCTGCCTTACAAGATTTGTCTGCAATTCATGTGCTTTCCGGACGCTGGGAGTATTGTTCACTTAATATAGCGACATCTATGTTCTCTTCTATGACTGTCTGTTCTAGCAAATCTTGAGCCGCTGCACAGTGGTTAAGGCTTAACTGTAGTATCCCCATTTATTTAGAGACTTCATCATCTCGATATACTTTGGGCAAGTCGTGCTCAATACTGAGTGCTCTCCTTGGCAGAGCATGCAGCTCGGAACGTTTGTGCATACCTTCGCTAAATGTCCCGCGGTTCCACAGCGTGTACAATGGGAAGATCTGTCTGTCGAGCTGCAGCAATTTCGCGCCATGTGACCCAAGTGGAAACACTTATAGCATCTGGGGACAGGCGAAAATTCTCGAAGGCGACAGATCGACCACCCAATTTTTATTTTCCCTATTTTAAGTGCTGCCTTGGCATCTTGAGCACGCATGCTTATAAGCGCTATTTGCGTGCCACTACGCGTTTTCCGCAGACTTTTCACACTCGATATCTCCAGATTTTCGATTCCGCACTCTCTTTTTAGTGCTGCGCAGATTTCTTCGGGAGTTGTAATTTCATCGAGGTCCTTGCCAACCACTCCCTCCAGGGCGCTTTGGAAAGATTCAGCTTTCGTCTCTGCTCGATTTTTAAATTCAATAAGTAAATCTCCTTTTAACGTTTTACGAATATGGGTCACATTTGAACCCAGTACTTCAAGCCCGCTGTTGCTTTTAATTTTCCGCAGAATATCTGCATACGACGCACCATCCTTCTTTGTTATGATTATGGCATCTGGTTTTGTTTTGATTTTTCTTTCCAAAGGTTTCTTCTTTTTTACAACGTCTACCCATCTAGTCGTATTATCCTCTTGTGTCAATTTTGCTGCTCCACTGTACGACAATTGCGGCTCTTCGTTTACATTTTTTTGCTTTTTAGTGGGTGGTAAAAACCCTTTTAGGGGTATTATCATCTCTTCCAATGGTCGGTACTTGCGATGGTTTCCGTATCATAACTCTTCTCGCTTGATATCCCAGTTTTTCCATTTTGGCATGTAATGTCACTATACTGCTTACTAAATCGCGCATAGCTTGATTTATATGCCTTTGGCCGGCCATCATCATTTCTAAATCCTTGATTTTTTTGCTCAGGTTGCAAAAGATGCTAACCGTTTCATCTTTCTCAGTCTCCTCAGGTTTACCGCCTTTGCTTTCTTGGCCAGCAGTATCTCCTCGCTTATTTGGTCCAGCAGCGGCGGACTCCTCATTTTTACCACTGGGCGGCGTTCTCATTATTTTGGAGTTCCTTCGGAAAGGATTCTCCGGTGTTAGCCCAATACTTTTTTCAGAGGCCATATCCTCTGCGAAAGAATGGTTTGGGAACAGCCTTTGTTGTATATGTTCTGTCCCAAACTTTACTACGTAAATAAAATAAAAAAAATTAAAATCAAAAAAGATGGTTGGCAATGCCAAAACCAAAAGAAAAAAAAACAGCTGGTTATTGTGTTTTCGGTGGTTGGCAATTCGCAAACCAAAAAGAAAACGAAAACACGTGGAGGGGAACAGCTGATCGATCAAAACAAAAAACGGCAGAATAAAAAAATTATTGAGTGCACGTTAATTGAAGGGGAAAGGCTATATTTGCAAAAAAAAAATTTGCCCAGAAAAACGGAAAGGTAGGTGCAAATGAAATTTATGTTATTAAAAAATCAATGTCCACTTATCTTTTCCTTTAGATTTTGGTATCCACACATGTGGTCCACTATCAGGTATGTTTCACTGGAGCAACCACTATTTTCTCACACAAAAAACTGGAAGTGTACACAATTTTTTAAGAACGCAAAGAAAACACGTCTGCCTCACACGTATGTTATATGTTGAATTGAAGTATGTATGATGCTATTTCAAACGATTGTTGTTTTTTTAAAGCAATATTTGTAGTTTTTGCGGGTGACATATCTACATGTGAACGCATAGAAGTTTGTATGTTGTGTATGCGTTATTTGTGCCAATGTCCCTTCCAACCACGGCTACCCTCTTGTGTCAAATATTTCAATACAACTACAAATTTTTTCTCTATGCATTAACACCAAAACACATTTTCGGGTTATTTTTGGTTGTATGTCACATCTATACGTACGTGTGTGGGTAAAATATTCGCTCGGCCTATGGTAAACTACATATGTTTACCCACAAGTTTACCCACATGTTACCCACTGATTATCTGGTTTTTTACCCTCTCATGGTTGGCAGGGGTCAAACGCATATATTTATGTATGTACATATGAGCAGGGCGCACATGTTATTATTGGTAAGTCATAATATGATTTGAAATCGCGAAAGCGAACATAAACACATATGGTCAAGATACATGTGAAAATAAGTTTTGAATGATAAAATATATGTACATACGATTATTTACATTTATCACTAAAATAATATATAATGGGTTGTCAAAAAAGAGTTGCGGTATTTTAATTGAATCAATTCGTGTGGCACCCATACATCGAGCTTCTTAGTGACTCCAAGCTTCTTCAAATGGTTTATAACGGTTTGATGACTCATGCTCAGCTCTTGACCGATGCTACCGCTGTTACTATGCCGGTATCTTTCGACCAATTCAGCGATTTTATCGCAATTTTCGACGACAGCCCTTCCGGAGCGTGGCGCATCTTCGACCACCTCTACACCAGAACGAAAACGTTGAAACCATCGTTGGGCGGTGGAAATGGAAACTGTATCGGGTCCATAAACTGGACAAATTTTATTGGCGGCTTGAGATGCATTTTTGCCTTCGTAGTAGTACTGTAAAATATGCCGTGAAATGAGCTTTCCAAAAAAGTATAGCATGACCCGATGCGGCGAATAAAACTAGAACTACGCGCTTTCAGCGCCAACTAGCGAAAATACCGCAAGACTTTTTTGACAAGCTAATATAATTATCTTATGATAGTTTGTTATATATGTACATATGGAATGACGAATATACATAAGTATGAATATATCAAATACAAAAAATAATTTATAAAATAAGCTTTATTTCCACATTAACTAAGAATATTGCTTTGAAAAAGTAATCTAATTCAAATGTATTAAATTGCACATGTATTCATTAATATGCACAAAAAGAATTCATACGAATACACATGTTTGCATATAAACGTATAAAAATGTAAGCAAAAGAGCGAACATACATACGTCTGTAACAGCAATATATAGTTTTGAGCATAATTTTTATTCTACGCTCTGTTCTGTTCAAGCGAAAATGTTAAAATTTCTCCTGCCGAGCTGGCAGTGGTGAAACTCTTCCATCTCGACCGAGTTAGCAAAAAATATTTGTACGTTCTTCGCGCCGTGAACCTTCTCTATTATAAACGTTATTTGCTATAAATATACGTTCTCTGCCACAGCTAGCTAAGAAGGAGAAATTTTTAACAGTGGCGCGTGAACAGAGCTGTGCATTAATTGAAAATTATGCTCAGAAAAATAAGTACATTGCTATGTTGGCCTTTAGCTTATAAGTATTTTTATTTGCTTACATGCCATTATATTAATTGATATGATTATCATTTTGCGAATTTTTATGAATACATGCAAAACTGATAACATTCTAATTAATTTATGCCATTTTCAAAATATATATTCGTAGTTAATGTGTGAATAACAGTTAATTTTTAAATAATTCTTATTGTTGAGCTACCAAGCTTTTTTGGTAGCTTCGAATCGCGATATAAAAACGTCGATATATATTTACAAAATATTTATTAAAATAAATGTATATAAAACAACGAATAGAAAGTTATGTGGCTGGTGGTTTACTAGGTGAAATGCGAATATAAGAAACGAACTACAAAATAATGCGTGCGCAGGTATCGAATGTAAAAAATGAACTATAACTATGATGCTAGGCTTAGGCAAAGCTAAGCTTAATTATTCTTGCGTGTAGGTATGTATGTATAAAAATATTAAAGGATAAAGGGGAATGAAGAATAAGAATAACGAGTAATGCTGTGGTGGTTATGCAAAATTAGAGTTACCAGATAACAATTAATATTAAATATTTACAATGTTTTCTCACCACAGTTGGTGGAATATATGTGCGCGTATAAATTTAGTAAATTTAAGTATAAATAATAACTTAAGATTAATGCTACTCATTATTGGTAGTTCCATTGTGAAAGGAGCTGCTCCGAACACTTATATTTGGTAATATGATATAATTTCATATAACAACAATTTATGAAATACATACAAATTATTGTTTTAAGTATCCGTAGTCGCTTATGTACCATATTATATTTTTATTTTTAACCACAAAAATCTGTATCTTTGATTGTGGCACATAACCGGGATTGACTGTACTTCTCAAGGAATGTAAAAAATATTTTTACGCGGCTTGCAAAAATCTGTGTCGTATGTATGCAAGCTCCCACACAAACATACCTATCTACGCTGGTTTGTTGGCGAAGCTGATACAGCGCCAAGGGAAGCAGTAGCAATTGGCGATCGTTCGTTTGTGTTTTCGGCACAGCTCGGATTTTCTACCAACAACACAATGTTGTGACGCGTCAGCCTTTCGACACATTGACATTGACATGAAAGCAAAAAATATGAGCTTCGCCATTGGTTGTCCGCGTCCACGGAAATTTCGCATGAAGCATTGAATGCACATATTTACATACATTTGTTGCGTGTAGACAAATTTACAAACATGCGTATGGTTCTTTTATAATTGTTTACATACAAACATAATTATATATGGGCAAATGTGCGACCTCTTGGTCTTTTAACATGATATCGAAAAGTTTATTGACCAAAGCAAATATTTTTTTAAGTATATAAATATACATACATATTTATAGTATGTCGTACCAAACCTATATAAAATGCATATTTACGTAGTAATACAAATATTATTGAATTTTACATATATTTGCAAAGATTTTATGGAATTCATCATAAAATAGCTCAATTTGAAGATATATGTGTATATACTTATGTGCTTTCATAACAAATACATATATTTGTGCCGATCAATAAATTATATGCATCATCGTTTGCGCATAGTAAGAAAGGGAATCTGTAAGCGTACATTCCTTAACATTGGAATTATCATTATTTTTCTCATTTAACACTGAAAATGCTCATTTCTGCTATTTTCGTGTCCCCTGATGTTAAGTGGTGAAACGCGCTAATAATTTTCTGTGGTGAAACGCACTCATCCAAAACTGTAAATATCGCTTTTAGTGCCGCTTGACTATCGCTGATTATGGTTATTTGCTCATTGCGATAGTTGCGATGGAGGTTTATCTCTATACATCGACTTATGGCAAAGACCTCTGCCTGAAGGATGCTCGGAAAGCTACCAATCGGTATGGAGAGCTTGGTGCGTAGACGCGCGATCCCTGCCCCAATTCCCTCCAACGTTTTCGTGCCGTCGGTGCACCACTTCAACGTGCTTTCCCTCAGCATTAGCTCAAGAGTGGACGAGATTACCTTGCCTTTGCCACACCCCTCTGCTGTTATTTGTAGAAGTTAGGGCTTGGCTACTTGACCGATCACCAAATGAAGTGGTGTGAGTTCCATCAGGACCTTCAGAGCTGGGGTTGGGCAAGTTCGCATTGCGCCCGTCATGCAGATACCGCTGCAGCTTCGATAATTGGGTTCCTACCGAAGCCTGCGACGCTTTTGAGGCCCAGGACACCGCCCCGTACGGGATGATGGGTCGCAGGATCATGGTGTACAACCACCTAACGATCCTAGGCTTACAGCTCCATGATTTTCCCGCCGGCCGATTGCACACCATTAAAGCTTTTGTTGCTTTGACCAAGGTTGAGTCCAGCGTGAGACCAAGATATTTGACCTTACTAGTCATCTCAACCTTTCTACCCCCAAGTGTGAAGTTTCTGAGGCCGGGTAGGGTCCTGCGTCTCGTAAACGGGACTACGGTCGTCTTTGAGGGGTTGACATTCAATTAAACTCCTCTACACCACCCCTTTGCCAGGTTTAGACCTCGTGTACCTGGTCGCAGAGAGTGTCCTCAAATTTACTTCTGGCTACAATTACAATGTCGTCTTCGTACACTTAGCAGCGGATCCCATTGTCAGTTAGCATTACTAACAGGTCGTCCACAACAAGGCTCCATAGCAGTGGTGATAGCACACCTCTCTGTGGGCAGCCCCTTGTTGTGCCAAGATGAATCTTTGTATCTCCTACTGTGGTCTTAGCAATTCTTTTGCGCAGTACGGCCTCTATCCATCTACGCATTGGTGCTGCCACCACCCTTCTCTCCAGTTCCCTGGCTACACTCCTGAGAAATGAGTTGTCAAAGGCACCTTCGATATCCAAGAAGGCGCATAGCATCACTTCCCCACTCTCCAGTGAACTCTCTATTTCAGAGGTTAACTGGTATAGAGCCGTATTGGTGGATCTTTCCCGCTCTGTAAGCATGCTGAGCAGCATGTAGGGGTGCAATCTTCAACCCCTTCGACCTTATTTCATAGTCTATGATCTTTTCGATACTTTCGAGTAGGAAAGAAGTTAAGCTGATTGGCCTGAATGATTTGGCCAGAGAATAGTCCTTCCTTCCTTCTTTTGGTATGAAGATCACCTCAGCCGTTCTCCATAACTCAGGGATGTACGTCATTGCTAGGCTCTCCCTCAGCAGCCGAATCAGGTGAGGCGGCAGAATCAGCTCACCCTGTTGTAAAAGCGCTGGGAAGACGACGTCCACTCCCGGAGACTTGAATTTTTCGAATGAGGCCATTGCCGACTTGCTTCGCGATTGCCCAGTCAGAGCGGGATGGCCTGTTTTCAATTACGAGTAGGCATTGGTCCTCCGGAACCGTCTCCGGGAAGTGCGCACGCAGAAGCTCTGTAGCCCTATCTTCGGCACTGGTCGTAAATGTCCCGTCGCTTCTTTTAATTGCTAGCACTGTGTCAGTCTTACCTCTAGCCAGCGCCGAAAGCTAGCCTGTTTAGCAGATCTAATTTCCTCATTATATAGGGTGAGGTTGCTCCTATAATTTTCCCAGACCCCTGTACGTTTTGCTCTATTAAATAGACTTCGTACTTTCTTCCTGAGGTCTGCAAGCTTCCTCGACCACCAGGAACAGTTGCTCCTGTCTGTGGGCATTTTTAGGGAGCAGCTGTCATTGTAAGCGTTGATAACGGACCCGTTCAGCGCAGATAATCTACACTCCATTCCCGGGCTCCTTTGAGACCCTCCACCGTGAGACCCAGCCGCTTGCAGGCTCGTTGCCGAAGATGATGCCAAGCACCCCTCCTGCTTATCGTTATGAAATTGGGTTCGCAACCCACATTCTCTATAGCTAAGTTCTTACCTAGTAATAGTGGTTCGAGGGGCATGTCCTCATCCCCGCCGTCGTTCGCGCTGCCCTCGAGGAGTTCCTGGGTGGAGGGAAACTTTGCTTCCTGGACAACTGGGGCGTCCGAGGTCCCGGCAGGCATAGCCTGTTCTGACCTGCTTTCGCTGGGTTGTTTCGCAACATCGTTCACCTGCATCCTCTCCACCTCCGAGGCCGCTACAGTCGTAGCCTGTTTGACACTGTCGTCGCTTGGCTGAGTGACAGCCTTTCCCGCCTCCTTGCTCCCGGTGGTCGCGGGTTTGAGGCCTTATGACCACCGTGTTGAACCTGTAAAACGAGCGGACGCCGCTGCACGGACTTACCTGTACGAGTCGTCGTCAATGTACAGGTACAATCTCCATCCTTTTAGGTCACCTTTTTCCTCGACCTTCCTGCTGACAACACGCCAGGCCGAGATGCTGAGGCCATGGTTCTAGTTTTTAACCAGACTCAGAGCAAATTCGTAGGGCTGGTCTTCGCAACGAGGGAGGAACATAGTCATGCTATGCATGACCGGTAGGTCCTCCGCCCTTTTCGCACAGAGGACGGGACCCGTCCAGCCTTCCTGCTTTGGGGCAAACTCCCTCAGCGCCCGCTCCTCTGGAGACAGAGCGTCAAGGAAGCTAAACTTCCGCTTAGCTCCCTCAAGAAGCTCTTGCGTAGAGGGTAGCACCCCCTCTTCCTCTGTCGGCTCCACCGCTAGGACTACCACTGTGGCCTCTGCAGTTGCAACCTGTTGGCCAAACTGGTGCTGGGACGAGTGGCCTCCTCGTCTACCTACATCTCCTCTTTTTCGGTAGCCCTTCCCAGTCCACTAGCTTAGGAGCGATCTCTTGTAGCCAGTTGACGCTTGCTTATCCTTGCTGTCGACCTGCATGAACCCGCCCTTGAAGTATATCCCATGGAAGGCTACCGGATCTTTACATCCCCTGTACACCTCTTCCATGAGGAGATCTTGCAGAGCGGTAAACTCCTCTGCTCCCAGAGTCTCCGCCGGGTAGTTCAGAGGCAGTACAGCCATCCGTATGCCTTTTAATGCATCCGCATATCTGCGCTGTCCCTCAGCTGCCCCAGGAGGACTCGGTGCGGAGAGTTGGCCTCCAGCTACCTGGACATAGTTGCCCCGTTGGAGTTTGGTGGCTCCTGTGGCGTTATCTGGTTACTTTTGCGGTTGGCTGCCGAAGGCGTCATCTTTACGCTTCCAATCCTCTCGGTTGGATTTACGATGATTGGTCCGCGACTCCGAACACCGCTGATCTTTGCCTAGTTCCGGTTGTGTTGTTTAAGTTTTCGTTTTCTATCTTTTTCGTAAGACCTTGGCTTAAGGAGGTGAGCAGTCGGGTCTATGTGCGTTAAGGGGAAGTCAAAGGTCCGCCGCGCTAGAGCCCCATGACGCGGTAAGGACTCACGCATGAGGCACCCGACATCCTGCCTGGGCAGTGCCATTCAACACCACCCACACCGGTTGGGGGTGCCGAGTATGCCTTGCGACTTAAGCGCCTGCACCACGGCAAAGTGCCTACCATTCACTAAGGATTTATTACCTTAACTATATATTAACAGTTTTATCTTTCCCATCTTATTAATTTTTTGTTCATTGATAAAATATGGGAATGACAACACTTATTATTTGGTTGCATATAACTTTTTTATTATTATGTAAATAAGCAAATTTAATACATATTAATTACGATTTAAAACTACTTAGTGGATAAAATATTGGATAATATAATTTCCATGTTAATTATAATATAATATTAAAATTACATACTTTATTTTGTGGTTTTTAAATTTTTTCAATATCTTTAAATAGCGTTGTCTGATTGAGTGTCAAATTACAAGTTCAACCCTTCAAGGGTTTCTTTTAAAGCCTAGAGGCGTTTATGACCCTAAATGCCGTGGCTTTGTCATATACTTTACGCAGGCCCTCAAGTTTCTTCGCTACTTGGAAAAGGGGATTTGTCGAACGAAACGCCTCTCCTAAATTAGCAAGCATTATGTAGTGGGACTACCTGCTCGACTTTCTACCTATCGGATATGCTGATCTACCTGTTACCGAATCACGAAATGTATATCTCTTAAGTGCGAATCAGAGTGATTGTGCTGATGTAAGGCTGTTTCGGCTGGAAGATTTGTGATGAATTAATAGAGTATTCCAGCGAGAATTAAAGAGCCGTAGTAGCAGCAGTCGCTTTGCTAGTCTTGCGGCGTAGAGTGGCGATGCAGTGTGAGTACAAGATGCCAATTTCACAGCCTTAGGGGCTAATGTCACCATTATGAGTTGGCAGCATTGGATCATATAATGAGAAGAGTTTGGTATACCGCCCCAGGATTTCAAGGATAAAAAGGATATGGTCGGATAGAGGAGATTATCCTGATCAAGGATATATGTACAGCCATGGACACATAAATAGCACACTTGGTCATCAAATAAGAAAACCTTTATTTATTCCTTAAGTTTATCACTTACAGATTTAAAGAAGAATGCGTTTAACCTTAAAATTTATTCAATTTAATGTAACTAAAACACTAAAACAATAAATATTTTAATATCGCTAAAAAAAAGACGAAAACATCAATATCTTATATGACAGCTGGGACACATAAATAGCACAATCTGAAAAGCGGTTTAAAAAAAGGTACAAAAATTTATAAATTAAAAAAAAATTGCAAGAGATTGTTTATTTCATTAGTATTTTGTATTATATCCATAATTTTTAAGCACCCGCTCACATCTTCGCTGCATGCTGTCCACCGGTTCTTGACATCGTTCCTTTGGGATTGAATACCAAGGCTCCTCAATTTCAGCACATAAATAAGCAAAATTTTTGAATTTTTTGCTTGCTATTTTGAACTTTATACCATTCCATAAATTTCCTATTGGTTTCAGATCTGGGTTTTGCACAGGCCACTCATATATTCTAAACGTTTCATTGCCGAGACCATGCTTTACATGATTGCGGTGTACTTCGGATCATTGTCTTGCATAAATGTCCAGTTTATGGGCATGGGTTGAAATACAAATGGCTCCATTATATTTTTCAGTATATCCAAATACTAAAATTGATTCATTTTACCATTTATTCGAACAATTGGCACCATGCCATGCCATGAAAACTCGCCTCAGACCATGATACTTCCACCGCCGTGCTTAATGGATTTTTTGGTATACCTAGGTTTAAGGGATTGACCTTGTGAACGACGTAAAAATGTTTTTCCAACTGGAACCTTCCTATTTGTCTTGGTTTTGTCGCTCGAAAACACGTTCTCCCAATATTGTGCTGGTTTGTCCCTGTGGGCCTTTCCATATGCCAGTCGAGGTTTGATGCGGCGTTTTGACAGGAGTGGTTTCTTACCGGTAATTTGTCCAAACAGTTGAGATAAGTTGAGACGTCTTCGTACATACTTTCTGGTCATGTTCACACCATAATTCGTCATTAATTTCGATCATAAATCAATATCATAAATAATATCAAATCACGTCTACTGCAATATCCCTAGTCTCACCTTTTACACTTTCTCCTTCCTAATTTGCTAGTCTTACAACTTTTGTTCAATTTATAACTTTATTTATACTAGTGTTAAATACTATTTAATCCCTTATACTTAATCACATAACAAATATTACATAATTTTAAATTATATGGTTGTATAAAGCCGTTTGGCGTATGTATACTTAAAATAAAATAAAATAATTTCTCTGGTTGTCTTAAAATGATCGGCTTTGCTCTTCCGTACTATATTTTTGTCAACACTAATATCGGTTTTACGTGGTCCTGGTTTTTTGGTATCTTTTTTATTGACACAAGGTGGGTCTGTTTTGTTGCATAAAGAGCATTTTATAACATGTTTGGAGAGCAATGTAGTATTTTAGCAATTTTGGCAGGATATTTTCCTGTTTTGCTCATATTGGACATAAGGACTCCCTTTTCCGACGTGGAATGTTTTTTCCTTCTCATTTTAATGAAATATCCATGTAATAATTATATATTCGCAGAATTAAATTAAAAATATGCGAGAACTACACACAAAATTCAAAAAAAAAAGTACGAACTTAAAAATGTGATATTTACATATGTGTCCACCTCAAATCAACACTATACGCAGAGAACGTATATTTATAGAGAAGGTTCGCCGCGTTGCCAAATTTGTATTACTACTTAAATATGCATTTTACGTAGGTGTGGTACGACATGTATATGTATGCATATTTGTATACTTAAATATTTGCTTTGGTCAATAAACTTTTTGATATCATGTTAAAAGACCAAGCGATCGCACATTTGTCCATATATATGTAAATATGTTTGCATGTAAAAAAATATAAAAGAACCATACGCATAATGTTTGTAAATTTGTCTACATGCAACAAATGTATGTATGTAAATATGTACATTCAATGCTTCATGTGAAATTTCCGTTGACGCGGGCAACCAATGGCGAAGCTCATATTTTTTGCTTTCATGTCAAAGAATCAATGTGTCGAAAGACTGACTCGTCACAACATTGTGTTGTTGGTAGAAAATCCGAGCTGTGCCGAAAGCACAAACGAGCGATCGCCAATTGCCACTGCTTCCCTTGCCGCTGTACCAGCTTCGCCAACAAACCATCGTAAATTTGTACATATGTTTATGCGTGAGCTTGCATACATATCGACGCAGCTGCGTAAAAATATTTCAGAATTACAAAATATTTTCTACATTCCTTGAAAAATACTGTCAATCCTGGTTATGTGCCACATTCAAAGATACAGATATTTGTAGTTTGTAACAATAAAAATATAATGTGACACATAAGCGAGTGCGAATACTTAAGCGAGTGGTACTTAAAACAATAATTTTTATGTATTTCATAAAAAAAACAACCGTGAGGTGCAGCAAGATATAGACAGTTAAGAAGGATGATTTTCATTTAAGCGGAGTACTATTTAACCGGGATTCACTGTACACATAAATCAGAGAAATATTGAATATTTTCTTTGACACATTTCTTGACTTGAAAATTGACCAATAAACTATGTTGCCAATTTTATTCTAATATTTTTGAATACTTATATTTGCGGGGTTGTCGCTTTATCCTTCTCATACAAATATCAGAAATTGTTCAATTTATGATTTTTAGCTTTTGCCATCGTCGCGAGGAGACGCTTGTTGGCAAAGGCATGCTCGGGGAGATGTGATGGTATTTGTTTTTATGAATGAAGCAAGTTTGCCTGTTGAAAGTGCGCTTGCATTCATGAATGAAAATATTGTTGTTAGGTGTTTTTCTACAATTTTGGGCATCAACTGTTTGGCTGCCATATTTACATGTGACGCTGCTGACGCTATTTGAAACCATTGTTGTTTTTGTAGAACAATATTCGTAATTTTTGCTGGTGACATATTATATCTACATGTGAACGCATATAAGTATGTATGTTTTGTATGCATTATTTGTGGGGGAATGCCATACACACACATTTACATGTGTACGCATGTAAGTTTTTTTGTTTTTTTTTTTTTTGGTTTCGGAGGGGGAATCTTTCATAGATACTGATACTTAGTTGTATGCAGTATGTACGATTCGTACTGCTCGCTAAAGGTGCACCTCATTCGGGACCACGCCTAATAAGTAATATCTTACCATATTGGACTTGCGGAACAGTACGCCTACGTGCTAAACCCTTAACTCCGTCATCTGTAGCTTCATGGAAAGGTCCTGCGGGACCGCCGCTAGACATTACATCGCAGGACCAGCTTAGCCTATTGGCTCACGTCATTAGCTCGCTGTTTGCGGCTCTAGCTTCACTGCTTCTTTGGTGTTCGGCTATTCTCAGCTCTTGCAGTATCAGAGCTGTCGTCCTCTCCATGGCATACCATACTCGTCTTTTTTGCAGCATATGTTTCACTATGTTATCAGGTGTTACTCGGCCTGCCACTTCTATCTCCAGGGCCTGGCGCTCTGACGTAAATCTCGGACAGTAGAAAAATATGTGCTCCGCATTCTCACTACTGTTACCACAGAAAGAGCAAGTAACGCCATTGTCATGACCATACCTATGCAGGTACTCTCTGAAACATCCGTGTCCTGTCAGAAACTGCGTCATGTAAAAGTCTGTCTCGCCATGCTTTCGTTCCACCCATTCTTGTACTTTCCCGATTAAGCGGTGCGTCCATCTTCCCTTTGTTGCTGTGTCCCAGCGATTTTGCCACTCCTCCATGCTTTCTTATCTTTCCACTTTTCGCTCTGCCGTTGTCAGCTTTCTGCCTATACTTTTGCTTTTGTCATAGATCCGCTTCAGTTCTCGAGCCATTATATCTGGCGGCATTATCCCAGATATAATACTAGCGGCTTCATGAGATACTGTGCGGAATGCGCTAATAGTTCTGATTGCGCCTAGCCGAAACACTGATTATGCCATTCTTGCATAGGTTTTTTGCATAAGCGCTGGTACAGGTGCGGCGTACATTACATTTGACTGGCTAACCTTGGCCAAAAGTGCTCTGCTACTTTGTTTTGGACCTCCTATGTTGGCCATAATTCTGGTTAGGGCCGCATTTACTCGGGCAGCTTTTTTCGCAGGCTTTCTCAATGTGAGTTTTGTAGCTCAGTCTCGCGTCAATCATTACACCAAGGTACTTTAGTGCTGATTGTGTTGTAATGCTGTGTCCGTCAATGTTAAGGGTGGTATTCTTTAGTTTTTTTCTGCTCGTAATAAGCACTGCTTCCGTTTTTTGTTCCGCGAGTTGGAGTTTTGAACTGTTTAGCCAGAGTTTTATTTTTGATACCGTCTCACCACATATCCTCTGAATTTGGTGGAGTTCTTTGGCCACTATGGTTACCGCTATATCATCGGCGTATCCGATAATATGTACTTCCTTAGGCAGCGGGAGGCGTAGTATTCCATCATACAGGACATTCCATAAGAGTGGACCCAGTACGGAGCCTTGTGGTACACCACCAGTTACCGTGTACTCTTTTGGACCTTCGTCTGTGTCGTAGAGCAGTAGCCTTTCGGACAGATAGCTCTGTATGATCCTCAACAAGTAAGTTGGTATTTTTTTCGCCTGTAGCGCACGCAGTATGTGGGGCCAATACGCCGAATTAAATGCGTTTTTCACATCGAGCGTTACGACCGCACAGTATTGTTTATTGCCGTACATCTATCTTTCTCCTTCTATGGCCTTTTCCGCAATACCTGTGAGCTTCTTAATTGCGTCAACAGTTGAGCGTTTTTTGCGAAAGCCGTATTGGTTATCTGATAGGCTGCAGGCCTCCCCTTCCAGGTAACTTTCTAGTCGGACACAAATAATCCACTCCAGCATTTTTCCCATTGTGTCGATCATACAGAGTGGGCGGTAAGAGCTCGGTTCCCCTGCTGGTTTATTTGCTTTCTGCAATAGCACTAGACGTTGCCTTTTCCATATCTTGGGGAATATTCCGTCACGTAGGCAACGTGTAAATAGCTCCACGAATGGTTTGGGTTTATGTTTCGCTGTGAGTTTTAGGACCTTGTTCGGGATTCCATCCAGGCCTGGTGCTTTGGAGTTGCCGAACCGTTCAGCCGATTGTAGCACTTCGAGCACATTTACTGGTGCTGCATCTGTGGGCTCTGCTTTTTCGAGAGATAAGCTTCCACCTTCTTGGCTTTGCTTAGGAAATAGCGTCTCTACCACATTTCTTAGCAAAGAGGGACAGGTCGGTGCTTGCCCCTTGCCTCCTCCTATCCTTCCCATCACTATCTTGTACGCCTCTCCCCATGGGTTTTCATCTACTTTTTCGCATAACATCTTGAAGCAAGAAGTTTTGCTTGCCTTTATCGCTTTCTTGAGGGTCCTGCGCTTTTCTTTGAAAATTTTTCTCATCCTCGTACCATTGTCGCTGCCTATGCAGCGTTGAAATAGCCGCCTCGCTTTGTGGCACTCGCTTCTCAACAAAGCAATTTCGCTGTTCCACCAGTATACCGGCTTTCTATGGGCTGTTTGCTTCCTTCTGGACATAGCCGCATCACAGGCCTTGGATATGTGTTCCACCAGCAGTTTGGCTTGTAGTTCTACGTCAGTATCTTCCTTCAGGGTATCGTCCAGCATAAATTGGAAAAGTTCCTCGTCCAGTGTTTCGATCCTTCATCCTTTGGACTGCACTCTTTGGCGACAAGTGGTACTGCGTAGCCCTTGTGTGGGCTTACTAATATTTATTAATATAGCCTGATGATCACTCTGGGTATATATATCGCTTACCCGCCAGTTAGTTGATCGGATTAATCCTCTGCTAGCAAAGGATACGTCGATAATGGAGCCACGTCCATTCTTTTCGATGGTGTTCTTTGTTCCTGTATTCAACAGGACAGCGTCTAGCACCGCGAAGGCTTTAAGCAGTGCCCTTCCTCTCGGGTTAGTAGCTTTGCTTCCCCATTCTATCGCCCAGGCATTGAAGTCCCCGCAATTATGTTTTGGGTAGTTGTCATTGCATCCTTCACAAGTTCGTCAAGTATTTTTTCATATTCGTCAAGTGAGATACTTCGCGGTATATAGCAGCTGTAGAAGTTGATCCCATGTATTTTCGCTCTGGCGAAGTAAGCCCTTTCAGTTAATGGTTTGTGCTGGAACATTTTGTCTCCACATGCCCATATTGCTACCTTTTTTGTGGTATCTGAGATCCACTTGTCAGTCGTTTTGTTTTTGTATTGTTCACAAATTATTGCTACGTCAATACTGTATTCGTGTACCGTTTGCGTTAATAGCTCCTGAGCCGCCTCACAGTGGTTCAGGTTTATTTGCAGGATCTTCACCTTATGTTTTTACTGCACGCTGCTATGTAAATGGGACATTTTCGGCTCCCTATTTGGTGTTCGGTGTTCGCTTTTCCATTCTTTTTGCACGCAATGCAGAACGGGTTATTAGTGCAGGATTTCGCAAAGTGACCCTCTTCTCCGCACTTAATACAGCACTTGCTCCTGTCTTCCAAGTTGCTGCACGCCCTCGCCACATGTCCATATTCGAGACACCTAAAGCACTTCTTCAGTTGAGCTTTCTCCCTTATCCTGCAGATTGTCCAGCCGATCTTAATCTTCTGGGCCTGTAGCAGATATTTTGCTTCTTGCGCAGGAAGACTTATCACTGCTATCTGGGTGCCCGCGAAGGCCGCTCTGATGGTTTTAATTCCTGATACACTGAAGAGGCCAAGTTCTTTAATTTCGGATCGTATTGCTTCCGCTATGTCATCTTTTGTGGTAATATCGTCTAAGTCCCGCAACTCCACTGTAGTTTCTTGCTTCAATGTTTTGATTTGTGCCTGGTCGCCCAATATTCTGCTTATCTCTTCTTTGTATGATTCAGTGCTTCCTGTTTGCTCCTTCTTTAGTTCAAGTAGAATCTCTCCCTTGGCTGTCTTTTTTACTCTCGTCACATTTTTTCCAAGTTCTTGCAGTGTCCCATTTGTTTTGACTGTTAGAAGTATGTCTGCGTATGTCATTTCACCAACTTTTGCAATGACGATAGCATCAGGTCGGAGGCGTTGAGTCGTGTTTGCATTCTTCTTAACTTCTTCTTACTTTTCTTCTCGAGACTCCGTGACATTTGCGTGACCTATCATCGATGACACTTTCAGATTGCACGTTCTATGTAGCACCGTTCTCATCGATAGCCAGCTCATCGTTCTCGAAGCACGTTTCATCGATAGCACGCATGTAAGTATGTATGATGCTATTTGAAACAAAACGAGCGACATATTTACATGTGTACGCATATTTGCATGTTGGTTTGTGCATACATTTAGGCTGTTCACGGTAAGATGGTTATCGGGTTATGTGCTTATTAGTATTAAGATAGTACATGAATTTGTTTGCTTATTTTTACACAAACAGCTGTTCATTGTTTACAATTTTAGTTCAGTGAAATTCCAACTTATAAAATGCCTAAGCAAAGTTTAAAAAGCAAAATAATCGAATTTAAAATAAGTTCAGGAAATGGACTTTATATAAGGTATGTGCTTATTAAATAATCCGAATTTTAAGGGTTCAAAAAAGTCTTTGTATAAAATTTGCAGACATCTTGCGCCCTGAACAGTGTCATAATGCAATGGATGAAGTACTAGATGAACTGCTAGAGGATATAACTTTAATCATCTGCAGTAGACGGGGAGATGAACTACATGTTCCAAAATCTATTCATTGGCGAGAAAATGTTCTGTGTTGCTTTGACGATGGAAGATTTTTACAAATGCTGCGCGTCAGCAAATGACAATTCTCCTAGAAATATTTTCTAATGATATGAACTTTACTAATTCAAGTTTACAAATACCTGTAGATTTGCAACTCGCAATCGTATTGCTCCGATTAGGTTCATCGGGTGAAAGTGCTTCTGTACGTAAAATCGCTACAACTTTTGGTGTGGGAGATGGAGGTACATTGACCAATATCACCAAAAGAGTTTTTTCGGCAATTTTGAATAAACTACCTCATTGCAGAATTGTATTGCAGAAGTCTAAGTGTACGGTCAACAATCGAGTGTGCTCCTCAATTTGTGTTAACTTACGTGAATTCCAGGCTGTGAAAGCTTACAGGCAGATTCGCTTGGAGATCCTCATCATCGTTGGCACCTCGCGCACAACAATTTGCTTGGAGCGTTGGTGTTTGGAATCCATAAATATTTGATTGTAAAATCTTAGAATTATAAAACAAAAAAAAAAAAAAACACTCAATTATTTTTTGCGGTCACACGGCGAATCATCTGTCTACGCAGAGTTGTAAGTGGTCAGGATCATTTCTACACCCACAGTCGGTAAAGCAGTTGATAAGGCAGTTCATATAACTTAACGTTAAACGTTAAACATAAAGAAACACTTACGTGTTAAAAAAAAAAATAAAATAAAATAAAATAAAAAAATAAATAAAAAATAAATAAAAATAAATAACTAAAAATATTAAAAATATATATATAAAAAATAATAATAATAAACAAATAAATAATAACTATAAAAAAAAAAAATTAAATGATTCAATGATCATGAGCCAAAGCGATATCCGTGCCCAGAGACAACGCGAACAAGATGCACGCCGGCTCTCCGTCCAGCGCAACAATGCATACTTTTCGATCAGGTCTCAGAGTGACAGTGAAAGCGCAACATCAAACTCATCGTCCACGCTTCAACCCCCTCCAAATTTAAAAGTCCGATCTTGTTCAATGTCAACGATTCGAACGCCAGAGCTCGTTATGGCTGATGTTCTACAAGTTGAGGTCGGTGCATGCTCTGACTCCGGCAACAAAGCGCAAGATAAGAAAACCCAAACACCTAAAAAAGTGGCTATACAAACCGGAATGGATCGGTACATTACCATTAAGCGTAAGCTTAGTCCGCAAAACTCAACAAACGCTAAGCAAAAAATAATCCGAGGAAATGCATCTGAGCCATTAAGCACAAATCGATTTGCGCTTTTAAGTGACAACGTTGACGGTGAGAGTAACAAAACTCCTGAAAGTCCTACAAAATTCACCAAACCTCCGCCAATATACGTAAGAGAGGAAAACTCTGGCGCTCTCGTTAAAATATTTACTGAACTTATCGGCAATAATAACTTTCATATAGTTCCGCTGTCGAAGGGAAACATTCGAAAACGAAAGTGCAAATATACTCCGAACATAACTTTCGTACATTGTCAAAATACCTAAATGAGAAAAAGATTAAATTCTACACTTATCAACTTAAAAGTGCGAGAGGCCTGCAAGTTGTTATTAAAGGTATTGAGCCAAGTGTAGAACCCATGGAAATTCACGAAGCACTTAAGGATCACGGTTTTAACCCCAAAAATGTTGCAAATATTTTTAATGAAAAGAAAATCCCACAGCCTATGTTCAAAGTTGAGTTAGAACCAGAAAACAAACAACTTGGAAAAATTGTGTGCATCCCATTTACAAACTGCAATATTTGCTACATCGTAGGATCACGGTGGAGGAACCGCATAAAAGAAACGGCCCTGTACAATGCACCAATTGCCAAGAGTATGGTCACACCAGGTCTTACTGCACATTTCGCGCAGTATGTGTAGCTTGTGGAGAGTTGCATGATTCTGCCACCTGCACGTCAAACAAAAAAGACCCAAATGCAAAAAAGTGTGGAAACTGCGGTGGAAACCACACAGCAAACTACAGAGGATGTCCAATCTACAAGGAGCTTAAAACTCGGATCAACCAACGCGTAGTCTCCGAACGCAATCATAATGTACCGAACGTTGTATCCTCCAATATGAATCCGCTGACAGCTCCATCAAAAACCGTCACGGGCGTATCGTTTGCAAACGTCCTAAAATCAGGCCTAGGAAAACCCATAACTACAGCAACAGCGAGTCTTATTGAGCCGCAAGTCAATCGAATATCGAAGCAATGATAGCGTCAATGCAAAATAGCATGATGAACTTTATAACATTCATGCAGAACACAATGCAAGAACTCATGCGAAATCAAAACACATTGCTGCAACTGCTTGCTAACCAAAGTTCAAAATAATGGGCTCGCTTAAAATTGTTTTATGGAATGCAAATGGTATACCTCGCCATAAACTGGAGCTGGCAAAATTTCTCAACGACAAGGAAATAGACATAATGCTTCTTGCAGAAATTCACCTAACCAATAAATACAACTTTAATGTATCGGGATATACCTTCTATTGTACGAATTATCCAGATGGAAAGGCGCATGGTGGAACTGGTATCTTAATCAGAAGTCGCATTAAACACCATTCTTTAACTGGAACTGCTGAAAATTATCTGCAAGCAACATCAATATGCGTACAGACAAAGCAAGGAGATATTACTTTGTCCGCCGTTTATTGTCCCCCACGTTTCCCGATTACAGAAAAGCAATTTATAGATTTCTTCAGCTCGCTGGGAGAGTGCTTTCTTGCTGCAGGTGATTATAACGCGAAACACCCTCACTGGGGTTCCCGGTTATGTAATCCTAAAGGCAAGCAATTATATAACGCCCTTATATGTAAAAGAAACAAACTGGACTACGTATCTCCTGGAAAGCCTACATATTGGCCGATAGACCCGAATAAGCTGCCAGATTTAATTGACTTCGCAGTAACTAGGAAAATTCCTCTCAGCCTTCTTACTGCAGAAACAAGAGCAGACCTCTCATCAGACCACTCACCAGTTCTCTTCACTTTGCGGCATCAGTCACACTATAAAGAGCTACCTTATATGCTCACGTCAAAAGCTACAAACTGGTTAAAGTACAAAAAATACATCAGCATACACATAGAACTCGAACCAAAGTTAGATACACCGGTCGATATTGAAAATACCATCGCAGCATTCGAATCAACCATTATAACAGCCGCCAAAATTTCAACTCCTCAAAAAGGTTACCTGGAAAACAAAAAGCATAGCTTAACTAATAGGGAAATTGAAATACTCATATTACAAAAACGACGCCTACGAAGGGAGTGGCAGGTTCATAGATCACCAGCCTCAAAACAACTGTTGAAAGCGGCCACACATGCACTGACGAGAGCCCTCAGAAGTGAGGAACAGCGTGCGCAGTACCAATATATTCAAAAGCTGTCACCGACTAGTACAAAGCACCCATTGTGGAAAGCACATCAAACTCTAAGTGCGCCAATAGAGTGTGAAATGCCAATACGTGACAATAATGGCAAATGGGCTCGGAGTGACGCAGAAAAGTCAGCAACTTTCGCTGCTCATCTAAAAAATGTCTTCCAGCCAAACCCAGAAACTAATGACTTTACACTTCCAACCGTACCCTATTTGATGGAATCTGAGCTAGTGAAATTCGTACCTGAAGAGATATCAAACATAATTATGGAGAAATTAAATCCAAGAAAAGCTCCTGGGCACGACTTAATTACTCCAAAAATGATTATTGAGCTACCAAATTGTGCTATAATCTGTATCTGTATGTTTTTCAATGCAATCACAAAACAAGCTCACTTTCCTCAACAATGGAAAAAGTCAACTATAGTGATGATACCTAAGCCTGGAAAGGACAAAACGCAGCCATCCTCCTATAGGCCCATCAGCTTGTTATCGTGCATGTCGAAATTATTTGAAAGACTTCTTATGCTCCGCATTAAGCCACATCTTGAAACCCACAACATAATACCATCTCACCAATTTGGCTTCAGGGAAAAGCATGGAACGATCGAGCAAGTACATAGGATCACATCTGAAATTCGAACAGCTTTTGAAAAAGGGGAATATTGTTCTGCAATATTTCTTGATGTCGCGCAGGCTTTTGATCGAGTATGGTTAGATGGTCTTATGTACAAAATAAAAACGCTACTCCCGCAAAACACCCACGAACTGTTTAAGTCCTACCTTTATGATCGAAATTTTGTAGTTCGATGTAACACCACTACATCTGAAGCCCAAACGATTGAAGCTGGTGCACCACAAGGCAGTGTTCTTGGCCCAATGCTATATGTTTTATACACTTCAGATATCCCAGTAAGCGACCGCTTGACTATGTCTACTTTTGCCGATGACACTGCAATAATCAGCCGCTCCAAGTGCCCAATTTATGCAAATGCGCTGCTAGGAAATCATATCGTAGCTGTGGCCAACTGGCTCGCAAACTGGAGGATAAAGGTTAACGAGCAAAAATGTAAGCACGTTACTTTTACCCTAAACAACGTACAAATACCACAAAGCAATCATGTTACTTACCTAGGGGTCCATCTGGATAGGCGACTTACTTGGCGAACCCACATAGAGGCTAAAAGGACTTACCTTAAGTTAAAGGCACGTTCTTTGCATTGGCTTATTAACTGTCGCTCAGCCTTGAGTCTGGAGTATAAAATCATTATATACAACACTGTTTTAAAACCAATCTGGACCTATGGGTGTGAGCTGTGGGGCAACGCGAGTAGCAGCAACATCGAAATTCTTCGTCGTGCGCAATCAAAAATTCTTCGTACAATTACCGGAGCACCGTGGTATATCCGAAATGAGAACATCCAACCCGACTTAAGAATTCCAGACGTGCGAACTGAAAAAGAGCAACGAAGCGGGAAGTATGCATTGAAACTTTCGGTTCACCCAAACCAACTAGCAAGATCGCTATTGCGTGTGAACAGGAGCTCAAGATTACGTAGAAACGACTTACCAGCCCAGACGCGATATATCTTAGGCCCAATTTAAAAAAGTAATCACCCATGTAGGGTGTAAATTAAGTGAGTAGTTTAAGATTCGAAAACTTAGTGTTAGGCTCTTAAGTAGGGTAGATTCAATAAATAATAGGAACGTTAATAAAAAAAAAAAAAAAAAAAAAAAAAAAAAAAAAAAAAAAAAATTCATTGGCCTGGACCGGCAGAGCGCCGGTTTCCCAAACATTCTTCGAATTACCATATTGCATTGGTTACATTGACGGTAGCGAGATTAAACTGGCCGAAAAGCCGAATAAAAATCATGAGGTGTATTTTTCTCGGCAAAGAATATACTCTATCAAATTGCAAGTCGTATGTGACCATAAGTTACGCATATTACATGCAGAAGTGGGCAATCCCGGAAGCTACCACGATTCTAAAGTGTTTAGGAAATCTCATATTGGAAGAAACACAACTAGCTTATTTAGTGGAGAAGAGTGGATTGCAGGTGATTCTGCGTATAAGTTGACAAAACATTTAATAACACCATACCGAAGCAATTCTTTTTTAGCAGACTCTGAAAGACAAGCTAAATTCAACAAAGTACACAGCCAGTATCGAGTCGAAAATTGTTTCGGTATTCTTAAAGAAAAGTTTTGTAGTTTGAAACAAATGCGGATAAAAATAAAAGACCAGGGGAGTCAAACATTTTCTAATAAATGGGTACTTGTCTGCTGTGTGCTGCACAACATACTCTTGAAAGGGCGAGATTCTTCACACTTTGAAAGGCAAAGTGTCGAAGCCCAATACCAATATGATGGAGATGCTATTGTTGCACCTACCCCCGAACTAAAAAGACAAGCACTATACAATTTAATTTTTCAATAAAAATTCATATTTTTGTTTTAATAACAAGTAACTGATATTTATTTATTTGTTTATTGATTATTATATTATATAATATTATTATTATTATTACTTTTATATTTCATTTCTATTTCCAATTTTCTTATTCTTTCATTTTGCTCCAACTCCATTTTTTTGAGTTAGAAATCGTATTCAATCTTTTTCTTTTCATTTTTGTTGGCTTCAACTTCTATCATCCAATTGAATTTTTCAATTTCAAATTGAAGCTGCTTTTCGCGAAAACTCATTCTTTCTGATTCTAATGTTGCCAGTTTATCTATGGCAGTGTTTTGCTCTTTGGCCTTAATTTTTTTTACGAAAGGGCTGGCCGCAGATGAGCCAGATGCCAATTCAGATACGAGGATATCATTGTCTTCCTGTGCTTCGGGTTCGGGGTCTTCCAAAACATCCACAACATTTTCTTCAGTGTCGAGTTCCATTGCAGAGGAACTCATTACCACCACCTCAGCTTCCCTCTCCGTAGCAAAAATGTCCGCTAATTGCTTGTAATGCGGACAACTTTTAAGCACTTTATCTGTAATAAAGCAAATCAATTTAATTCCAAAGTTGACATTAAAATATATATAAAATCTACCCATCACAGTCAGCTCCACATCGCCATCCTCTACTCCAGCGCCCGTGGAATTTAGCCAGTGTTCTGCCGATTTCATTTGGCTTTTTAAGTAGCGAATCTTACATTTTAAGGTGTTCCACGTTCCTTCAATTTTTGTCACTGCAAGCAACTGAGTGTAGTAAATTTTCGCTGTTGGTTTCTGAAATTAAAGGAGATGTAATTAAATCAAAATAAATAACTAATGTGTCGCAAACTAACCTCGACGTTTCGGTGATCCTGCATATAGGACAGCACGGTTTTAATTTCGGCTTCCCTCCATTTTTTCACCTCTTTTTCTCGCCGGCGCTTTCGTATTTCTGTAGACACTAAAATTAGAGTATAAATAAATGACAAACAATGAATATTTATTTTGTACTTTATCTTTTTACTTACTTTGATGATTTTTGCTGATTTTTGATTCTTTTTGATGCTTTTTGTTCCGATTTTAATTTGCTGATTGTAGACAAAAACAGCTGTTAATAAGCAGATTTTCCAATAAGAAAATCTAAATGGAAATGCCATTCGCTTAGTTTTATTTATTTTTTGTGCTGCCATTTAGTAAAATTCCAACGACTTTCTAACACTGGAAATAAGCAAATAACCACATAATCTGTAAACAAGGGCCTAGATTGGTCAACTTTGGTTATTTTGTCATACCGCATTTTGTTGTTGTTCACTTAATCACATAACCACATAACCCGATAACCACCTTATCATGAACAGCCTAATTATTTGTTGGGCAATGACGTACACATATGCATATGTATGTACATATAGAGCAGTGCGCGCACACTTTTTACTGATAAATGATAATATAAACGTATAAAAATATAAGCAAAAGGCCAATATACGTCTCTAATAGCAATGTATATTTCTGAGCATAATTTTCATTAAATGCTCAGCATTAACACTGTTAACATTTCTTCTTCTGAGCTAGCTACGCTCATCGCATTTTGTTAGCTTTTGACAGTTCACACGCTTGTCCGTTGTTGGGCCTTCTCTATAAATATACGTTCTCTGCTATACGCAATAAAATTGTCGCGTACAAAATTTAATAGAAAATAAACATAATTTTTGTGCAGAGAAATGAGCCTCATAACATCGACAAAAAGATTACATACCAAATTTTTATTGTTCAGGATTAAAAAAAATTAGAATTAATATGGGATTCAGATTTCAGTATTATCGCTAGTGGGCGC
Organism: Bactrocera correcta; assembly: GCA_027475135.1. Taxonomy (NCBI): domain Eukaryota; kingdom Metazoa; phylum Arthropoda; class Insecta; order Diptera; family Tephritidae; genus Bactrocera; species Bactrocera correcta. Next base: position 79,963,761 of record CM050326.1, read on the forward strand.
TGAAAGCGCGTAGTTCTAGTTTTATTCGTCGCATCGGGTCATGCTATACCTTCTTGGAAAGCTCATTTCACGCGCTAACACGTGTTTGATTGATTGTCGTTTCTTTTAAGTCGTTCGTGAGTTATGGCGTCGCAAACATGGAGCAAAATAAAGAGCAAATACGGCATATTTTACAGTACTACTACGAAGGCAAAAATGCATCTTAAGCCGCCAATAAAATTTGTGCAGTTTATGGACCCGTTACAGTTTCCATTTCGACCGCACAACGATGGTTTTAACGTTTTCGTTCTGGTGTAGAGGTGGTCGAAGATGCGCCATCCTCCGGAAGGCTTGTCGTCAAAAATTGCGATAAAATCGCTGAATTGGTCGAAAGAGATCGGCATAGTAGTCATGTATGGGTGCCACACGAATTGATTCAATAAAAATACCGCAAAGCTTATAGGTTTCAAGATATTCCCGTTTAAAGTTGAAAATTTGCAATATTTTAATTACATATTTTCGATATATAAAATTAATTTTGAACTTATATTTTTCAATTTTATATACACTAACACATCACTTATTCATTTTTACACATTTATTTCACATAATATAGTGCAAAAGTAGCTTTTAATATACATTTAAATTATTGTTGAATTATGATTATTTAAGAATAGCAAATGAATTACAAACTGTCAAATAATCAGTGTTACCTTATCGACATCATTTGTAAAATAACTAAATGAAATAAAGGGAATAGATTATATCTCAAATACGAGAATCAATAACCTATAAAAAAAATAATTTTTTCGCTTAGAACTCCTTTTTGCGTGGGCAGCCTTCGGCTGCGCTTCAAAAAAAAATAACCCTGGTCGGACAAACTTCGTAATGTATCAAATTATTTTCGCGTTGAACTTCCTTTTTCGTAGACGGCCTTCGGCAGTGCTTCAAAAAAATTACCCTTGCTCCAACACCGGGTGTGTACATTTTTTTTTCTCCTGTAGAACTCATTGGCGGCCTTTATATTTTTTTTGTTTTAGTTTATAAAATATTTTAGTATGGTAACATTGATTATTTGACAGTTTGTAATTCATTTGCTATTCTTAAGTAATCATAATTCAACAATAATTTAAATGTGTATTAAAAGCTACTTTTGCACTATATTATGTAAAATAAATGTGTACAAATGAATAAGTGATGTGTTAGTGTATATAAAATTGAAAAATATAAGTTCAAAATTAATTTTATTTATAGAAAATATGTAATTAAATATTGCAAATTTTCAAATTTAATCGCGAATATCTCCCCATAACTATGTGTTTTAAAGTCTGAATAAGATTAAAGATGTCTCCACCCAATTCATTAGTTACCGAAGTGGAATTTGGGTGAAGCCTTTTCGCATAAAAATCCCTTCAGACACGGGTTGGAATCAATGTAAGCACGGATGAGGAGAATATAGAGCAGCCCAGTTGCTATTATTTGTTCTTAAGATAACAAAATTCATTTATTACTTATCCGTGCAAGGTTAGATCATCGAAATAACAGCGTTTGCGCAGACACAAATCGGGTCAATTCTGGTAATGTAGGAACGACTGTTGGGGAATTGATGGCAAAATTACCAATCTTTTGCGCCGCGTTTTGATAGTACGGGTGGATAGAGGAAGACATCCGGAATAAAAATATGTACGCACCTATAACCGCCTCAGACTTATAGTTTTCGAGATATATTTTACATTTTTTGTTTAATGTTTACACGCTGTGAAATATGTTTAGCTCAAATTGCACACATTCTTCAATGAATATGAATTATAATGTACACATTATCTAAAACTTGCATTTATTGTGTATTTTTTAAGAAAATAAATATACTTTAAAAGCTATTCTGCGCACCTACAGTTTCAAAAGAATTTTGTGTTTACATTTATGACAAATACCAATGTTGCCAATGTTTTGTGTCATGAAAATATAATCAAAAAGTTGGTTGTATATCATCTTTATTATTTTTTTGAACGCGGCCGAAGGTCCCCAGTGCGGAAGAAAGTTCGACACAAAAGAACTATGAACATCCCGGTGTTGGGCCGACCAGAGTTTTCGTTTAAAGCGCGGCCGAAGCTCGACGGTGCAGAAAGGAGTTAGACACAAAAGAACTATGAACATCCCGGTGTTGAAGCGACCAGGATTATATTTTTAAAACGCAAACGAAAGCCGCCAGTGCGGAAAGAAACTCGACACAAAATAACTATGAAAACACCGGTGATGAATCGACCAGAATTATCTTTTTGAAGTGCGGACCGACAGGTTTTTTTTTGAAGTCAGTGTAATAATAATATATTAAATAATATATGATTTACAATATATACGAATGAACCAAAATCACTTGGAATTATTTATATAGAAAACAGAAAAATTCTTGATTATTTTTTCACAATATAATATGTGTCAACATTGGTATTTGTCATGAATGTAAACTAGGAGTCTGAATTTCTAATATGCATTGTTGGACTTTAAATACATATACATATGTGAAAAACTATAAAACTATAAGTCTGAGGCGCATCACATCGTGGCCCCAAGAGAATCGAAAGAGAATAAAGCGCCAGTCAGACGACATGGTATAGCCAGCGTAACTGCTGTCTCTTAAGGGGTCAGTAAGGTAATCTGGCCTGTTTTTTTTTACATTTTTTTCCATAGAAGTTTTTATTTTAAAATATAACTTTTTCACGTATCATGAGGTACATATATCGTGGAGTATAAGTATAAACAAATTTTTTCGGAATTTTCTGATGATATCTGTCGGAGAAATGGTGAATGAGATGCGTTTTTTTCATTAGCGGACACGATTTCTCATGTTTGAATCATCCGATACACAAAACCCAATTTATTCTTAAAAAGTACGTGAATGGTTATAGTAGGGACGATCATGAAAAAATGTTGATAAATAGAAAATTAATTAACGTTTTTTAAATTTTCCCCCATGTTTTTTTACATAAATTTTCTTATAACATTGTCAATAAATTATAAAAAATATAGGGACGATAGCCAGACGTTTTGTGAGCATTAAAAAAAAATTAAGCAAATCGGGTGAGTAGCTCGAGCGGAATCATATCCGCAAGTTTAAAAAAGTGTGTTTTGAGAAAAACGCTTTTAAAGTTTGAGGCGTGCACTTCGAGCGCTCCGAACGTCGAACGGTATTACTATTTTTGCTCCTTTTTCGAAACCTTCCAATGGTAAAGTGGGTATCTACATTAATTATAAGGATATAGGAAACCAGAAAATGCAAAAAAAAAAAAAAACAAACAAACAAAAAATAAGATTACCCTACTGATTTGATTTATTGAACTATGTTAATGTCTTCGTATAACTCAACACGCAAAGGACCATATATCTTCCGCAAAACCTTTCTCTCGAAATCTAGCAACGTCGACCTATCAGATGTCATCGTCCATTCCTTCATGTAGCAGGATGCCAATAATGGGTGAGTTGATTGATTGATAAACGAGGAATGCTTCGCGACCTTAGGTCTTTTGTGCCCTTTTCTAAATCACAAAGACTCCGATTGATCCTTATTCGGAAACATGGATCCATGGGCCTTTAACGTGCGTCTGCAGACTGCTGTGCTGTCAGTTAGCACGTATTCTGGTGTTTCAAGCTCCCTGTCGCAGAACCGGTAATTTACGCAAGAAGCAAGGCCAATGTTGTGTAAATGCTTCTGCACCAGCAGCAATTTGCTTTCATAGGATAAGATCGTTTTGAGTGCCACTTGACTATCGCTAAGTACGGTTATACGTTCGTGGTTATAGTTGCGTTTGAGGTTTATATCTATGCACCGACTTATGGCAAATACTTCTGCCTAAAATGCTCGGGAAACTTCTCATAGGTATGGAGACATTGGTGCATGGTCCTGCACCGATTTCCTCCAACGTTTTTGAGCCGTCAGTGTACCACTTGATCGTATTATCCCTAAGTAGCAGCTCGAGAGTGGAATCAGCCCATTCGGTTTGCTGCCTTGGGAGAAAGGCCAATGGCATAATACCACTTAACTCTTTCATCTGCTGTCACGAGGTACCTTACCTCTGCCACACATTTCCACTATCATTTGTAGAAGTATGTGCTTGGCTACCTGACCGATCACTAGATGAAACGGTGTGAGCTCTGGCATGACTTCAAGTGCTGCCGTCGAACAAGTGCGCACTGCACCCGACATGCAGATATATGCAAGTTGTTGCAGCTGCGACCTTCTGAAGTCGATTGTACATCATTAGTGCTTTAGTCGTTCTGATCAAGTTCAGATATTTGACGATGTTAGTCATCTCTACCTATTTGCCTCCTTAGTCTAAGGTTCCTGAGGACGGGCTGTGACCTCGTGAACGGGACGATAGTCGTCTTAGAGGGGTTGTTGTTCAACTCAACCCCACTACACCACCCTTTAGATAGGTTTAAACCCCTTTGTACTAAGTCCCAGAGAATGTCCTAGAATTTGGCACTAGCTATAATAACAATGTCGTACATACATATATCTTTGACAACGGATTCCATTGATAGTTTTCAAAACGAGTAGTTCGTCCATGACAAGGCTCCATAACAAGGGGCAGCCTCTTGTAGTGCCGAGAAGGATTCTGATATCCCCTTCTGTCATCTCAGCTATTTTGGTGTGCAGTACAGCTTCTATCCATCTGCGCACCGGTGCTCTCTCATTCCTTTTCTCCAGAGCTCTGGCTACGCTCTTGTGAAAATCCCTTCGATGTCTAGGAAGGTGCAAAGCATCACTTCCCTATCTTTCAGGCTATCTCTCATCAGTCGAACAAATATGGCAGAACACCTGCCCTCCCTGCTGTAAGATGGAAAGGTACCGTACACTCCTGGATACTTGAAGCCATAGCCCACTTGATTGAGTCCGCAGGAAACAATTACCTTGCGATCACCCAATCTATCCGAGATGGCTTGTTTTCGTCTATTGGTGGCCACTGGTCCTCCCGCAGAAGTGCCGTAGCTCTTCCGTGCTGGTCGTAAACGTCCCATCGCATCTTTTGTTCGCTAATGGCTGGTCCTCCTTCCCGCCGTCGCCTGCGCTGCCAATCATCGGCCCCTTCAGAAGTTCCTGCGTGGAGTGTAGCTCTTCTCCTTGATCGAACGTCCTGGGGTCAGGGACTTCCAGCGTCACATCCTGCTCTGAGGTGCTAACTGTTGAGTGGCAATCTCATCCACCAGCATCATCTCTCTCCGCTCTCGGTGCCCGTTTTAGGATTGTAAGGCCTCAAGACCACCGAGTTGAACCTGTAGGTCAGACGGAAGCTTGGTCTCCCAACGTACTTGTACGATTCGTCGTCGATGCAGAGGTTTAGTATCCATCCGGTCTCCAGGCAGAGGAGGCCAAGTTCTGATTTTTAATCAGCAAGAAAGTAAACTCATATGGCTTGCCTGCTCACCTAGCGCATTTCTCATATCTAGCAATACTTTATAGCGTTAATTTTTGCGACCTCGATTTTTTTATTTAGAAATAAGTATCTTGTTATTTATCAAAAATATTAAAAATTTAAAACAAAACATACTAAGTTGTAGACTAGTCTTGAGTTCTAAATATAAGAGAATGACACTATGAAAAATTTATATTTTATATACATATAAATATTAGAGTTTTTTCCTTTGTTTATTTATCTCTGCAGCTTGTTTTATTTTCCCAAGCATTTTCGACAGGCTCGGAGAAGTGGGCTTCAAATTTTCACACTCTACGATCAATAAGGCCTTATACCCAATATTAAGGATTAGGCAGGGCACACTTAGGTTTAGTCGCCAGGTATGCTTACGTCCAACCATATCTTGCGAAACAAGCTGAGCATGCACATTATCAGTTCTTCGTCGCCGCATTTGAATGGCTCAGCCGGTAATCCATCGGTCCCTGCCGCCTTGTTGTTCTTCAGGTGGGTAACTGCTATTCGAACCTATGATGATGAGGGACAATGGACCTCAACCCATTTGGTTTCGGTAAAATCGTTAAGCACAATTTTTACAACGTGGCGAGAGCTGTCGTTATAAGCCCACTCAAGCTGCTCATAAAAGGCATCTTTGGTCATATCGGCCTTCTCATCCCATTGGGGCGTGGGCGCAAATTAGTGTTATATTTAAAATAATTGCTCTGATGCGGATTGTTGCTAGACGCTCATTCCATGACTTAGTCTTTCTCCCACCACAAGTCCCACACCGAATTTGCGCTTTTTTATGGCTGCTGTAGTATATGTCTCCGTCTTTGTCCCGTCTATCGCTTTCTTGGATGGCGGTGATATAAGCCTTTACTTTTACAAGGACATCAACCAGCTGGCCATCGGTACCTTCCTAATTTATAGACCGAACGTTCTAGATGCTTGCCCTTAAATCATAATCCTGTAATTAGACTTCAGCGAACCCTTAACTCCAATATGTTGGAGAGTCAACGCTAAATCTTTCTCTTTTTTAGCCGTCACATCAGGCTCCACACGATTACCGCGTCTTACACAAGAGTTACTCCCATTTCTAGGGTGCGAGGCGAGAACGCAAGAGTAGGAATTAATTCAACTCTCCTAAACATAATTATTTTTAATTGTATGAATGGAAATTCTTTTGATTATCTTTGGGTTCATTTAACAATTTTTTAAAAAATGCTGTTTTATATTTTTATTAATGCCTCGTAAATCTAAACTCAACTTTATCTGCTTTTTCAAATATACAGTTTTTGTTTTGGAAGCTTTCGCACTTCTGCCAGGAGCATTGGTAGCTGAAAGCTATGCACGCAATCATATCGGTTGCAGACTTTTTGATAGCTCGGATGTTCATTGGAGATCCAGATCAACTATCATAATAACCACTGTTTCTACCAATCCATGGTTTTAGCCAACGGTTGAAATTCTCCAAGTCGAGGAGCGTCTCGTATTACTTACGGTTAACATACTGAAACTGAATTTGATACCAAGGTATGAAGACACTAGCTTATTATCCATCCAAAGCAGACGCAGAAATTCATTTGAAATAGCGATCCGAATAGACACTCAGAGATTCTTATAAACTACGAACTGGATAGCCACCACAGAAATGAATGTGGAAAAGTGGTTCAAATAATTGCTGCAGCAATCATTGTGAAACTAAGACATATAATTACATTCTTTTTGGGAATCTCCGCATTTCGCAACAATGTGTAGGTTGCCTTATGTGTAAAAAAGTAATAACTAGGAATAACGTAATCATCATGTAGACTACCTTACCACCAATGTCATCCAAAATGCAAAGAAAATAGCCAGTACTTCATTGTAGTAACGTAGTACTTGAACAGGTCCCTATATTCATTACAACTTATTGGGATAGTTTATAAACCGAAATTGCGATCAAAAGCTCATAGGGATATCATAAATACATAAGTATAGTACATACGTACTGCTGTGTATATGAAAATAGTAGGACAACAGCTACTTGGCAAGTCAAATTATAGAAATGAAAAAATCCTGTTATATTTGTTTCAATTGTCTTTTTTATGACGTATTTTTATATTATCTAAAACAATAAGCTGTGTCGTTAAGGGACGATAAATGTAAAAAAATAAATAAATAAATGTATTTAATAAGTGGTTTACTAATTTTTTGTTAAATTTTTTTTTATGAAATCCAAGTGACTTTTCCATTTTTGTTTTCAATATAATTTTATTTATTTGATCTGCTCTTTTTAAAGCGTAACAATAAGTTATGAAATATTAAATCTATTTAAAAACTAGACATACTCAAGCAAGTGAATGAGCTGTTTTTGTGATACGTTGCTCCTTAATACGCAGATATATCTCTTCTTTTAAGGCATGTTTGATCGCAGGAATGTATCAAAGCATAGGCCAAAAGGATATTTTCATTACGCCTGTACTATGGTGAACACGTGATTGTTCTCAGCAATTTCGATTGGAACATTTGTATTGTATTAATATTAGTTGCACAGGTTGTACCCTACAGTTAAATGCCATACATCCAAATCGGCTCTATGACCGCATTATATAAAATCATTAGGGGGATTCTCTAGCTTTTGCAAAACCCTTGCACCGTGCACGATTTGCAGAATTTTCCTCTTGATGCAGCGGAATAAACACACGCAGAAAATTATCTGCAATGGCTGTATAATATGTCAGACCAAAACCCATGTTTATTTTCGTGCAATGACACGTAAAAGATAATTGCAACCCTGTTTTAGCTGTCATTTTACATAAAGACATATTTCGCCGCTAAATTGTTGAGGAAAGTAAGTTTTAAATAGATTTTATAATTTGTACTTAAATTATAAAAATGTCTTACAGTTTTTTGTTAAGAATGAATGCAGAAGCTGCGCTAATTCACAAAAGTCATTCTCATTAAATTGACCGAATCAGCCTTGCATATTTCGGTATAGGGTTTTTGCATCGTGCAATCTTGCAAGAGCAAGACAATCTCCTTTGTTTTCTAGGCTAAGTTTAAAGTTTTTATGTAAAATCCAAATTAAATTTGCAGCGCAAATCTTCATACATGTTTTTTTTCTAGAGATATGTTTTCTCCACGTGAGCCTTTTATCTGGGTGAATACTTAGATATTTTACTTCGTTCGCTTGGGGTACTAAAATATTGTTTATTTTTACTTCCGGGCACATTTTTGGTCTTAGCGAAAACGTAACATACTTACACTTCTGTTCATTCACATTTATACGCCAGTTCACTAGCCATTCTTCGCCAGAACTTAAATACTCCGCTAATATTTTTGATGCCAAAATGTGGCATTTTTTACGGCTCCTATAGTTGTGTCATCCGCAAAAGTTGAAGTTAATACATTGTTAGCTGTTGGAAGATATGATGTATGGAATTGGGCCTAAAACATTGCCCTGTGGTACACCAGCACTTATCTGTCTTTCATCAAATATGAAATCTCCAACTTTTACCATAAATTGTATATTTTTTAAGTAAGACTCCAAGGTTTTATACAATTCTAAAGATAGATTTTTTTTTTATCTTATATACAAGGCCTTTCTTGTCACAGCTTATCAACGCTGTGCCACATCTATAAATATAGCTGAATAGAACTCTCTGTACTCAAATGCTTACTTATTTCGTTAGTAATTCTATTTACTTGTTCTGTATATTCTATTAGTTTTCCCTGCACTCACCTTGTATTAAAAAAAAAATTCGCAACGAAAATCGAAATTAAAAAATGGGGCACGGAGCACGTCTGCGGTGTATCATATCGAAAACCAAAAAGAGTGTGGTGCCTTGTCAGTCGGTCACTTTTGTTCTTGTTTTTGTGTGGTGTCCTCATGGGTGTAGAATTCGTGATGTTGTGGTATTGTGTGCGTGTGATGTGGAATGTGATGATGATGTGGTGTGGAATGAAGATGTGGTATGGAATGATGATGTGGTGTATGTAATGTGTGTGGTTTGGGAGTGTAATATTGTGAGGGGGTTCTGAGACTCATTTAGCCATCCCGGCCCCCCTAGGCGACTGATTAGCCTAGGAGTCATTGCAGCTGTTGCAGTGTTGCCACGACGCTGCTAAGACTCGTGGATCGCCGTAGTTGGGGTCTAGGCTGTCGACGCCGAATAGGCATTCTACCCCGTTGATGCCCTCGCGTTACGGGTTGATGCCTTATTGCGTGGCTGCGAGGAATAGCTAGCCTATTATCGTCGCACATTGCGGTGCGACGTGTGATGCGGCCTGTTTCAGATTTGGCACAGACCCCTCTTATCACACTCTTGCAGTCTATGTGTCTGCGATAGGCAGTTCACACAATGACCATGTGCCTGGGCAACTTGCTGTCGTGGCAACGGTCGCATCCCTCTAAATATCCCACAACGGCGAAGGCGATGTGGACGTCGACGTAGGGGGCATCTTATGCGATGCCCGTCCGGTACCCGTGATGAGCGGTTGCCTGTTGCAGGTGCGGTTGCCGGCGCTGTTGCCGGTGTTGTTGCCGGTGCTGTTACAGGTGCTGTTGCCGGCGCTGTTGCAACGGTAGCTCGGGGCGGAGGGGCAGGCCCGATGCTTTGCACGCTGGTAACCGACCGAGCGGTTGGCGTGGCTAATACTGGCGTATCTATGTCCATGGTAATCTATACATAAAGGAGATTGTTAATTATAAATCTGTCCTACAATTAGATATGGGCAAACATGCCACGATATGTGGCAGGAATGGGTCGTTGTATTTATCGACCATTTTTTCTTAGTTTTCTTTGTTATTTTTTGTCGGTTTGTTGGTTTTTAACAGTTTATTATTGGCGTATTTCTTGTTTTCATTTGATAAGCTTCTTGGGTCGTGATAATATCGGTTTGTTTTTTGCGGTTTTCGGTCTCGCGATTATCGGAAGTTGGCAGAAAGCACAGCTTCACTAGCGGTTTGATTAGAATCCCGTTTTGCGTATGGAGATCAACGATTCGTTTGTGACCGTCGGAGCCGTGATGTAGCTTCTCTATACGGCCAAGGCACCACTCGGTAGGGGGAAGACAATCGTCATGGATGAGGACGCAATCTCCAAGTTTTGGGGCTTGTTCAGGAGTGTTCCAACGATATATTTTGTGGAGATCCTTTATGTATTCTTTCCATCGACGGCTGAAGTTATGATGGAGAATTTTAATCCTTTCCCATTGATTTAATAGGGATAGCGACTCCACGCCTGGCTCAGGAATGGCCAGAATGGGTGCTCCTTTTAGAAAATGCCCTGGAGTTAAGGCGGTGAAATCTGAGGGGTCTTGCGAGAGTACTGTGAGTGGCCGTGAATTGAGAACGGCTTCAATTCGATTTAATAACGTCGTGAACTCTGCGTAATTGAATTTATAATTTCTAGCTACCAGTTTGAAATGGGATTTGGAGCTTTTTACAGCTGATTCCCATAAGCCGCCCATATGAGGAGCGCTGGGGGGTATAAATTGCCAATTGATACCTTGAGGGTCGTACTTTTCTACGATGTCGGGTGACTCTTATTTTAGGAAATCCACAAATTGCTTTTCTGTGGCTCGTTGAGCTCCAACGAAAGTTTTGCCATTATCGCTCATGATTTTTGATGGATAGCCACGTCGAGCGACGAAACGAGCAAATGCCGCGAGAAAAGCCTCCGTCGTCAGATTACTACATAGCTCAAGATGTACTGCCTTTGTCGTGAAACATACAAAGACAGCCACATAGTCTTTCATGAGAGTGGGAGACTTTAACATGGACGTCTTTACCTGGAAAGGCCCAGCAAAATCAATACCTGTTGTGGTGAAAGGCAGAGCGAAATTGCAGCGTTCAGGTGGAAGTGCTGCCATAATCTGCGTTCGCATCTTTTATTTGTGCATAGTGCAAATCTTGCATGTGAAGATGCACTTCTTGATTTGCGACTTAAGGGGCTATACCAGTGTGACTCTTTCAAAAAAATTTTTTTTTTGCTTTTTCGATAGTTTATATATATATTCAAAAATATTGTGTGAAAACGGAAAGGTCGTATCTTGAATAGTTTTTCAATGGCAGCGTTCTAAACAGCGACCGTTCAGAGGTGCAAACATATATAAGTGAAACTTTAAACGCGTTTTTCTCGAAACGACATTTGTCAAAATTGCTGACATCATAACTAAACGAAAAATTGACCGCTCGACTTCAAATTAAAACTGGGTATAGTTGAATACGATTTTTTTGATTGGTTGAAAATTTGTCAATTTGGCATTAAAAAAAACGACCATTTTTTTCGTAAAAAAAGGGGTTTTTATTTTAAATTTCGCCATTTTCTTAATTTTTGAAATTTTTCAAGGATCGTATTTCATAGTATAGGAAATATATTTAAGTTTAAAAAACATTTTGAATTTTTTTTTCACCTACTCATTCGACTGGAATCATGGCAGCAGTTGAGGCACTTTTTTTTCGGCACTTCCGCAGATAACACATAACTCCGTTATTTTTCAATATTTTTGTAAAAAAAAAAATTTATTATAGCTAAAAATATACTTTATTTTGTTCATAGAACGTCGAAACATTCAATCTAGTATTTTCTTTTAAAAAAATTCACGAAAAACGCCAAATTTTTCATCTCCTTGAAAGTACTCCCCTCCCGATGCAATGAACTTATGCCAACGGATTTTCCAATCTTCGAAACACTGGTTGTAGTCACTTTCCGGGATGGCCTTCAGTTCCGTCTTCGCTGCGGCTTCAATCTCTATCGTATAAAAAGGGTATCCCCGGAGCGGTCTTTTGAGCTTGGTGAACAGCCAGAAGTCGCATGGCGCCAGATCAAGTGAATACGGTGGTTGCGGAACGATATGAGTTGAGTTTTTGGCGAAATGATCACGAATTACGAGAGCAGTATGGGAAGAAGAATTGTCTTTCCATAACTCCGGCTTTTTTCAAATAATATTCCTTGTTGACTGTTTGACCGGTTGGAAGAAATTCATAATGCACAACACCAAGATTTTCGAAGAAAACAGTCAACATAACCTTGATTTTTGAACGACTTTGGCGCGATTTTTTAGGTCTCGTCTCTCTTTTGCCACGATATTCGCTCGATTGATCGGTTGTTTCGGGGTCGTAAGCATAGATCCAAGTCTCATCGCCAGTTATAATGCATTTCATGATACCCTGGTAGTCGGAAAGCATCGTTTCACACACTTCAACGCGACGCCTTTTTTCCAAAAAAATCAATGTTTTCGGTACCAGTCGCGATTTGACGCGCTTGAGACCCAAAACATCCTTCAAAATGGTATTGGCTGAGCCTTTCGATATGGCAACTTCATCAGCAAGGTCTCTAATTGTTAATCGACGGTTTTTCAACACCAAATCTTTGATTTGTTGAACGTGAGCTTCGTCGGTTGAGGTTGATGGTCGCCCTGGACGCTCTTCGTCTTCGACACGTTCACGGCCGGCTTGGAACTCACTATACCACTTGTAAACATTTTTTTAGACATAGCCTCATCACCAAAGGCTTTCTGCACTATCCTCAACGTATCCGCAGCAGAAAATTGATTCCGTAAACAAAATTTAATGCAAATTCTTTGCTCAACAAATTTCGACATCGCAAAAAACGAAAACCTCACTTTTAGCAGCTCACAAAACGACACGTATCTCAAACACTAATGAATATTTTTACATGAAATTTGACATAAATGTGACTGACAGTACTACCAACCTAAAAAAAATAATTCTCCAAATCCTTCAACGCGGCAAGTTTAAATTCAAATCACCTTATTTTTTGGGCACAGTAGTATATCGCGGCTGAAGTAGCACTCTTGTGTATATGCTATTAGTTTTTTTTTTGTATATAGTAGGGGGACGCATCGAAAGCCGAAGTGCGTAACTTTAATCCGCTAAACCTAACCTACTCCCACCTCAAGACTCTCCCACGGAACCACCGGTTAAGTATTACTTCGTGGGAGGGAAAAGTCTCAGTTTTGTCATTATGGATGCTGACGCTTCGCTGACAGCTTTCCATTTATCGGTCGACTGACACATGAGTGTCGTTAAATTATCGACTGTAAAACTACCACCGAGTGTGGTTTTTAGTTTTTCCCTTGTATTTGAAAATCTAGGGCAATAAAATAGTACATGTTCAGAGTCTTCTATATGCTCTGTACACGTCGGACAGTTCGGACTACTGTCATTGTGGAATCTGAAAAGGTAGCTTCTGAAGCACCCGTGTCCACTAAGTATTTGGGTCAAATGAAAGTCTTGGTCCCCATGTCGTCTGTCTATCCACGAATGGATGTCCGGTATAAGTCGGTGGGTCCAACGCCCTTTGGATGAGGAATTCCACCGCTCCTGCCACATTTTGATGCTATTGTTCCTCTCCTCTGTCTTTGCCGATACTGTTTTAGGCGCTGATAGATGATATAAACGCTCGAGTTCATCTCCCTGGATGTCAATGGGCGGCATGCTGGCTAAAACTTCAGCAGCGTCGGTTGATATAGTCCGGAAAGCACTTATTACTCGAATTGCAGAAAGCCTATGCACTGCAATTATTTGTTTAGCATACGCTTTTATATTCATTGCCTGTATCCAAACTGGTGCCGCATACAGTATTACGGAACTCATTGCTTTCGCTATTAAGAATCGCCGGCTGGATCGCACACAGCCTTTATTGGTCATCATTCTCGATAGGGCATTATAGATTTTATTTGCCTTCGCGGAAGAATACTCCAGGTGTTCTTTAAATTTTAATTTGGAGTCCAATATTACTCCCAAATACTTCAGTTGAGGCTGCGAGGAAATCTCGCACTCCCCTATAGTGAGCTCTATTCGTTCTTCTATCTTCCTAGTACTTATGACTAAAACTTCAGTTTTTTGCTCCGCCAGTTTCAGACTCACAGAAGAGAACCATTGGCGTAGATCATTTATGCACTCATTACATTTATTTCTCAGGTCAGCTAATTGTTTGGCTACTGCTACCACCATGAGATCATCCGCATAAGCTACTAGTTTAATACTGTTGGTTGCTGTCTTTTTAGCACCCCATCGTACATAAGATTCCATAATAGTGGGCCTAACACTGAGCCTTGGGGTACACCACTCGAGATAGAGTAGTTCTTGGTGCCTTCGTCCGTCTCAAAAATCAGCCTCCTGTTTTTAAAATAACTCGTTATTATGTTTATGAGGTATTCAGGGGCCCGTATTTCATCCAGGGCTTTGATTATGTGTGCCCATTTTGCTGAGTTGAACGCATTCTTGACATCCAGGGTAATCAGCGCGCAGTACTTTTTTGTGCCACCTTTCCATCTTTTGCCACTTACTTCACACAGTATCGACGACTTCTCGTAGTGCGTCAATAGTGGATCTCTTCTTTATAAAGCCGTATTGTCTCTCTGATAATCCGCCGGCTTTCTGGATTGCTAACTCCAGGCGGTTTCGTATTATACTTTCGTACACTTTACCCATTGTGTCGAGCATACACAGAGGTCGGTACGATGAAGGTTCTTCAGGTGGTTTCTTTGGTTTTGGGAGCAGAACCAAAAGTTGTACTTTCCAAGAGTCGGGGAATACCTCTTCCTTTAAACAAGCGTTGTACATTTTAGCGAAAACTCGGGGTCTTAAGCTTATGGCTTCCTTCAGAGCTCTGTTTGGTATGCCATCCAATCCAGGCGCTTTGGTGTTCTTGATTTTCCTTGCTATTGCCAATAGTTCGTCTTCCGTGACTAACGGAGGTGACTTTACAGTTTCGTTTCGTCGCTTGGCATATGAAATTCGGTCGTGTTTCGGAAATAGTGTTTCGGCGACCTTTCCCATAAAAGAGGCATCTTTAGGTTGCTGCTGCTTGATTTTAAATCTGGACATGCATATTTTGTATGCAGTACCCCAAGGGTCAAGGTTTGCTTCCTCACACAGCTTCTCAAAACATGATTTTTTGCTTCGTGTAATTGCCGACTTCAGGAGCCTCCTGTGGCTTTTAAATTCCTCCCTAAGGCGATTTTCGTTCGCTTCGCCCCAGTTACGCTGTAGACGCCGTCTAGCTGAGTGACAAAGCTTTCTCAGCGTGGAAATTTCATCATTCCACCAATATACAGGCCGCCGCTTGTGGTTATGTGACGTTCTACGCATTGTTGCATCGCATGCTGCCACCAGTTCTTTTCGAACTGCTGATACCAAGTGGGCGGCGCTGTCACCAGATGCCTTTGATGCACTCCAGACTAGGTCAAACAGGTCTGGGTCGAACTCTTGTTGTTTCCAACTTCGCCTTCGGGAGGGGTTTCTGCCAAGAAGCTCCTGGCCTCGGGAGTACGAAATTTGTGCTATAATTGCCATGTGATCACTGTTTGTGTATATGTCGGACACTGCCCACTTAATGTGCCTGCTCAGCGAGTCGTTTGCAAACATGATGTCAATTATGGATCCTTTATTGCGTTTTTGGTAGGTGTTTCGAGTTCCGGTGTTCATTATTGTTAAGTGAGTTTGACTCAGATATTCATGAATTAGCCGCCCGCGGTGGTTTGTACATCTGCTGCCCCATGCAGTTGACCAAGCATTAAAATCACCCGCTATTATAATAGGTGTTTTGCCTCTGGTTTCTAAAGACAGCCTTAAGAGGAAGTATTCGAATTCCGTGATTGATGCGCTGGGACGAGCATAGCAGCTTACAAAATAAATCCCCTGAATATTCGCCCATGTGAAAAAATTATGGGCTTCTCTGGGGCAGGTCTTAAAAGGTTGCCCTTTACAGGACCATATGCTATTAGTGCGACCTTTGCCTTTTGTAACTCTAGGTGCGTCACTGTGTTGCATGGGAAATTATGCGATCCCTTGACCTTGATTTTGAGTTGTTCTATAAATTTGAACATATAAGCAACTACTCTGCGAGCTCTTGGAAACGATGAAAGTCGTTCAAGGATGTCGGCATCATCTATTAATGTGTGAAAGGTGGTTTCGACCTTCTGGGGCAATAATGTTGCGCCTGGAGGATTGTGGCCAAGAATCAGGAGATTCTATCAACCATCGGGGGCCATTCCACCAGAGGGTGGTGGTGGCAAGGTGCAGTGGCCTGCACCCTCTTGTACCTAAATCGGCAGGATTGTCACCACTGGCTACATGACGACAGATGGCTGATCCCACTATGTCAAGTATTTGAGACGTTCGGTTAGAAATATACGTCTTCCATGCATGTGGTGGTTTTTCCAACCAGGCTAGTACAATTTCGGGATCGGACCACATATATAGTTTGCATTTTGTCATGTTTAAATGCATTTGCACCATGGCTACTAATTTGGAAAGTAGTAGTGCGCCACTACTCAAGTCGTGGGAGACTTATAGTTTATTCTATTCTATCTATTTTTATTCTATAGTGCCACCTTTGCTTTTTCTACTAATAAGTGGCGTCATAGAAGCCATGTAATTCGTCTTTGTGATCGGGGGAGTAGTTTACCTATCGTGGAATTTGTATCTGAAAAATATCATTTAGCTTGTTTGCGTACTGGGACCATTTTTCTAAGCGAAGAGGTTGCACTTGTTCGTCCCCGTCGGTTCCATCTAGCTATATTCTTGTATTAAAATTTTCGCTTTGATCATAATTGGCGAAAAACATCCTGCGGGGTCGAAAAGTTTTGCCACAGAGGATAAAATCTGTCTTTTTGTGATGGCTGATAATGCGAATATGGACTCTGTCGTGTATGAGAACTGCTCCGATATCGCATTCCATTGGATGCCTAGTATTTTTGTTGTACTTTCCTTTTCGAATATAAAGAAATTAGTGTCCAACAAATTATCGTTTGAAATATTTTTGAGTATATTTGGGTGATTTGCCGTAATTTTTTTAATGGAAACCCTGCGGATTTGAGGGCTTTTATTACCTGTGATAAGGCCTCGTATGCTTGTGGAAGAGTGTGACTTCCAGACAGAATATCGTCTACATACGTTTGAGTTTTCAACACTTCAGTTGCCAGAGGAAATTCGGACTTTGTGTTATCTGCCAATTCGTGGAGGTTTCGAATGGCTAAATATGGTGCACAGTTAACGCCAAATGTAACTGAAATAGTATATTATTTTGGGAATTCCCCGAACTAGTGGTTTTCGAGGCATTAAAAACAACTTTTACTTTTGTTGTTTTTTTTTGTCTGGCTTTACTACTGCGTGATGAGGCAGGTAAAAAAAGTAGTATTTGCCGTTGACAATTTTCTCACCAAGGTTTACTTCCTCCATATGTTCTAAATGGAGGTATTCTTCTAACACACTATCATATTCTGATTTGAGGTTACCTTTTTTAAGTAGATTGCGATGAGTTCTTCTAATTACCAAAATTTTTTCAATTGTGAATTGAGGTACTCGTTTGAGACTTCCTCAACTTGAGTTGTCATTGTTGTGACTAGTTCCGCAACTAATCCACTTAGAACCCATCCAAAAATGGTATTTTGCGCCAGAAGCGTATTTGTGATTTTCTCAATACCTTCGAGTATTATCTTTGGTATGAGATCGCTGCCTAATAGAAAATCTATTTGAGCGGGGGTGTTGCAGTTTGGGTCTGCCAGCTTTAGGTGTGAAACCTTTTGCCAATGTTTGCTATTTATATAATAGCTGAGAAACATATTGGTTAATTGCGGTAAGAAAATAGCTTATGCTTGTATGCGCTTATCCGCTTTGGGGGAAAAGAGGGTAATGGGGCAGATTTTATTTGAGTTTTGAACAACTCTTCCGCCCATTACCGTGATTTCGAAATTGGCCGGTTTTGTTGGAAACTATAGCCTGTTTTGTGCCCTAGACGCTTTAAATGATCGTTGTGATCCTTGGTCTATTAAGGCTCTGAGTTTAAACAGTTCTCCTCGGTGTTCGATGGAGACAACTGCTGTGGGTAATAGTATCCTACTGTGATTTTCGCTATGTAGCGTTTGAGTTTTTAACGCCCTTGAGCAGCAAGGTGCTTCTTGGCAGTTTTCAGAATTTGTTGTTGCAACTAAACCTGTTGCTCTTTTTATGTTTGCGCTGTTTGGGGGTGAGCTGGAATAATTTGTTATATGTAACATTGAATGATGTGTTTTATGGCAGTAAACGCAATTAAATTTGCTTTTGCCATCTTTAAACTTATGCGCATGTGACAAACAGTTGGTACATAGTTTTTTCGTTCTTACGAAATTATTTCGATCGCTAATATTCATTTTGTTGAATTTTTCGCACGATTTGAGCTTGTGACCTTCTCTACAAAGTTCGCATAACGTTTGTTTATACTGTTCGGATGTGAACGATTGATTTTTAAAAAAGCTCCTATTTAAAATATTGTGGGTGCTTGCTTGGGGTCTATTAAAGCTTCTATTGAGGTCGTTTTGAACGTTTTTTCGTAGTTTTTTACCTACCCTTTCTGCAAGTTCATATTGGGTAGTAAGAAATTCTTTCATTTGCTGCCACGTTGGGCACTTTCTTCGCGATGAGAGCGATTGCTCCCACAAAAGTAACGATTTTTCTGGTAATGCAGCTGTGCATATATTTACCAGAATGGGGTCCCAATTATCTGTGGGAATATTCTGCGTCGATAAAACCGACAAACAATTTTAAACGGTGGATTGAAGCTTTATGAATTCTTCACTTGCTTCCTTCTGAATTTTTGGTAAATTCATTAGTATCGTCACTTGCCTGTCGACCAATATTCCCTCGTTTTCGTAATGTGGTTTAAGAGCTTACCAAGCAAAATTGAAAATTTCGTCATTGAGAGCGAACTGTTTGACTAATTCGCCTGCTTGACCTTCGGTTTTGTATCTGAGGTGATACAATTTCTGCGCTTGTGATAATTTAGGATGGTTTATGTACACAGCTGTAAACATGTCCCGGAAGGGCGGCCACTCTTCATAACCACCATCAAATATATCTGTGTAGCATACTGGCACTTTAAGGTGAATGCCTGAACTTGCCTCTTGGGCTTGTCTTTGTGGCAGTTCTACTCTCGGTTGATGCAATTGATTTGATTCATTTTAGTTCATCACAGATCATGGCTTTTGTCTCTTCGAATTGGTCTAAGCAATTTTCGTACTTTAAGCAAGCCGAGGATTTGAAATTTTCTGGTAGATCTGAGTCGTCAGATTTTACGATTGCGTCATATGCCGCTTGGAGACGTGTCCAGAAGTTGTTTCGAGTGCAGTATCGAATTAGACTGTTACTCTCGGAAATAAATTTGGTGTATGAAATATCTTTCACCCTTCTTTGTTTGGTAGCACCTTGCTTTGAGCGTGTAGCATCTGCAGGTGTGCACGAACTTTTTTCTTCTAAAATCATCTTTGAAACTTTTAGCAACTGAGTTGTTTTAGATTCTTATTGACCCGAAGCCATTCCTTTGCAGATTTACTTGTCTGTTTCGGATCGTTATCTTACTGAAACAACCACTTTAATGGTATATTCCATTCCGCCTATGGCAGCATAACTTTTTTCAATTATCAGATGGATTGGTGCCACGTCGTTGTACGAGAAATTTTCCCACTATGCACCACTACGCTTGACGGTCTTAAGAGTGTATTGCAGTTTATATTCCGTATTTTCTTTAGTGGACGACGGATATATTAGGTTATCAAAAAAGTCTTGCGGTATTTTTGCTAGTTGGCGCTGAAAGCGCGTAGTTCTAGTTTTATTCGTCGCATCGGGTCATGCTATACCTTTTTGGAAAGCTCATTTCACGCGCTAACACGAGTTTGATTGATTGTTGTTTCTTTTAAGTCGTTCGTGAGTTATGGCGTCGCAAACATGAAGCAAAATAAAGAGCAAATACGGCATATTTTACAGTACTACTACGGAGGTAAAAATGCATCTCAAGCCGCCAATAAAATTTGTGTAGTTTATGGACCCGATACAGTTTCCATTTCCACCGCACAACGATGGTTTCAACTCGTTCTGGTGTAGAGGTGGTCGAAGATGCGCCGCACTCCGAAAGGCATGTCGTCGAAAATTGCGATAAAATCGCTAAATTGGTCGAAACAGACCGGCATAGTAGTCATCAAACCGTTATAAACCATTTGATGAAGCTTAATGTAAGGGTGCCACACGAATTGATTCAATAAAAATAACGCAAGACTTTTTTTGACAACCCATTATTAAATTTTGTTTTAAACTTGGGGAAAACGTTTACTGAAACATTTCAAATAATGAAAAAAGTTTATGGTGATCAGTGCCTATCCCGTAGTAATGTGCATGAGTAGTTTAAGCTATTCCTAGAAGGTCGTGAGGACCTCTGTGACGATTAGAAGTCGGGCCGGCCAAAATCAGTGATTACCCAAAACAATATTGAAAAAGTGCAGGAACTTATTAATAATGAGCCAAAATCTTCTTTGCGTTACATGGAAATGGAAATAAATATCACCAAAGACTCCATTCATCGCAGTTTAATAGATAAATTGGGTCTGCGGAAGGTGTGCTCCAAGTTTGTTCCGCACAAATTGCCTGGAGAGCAAAAATTGCTACGAATCCAACATTGTAAGGATTTGATTAAAGAGTCGAGAAAGGACATAAACTACAAATATTTGATTGTGACTGGTGGAAAGTGGTGCTTTCAATGTGATCCCGAAATCAAACGTCAAAGTACCGAATGGAAGCATCCAGACGAACAATCACCAAAAAAAGGTGGCCTTCAGAAGTCCAAAATAAAGACAATGCTGATTTGTTTTTACGATGAAGAAAACAGTCAACATGACCTTGATTTTTGAGCGACTTTGGCGCGATTTTTTTGGTCTCGGCTCTCTTTTGGAACGCTATTCGCTCGATTGATCGGTTGTTTCGGGGTCGTAAGCATAGATCCAAGTCTCATCGCCAGGAAAGCATCGTTTCACACACTTCAACGCGACGCCTTTTTTTCCAAAAAAATCAATGTTTTCGGTACCAGTCGAGATTTGACGCGCTTCAGACCCAAAACATCCTTCAAAATGGTATTGGCTGAGCCTTTCGATATGGCAACTTCATCAGCAAGGTCTCTAATTGCTAATCGACGGCTTTTCAACACCAAATCTTTGATTTGTTGAACGTGAGCTTCGTCGGTTGAGGTTGATGGTCGCCCTTGAGGCTCTTCGTCTTCGACACGTTCACGGCCGGCTTGGAACTCACTATACCACTTGTAAACATTTTTTTTTAGACATAGCTTCATCAACAAAGGCTTACTGCACCATCCTTAACGTATCCGCAGCAGAAAATTGATTCCGTAAAAAAAAATTCCGACATCTCAAAAAACGAAAAACTCACTTTTAGCAGCACGACACGACACGTATCTCAAACACTAATGAATATTTTGACATGAAATTTGACATAAATGTGACTGACAGTACTACCAACCTAAAAAAAAAAAAATAATTCTCCAAATCTTTCGACGCGCGCAGTTTAAATTCAAACGTAACCTCATCTTAAATGCAAGTGGAAACAGAACATATGTACTCGTACTATATGTTTGTATTTTGTTCTTTATCTTTCTTTTATTTTTATTTTTTGCTTTAGAGTGTAGCTTTGTGATAAATCTGCCTTAGCTTACGTATGTTTAAGCAATCCTTCTTCCTGCTTTAAGAAGCAGAAGGGGTATTGCGGGAAAATAGTGCAAGTAGTTACTTGAATATGTATTGTTTTTCTATTATGTATTATATATATACATATATATGATATAATATATATATATAACACCGCAAGAAAAGGCAGCAATATTATTTTAGTAATGTGATTTGTGCGATTTTTATCTTTTTTTTGTTTTTTGAATATCGGTTATTTTCCGCTTTCTCCGTTAAGGTGTTGAAAAATAAGGAAATAAGAATACCGATATTTTTTGTTTTTTCGTTTTGTTAACGCGCTTGTACCCGTTTTTTTGAACTGTTAAAACGGGGTTTTCTGGTTTAAACCAGTACAAACATAAATATGTTTTAATAAAAAATGAAAACGATGCACCTTGATTCGCTTCAAGGGGTCTTTTTTTGTACTTATTTGTGTGGGGCAAGTAGCGATGTATCTACTTTTTTTCGTTTTTGGGGTCAGTGGCCTCTTTTATTCGTGACGGTCCGCTCCTCCTTGTGTTTTTCCTGTGCAATTGTCCCTTGTTGGTGTATGCAGGTCTTTGCGATGTCCAGCTGTGTTGTCTTACTCCCGTTTGAAATTGTTGTTTTTATTTTATATGGTTTTAGTTTCGCGCCCGTTTGCTTATTTTCTGTCCTCTCTTCACTCTTTTTGTAGATTTTAATTTTATTTTCTTTTATTTTTGTGGTTTTGGACTCACTGCGCTGCACTTATGTCTTTATGTTCATTTTAAACACTTTCAGACACTTTTACTTTTTTGTGTGGTTGGTTAAGTCACTCCACTGTATTAATGTATTTTGTGTGCTCGTTTCGCACTGTTAACACTTCGCCATTTTTTTCGCAACACTTTATGTATGTGTTTTATTTGTATTGATTCTGGACAATAGACACTTCACTTTTTTTTCTTAATGCACCACACCTCACATTATCTTCTTTTTCTTTTGTGTACGTCTTCAGTAAGATTTAAAGATTTGATTTTATTTAATTCTTATAATATTATTTTTTTCCACTGTTATTATTCTTTGTTAACCACAGGTGCCGTCCGGTACGGCTCGAGGGACCATGTACATACATATATTCTATTAGTCTTCCCGGCACTCACCTTGTATTAAAAAAAAACTTCGCAACAAAACTAGAAATTAAAAAATGGAGCACGGAGCATGTCTGCGGTGTATTGTATCGAAAATCAAAAGAGGCTGGTGCCTTGTCCGTCGGTACCTTTTGTTCTTTGTTTGTGTGGTGTCATCATGTGTGTTGAATTGGTGATGTTGTGGTATTGTGTGCGTGTGATGTGGTGTATACAATGTGTGTGGTGAGGGGGGTCTGAGACTCGTTTATTCTGCCATGTTTTGCACGAAATTCGAATTTATGCGTTGGTATTGTATTATTTTCGTGGAGGAAAGGAGACATCTTTGATAGTAATACTTTTTCAAACATTTTAGAAAGACAGGATAAAAGAATTATTGGTCTATACTACAGCAATAATCGGTCACTCAGTCTGCATTTTTGGGGTAATATTATTATGTGCTCGCGACTTTTTTGGATTAAGTTCTTTGAAGATTCAAATAATTTCAGAAGGTGAAGTTAAAAGACTCGAGCTACTTAGCTGTGTTGGGTAAGATTGCCAGCTTAAAGTTTTTTTTTACAAATTATGTTGAAATACCTTTTCTAGATGATTCGCAAAACAATTAGCCTTTTCCTCGTCAATTCGAGACCAATTTCCACCCACGTTTCGTAAAGGAATGTAGGAGTGGGTTGGTGACTTCATGGATTTTTGGGCATTCCAAAGGGAATTTTGCTTGTTTGAATTTGAACACAGCTTCTTTATATACATTTCGGTGTTCAATTCTTCCTCACCTTTAAGCGCTTTTTTTAATTTACGTACTGCAGATTTTAATTGAAGCTGAGTGGAAGGGGAACGACTTATTTGCTATGCACGTCTTGCACGCCTTTTTTCATTTACAAGCATTTATATTTCTCTATTAGAGATTTTTCTGAAATCAAGCGGCTTATAGCTTTTGTTTCGTGTTGCTAAGACAGCTGCGCTGGTTATTATATCATTGACTTCTCTTATGCTTTCGCCAATATCTCTTCCTGTATTTATTTTGTACTCAATATTAATGTGGCTACTGATGTATTTTTTATATTTTAGCCAATTCGTTTAAAAGATGTTAGACCCATTTTTGGATCAACGAATATGGGTTATTCACATAACTTTATTAGTACAGGAGAGTGGTTAGAAGATGATCAGTACATGTTTCAGATGTTATATGCGATGTATCTATATTTTTGATTTGAATTAATTAGTCGTGAGCCCTAATACATGTGGTTTGCATTGTAATCTCCACCTGCTAGAAATCTATGACCTAACCTTCAAATAAACTCTTTAAATTGGTTGTCGTTAATTTTAAACCGAGGTGGGCGGTATATCGCTGCCAAGTTTAAGTCCCCACATCGATTTTTTATAGATATTGTTGTAGCTTGTAACTGCGATATGGCATGAAATTCTAATGTGTGGTGATTTAATCGTTTTCTAACCAACACTACTGTTCCACCATGTGCCTTTGTGCCTTTACATCTTTGCATTTGCTTTCTTTTGCTGTCCGGGTGCTTGCTGGTACCTGCGTACTGGTTGAATTCACCGCATTTGTTGTTGCCTTAATGCTGTTTTCTGCTGCTTCTGCTGACTGCGCTTACTTAGTTTCCCTTGCAGCTAATCGCTGCGATGCCTCATCATCGCCATTGCATTTATTTTTGCTAGGAGTTGCTTTTGTTGACTCCAAGCTAAAATATGCCTTTAAGCCTGCCTACGGCCTTGCTGGTGAGGCCTATGCAGCACTAATTTTTTTTTTTTTTTGTTTTCTTTTTACTTTTTGTTTCGTGCACAATTCGTTTATGTTTATTAATAACAATTTGTGTGCACTGTTTTCAATTTAATCAATTTTTTTTTTACTTTTTGCTTTTTTTATACACAGATTTCACGGAGCGAATCTAAAACACGCCCGTACACCTTGAACACTCTCTATAATGACATTTTGACGTATTTTCTTGTTATTGATTACGATTTGCCATGCCATTATACATACAATGTTTAAATGCCCGCTAAAGACAAAATAATAACCGAAATTCAAAATAAGATTGTATGATTTTCGGTGATAGTGAACTTGTTAAAAGTAATGATAGTTGTTTTGAATTTTAGGTGACGATATGAATGTAATACCTTATCTTTTAACTAGGTTGGAAGTTTAACTGCGATCAAACTCCGCTCTCCAGTGATTGCAGGAAATTTTGCAGTATGGGGAGGAATGTTCAGCACTATTGACTGCACATTAGTGCATTTTCGGAAAAAGGAAGATCCATGGAATTCAATTATAAGTGGATTTACAACAGGTGGAATTTTAGCTGCAAGGAACGGTAATTATTGATAATTGGTTAAATAAGATATAAGATATATTTCTTATTGGAACAGCTTTATGTACATATACAAATTTTACCCAAAATCTGATTCCACATTGAAAGTTATAACTAAATAATGCATGTCACAATTAGAGCGTAATTTTTAAAAATAGATGTAAAAATTAGAAATATATGAATAAAATATATATAATATTTACATAAAACTCAGTTTGAATGGCTTTGACCCAATCTTTTGTGTGTTCATCATTGCCATCCCCTGGATATAGCCGATTTGGCAATGAACCATTAACTGCTTGAGATTGGACTGTTCGAGATTTTCTTTTATTTTATTCCTTATTAATTAATTCACAGATTTTATTCCTTGTACTCTGCTGACGAAATTTATTTGTGAAAATAAAACAAGTTATCGATAAGTTTTACTAATTTAAGTGAATCTATTTAACAAATTCGTTCTAAGGGAGTCGCCTGCTTCCGTAGTTTAAAAAAATCGATTTATTTTTTGCATAGCTAAATACTTATTTCCTCGCTTAAGTGAGTTTATAACTCATTTACTCGCTTTCATGTTGTCATTTGTCAATAACAAGTTTATTTAAACACATGTTAAACAAGTAAGAAAGGGCTAAGTTCGGGTGCAACCGAACATTTTATATTCTTTCAACTTGCACGAATCAAAGCCAGGGAGATGTAAAACGTCAACCAGAGGTTTTATTAAGGTACCTTTCATATAATCACCAATCACATCGTGTAAAGTCAGTCGAATGCTCGAAAATCCTGATATTATAAGTTATATGAGGGGTAGGTCACGTTTTCGCATAATTTTTATATATTTTAGGCACAAAGATACACTGTTATGAGTAAAACACGCTTTGTAATTGCCATTGAGATACAGTAGGTAGAAAAAGTAAGTTATCAAAACAATCGATCATAATTTTTTTGTATATGTTCCGAAAGTACCGCAATTGATGATTTTAGTGGCGACCGCGTGTCTGGCATTCAATAAAAATGCTGAGTGACAAAGTGTGGAAAAAGTAAGTTATTAAGTGTAGTAATTACATGTAGTAATAAGATATGTAGGAAAGGGCTAAGTTAGGGTGCAATCAAACATTCTATACTCTTGCAGGAATCAAAGCCAGAGAAATATCTTATGGTGTAAATCGCCAACTACAATTTTCTTTGAGATTATTCAAATATTGGCCGATATATCCAGCATCATGTCAGCTGGAAGTTCGAAAATCTATATGTTAAGTATATGAGGGCTCAGAGAAGTATTGACTCGATTCAAACATTGACCGATATTTTCGGTCAAAAGCCAATTACAAATACTGGGTTATACATATTCGGTACTGTGGGTCTTCATCACTTTTGTTTGGATTTGAACAATTTTTGGTGAAACAGTTGCATACTTTAATGAAATTGTTACTGCAAAATTCTATTTTTCGTAAACTCAACCGTTTAAAAGATATTAATAGTTAAAGTTGGATTATTTTTGGAATTTTTTTTTATTTCTTATGGATTTTGTAACTCAATGAAAAAAATCATTGGGTATAATTATTGAATCCGTTTCGATCGAAAAACTTGACAATTCGATCGAAAATTATTACGTTGCAATCATTGAAACCGTATCGAAAATGAAGTTTTCGATGCAGTTGAACTTACTTGCCGACTTGATAAAATACATTCCGTGGCTAATAGATGGCGCTGATTTTCAAATCATTGAAACCGCAAAATCGAAAATATTCGTCGAAATCTATCCGTTGATGAGTGAACTGCGTAAATTGACAAAAATGGAGCATTTGTAAGTATATATGTAAAAAAATAGCTGAGGAAATTAAAATTTGTGATTTAGAGACAAGAAACAAAAACACACCAACAAAAATCAATTTGAAGTACTAGTGGATATCATGAAGTTGCATCCAGACATAGCTAAAGGATTTTCTCAAAGAGCAACCGCGGAAATAAATGCTTTTGGGAAGACACTTCAGAAAAGTTAAACGCTATCGGCCCTCCAGTCAAGGACAGGACTGGATGGAAAAAGGTATAAAAAAAGCACGCGTTTATATTATCGGTTAATATTGGTTCATTTATAGGTTTGGACTGATTTTAAATTTGCAGTTAAAAGAAAAATTATTAAAAATACAAAGCAAATTTCTGCCACAGGGGGTGGGCCCTTCAACCAAATAAATTTAAGTTCCCTCGAAGAGGAGGTCAGCGCTATACTTTCCCTTAATAAATCAGTAGAGGGATTGAAAGGTATACAAAGCTTTGGAACATCAACAAACATTTCAGATGGCATCCCTAGTACGAGTAAGAAGAGACCAATTGACGACATTTCTTCCCAGCCCCAAATGCAAAATGAAATATCATTTTTATCGTCTCACCAGCAAATGGAAGCAAATGGAGTTACTGACCACCTGACCCATTGTACACCGCACAAGAAACAGAAAATAAATAAAATGAGTCTTCTTGAGGAGCAAATAAATATCCAAAAAAAGATGGAGGACAATGTTTCAAAAGTTCTAAACACGCTTATGAAGCAACAGAGCGAACATGCACAAGAACAATCTGAAACAAACAGATTGATAAAAAAACTATGAAATTGAAAAAGATAAATTGAAGGAAATGAAGCGACATAATACTGTAATGAAAAAAAAAAAGAATTTTAGAACTTGAACTACAACATTTAAATAATCCATAAGTTTTTATTTTTAATTTCTAATAATTCGTTTAATGAATTTTTATGTTTATTTAAATAATTTTAATATGAATATATACTATGAACTTATATTTAAAAAAATCTAAAAAACTATCTCTAATTCTATTTGCTTCATCGGTAGGCGTATCATCTATATCATCCTCATCTTCGTTGGAATATGCATTTTCAGTTGTGTCCAGGTTTAACTCATTTATGTTTTCATTTGAATTAAAATGCAAACGAATATTATGCAATGCGCAGCATAAATTGACAATACGCGCTGCTTTATATGGTGCGTAATGTAGTCCTCGTTCACTACAAAGACAACTAAATACCGATTTTAATAAACCTATTGTTTTCTCAATAACAATTAGGCCTTAAGCATGATATGTGTTGAATCTCCTTTTTCGGACGCATGTGATTGGTTCCCTAAACGGAGTTATGAGCCACGGTTGGAGAGGGTAGCCTTTGTCACCTTTAAAATATATATTCGATTAGTACATTCGTATAAATTGATAGTATTTTTAGCAAATTATTCTTACCTAGTATTAAATATGCATGTCCTCTCCGATAATTTGATGCGCTAATAATTTTTAAATCACTCATATCCCATATGTGAGAATCATGACTACTGCCGGGAAATTTAGCACAAACGTATCGAATTTGCATCTTATGGTCGCACGCCTACATATGAAAAACATATGTATATATGCATATATAGAATACTGAATAATAAGTTAATTTTGAAAAAGCCTAACCAGCATAACATTCAGACTTGAGAATCCTTTGCGGTTAAAATACAGATGTTAACCTCTTGACGGTGCCATTATCTTTACGTGAGTGCCATTGCCACACCAGGAATTTTTGATTTGCCAAAAAAATATGTTTTTGCTTCCAATTCCTCGCTGGCGGTCATGTCAATGGAGACCCACCTTGAACATAGCCTGTACTCAAGAATGTTGAGTACTTCATCTAATACAACACAAAATGTCGATTGGGCCATATTTATATTGAAGTCCGTTCCAATACAATCTTGATAACTACCCATGGCTAAGAAACGTAGACATGCTGCAAATTTTATTTTTGGAGAAAGAGAACCTTGTCTTTTGTCAATTCCAAGTTCATTTTCGCATTCCCCCAAAATGTATATAAATGCCCTTTTGATGATCCGAAAATTTTTGATGAAACTGCGTATGTACTCGTACATACATTCACATATATAAATAAAATTTTGTTTTTTTAGCTTAAATAGTTCAACTCACTTATAGTTATCCATTTCCAGCACGTCTTTTGAAATATTCCTCAAATTTCTGCGCTCACGACGAATGTTTACACTATTTTCATCATTACTATCACTTAAATATAATGCAATTGTATCCATTTCAAATATTTGTAAAAACGAATCAAAAAGCTAACAATTTATAAATAACAATTTATTTAATTTTTCAAACTTGTCAAATTTGTTGATAACACAGTGTCTTTAAGGTATGGTAAAGCAGGTTATCGACGGTATCAATAATCGCATAAACATTTGCGATCGAAAATTCTATCCGCAGCGAATTCGATTTCGATGCGGATTCAATAATTAGACCCATTGTGAATGATGAAACTCATAGGTTTTTGGAGAGGCCTTCTTAGAGGTGTCTAGGAACCTATTTTTCAAAGTACCAAACGAAAAAAAAAATTTTTTTTAGTCCACCTTAATATGCATTGATGTTTGACGATGAATATCTGGTAAACGCTTAACTTAAAAAAATCATGAGAGACCATTTTTATAGAACAGTAAATTTCCTACGAAACTTTCAGTTTCATCATTCATAATAATTTTTTTCCATTGAGTTATAAAATTAATAAGAAATAGAAAATTTTCCCAAAAATAATGAAACTTTAACTGTTAATATCTTTTAAACGGTTGGGTTTATGAAAAAATCATAGGAGACCTTTTTTTAAGGCATTCAATTTCCTACAAAATCTAAGGAACAAAATATTTTTCAAGTATTTGGAAGCGAGATACAAATTTTTCTATCTGGTAGTAAGAAAAAATAGAAAACTGTATGTAGGAGGACCTTCCCGTTACAATTAAAAACTCATATTCGGAAAGGCTGCCTTAGAGGTGTCTAGGAACCTATTTTTCCGAGTACCAACCAAAAAAAAATTTTTTTTGAATCACTCTAATGCACATTTAACATATTAAATGATATAGATAGACTACTTTTTATCCACAGGTGCCCCTTGCTATCGCAATCTTCTGTGCCAAATTTATATCTTAATTAGGTGCTTAGTTATGACACTATAGATTTTCAGTTAAGGGTGATTAGTGAGCGTGGCAGTGGTCTGAAGTGAAGATATCTCAATTTTTATAGCTTGCACGGACAGACAGACAGACAATCACCCAGATTTCAACTTTTCTCACCATCCTGATTGTTTATATACATATACGAGTATAAGTATATATCTATCTCCAAAGGTTAAGTGAACAAAACTAAAATACTCTGTAGCAACAGTTTGCAAGAGTATAAAAGGCATTAAATTTGCAAAATTTTTTTTTTATTTAATGTGTTCAAATATTGAGGCGATTTTTTTTACAACATTTAAAAATACGATGAATTTTAAACTTGCCGACTTTAACGCCAGGATGGCCAAAGAAGGTATCTTCGGCACAACGGTCGCCTCTTCGAAGAAACATCCCTAAATGGGTTGAGGCTGATCGACTTCGCCTGAGTCCGAAATATGGTTATCTGTAGTACTAGTTTCCAGGATAAGAAAATATATCAAGTTACGCTCCGAGGTTCTAACATCGGCTCGGACTAATATCTTGTTGCAGCCAAGATTTGCACACGCCTCTGTGCAGCCAAAAACGAACGCCAACAATCATAAGGAAGGTTTGACGTCGAGAAGCTGCAATCACAACAGATACTCGAATGATTTTCTACTCGACTTGCATTCCTGCTCTCTGAGTGCAGTCATCAACAACTCGGTATAAGGGAACTGTGGGACGGCATTTCAAACTCCTCACATACAGCTGCAACCGAAACCATTGGTTTTCGGAAAATGCAAAAGAATAGCTGGTACGATGAGAAGTGCTGTGATGAAGCGGAGAGAAAACAGACAGCTTACCTCGCAACGTTACGATCGACCACAACACGTGCAGGATGGGATAGATACCGAGAGTTTAAGAGGAAACTCTTGAAAATTCTACGAAAAGATGCGGGGACTAACAGAAGGTATCAAGACCGGAGCATACTCTTGTAAAACCCCCAGAGGTGACCTGGAAACCGATGTTCAGAGGATACTAAAATTATAAAGGAAAAACTTCTCCAGACTGCTGAATGGCAGTGTAAGCTAACGCCAGGAGAAGGCGAACCCGATTCCCCATTAGATGACGTCTGAACCCGACGTGATACCCGTCTGAAGAACAACAAAGCGGCGGGGCCGATGGATTGCCGACCGAGCTATTCAACCTCGGCGGCGAAGAATTGATGAGCATGCATCAGCTTCTATGTAAAATATGGTCGGACGAAAGCATGCCCAACAATTGGAATTCAAGCAATCCCCACGACAGCCGGATTTACACACTCACGACTCATCGAGTGGACTACGACCGACAATATCGTGCAGTATCGTCTAAACGATGAAGATATTGACTGCAGGGATACTACCCTAGAAGGTCAGGCGATGGCGAGCTCGAAATATTAAATATTTACATTTGGGTGATTCAAAAAAACTTTTTCTTTGTTCGGTACTCGGTAAAATAGGTTCCAATACACCTCTAAGAAAGCCTCTTCAAGCATAAGTTCTTAATTGTAACGGGAAGGTCTTTCCACATACAGTTTTCTATTTTTTCTTATTATCAGAAAAATTTATATCTCGCTTCCAACTAATTAAAAAATATCTTGTTCCTTAGATGTTTTAGAAAATTGAATGCTCTACAAAAAAAGGCCTCCACGATTTTTTCGTAAACCCAACCGTTTAAAAGATATTAACAGTTAAAGTTTGATTATTTTTGGGACAGAAATGTCTTTCGTAAGTTTTCTCTATTGAAAATAAAGAAATAAATTGTTCTCCAGCTACATTTAAACTAAAAATAGTAAAAGCTACTATTCTGAGCTTATCGGAACGTGAAAAAATATACTTGTTTCACTCACAAGGACTATCTAATCGAAACATTGCCAAACAGATAAAACTTAGGAAAAAGGCACTATCTGAACAATCAGTACGCAAAATTGTTATAATTGCTTCCAATTCGATTAAGTATGTAGCTAATATTAAGGAATTAGCCGAAGTAAAGGCAAGCATTTCAAGTGTTCAGCGTCAATCAGAAACGCAGTACTTCTAAAGTGTCTATAAATCAAGAAAAAATCCCTCTTAATGAACTACGCAAAGAATAAATATAGTTTAAAAAAACCAAAAAACATAAAGCATATCAAACTAAAAAGTGAAAAAGAATTCTTTGCATAAACTAAAAATAATAATGAAGGAAAAATTCGTGCATTATTGTGAGAAAAGCGTGGAATGCTCGATATCTGAAAAATATGTCACTTCTGACATCACTTGTGCTTTCAAAAATTGTCGTTTTCTTTGTATTTGTAATATTTATTTTAAATATAAATCGCAAGTATTTTTCTACTTTAATTATACATACTATTAATGTTTCACACAAGTTTTATTACTTCATGTAACTTTATATGCACACATTCGTGTGGAATGGTCCGTGGTTGCCGGTGGTCTGTCTGTCCTTAATTCGTCTTCGTACCTACTGTTTCGTTTTCATTCCAGTCCGTTCGCTGCTGTCGCATCTGTTCCCTACACAGTGTTGCATTTCTATTTTAGTATTTTCCGTTTACACAGTCAGGATAGCAAAATATCCTGACTGTTCATTCGGCCCCGAATGATGGGTTTTCATAGGATTCTTTAATGTTAGCACCATAACCTACCGGTATGGAGGGAAGATTATTTTGGTTTTGAAGAATCAATAAATAAACAGCACTCTTCAATTTTGTGTTGTGTTCCCAAAATATTCATAACATCACAGATACTGTTACAAAATACACTAATCATTATCTTGTGAAAAAAAAGCATTTTAACTCTTCATCTCGATGCCGAAAAAAAGTTATTTTTGTGTTTGGTTGCAATAAATTCCATCCTTTTAATCGAGATCCTAAAAGTTCTTGTTATTTAGACAAGTGCAAATCACGAACGAAATCATTAAGATCTCCTTGAGATAGTACTTAGGTGTGGCGTTTCTTCCTGGAGATAGATAGATGAAGAACCAATTTGAAAATCAGGATCAGTAGTTATATTATCTGTTTCCTCTGATTCAGTTGAAAGGTCAGAGCACTGAGGTGGTTTTGGTGTAGGTAGTACTTCACTGTCAGAATTGGTTTTTTAGCAGATGACACATCAGGATACTTAATTCGTTTTTTAGTTTTAATTGTAATGCCTTTTGTATTAGTCAGACCCAACCCGTAAGAAGTCCTACATACGTAACACATCCGATGTGTAGAACCCATACTTTATCTTGCTGTCCAACAGGAAAACCGAAATAACTTTCATACAATTTTTTTTTTATTAAAAATGTTAAATTTCTTCGTTGAAATACAAAACTTATTTCACCACAAATGTAACAGAACTCAGGATGATTTTTACACTTTCTTGACATTCTTTAAGAATCACTCTACTCAGCAAACACAAAATACAGCCATTTTTCTAAAAAATAAAGCACTGAATTAGAAAATAATAAGGAAAAGGCGATATATATTAAACTTTACTGATAAGTACCGGAACACGGAAACTAGTCCTAATAAAATCAATATATGTACGTATGATGTTTCGAAAGTACTGCTTACTTTTTTGTTACAAAATGCACACGATTCACGTGCTTCTACCAGTTTCCAGAACTCTCGTTTCCCTACTTAGCTATGATCGGAATAATAATCTGGTGCATGCGCCCTACTTGCCCGTTTGCTCGTGGCACTCCCGTAGCTATTAATAAATGCTGGATTTCCTCATCCTCTCAGTACTGTTTAAACAAATTCGACGTAAAGGCCGCGCCTCTGTCTGTTATGACACGTATTGGATTTCCGAAAACGGCTGCTCTTTTCTTTAAGCATTCGACGACTGCATCAGCTCCAGTGTTCTTAGTTGGATATAGCCAAACGAACTTGGAGAATGCGTCTACCATCACAAGGATGTAGTTACATGCCTTCTTTGTCGACTCCAGCGGCCCAACGTGAGATCGAGATGTAGTATTCCCAAATGCTTGTCCTCTTTACTAATGGGATTTAGGAAACCTTCTTTCTTTCCTGACTTCATATCGTTGACGATACACTCTACGATACTTCTTACAACCTTTGTTGCCTTCCTATTTAAATTTGGTATAAAAAATGTTTTTTCTACTGCTTCTTCCAATTCTTGATGGAAAAGTGTCCTTGCCTATGTGCCATGTTGATGATTTCGTTTTCCATAACTGAAGGAACTACCAGGCGTTCTCTTGTTGAATCCTTATGCAGTACTCCATGTTTCAACACAGCTCGTGCCCAATCGTCCCCTTCCTGTGCTTGCTTCAGCCGGTGGATTAGGAAATCTTCTATAATGACACAAGATACCCTACTCAACGCATCTACATGTCGCATTTTTGAACCGTTTGTACGGGGGCAAGAAAAAATGCTCTTGTGTTTTTAAAAATGCTGGTTTAAAAGGATATTGATATTTTTAACAATCAAGCAGGTAAAATGTAAATACACTCGCTACGGGGGAATGTTCGATGGAAATCCACAGCGAGCTGGCGAGACAGTATCCCGATGAACGTATGTAGGTTTATCGTTCGTATAATGTTTAATGTAGCGCGCAGGATAGACCCGATCAAAGTAGAGTAGAGTAGTGTATATGTTAACACGTTGATGATCGAATTGTGAGTGAATTGTGTCCGTTTTCCCTTTTTTCTGTCCTTTTTGATGAGTGGGTTGATGTACAGCTGTAGTGATATGTGTTGGTGTTCTGTTGTGGTGAATTGAGCTGTGTTTTATTAAGGTGCGCCAGTTTTCCCGACTCAGTGTGGTGAGTCTTAACTTATTTAAACATTCTGGGCCTCCTAGGCGAATATTTTGTTGTGTGTATTTCGGCGTACTGGTAGAGTAGCCGAGGCGCAAGATACAATCTTACAGCAGAAGTATTTGATGATGGAGTTGTAGTATGTTCACATTTTTCCGGGTGTGCAGAAAACGGATTTTGATTTAAAACATACCACATGTATTTTGTATGCATTTTAATTTGCGTGCAGGTATTTGAGAAAAGCAACTTTATTTTGCGTGTTTATTTGATTTTGCTGTTTTGACGGCATTAGTGGTTATTTGACAATTGTTTACTGTTTGTCTATTCGTTATTATCAGCTTATGAAGGATAGTAACTCCACGCCTGGCTCAGATGTAGTCAGGATGGGTACTCATTAGCCCTGGAGTTAGGACTATGCAATTAGAGCGATCTTGCGAGACAGTGGCCGTGAATGGAGAACGGCTTCGATTCGTAGAGTAGAGGATTCATACTTAATTTGATGCTTTGTATAGCTGATTCCAATATTGTAAGAAAAGTGTCGATTTTTTTTACTTTGAAATAATTTTATTATGTTTTAGCGCCTATAGACTAATTTGGCGTTGAGATTTTTTAAGCAGGATTTACTATGTATCATTATTGGCGAGGCCATCTTGCTGGGTTGAAAAGTTGCATATGTTTGTGTTTTTATATGAGTTTGTCAGAGAGAATCTGGCTTTGGTTTTGCTGCCAATTCGTGGAGTGTTGGAACACGGTGGCTTGGGTGGTGCTAGGTGTACGACGTACCTGCCATAATTTGATCGAGTCGTGGTTTTACGGAAGTCCTCACAATACTGATCTTTTACAGTTTTATTTAATGTAGGGGGAAGTTTCCCTCCCTCTCGAAATTTCCTTAATTGTGAATTAAGGTATTTGTTTGAGGTTTCCTTAATTTGAGTTGACATGGTGGTAATTGGTTCTGTAACTAGTCTTTGAGTTTCACTGTGCAGCGTTTTAACTTTTTGTGCCTTTGAGCAACATGGTGTCTCTTGGCAATTTTTAGAATTTAATGAATTTGTAATGAAGCATTGAATGGTGTCTTTTGTGACAATATAAGCAATTATATTTGCTTTTGCAAGATTTAAAATTGTGTGTATGGGACAAACAGTTTGTACAGAGTCTTTTTGATCTGACAAAGTTGTTCCTTTCGTTAATTAAGTTTAACTTTAATTAAATTTAACTTTTTAAACTTCTCGCAAGTTTTAAGTTTATGCCCTCTTGTACAT
This sequence comes from Bactrocera correcta, assembly GCA_027475135.1. NCBI lineage: Eukaryota > Metazoa > Arthropoda > Insecta > Diptera > Tephritidae > Bactrocera > Bactrocera correcta. Next base: position 80,000,085 of record CM050326.1, read on the forward strand.
AGTTCGCATGACGTATGTTTTCTTTGTTCAGATGTGAACGATTGTATTTTGTTAAAAATTCTATTTGATTTTTTTTTGCTTCTAGTTTGGGGTCTATTGAAGCTTCCATTTTGGTCGTGTTTAATGTTCTTATTTCTGAATATTTTTTCCTCTACCCTTTCCGCAATTGCATATTGGGAAGCTAGGAAGTCTTTCATTTGTTGTCACGTTGGGCACTTCTTTCGTGATGAGAGCGATTGCTCCCACAAAACTAAGGAATTTTCTGGTAATGCTGAGTTGCATATGTTTACCAGAATAGGGTCCCAGCTGTCTAGGGATATTCAGTGTCGATAGAACCGACAAACATTTAGAAACAGAGATGAATTCTACAATTGTTTCTTTCTTAATTTTTGGGAAGTTCATTAGTGTCGTTACTTGTTTATCGACTAGTATTCTTTCGTTTTCATATCTTGTTTCAAAACTTCCCAAGCCAAATTGAAATTATCGTCATTTAATGCGAACTGTTTTACTGGATGCCTGAACTTGCCTTTTGACTGTCTATTTGTGGCAGCTCTACTCTACTGTGGGGAGTAGGTGCAATTGCTTTTATTAGCTTTAGTTGATCGGAAATCAAAGCTTTTTGTTTCTGGTCCAAACAGTTTTCGTATATTGCAGTAGCAGATAATTTAAAATTTTGTGGTAGATCTGAATCGTCAGAATTTACAATGGCGTCTTGAGCCGTTTGGAGGCGAGTCCAAACATTTTTAAGATTTTGGCCTTTTACTTCTAATAACGATTCAGAATTTTCGTGAATCGGTGAAGAGGCAAATTTAATGCATTATCTTATTAAACTGTTACTTTGTGAAATGAATTTAACAACCTGTTTTGAGCGTGTTGCTCCTGCAGGTGTATTTTGATTTGTGCCATTATGAACTATTTTTGATATAGTACACAACTAAAATATTTCTCAAACGAATTCAATTTTCCTCAGAGTAAACTGAATAAGGAAATTGAATTGAAACTTTTTTAGGTAAATGTTTTTATTTTCAGTTTAGGTTGCTAATAAACGAATATTATTTATTTCGTGTATATCGTTATTTCGTGTTATTATTACCGTTTTTATTTATTTACAAAATAATAATATTTATTTTATTTTAGTTTTAAGTTTGCAAATATCCGCACTTTTAATTTATAAACACCTTTCACGTCCTTATGTTAGTATTTGGGTACACCCTAATACTTTGACTTGTATGTAGTAGTTTGTCAAAAAAGTCTTACGGTATTTTTTTTTATTGAATTTTCAATTGTTTATAAACTTGGTTACAATAATGCGATTCAAGTCAAATATGCGACGTTTTGTTCAATGACGCTTTCCCAACGAGATGCCAATTTCAAAATGCCCCTCTCATAGAAGCTCGCTTCCCTATTGGCAAAAAACTCAGAGAGCCAATTTTCACAGGACTCTTGTAGCCAACTTCAGACTACCAAGGGCGTTCGCCATGGACAGAAACTGGTGGTAATCACTTGGTGCGAGATCCGTTTGCACCTTACGTTATCGTAAGTGACCCACTTTTCATCGCCAGTCACCATACGCTTCAAAAACGGGTCGATTTTGTTGCGATTCAGAAGCGATTCGCATGCGTCGATACGGTCAAAGATGTTCTTTTGCGTCAATTCGTGTGGCACCCATACATCGAGCTTCATAGTGACTCCAAGCTTCGTCAAATGGTTTATAACGGTTTGATGACTCATGCCCAGCTCTTGACCGATGCTACCGCTGTTACTATGACGGTCTCTTTCGACCAATTCAGCGATTTTATCGCAATTTTCGACGACAGGCCTTCCGGAGCGTGGCGCATCTTCGACCACCTCTACACCAGAACGAAAACGTGGAAACTATCGTTGTGCGGCGGAAATGGAAACTGTATCGGGTCCATAAACGGCTTAAATTTTATTGGCGGCTTGAGATGCATTTTTGCCTTTATCGAAGTTGTACTGTAAAATATGCCGTATTTTCTCTTTATTTTGCCCCATGTTTGTGACGCTATAACTCACGAACGACTTAAAAGAAACGACAATCAATCAAACACGTGTTAGCGCGTGAAATGAGCTTTCCGAAAAGGTATAGCATGACCCGATGCGACGAATAAAACTAGAACTACGCGCTTTCAGCGCCAACTAGCGAAAATACCGCACGACATTAGTAAGGACTAATGTCATTGTGGAATCTGAAAAGGTAGCTTCTAGGCACCCATGTCCATTAAGTATTTGCGTAAGATAGAAATCTAGGTCCCCATGTCGTCTGTCTATCGAGGAGTGGATGTCCGGTATAAATCGACGGGACTAGCGCCCTTTGGATGAGGAATTCCACCTCTTGCCACATTTTAATGCTCTTGCTCGAGTTCATCTCCCTCGATGTCAATGGGCGGCATGCTGGCTAATACTTTAGCAGCGTCGGTTGATATAGTCCGGAACGCACTTATTACTCGAATTCACAGAAGAGAACCATTTTAGCACTCATTGAATTTATTTCTTAAGTCGATTAATTATTTAGCCACTGCTGCCACCAGGAGATCGTAGTTTCACGTCTGTTGGTTAATGTCTTCTTAGCACCCCGTCATATATGAGGTTCCATAATAGTGAGCCTAACGCTGACCCTTGGGGTACTGTACACGAGATAGAGTAGCTCTAGGTATCTTCGTCTGTATCAAAAACAGCCTGTTCTGTTTTTAAAATCGCTCAATATAATGTTTATGAGTTATTCAGGGGCTCGTATTTCATCTAGCGCTTTGATTATGTGTGTGCGTTTTGCCGCGTTGAACGCTTTCTTGACATCCAGGGTAATCAGCGCGCAGGACTTTTTTGCGCCTCCTTTCAATCTTTTGCCACTTACTGCAAATTTTGCAGTATCGACGACTTTTCGTAGTCGGGTTACGCTGTAGACACCGTCTGGCCGAGAACACAAAGCTTTCTCATCGTGGAAATTTTGTTGTGATGTGTTGTTCTGCGTATGGTTGCACCGCATGCTGTGATCAGTTCCTTTCGCACTGCCGATACCAAGTGGGCGGAGTCGTCATCTGATGCCTTTGATGTACACCAGACTAGCTCAAACAGGTCTGAATCGAATTCCTGTTGCTTCCAGCTTTGCTTTCGGGAAGTGTTTCTGCTAAGGGGTTCCGGCTCTCGGAAGTACGAAATTTAAGCTATAATCGCCATATGGTCACTATTTATGTATATGGTGACACCGCCGACTTAATATGACTGCTGAGCGAATCATTTGCAAACATAATATCGATTATGGATCCTCTGTTTCCTTTTTGGTAAGTGTTTTTGCGTTCCACTGTTTATTATTGTTTGGTTCGTTTGACTGAGGAACTCTTGAGTTAGCCGCCCGTAATGGTTTGTATATCTGCTGCCTCATGCAATTGACCATGCATTACAATCGGTCTTTTGCCTCTGGTTTCTAAATACAGCCTTAAGAGAAAATCTTTGATTTCTGTAATTGCTGCGCTGGGACAAGCATAGCAATCTACAAAATATATCATCTGTATATCATCTGCCCATGTAAAAAGTTATGAGCTTCTCTGGAGCAGGCCTTAAAAGGTTGTCCATTGCAGGACCATATTGCTGCCTTACCGGGTTTGTCTGCAATCCTTGTGCTTTTCGGACGCTGGGAATATTTTTCTTTTAGTAAGGCGACATCAATGTTCTCTTCTATAATTGTCTGATCTAGCAAATCCTGTGCTGCTGCGCAGAGCATGCAGCTCGAAACGTTTGTGCATATCTTTGCTAAATGTCTCGCGGTTCCGCAACGTGTACAATTAGTAGATCTGTCTGTCGAGCTGTAGCAATTACGCGCCATGTGACCCAGATGGAAACACTTATAGCATCTGGGAAAAGAAGAGTATTCTCGATTTTGTTAATGTATGTGTGTATGCATTCAAGAACATACATATGACTTTTGAGTTCAGTTCTGCCTCTTCTGCTGTGATACCATAATTTCAACGACTTCATTAGGCCCTTCGTCAGGTAGATCAGAGTCCAGTGTTGAATTATCAGTATTTTCACATTGTGTTTTTAACACCAAAGTATTCGATATAAAATCCTTTGCGGCAATGGACACGGTCGAATATGTTTTATCAATTTTTGTATTGATAGCTTGGAAAGAGCTGATTAGATCTTCCTTGATGGAACAGACACGATATTGTTTTTCTATAACTTGGTTTTGCATTTTAGCAGCTTCGCGAGCTATACTTTTATAGTCATAGTAATAGAATTTGGCTCAACTAAAATATCTTTGCTCTTTTTCGGCAAGGGGGTTGGTTTTATAGGGTGGGTCATCTAACGTTTTAAATTTTAATTATCTGTATTTCGACATTGGAAACGTCAAATATTATTCGAAAAGTGATAGATCTTCAGTAAAAAGTCTAAAATTTACGAAATGGGTCGCTATTCATTAGAAGAAAACTGGGAAATATTGAAAACTTTTTCCCAAAGTTCATTTGACCGAGCATGGTCAATTTTACCGAAAAATCACCTTTTCGGACGAGGCTCATTTCCGCCTCGATGGTTACGTTAACAAGCAGAATTGTCGCATTTGGGGCACAGAAAACCCGCACGTAATCGCCGAGAAGCCAATGCACCCAGCACGAATCACTGTATGGTGCGGATTTTGGTCTGGTGGAATCATTGGCCCATTTTTCTTCGAAAATGAAAAAGGAACCGCCTTAACCATCAATGAGCGATATCGCGCAATGTTAACCGAATTTTTGAAGAGGAAGGACGGCGCCACGTGCCATTCAGCAAACGCTACACTCAATCTTTTACGCCCTATCTTCGAATTTAAAATTTTATATGGCCCACCCGTTACAAAACCTGAACTTCCTCTTCTGAATTATGGTCGATTACTTCAGCTTCGTCGCCATCTTCAAACGCTTTAACTTGGACTTCACTTACCCACATTTCCCTAAAATGAGAGCCTGCCGGAAGAGATAAATGCGAAGGTAATAGTTTAGTTTAGTTAGTTATTTTTTTCTCAATTACACTGGTAACCAAAAGTTCTCTTGTTTTTTGCGACATGAACAGAACAAAGTGTTTATTATGTAAGAATTACCAAAAATGCAAAAAATATCTGTAGATTTATGCTATAGCCTATAGCTTTTTACTATGAGTATTTTTGTTAAAAACAACAGTGAATGATATATTATTGTTATATTATTTTATTATCCAAATAGTACCTTAAACTGTTACTGTCGATGTTTTTTGACGATATTTTGTTTTTCCCCTTATAGTACAGTCATTTAGTCGAAAAAATAGAGCTTACCTGGAAAGTTTTCCGGGAGTTTTAAAATTTGGCAATTTTATTTGGTATGCTCTTGCCAAATTTCAAAGTAGAGGAAATTTCCTACAATTTATGTCTTACGAAAAAGGCCGCTTCTTTATAGAATACCTCCTTAAATATATGTACATTTGGTAACGGATTGTAGCATCACGCCACATGATAAATATGTGCATACATATATATGTATGTCTATAGTTTACATATTGTAGATTTACATTCACTAAGCTAGAGTGAAACTACTAGTCTACGAATACAAGACTACTCGTAAAAGGAGGACACAATCATATTGATCATTCAGCAATCAGCTGACTGGTATTGGTTTGCGTCCTTACTAAGTATCAGGGCCTTTTTACGAAACATCTGGCCCCATCTGAGCTCAATAGAAATATTTAGTCTGAGTCATCAGTATACGTTTATCATTTAACAGTTTCGTTTGCATTTACAGAGCCATAGCTTCTAATAAAGTAAACTGCTTTATTTGTGGTGATATACGAGGTGTGTTCAAAAAGTATCGCGAATCGTAACTGACAGTTTTCTTCGATTGCAGGGGTGTGGTGCATCATGAGTTCTTGCCACAGGGAAGAACGGTCAATAAGAAATATTACCTGCAAGTTATGCGCAATTTGCGCGAAGAAATCCGCCAGAAACGCGGATTTGTGGAAGAACAAAAATTGGCTTTTGCACCACGATAACGCCCCTGCTCACACACATCGTTGCTTGTGCGCGACTTTTTGGCCAAAAACAACACACTAATGATGCCGCAGCCACCGTATTCCCCAGATCTGGCCCCATGTGACTTTTTCTTGTTCCCTAAACTGAAGAGGCCCATGAAAGGACGTCGTTATGCTTCTCTAGACGAGATAAAGACGGCATCGAAGGAGCTGAAGAAGATAAAAAAAAAAATTATTTTTTGAAGTGCTTCGAAGATTGGAAAAACCGTTGGCACAAGTGTATAATATCTCATGGGGATTACTTTGAAGGGGACAAAATATATATTCATGAATAAATAAATAATTTTTGAAAAAACACAAAATTCGCCATATTTTTGAACACACCTCGTATTGCAAGAAAGTGAAGTTAGTGAAGTGATAGAAAAAGGATTGGAAACTTTTCGTCAGTAAAGTATAAAAAGAAAATACACTAAATACAAACTTTTGGTGGGATTAAAATCCATAGTAGTTCATATGCGTGTCGAAAACGATATAATAATGAGAAGTTAATCGCTGCAGCTTTGTGTAGAGGAAGTGATGGTACAACTGAGATCTACACGTCCAAGGTTCTCATTCAAAAATCATTGTTTTTTATGTGCTGCTGAGATAACAGCAGAGTTCATATCTAAACAAAAACAGACACGTTTATGTGAACGTAATATTGTGTATAGTGTGTGTAAATTGTCGATGAAAAATAGTATTTCAGAACTTACTCGGACTCGTAACGATGATTGGGGACAAGCAATAGTTGAACGCCTGGAGCAGGTTACTGACTTAGTCGCAGCCGATACGCAATATCGCAATTCGTGTATGAAGAAATTGTGTCAAACGCCCTCGACCAAAGAAAGAAAAAAAGAGGTCCGTATGCAAGCGATGCAATACATTTATTCATATCTCGAAGAAAACTCCGCAGAATGTCAGTTTTCTCTAGACGAACTAATGACAAAAATAGGAGGTGATTACCGTTCACACATAAAAACAGTGAAAGCACAACTGTAGTTTGTTTTCGAAGTACAGGGTTTAAGTTATTAACTGATGCCTGGTACAATGAAAGAAGTGACAACAGATTAGAAGAACGTAAGCGTATTATAAAGGCAGCAGCAATAATTGTTAGAGAAGATATTCGGTCTAGGGTGTACGAGACAAATCATTATCCTCCATCAGACAATTTTTTTCAAGATATCCAGTCAGATATCCCTAAAACTTTACGAATTTTTCTGGATAGTATAATTTTAAAAAATAAACGATCATCACTTGACAAATGGAAGAAAAAAGCATTGCTCTCGCACATTCTATTATTGTGGCAGTAAGGCCAAAATCTTTTTTATCATCGGTTCAGATTGGAGTAGCAGTATTTTTATTTCAAAAGTATGGATGTCGACGATTAATCGATACTTTATCATCTCTTGGATTTTGCTTTTCTTACACTGAAGCAATGCTGTTCGAAGTTTCAGCTATAATGCGCCCGCCGTTGAATATCGATGGTCAATCATTTTCACAGTTTGTTTTCTATAACGCCGATTTCAACACGCAGACATTAGATGGGCACAACACTTTTCATGCTATGGGTGATATCCAGTGTATAACACCTAAAAGTGCGATTGCTCCTGACCAAAATATTGAACGATTAAAGCTAATGCTGTCTGCAAAAGTTGTAGGTACTTTTGCTGCCATTGAATTAAAAACATTTACGAAGAAAAACGATACGGGCTTGAAAACAATAAAGATTTAAGATCTTGGTAGCATTCGTGCGGTTGCGACGGAGATTACACCATCAGTTTCCGACTTGTTATGGCTATATGGAAAATCGGTTGACCTGCCTAACATACCTGGATGGAGTGGATTCATGGAACAAGCGACAGCAGAACTGCCCTTTGAAAAATCATTTATTTCGTGCTTACCCTTTATTAATGCTCCACCGAGTGATTATGATTCAATTTTGACTGCTCTGTTATTTGCTCGTGAAAAATGTGAGTCATTAAATCAGGATACTTGTTTCGTCACTTTTGACCAGCCCTTATATTTAAATCATTTCTTCATATGATGAGAATTCCAAATTGAACAATATTGCCATTAGACTCGGTGGATTCCATTTGTTAATGTTGTTCATGGGATCTATCGAATACATAATGAACGGAAGTGGATTAAAAGAGCTCTTTAACACTATTTTTGCACTGAATTCAATTGATAAAATTATAGTAGGACATGCGTATTCACGCGCAGTAAGAGCACATATACTGACTCATCTTGCTATTGCTAAAATTGTCCTACGATTTATTGGTTTGACACCTGATCTCAGTGCAGAAATAGACAGAATTTTATATAATTTCGACAGGTCAGTGGTACTTGAGCCGGATCAGGAAGAATATTGTAAAGCACTTGCGGATAAATTTGCGAATGAATTGATTAAACTTGAACAACATGGTGCTACAGCAAAATTATGGGTGCAATATTTTCGGATGATTACACTTCCACAACAATTCATTGCAGCAGAGAGAATGGGAAACTGGAATTTACATCTTGACACTGTGTAGAAAATGATACCTTATTTTTATGCCAGTGGTAAAAAATAAGGTGACATTGTATTTATTTTGAAAATTCTTTATTTATTCTTCCAAATCAATTTCATCCTCTTCAAAGTAATCCCCTCCCGATGCAATGCACTTATGCCAACGGATTTTCCAATCTTCGAAACACTGGTTGTAGTCACTTTCCGGGATGTCCTTCAGTTCCGTCTTCGCTGCGGCTTGAATCTCCTCTATCGTATAAAAACGGTATCCCTGGAGCGGTTTTTTGAGTTGGTGAACAGCCAGAAGTCGCACGGCGCCAGATCAGGTGATTACGGTGGTTGCGGAACGATATGGGTTGAGCTTTTGGCGAAATGATCACGAATTACGAGGGCAGTATGGGATGGTGCATTATCGTGGTGTAAAAACGAAGAATTGTCTTTCCATAATTCCGGCCTTTTAGGCGGATAGCGTTACGTAAACGACGCATAACATTCAAATAATATTCCTTGTTGACTGTTTGCCGATTTTCGAAGAAAACAGTCAAGATGACCTTGATTTTTGAGCGACTTTGGCGCAATTTTTTTGGTCTCGCTCTCTTTGGCCACGATATTCCCTCGATTGACTGGTTGTTTCGGGGTCGTGAGCATAGCTCCAAGTCTCATCGCCAGTTATAATGCATTTCATGACACCCTGGTAGTCGGAAAGCATCGTTACACACATTTCAACGCGACGCCTTTTTTTCCAATAAAATTAATGTTTTCGGTATCAGTCGAGATTTGACGCGCTTGAGGCCCAAAACATCCTTCAAAATGGTATTGGCTGAGCCTTCCATATGCCAATTTCGTCAGCAAGGTCTCTAATTGTTAGTCGACGGCTTTTCAACACCAAATCTTTGATTTGTTGAACGTGAGCTTCGTCGGTTGAGGTTGATGGTCGCCCTGGACGCTCTTCGTCTTCGACACGTTCACGGCCGGCTTGGAACTCACTATACCACTTGTAAACATTTTTTTTTTAGACATAGCCTCATCACCAAAGGCTTTCTGCACCATCCTCAACGTATCTGCAGCAGAAAATTGATTCCGTAAACAAAATTTAATGCAAATTCTTTGCTCAACAAATTTCGACATCCCAAAAAACGAAAAACTCACTTTTAGCAGCACGACACGACACGTATCTCAAACACTAATGAATATTTTGACGTGAAATTTGACATAAATGTGACTGACAGTACTACCAACCTAAAAAAAAAAAATTCTCCAAATCCTTCGACGCGCGCAGTTTAAATTCAGATGTCACCTTAGTGGGCACAGTAGTATGCTAAATCTTGTCAGGGAAAGGGTATTTCACAATTAGACGTTCTGACAAATTATGGTGTGGTACGTGGTCAGATATGACAATTGAGCAGTCGTTAATGAGGACGATGAAATGTCGTGGTGAGCTTACTCATGGGCGAGGTGTCAAGGAAAGCATGCTATCCAAGTGGTCGTTAGGAATGAGATCTCTGTACAATATTTGTGATGAGGTCGAGAAATTTTGCGATGCAGTTTTTCAAGTTCCGAGCAGCAAGTTAACGATAGCCTCCGCATAGAAACCTTACCATAACTGTAAACAAAATTGTATCTTTGCACTCTGCAATTACACTATTAACGTTTTTGATGATTTAAGAATTCAATATGCTTTTTCCGTCCTGATTCCAATAATCCATTTTTATCAAAGCAATATCGCTCGCCCTCACAAGAAGGCATAACAATAACATTTGTAAAGAAAACAGAACGCTTAACGTTCTGCTGGAAATTGCTGTCATAGCTAAAAATGTAACTTCAGCTTTAACCTTAAGTCAATAAAACAAAATTGTATAAATACTAGTATTTTAAAAATAAAGATAGATTTGTATCTGGCAATCCACGCGAACTACAAGCGTTTTCTTTAATCCGCGCGTTCGCGGATATAAAAATATATTTTTTTATAAATTCCCTCGTTACGGGAATTAATTGGCGCCCAACGTGGGGCATGAATTCAAAAAAAGTGCTTACCACAAATAAAAAGTTAAAATAACGGATCGTTTTGCTTGTTTATCTCAGTTAAAAATTGATGAATTATAAAGCCAGATTTTAAGTGAAAATCAAAACATAATTAAAGTGATAACACGCCCCAACAAATACAAAAAGAGTGTCAATTAAAAGAATTAATACCAGATAAAGCAAAGTTAAAAACAACAAGAATAAAACAAGTGCTTAAGAACACTAACAACAAAAACAAAGCAAGAACTCTAAAACAACTAAGTAACGGAAGCAACAACAGTAGCAGAAATAATTATAAAAACAACAAGAACAAAGCAAGTGCTTAAGAACACTAACAACAAAAACAAAGCAAGAACTCAAAAACAACTAAGTAACAGAGGCAACAACAGTAGCAGAAATAATTACAAAACAACAAGAACAATAAATAGCGGCAACAAAAGCAACAGAAGCAGAGAACAGCAAGAAAATAAAGGGATTTTGGAGGGAGACCACTCATCGTCAAATATACATATGACCCCCCTTAGCTTCAACAACGAGCCTAGTGCGATTTTTCATGGAATTGACCAGCTTACTGTATCTAAAGCAACTATTATCAGCATCATCAGCGGGAATTTATTGACAGCGACGGAATATATATTAGTAAGTTAAAATTAAAATAAATATGTTAAAATTATAAATTATATATATATATATATATGTATTTATGGGGAACACCCAAACTAAACCTAAGTATATTAGATTATACTATTGTAAAAATTGCGGTGGGGATCACGAAGAGAAAAAGTGCCCCAGGAAAAAAATAAAACATAATTTCTAGTTTGTGCAACCAATAATAAAATAAATTAAAGCTGCGATTCACCACCTTCGGGGGGACCCTCCAGCTTAAAATAAAAAAAACTCTGCGATTAACTGCGATAAAATACAAATATAAATTAAGGCTCGACCAGCCACATAACAAAATAAAAAGACCTCCATAACTTAGCTCAATTCTGCGAATCCTACATAAAAGGACCCTCCAGAATAGAAGAGCATCTCTTCCTAGAAGAGATTATACAAATATAAATTAGGGCTCGACCAGCCGCATAACAAAATAAAAAGACCTCCATAACTTAGCTCAATTCTGCGAATCCTACATAAAAGGACCCTCCAGAATAGAAGAGCATCTCTTCCTAGAAGAGATTATACAAATATAAATTAAGGCTCGACCAGCCGCATAACAAAATAAAAAGACCCCCATAACTTAGCTCAATTCTGCGAATCCTACATAATAGGACCCTCCAGAGTAGAAGAGCATCTCTTCCTAGAAGAGATTATACAAGTATAAAATAATAAGAAAGTTCTTTCTCTAAACTAAAAAAATAATAATAATTAATCATGACTAATGAGGCAGGATTAACGGTAGATTTAATTACGCGCCTAATTGCGGAAAGCAATATTACATTAAGGCAAGAAATTGACAGATTAAAAAATCAAGTTGAAATTGAAACACACAGAGTAACAGATTTTCAGTCGGAAATAATAAATGACAACATTCAATGTCATGAGTCACTAGATGTTATAAAATCCTTACCGGAATTCTCAGGAAGGATAAACGCTTATGTTAGCTGGCGCGAAGCCGCACATAACGTTATGAGCTTATATGTAAGAGGTAGCCGAAAGTACTTCGCAGCCCTTACGATTTTGCGTAACAAAATTACACTAGAAGCAAATGACACATTAACCAACCATGGTACTGTGTTAAATTTTGACGCGATAATTGCGCGTCTCGATTTTGCGTATTCGGACAAACGTCCGATACATATCATAGAACAAGAAATGAGTGTTCTACGACAAGGCTCAATGACGGTCATTGAATATTATAATTTAGTTAACAAAAAACTAACGTTGATGATTAATAAAACCATTATGACTTATGGAGGGGCCGCACCAATAACAAAAGAATTGAATAAAAAGAATAGAGACCAGGCTCTTAGAATATTTATAACTGGGCTTAACGCTCCATTAAGAGATATTATATTTTCCCTCTGTCCGGAAGATTTGCCCGACGCATTGGCCAAAGCTCAGGAATTAGAGTCCAATAATCAGAGAGCTCGATTTGCACAAAATTTTGCAAATGATAGGACAAGAGTTAAACAGTTTTATCCAAGTAATAATTTACGATTTCATCAGAGGAGCAACATGCCAAAACCAGAACCAATGGACATAGATCCATCTATGTCTAGATCATACCGAAGGGAAAATTACCCAAAGCCCCAACTAAACAATAGCCATAAATACCAAAATTTTGGAAAACCATTGGCCACTACAAGCCATCAAGCCAATATGGACCAACCAAATAGGTATATTCCAAATAGAAACATCCAAGGAATAAAACGACCAAGGGAAAGCAATTATAGCTTTCGCCCACAGGAGAAAACCCAGAAGATAAACAACATGAATGAAAGTCATTTTTTAGACAAAGAGGGGATGAACTCCCCTATCTAAAGCTCTACGACTCAAAAATAAAGAAAAGTTTAAAGGCTCTAATCGATACAGGAGCAACCTCTTGCTACATTAAGCCTGAGGTTTATAATAACAAAAAGGAACTAGCCATTTATAAACGGATAAAAACCGTGAACGGCTATTCCATAATAAAGCATTACCATATAATAACCATATTTGGGGTCGAGGAAATTTTCTACGAAATAGAAGGTATAGAATCGGATCTCCTATTAGGATATAATTTCCTTAAAAAAATTGAGGCACTTATCGACGTGCCCAATAGGAAAATAAATTATATGGAAAAAAATAATAATAAAAATGAAGCAAACAGTATGAACATTTATTTCGAAAATAAAAAAGGAGAAAACTTAGAAATCGAGGAACAAAAAGATTCTGCACATTTAACCGAGGTAAATATCGGTATAAATAAAAAAATTAAGGAACATAAAGATTCCGTAAAACCAGCCGAAGTAACTACCGGCAATATTATATTAAAAAAATTTATTGTGGAACAAAGAAGTTCTACAACGCCAGCCGATGATAATACCGGCAAATTAAATAAAAAATATATTGTGGAACGAAAAAGTTCTACAACGCCAGCCGATGATAATACCGGCAAATTAAATAAAAAATTTATTGTGGAACAAAGAAGTTCTACAACGCCAGCCGATGATAATACCGGCAAATTAAATAAAAAATATATTGTGGAACGAAAAAGTTCTACAACGCCAGCCGACGATAATACCGGCAAATTAAATAAAAAATTTATTGTGGAACAAAGAAGTTTTACTCGGCCAGCCGAAGATTTTACCGGCAAAATAAAACAAAAAAAGAATCGTGAAAAACCAAATAAAAATATAAAAATACGAAATTTAAACTACTTGGGGAAAAAAAAATCCTAGGATGCCAGTCGAAGATAATGCCGACAATAAAATAAAAAAATATACTACAAACAAAGGAGGTATTAATATCTTAAAAATAAATAATCTCAATATTACCGATGAGAATAGTTTCGAAGAATTAAATGAGCGACATGTAAAAGAAAAAATTGCTCAAATGTATTCAGGCAATAATACAAGCTTCCCATTTCACCCTGGAGAAATAATTTATGAAAAATAATAGGAGAGAGAAATAAATTACAACCTAGGTATAAGAAACAACAAGTTAAAGAAAACTTGGGGAATAACATAATAATTAATAATAGAAACAGAATTATTCATAAAGATAATATAAAATCATAATTTTATAGGTTTCCAATATGATCATTTTAATTTTGACTGCACTAATCAGCTCAGCAACCGCTGATGTTATAGACTATACTCGACAAGACTACGTACTTATCGAAAATGGAGATGTTTCCATTTATGAAGAATACGGGGACCTATTCCACATTACTAATTTATCTTATTTTGAAAATATAATAGCAGACGAAAATAGAAATTTTTACAGTATTAATGAACAAAATCACGATAGCTTAGGAGTTATTACACAGGAAACAGAATCTGAAATTTTGATAATAAAAACTTTATTAGAACAATTAAAACAAACTAATTTTCGGCAAAAAAGGGGTATAAATGAATTAGGAACTCTTTGGAAATGGATAGCTGGTACACCAGACCATGACGACATTGTAAAAATTAATAATAAATTGGACGAACTGATAATAAATAATAATAAGCAATTTACAACCAATTCAGAAATTTTTAAAATAATAACAGAATTAACTGAAACAATAAATAATATTAAAGGCGATACCATAAACAGGAAAATAATAAGAAAACGAAACCAATATATTACACATGAACTGCAAAATTTAATAAATACAATAACTTTTGGTAAAATTGGGATTTTAAATCCAACAATTTTACATTATGATGAATTGAAAAACATAACATATTACCAACACGGTATTATGACTATAACAGATTTAATGGACATCTCTAAATTTAAAATAGCCCAAAAAGAAAACATAATAATAATTTATATTAAATATCCTAAAATAGAACTAACATGTAAGTACTACGATGTAAGAGCCATAGCTCAATTAGATGGTAAGCTTATAATTGATCAAAACATAACATATTGTAATAATAATTTTTTTAATATACAAAATTGTAAAACTGAAATTACAAAAACATATTGCAAATTAAATAAAGAAAGTACATGTTTGTCAGAAATATTAAATAAAAAACAAGGAAAATGTAAAAAACTAAAAGAGAAAAACTTGAAAATTGAAGAAATAAAACCAGGAGCAATATTAATTTCAGGAAAAAATATTGTAAACAATCAAACACTAACTGGAACATATTTAATTACATTTGAAAATAATACAGTAATTAATAATCAAACTTATGAAAATATAGAAACAAAAATCTGGAATTATCTGAAAAATAACCATATCAATAATTTTGAAATTTTAGAATATATTGAAACAACTAATAAACTGTTGAAATTAGATAATATAAACATTTTAGCAGAACGGAATAAGCATATCACAGTCCATTCATATTTTTGGTACATAATTTTAATCTTGGGAATACTTTTCTTATCTTACATAATATTAAAATTAAAAAAATCTCGCGAAATTCCCAAACCAATAGAAAATGTGCAATTGCAAGAAGTCACATATAATGCTCTTTTAAATCAAATACATAAATTAACTCAAAATAATAGTGAATCGGGGACGATTCATCTTAGGAAGGGGGGAGTTAACGATAGCCTCCGCATAGAAACCTTACCATAACTGTAAACAAAATTGTATCTTTGCACTCTGCAATTACACTATTAACGTTTTTGATGATTTAAGAATTCAATATGCTTTTTCCGTCCTGATTCCAATAATCCATTTTTATCAAAGCAATATCGCTCGCCCTCACAAGAAGGCATAACAATAACATTTGTAAAGAAAACAGAACGCTTAACGTTCTGCTGGAAATTGCTGTCATAGCTAAAAATGTAACTTCAGCTTTAACCTTAAGTCAATAAAACAAAATTGTATAAATACTAGTATTTTAAAAATAAAGATAGATTTGTATCTGGCAATCCACGCGAACTACAAGCGTTTTCTTTAATCCGCGCGTTCGCGGATATAAAAATATATTTTTTTATAAATTCCCTCGTTACGGGAATTAATTAGCATGTCGAAATAAGAACTTCACGAGTTAAACGTGACAATGATGACGTCAAAAAATTAGTGGATTGGTTGTCCAATCATCCACCTTTTCCAGAATTGAAATAAATCATGTCAGTAAGCACCTCAATTATCGGAGATGAAAAAGTGTCATATGTCTCAAGAAGTTGGTAGTGCTGGCATTTCGAAAATCATTGCTTACATCCGATTGAACTAAACCTCCAATGCCATTATAGTATTTGACGGATATCCAGAAGATGTAGCAACCCGTAGTACCAAGTATGTAGAACGATCCCGACGATCCGACGATCACGAAAAACTGCTTTAGTAGACATACTTTTCGACGAAAAAATGACGCCAACTGTATCCCAAAGTAAATTCTTGGGTAAAGAATCGCCTCATTGAAATGTCGAAGATAAAATTTGAAGCTGAACACTTCGTGGTTAAACATGCCACCGAAGATGCGGATACGTTAATAATTAATACCGCAATAAACTTCTCATCGGCATTCGATTTCGGTGTAGTTGTCGGTGAAGACATAGATCTTCTCGTTCTTTTGACAGCGCTATCAACGCATCCGAATATATACATACATCCTCAAACCAGGAAAAGGAAAAATTTCACGACAAATATTCTCCATAAATAGTATAAAAGATAGAGCAGCCTCAAATCATATTGCATTTTTACAGGTCTTTAGTGGTTGTGAACCACATCGGCATTATTTTATCAACAAATAATGAAATTTGTTAAAGTACTCCAAAAAAACCCAGATTTAAACGAGGTTATCGAAGTATGTCTTTAGTGGTTGTGAACCACATCGGCATTATTTTATCAAGAAAAAATTAAATTTATTAAAGTACTCCAAAAAAACCCAGATTTAAACGAGGTTATCGAAGTATTTAAAAATCCAAATGGAGATCTAGAAAACATTGCTAAAGCTGTAGAACGTTTCTTTGTCTCATTAAACAGCTACAACAATGTGAAAAGTCGGAAAAGTACATCTTTAAATAAATATCATCAGCATATTAGAGAAAATTCAATATTGCGTCGCTACCACCAACAGAAGCAGCATCACGACAACATTCGTTTCGAACTTATCACCAAATTCAGCAATGGTAATGGTATGGAAAGGAAAAAAAGTGCAGAACAATGGGGATAGGAAAAAGACAAGAACGGGCTCATTCCTGTTACTACATTCGATCCCCCTGCTCCGGAAAGATTACTGAAAATGCAAGAAAGGTTGTCAAAAAGCTTGCAGATGCAGAAAAGCAGGACTAAAGTGCTGCGTTGTGTGCACGAACTGTGGTGGTTCTTGCGATAATTCGTCATTTCCGTCACAAGACGACATTGAAGAAGAAAAAACGGACGCTATTCTCGAGCAAATAAACGATGAAATCGAGAACGAAGAGGACCACGATAAAACTGATGATCCTATCGTCGTTGATGCCGAAGGAACTTCCGTCTTCGATAGTTCAATCGGTATTGAAGACGATGAAAACCCAACACCTGGTCTGTCAAGAAGATGAAGCGATGGAAATTTTCCTAAATATTTAAATAGTGAGTCAGATGTGGATTAGACCTACTGGAGATACCACAATTAAAAAATGCGCCGATTTCTCTACCTCATGGTGGTGTGGAAATGAGTATTTCTGCCGAAACGTGTATTGAATTACACTTTACGGTGCTCGTACGCCGAAACGATTGATTTTAGGAAAAAAAGGTTCAGACATAAATTGTAGGAAATTTCCTCTACTTTTAATTTGTATGCTATGTGTTTCCTCTAAAATGAGCCGGAAAGAAGTTATCAAAAAACTGCTTTTGGGCGCCATTTTTTCAATATGGCGGCGCGAGCGGCAATCATACGAGGTGGAAAAGTTGAAATTTGGCAAGAGCATATTAAAATCTATAAACTTGCCAAATCTCAAAACTCCCGGAAAACTTTCCAAGTAAAAAAAATGACTGTATCATTAACAATGTCCAGTAGTAATTGGCAAGCAAACTGGCACTCCACTTGCCTTGGTACCGTTTCTCCATAGTAGAAATGTCTTGGTGGAACCGTTCCCCATGTCCGTCACTTACGGCTTTTCGGGGAAAAAATCCTGAAAGTGAATGTAACGGCATTTTTCAAATTTGTTGACATCATAACTCAACGAAAAATTAAATGAAAAAATGAATGAAACGGCATTTTTCAAATTTGTTGACATCACAACTCAACGAAAAATTAACCGATCGACTTCAAATTAAAAGTATTGTTGGATACATTTTTAAACAATGACCTTCGATCTTTTTGATTGGCTGAAAATTGTCAATTTGGCATTAAAAAAACGACCATTTTTTAAATAAAAAAATAACTTTTTTTTTTTCAAAATTATGCCATTTTGTTAATTTTTGCTATTTTTCAAAGATTGTATAGGAAATATCTTTAGGTTTAATAAACTTTTTGATTTTTTTTTTTCTCAGATACTCATACGCCTGGAAACATGTCAGCATTTGGGGTACCTTTTTTTGGTACCTCCGAAGACAGCCAAAACTCCGTTACTTTTCCAAAATTTTGTAAAAAAAATCTTAAAATATAGCTGATAATACAAAGTGCATTCCAAAGTAAACAGGACTTAAAAAAATACAACATATGTCGGCAAAATCAATTTATTTTATTCAAAATAGTATCCTTCTGCTTCAATACAGCTTTTTTCCAAAAGCATGTCGAACGAGTGTTTTAGCTCGTTTTGAAGAGCCTCTAAATCTGCAAAACGCTTTCGTTTCATGGGCAAATGCATTTTTCCGAAAAGGAAGAAGTCGCACGGTGCCATATCAGGTGAATACGGGGAGTGGTTAATGGTTAAAATTTGATTTTTGTTTAAATAATCGTCCTTCGAATGTTGGATTCTGAGCAATATTTGGTCGACAGTCAATTTGTTCGGAACAAACCGTGAACACACCTTTCGTAAGCTTAAATGTTCAGTCAAAACGCGATAAATCGATGTTTTGGAGATGTTTAATTCCATTTCCATGAATTTCAATAATGATTTCGGGTGATTTTTGATGAATTCATGCACAGTTTTGATAGAATTTCCGGTGATCACGGGTTTTGATTGTCCCACATGTTGATCGTCATTTATGTCCTCACGACCACTTCGAAAACGTTGAAGCCACTCTGCTACGGGATAGGCAATCACTGCCATAAACTTGTTTCATCAGTTGAAATATTTCGGTAAAAGTTTTACCAATTTTAAAAGCAAATTTTCGCACCGATAATACAAACATCCTGACACTTAAAACGCAATAACTTCACTTCCAATCAAAGAAAGGCAGATTCTAATGCTCCAGTCGGCACACAGATGTCGCCACCAGGAGCGCTTTTGGAGCTTATACCATGTTCAGACCGAAAATTTGAAGGGATTAGATTACATTTAAGCTCTTCACTAATCAGCCCGTTCTCACTACCGTTGGAAAGATAAAAAAACAGCTGTTTTTGCCATTCAAGAATTCACATCGCCTAATATTTATCAAAAGAAAACATTGTCATTTAGTATTTTGAAGTAAAAGCCGTCTTATTTTAAATATTTGTCATATAATGGAAATAATGGACCCATTTTTTCATTTGTTAAGTCGATTTTCAGGTGAAATTAGATTCATTGCTTAAAAAAAATTTGATTGTTTAAATTTTTTTTCTCTTTGTAGTGTCTAAATCAGCTGATTAATAGATTCCAATGCTAACAAGTAGATGGCGCGAAATCAGAGTCGCACCGAGAGATTTAGCGTGGATCAGTTTCAAATCACTTCAATGAAGATAAAGATAATAAGGCGAAATCTTGATAAATTTATCTTCATTAGTAGGATTCAGGCAGAACCGGTCTAAATCGGTAAAATCCCTGATGCAGGGATTGAATATATAAGATGATGCAACGTCATGAAATTTTATTACTTCTGTTGTTTCTATCTTAGTTTCAGAAGATAGACGTATAGAAGATAGATAAAATGTTTGAACTTTTGTAAAGTTTTTTAAATCCGAGTCAAAGCGGTTTAAAAATTTCCGGTTTTTCTTTTTAGTAAATTCTTCTAACAGCACATAACGCTGAGGAGAACTATAAGTAATTTTTACTCGCCTTGTAATCTCGTTTTACAATGTTTAAGGTTCTCGAAATACTCAATCGTTATTTTAAAGTACAATTTCTCAACTGTGAACTGTGAAAATTGGGCATTTGAAGAAACTCAAATTTCAAAAGTTTAATATGATCACTTTTTATTGTACGAGGACTGCTATATATATTTCTGGCCTAATAATGAAAATAGGAATATTTATCAACGAAAATGGTTTTATTGTTTTCCAAAATATTCTCCATCAAGATTTATACACTTTTGCATGCGCTCAAACCAATTTTCGAAGCAGTTTTTCCACTCCGATTGAGACACCTCCAAAACATGGTTTTTGAACGCTTCAACAGCATCTTCTGGCGACGAAAATCGTTGACCACGCATTATTTTCTTGATGTGTGGGAATAAAAAGAAGTCATTGGGTGCCAAGTCAGGGCTGTACGGCGGATGACCCATCAATTCGACGTTTTGGCCGGTCAAAAAGGCGCTGGTTTCAGCCAATGTGTGAAAGCTCGCATTGTCATGGTGCACAATGATTCGTCTTCTCTTGTTCATTTTTCGAATTTCCCCGAAGACTTTAGGCATACAAATGGTGGTGTACCACTCAGAATTGACCGTCCTACGTTGCTCAAGTGGAGCAGTCGGCACATGACCAGTTTTGCTGAAGAAACGGGCGACCATTTGCTTCGAAGTGCTTCTACCACGAACAACTTTCGTTGGATTTGGCTCGCCTTGGAAGACCCACACGGTCGATTGCTATTTTGTTCCGGGCTCATACGCATAGATCCGTGATTCGTCACCTGTGACGATCTTATAAACGTCTTTTGAAGCACCGCAATCTTTTTTTTTTTTCAGCATTTCTTTACACCAATCCACACCTGCCTTTTTTTGAGCGATCGTCAAATTGTGCGGAATCCAACGAGAACAAACCTTTTTTACGGCCAGGTGTTCATGCAATATCGAATGTATGCTGGTGGGGGAAATGCATAGGCATACCTCTATCTGAAGGTATGTTACCTGACAGTCTTGCATTATCAGTTCACGTACGGCATCGATGTTTTCTGGCACAACGACTGTTTTTGGACGACCTTCACGGAATTCGTCTTTGAGCGAGCGTTTTTCACAGTGCTATAGGATGGTGCTTTATAGCCATACAAAGATTTTAGTTCATCGATGCACTCTTGTGATAATCCACGTCGAAAGTTGTGAAAAATGATCGCACGAAAATGTTCACGAGTTACTTCCATTTTTTGGCCGAGATGAATTTTTTAATTCCCTGTAAATAAAACAATTCACGATTAAATGACAAAACGTTCTGAGTGATGCTATGCTAAAAAATGTCAAACTTTCCAATGGAAATGTCAGATTGTACCTGGCAACACTTAGTGCTGCCTAGGCCAGAAATATATATAGCAGCCCTCGTAATTATTTTGTTGAAATCATCCATTATTTTTTTGAGAAGCTCAATTTTCCTCTTGAATATGGAAATTTTTTTCAATGGCTTTGCTGAAATAGTGTTTGACCCGTACAATAGCTTTTCGGATAAATCTGCCTGGGCATCAATAATTTTGTTCCTGTTTATCCCCTTTGAGAATATTTTCCGCAACACTTTTCGTATTTGTGTAACTCTGGGTATTCTGCAAAGAAATCGTTGTAGGTGTATTGATTTGGTCGCCTCGTTGACTTTTCTGTGTCTCGATTTACAGCAGTTGAGTATGTTTTGTATGGCAGTTAGATCACTGCGTTTACTTTCTTGCTGAAACTGCTTGTGTGTTCACTTTAATATACGGGAATATTCACCCGTCTTACAATTATTTTGCCTTTACTTTGAACAGAGCTGTTTTGTATATTGTCTTTATATGACTTTTAATTTGACCGAGCACTAAATCCGGCTCGAGGATCAAATGTTAATACCTCAATGAAGTTTTATTCAATATATGCATTTTTATTATTATTGTATGCGCATTGCATATAAAGTCATAGGTCTGTTTATGCACATATGTATCTACGTATGGATATGTATTTTTTGTGAACTGCATGCGTTTTTACATATTTATGTATTATATATCTTGGCTTTGCTGACACTAAACAAGCAAACATGTTGAATGATATTGGAACATCATCTTTCTACTATGCTAATTGTAGGTAAACAATCATTATACACTTTTAACATTCGTTCGTGAATTTCGTTTGGTGCTACACCTTCCAAAAATAATAGCACTGACAGAAGGGCAAAATTAATACGCATTATGCAACGCTAATGCGCATTGAAATTTAATGGTGACAGACGGCAGACTTGTGCATTTAAAAAACTGATTGTGAAATTTGTTTATTTATTTTTGGAAAATCAATATAAATTTAACTAAAAAAATCGTTTATTATTACCTACGTTCAAAGAGTGTAAAACTGCTTACCTCTAATGCTGTAAACGCACAGCAGGCGGCAGACTTCAAGCGACATCTGTAAAAAATAGCAAAAATCGGCCATTTTTGAGCAGTGTTGCCTACTCAAATTTGGTAAATTCAGCTAAATGTACTTAATTCTTGTGAAATTTGCATTAACATGGAAAAAAAAAATTAAAATGCACAAGTAATGTAAATTAAGCCCGCTAATGCAAATTAGTGCTGTTGTCTGTCAGGACTATAAGAATTTTATCAATGCACGATATTCAATTTTTTCCATTGTAAAAAAATACTGTGACACTGCGACAATAAATGGCTTGTAAATAAATAATGAATTGACGGATTGATTGTACCAACAAAACAAAAAAAATGTTGGGTTAGTAGCAGCGTCCTCCCTTATCGAACGACAAAAGTCATTGAACAACCTGACATTGACTCCCTTTGTTTTATATTATATATTAAGTGGAACTATTTAGTTTTGTCCGATTATTTGTTGAGCACAAAAAATTAAATTGTTTTAGTTTTTTTTGTTTAAATTCACAATTTATGTTCAAAAGGGTTACGTTTTCTTTACCACTTAGGTATTTGATAATAAAAAGTGTAAATAAAAGCGAAGAACAACATAGGTATTCTGCTTTTATGTTTGGAGTACAATAATATTAGACAAACTCCTGTCCGATTATGCGATGTAACCATTGTATATGTACGTACATAATTGTTAAACACCTTCATAGTCATACAAATGCAGTTTTACATACTTTAATTACTTTATGACAAAAATCTCCGTCGCGACATGGAGGTGCAAATGAATATCCCTTCAAAACATATTAAAATTCAATGACTTTTATTAAATCTTTGGCATACGAAGAATTTTTTTCTAATTCGGACACTAAAATTCGTGTTAGAAATTTTCATATTCACTTCGAATAATAGTGCTTGTTTCTACATCGTTCTCAAGTATTATTACAAAGAAAGGCTGTATCCTTTTCAAAGTGAAAATCCCAATTTATTTTTGATAAATGCCGATAACGCCAACAGGAATGCCCCCGAGACGTTCTTGCTTCGTTTTAAAACGATAATGACAATGGGAATAGGGCCGTAATGGCCCTATGAGGAATACGAATTTTTTGTCGATAAATGTCGACAACGCCAACATGAATACCAAATAGCCATTCTTATTTGTTTTTAAAACTACAATGGGAATTGTACTAATTAATAATTTTTGTGTTCTTATTTTTAGGTATACCTGCAATGGCTGGTAGTGCTATAATTGGCGGAGTGTTGCTGGCCTTAATTGAAGGAGTCGGAATTTTATTTACCCGTCTTTCTGCAGAGCAGTTTCGGAATCCTACGCCACCGATTGATGATCCCACAGCACTAGGCGATGCGGCACAATCTTTTGGTTTTGGGCAGACCCATCAACATCAGTCGCAATATCAATGAAAATGTGTTCATATAAAATGAGCACTTATTATAAATATGCGTTGTGTCATATTTATATATGTATATCAATGCCGGTATAAATTAGTTTTAATATGTTTCCACAGCACACCAATTTCATTTAAAACATAATAAAAATTATGAAGTATGTCGTTATGTTGTTTTAATAGACCTGTAATATTCCGATAATATTATCAATTAAATTGGGATCGAAATAAATTCAATGCTTGAGTTCACAATATGGAAGTGGATGTTTTGACCTATTTGGAAAATATCGAATTACTAATTTTGAAAACGATATACCTGAACCTTGAAAAAACTGTAATAAGGGAAGATATTAGTAATATGCAGCGTTTGAAAAACTACACTACTTCCGTAGCATTTCATTTAGCTCTTACTACCACCGCTCTCACTTTGTCGGGAGCCACAGTATAGCCTTGGCATAACAATGTAAAAATATGCGCTCTACTCTGCTCTGAGTTTTGTTAGGTAAAAAACTGTCGCTCTAGCGGGATCGAAAAATGAAATGTTAGGATATGCTCTGGCGTAGCGGTAGCAAAAAATTGGGAACGATAGCAGAGTGGAGCTAATGAAAACTTTCATGTGCTACAGCTCCCGCATGTGTTTTTTGTTTTTTCTGTTTTGCTATTTTCTGTCATAATATTTGAAATAATTGAATAATTCAAACAAAAAAATGTTATGCAAATCATTTTGGCACTTGTTGCATCAAGTGACTTTATAAATCTAAAATCAAATATTTAAAGAAATTTATTAATAAAGTGAACTAGATAATAATTGAAGAATATTTATTTTTGTATTACCAAAAACATCATCTATTACAAATGTATTACAATACTCAATTACTATGAATTTTCGAGATTAATTTTAATTACATATACTTTTCCTTTTTTACGTTTTCTTAACCGGCATCTTTTAACCCTTTGTTTTCATTTTCCATATTAGTGGCGGAAAAAAATCAACTGACTTGTTTCCCTTAAGTGCTAATTGGTCATAAATTGTAAGAAAATTAAAAATAAAATAATCATTATAGGTTTTGCAGCCCCCCCCAAAAATTATACGATATATCATACATAGTTCACAAAAAGAGTAAACATCTTTTCATATCTGCTTATGTCATTTATTCATATTTTTGAAATTAAAACACAGTTAACAACGCAAACCTTAAAATATTTTTAATATTTTACTTAAAAAGGCTTATAAATTATTATAAACTTTATTAAAAAATTTATTAAATTACTTATATAAAGAATACTAAATTACGGGAGGTACAATACTATTAGCGATGTATGTAAGTTTGTGGAAAAAAAAATATATATATATGTATCGTAAGAATATTAGTTTAAACTTTTATGATAATTTAAGAAACAGTTGTTTTCTTTTGAAATGCACAATTTTATTTTATTTTTTTTTTTTTAGTTATAGTAGGAGGAAGCATCGAAAGCCGGAGTGCGGGACTTTAATCCGCTAAACCTACCCTACTCCCACCTTATGTCTCTCCCACGGGACCACTGGACAAAGTATTACTTCATGGGAGAGAAGAAGACGTTTAAGTTTCCTCTATTGCATGGACTGACTGACGCCTAATCTGTTCTAATTGTCGCAATTTTGTCATAATTTGATTTGCCGCTTTACTGACAGCTTTCCACTTTACAAAGGACTCGCACATAAGTGCTTTCAAATTTTCCACCGTGATACTACCTCCAAGGGTGGTTTTCAGCTTTTCCATTATGCTTGAAAACCGAGGGCAATAAAAGAACACGTGTTCAGAGTCTTCTCTACACTCTGAACACGTCGGACAGTATGGACTAAAGTCATGATTATATTTGAAAAGGTAGCTTTTGAAGCAACCATGCCCACTGAGTATTTGGGTAAGATGGAAATCCAGATCCCCATGCTGTCTACCTATCCACGAGTGTATGCCCGAAATCAGTCGGTAGGTCCACCATCCTTTGCATGAAGTTTGCCACCGTTGCTGCCACATTGCAATGCTTTTATTTCTCTCTTCTCATTTTGCTGTGGTAGACGTCTCTGATAAATTATATATTCGCGCGAATTCGTCTCCCTGGATGTCAATCGGTGCCATACTGGCTAATACCTCGGCGGCGTCAATTGAAATAGTTCGGAAAGCACTTATCACGCGTATTGCTGATAGCCTATGCACTGTGTTAATTGGTTTTGCATATGATTTTATTTCTAGCCCCTGTATCCATATAGGAGCCGCATACAGGATAACTGAACTTATTACCTTAGCTATTAAACATCGTCGGCTGGAACGCACACAGCCTTTATTAGCCATCATTCTAGATAACGCATTATATATTTTATTTGCTTTATGTGTCACATTCTCCAAGTGTTCCTTGAACTTGAGCCCAAGATACTTTAGCTGCGGCTGTGACGTAATCTCACATTCTCCTATGGTCAGCGATATTTTCTCTTCAATTTTCCTAGAGCTTATGAGCAAGACTTCTGTTTCAGCCAGCTTTAGACTCATGGTAGTAAACCATCGGCGCAAGCCATTTATGCTATCATTGCATTTGATCCGGAGGTCATCCAGATGTTTGGCTACAGCTACCACTATGAGGTCATCCGCATATGCGATTGTTTTCACATTTTTAGGTTACGGTATTCTTAACACCCCGTCGTACATCAGGTTCCATAGCAGCGGGCCTAAAACCGACCCTTGCGGTACTCCACTGGAGATAGTGTAGCTCTGAGTGCCCTAGTCCGTGTCGAATAGCAATCTCCTATTTTGAAAGTAACTCATTATAATAGGCTGACTTCATAAACGCAGTTTGCAATGCAACACTGCAAAGAAATTCATTTATAATGCAAAGCAATATTGCGTGGCAACACTGCTTTGCCAAATAAATTGTTGGCATTTTACTGCATTTATGAACGCCCGAAAGATTGGTACCTTGCATCACTAACATTAACATATTCGAAAACAAAGTTTTCTTAAATGAATGTGCAGGAATATTGCTGTATTCTTTTGAAAACAGCCTCAGAATTGGCTGATAATAGAGAATCAAACAGCAGTGTTATCAAAAATATAATAAACAAAAGAAAACGCCGTCGTTTTGCATTATAAGCTAGCGGAAATTCACGGAGAAGAATTCCAAAAACCAAAAATTTTTGTAAGGTTATCGAAAGCATGGAAGACGATGTATTTTATTCTTATTTTCGAATGAAGAAAAGTAAATTTCAGGTATTTATTATAAAATACGTAGAGTATTGAGCAAGTTGATAAAACTAATACCCTAAAAGTAAAGAAGTTGCAGATTGCGATTAAGCTCTGGTGGAATTCAAGTGAAACTGGACGTATAGCAGTAACGTTGAAAAAAGCTTTACAAATAACAATTTGGAAGCTAGGCAATAATTGCTCTTTCAGAGATGTCAGCGATCGGTTTGGTGGGGCAGCTGGCCTCGCATATAAGGTGTTTCTGAAAATAATTAAAATGATTTGCCGCTTGAAGGGAGATGTAATCAAATTTCCCAAAACTGCAGCGGAACAAAAACAAGTAAATGAAGAATTTACAAACCTGCGGTATAATCCTTTTCCTTTTGTAATTGGATGCATCGACGGAACTCATATTCCAATTTCGAAGCCATCAAGGATGAAATCAGCTATCGCAACCGAAAGGGAACGTATTCAATCATTATACAGGTAAAAAATTAAATTTTTTGCATGATAATAATTATTAACTGGAAATATTTTTTTCAGGCTATTGTAGATAGTCGAATGAGGTTTATAGATGCATTTATCGGCTGTCTAGGTGCATGCCACGACCCATCAGTTTGGCAAAGGAGCTCTGTCAGGAAAGCTATAATTAGCAAGGAGATTAAAATCTGTTCTAATTACCATTTGTTGGGCGATGAAGGGTATCCATTAGAATTGTTCCTTATGGTGCCCTATCGTGATAACGGGTTTTTAACACCAATGCAGTCAAAATACAATGCGATTCTGCCTTCAACTCGCGTTGTCGTAGATCAGGCATTTGGTGTTTTAAAAAAAAATTTAGAATTCTCAAATACATCGAAGCTCAACGTCCATATATGCCAAAATTAATTACAATGGCATGCATGATTGTTCATAACATAATAATCGAAAATGAAGGCTACTTAGTCGATGAAATAGATGAAGAAAACTCACATACTGAGCCCCAAATAGCCGAAGATACGATTATATCGGGACAAAGGGAGGCAAAAGCAAAAAGGGATGCACTGGCCACGCTATGGTCTGCCTAATTGAAAACAGTTTGGACTTTAAAGTTATAGTTGTTTTTTAAACTTTATTAAACCCAATATAGAAAAAATAAAAATAAAATAACAATCAGTTCATTTTGCACTTATAGGGAAAAAATGAACAAAAAACAATTCATTTTGCACTTAAAATTTAATATGAAAAATAAATAAAAAATAATAAAGGTTAAACGTAAAACAAACTTGAATTCTAAGATTTGTCGAGTATTTTCTGGAACAGTGTACGAAATTCTTTCAATTCGACCAATTTTTCTTTTTCCACTGCTAGCTTCTCTGCCTCCGTGTCCAGCAATTTCTTCATAACTTTGGCATCTTCCTCCGATTCCTTGTTTAAAAACTCGAACACATTGCTTTTTCTTGTTAGTTTATTCCTTGGAGTGCTAGTACTAGGTAATGTTGCATTTAAGTCCAGCACCGTAGGGCTATCGGGTGGATCATTACTTAAATCTTGCATTCAGGAATCAAGGGAAGATTCCAGCATGGCATCAGGAACAAGGACACTCCTGCGGCTGCCGAAAACTTCATCCAATGTTTGGAAAAATTCCCAATTTATTGCGCCTTCCCCTGATGTGTTGTTGCGTTTTTTTATTCGTTTGTAGGTGCCCATTATATTAAAAAAAACATCTGGTACTTTTGTCTTTGGAGAATGGGAATGTGTTATCTGTTTCCTTCACATCCCGCATTATTTCCTCCCAAAGTGTGTTCCTCTTTTTTTTTTTGCACCGAAATCTGGCCCATACTTCAATCTTATTTCTATAAGTAATTTCTTCCTGTCATGGTTCCACTTTTTTTCACTATGCATATACAGAAAATATTAAACAATCATAAGTAAAACTACAATCTTTAAAGTAAACCATTTTTACTTACCATAAATCCGCCATTTTCACCACAAATTTCTATTTTGTTTACTTTTTGCCGCCATGAAATGCCACTAAAGCATCACAAATGAAAACAATGCACAAGTTTGGCATATGCTGCGCATAAAAAAGCATTGCCATGCAATAATGAACACGCGGCATTGCCAAGGTTGTGTCTGATGCGATTATGAACACTAGGCATTGGAGTGTTGCATTGCAAACTGCGTTTATGAAGTCAGTCATATTTATCAGATAATGAGGAGCGTATATAGCGTGCAGAGCTGTTATTATATATGCCCATTTTGCGGAGTTGAACGAATTCTTCACATCCAGGGTTATTAGCGCGCAGTATTTTTTTATGCCACCTTTCCATCTTTTTCCACTAATTGCACATTTCGCAGTATCAACTACTTCCCTTAGTGCGTCAATAGTGGACCTATTTTTAATAAAGCCGTATTGTCTCTCTGATAATCCGCCGGCTTTTTGGATTGCTAACTCCATGCGGTTTCTTACAATGCTTTCGTACACTTTCCCAATTGTGTCGAGCATGCAAAGAGGTCGATAAGATGAAGGTTCTTCTGGTAGCTTTTTTGGCTTTGGCATGTGTCGGGAATAACGCTTCGACAAAATTTTTAATAAATAATGCATTCTGGGGTTGCTGCGACTTGTTTTTGAACTTTGACATACAAATTTTGTATGCCATTCCCCAGGGGTTTAAGTTGGCTTCTTCGCAGAGCTTTTCGAAACAGGATCTCTTACTACGGACAATGGCTGACTTCAGAAGCTTTTTTTGGTATTTAAATGCTTCTCTGAGGCTGATTTCGTTATCACTTCCCAGGCTACGCTGTAGGTGGCGTCTAGCTGAGTGACAGAGCTTCCTCAGCTTGGCAATTTCGTCGTTCCACCAGTATACCGGCTTTCGATTGTTATAGTATCTCGTCCTGCGCATAGTTGCATCGCAAGCTGCAACGAGTTTTTTCCGCACAGCGGATACTAAGTGGGCTGCGTTTTCGCCTGATGCATTTGCTGTACTCCAGACGCTCTAAAAAACGTCGGTTTCAAATTCCTTTTGACCCCAACTTCGTTTTCGAGAGGTATTTCTCGGACAGCGTTCCATTTCCTGGGAGAACGAAACTTCAGCAATTATCGCCATATGGTCCCTATTTGTGTAAATGTTTGGCACCTTCCACTTAGTATGACTGCTAAGCGCGTCGTTAGCAAACATAGGGTCTATTATTGATCCTTTATTTCCCTTTTGAAAGGTATTTTGTGTGCCACTGTTTAAAATCATAAGGTTTGTTTGGCTCAGAAATTCTAGAATGGGACGACCACGATGGTTTGTATTTCTGCTACCCCAAGCAGTGGACCATGCATTAAAATCTCCCGCTATTATTATTGGCGATTTGCTTCTGATTTCTAGAGACAACTCCAGGAGGAAATCTTCAAATTCGCTAATTGTTGCACTAGGACGAGCATAGCAGCTTACAAAAAATATTTCTTGTATTTTCGCCCATGTAAAGCCATTATGGGTTTCTTTGGAGCGAGATGTGAAAGCTTATCCTTTGCAGGCCCATATTGCTGCTTTGCCACATATATCTTTACACCAAGTGCTTTCCGAACGTTGAGAATATTGTTCGCTTAATATGGCGACATCTATGTTTTCTTCTAGCACCGTCTGTTTCTGAAGGTCTTGTGCTGCAGCGCAATGGTTGAGATTTAGTTTCAATATCTTCATTTTTTCGTTGACTTCAACATATCTGCGTATTTAGAACAGAGTGTTCCCCTTTGCAGAGCATACAACTCGGGGAATTCGTGCATGTCTTTGCCATGTGACCTGGGGTTCCACAACGAGTGCAAAGGGATGACCTATCAATGGGGCTGCTACATTTGTGTGCTACATGTCCTAGTTGGAAGCACCTAAAACAGCGAGTAATAGGTGTAAATTCCCGGAGACGACAGATAGACCACCCGATCTTTACTTTACCGCACTTAAGTAAAGTTTTGGCATCCTCAGCTCATAGGCATATATGAGCTATTTGGGTGCCGCTCCGAGTTTTCCGCAGATTTTTTATATTTTGCTTCCCCAGGTTTTGGATCCCGCACTCCTTTTGTAATGCCTTACAGATTTCTTCTGGTGTGGTTATCTCAACCAAGTCTTTGCACGTTATGGTAATATTCAGGGGTGTTGTGGAATCCAAGACAGAATTGCTTAGCTGTCAGAATTGCAAACCAATTCTGATTTTAAATGGTGTCACAGAATCTGATTGGATTTTCGTCTTTTCGAACATACGCAAAATCAATATTCGAACCAGCTGTTTACTAATGTGACAAAACTTGCAAATGAATACATACAAGCAATCCTATTAAAGTTTTTAATGAGTTCCGAATTAAAGAAAGATTTTAAAAGATAACATTTATTCAATGAATAAAGACGCATTTGGGTGTTAAATTTCATTTTTACGTTTTTTCTTAATTGGCGGGCAGGATAGAAAAAAAAATTGAACGTCGTGGAATTGGGGCAAAGTTTATTATCTTTGGCATTAAATTATCTTCTATTGAAACTAAAAAAAACAAAGAAAAGTTAAGTTTGAACATACTTACATTTAAAGTAAAATTTTTTTAGACCAAAATCTGTTTTTTTTTTCAAAATTTTAAAAAATTTTATACTTTTTATTTTATATTATCCCCAGTTTAACTTGAACATAAGTTATTAAAATATACGAATCTCTTTGAATTTTTTGTTTCCGATAGAAATCGCGACCTGCATCCTGACCGCCGTCTGGCATATGCACATGCGATAAGCATCTGGCAATTGCTTTTCAAAGACAAATGTAAAAGATTTGGTTCAAATAAATTTGCGGATGATGTTTAAATATATAACTATAAATCCTAGAAATTTCGCTTCAATCAATTATTTCTTTCCTTCCCAAAAAAAAAAAAAAAAAAACGAGTTTTTCAAGCCTCTAAAAAAGGCTCCCCTCTTAAATATGGGGATTTTTTTTTCAAAAACTCAATAATTAAGACATTTCGTGTTTTATTCTTATGTTTTCTCCTATAGAAATAAAGATAAATTAATTCGTAGCATTAAAATAACTTGATTTCTTAAGTGGCATTTCAAATCTGTGTGCGACTATCTTCTTGTTTTGTTTCTGACAGCAAAACCGATAAAATTGGTTTCCGTGACACCCAAAACCGATACAAATTCTGTTTCGAATATCAAACCAATAATATCTGAATTCATGACACCTACTGCTTTTTTTGATCGGTTTCAATTCTGATTCTGACAACTATCAGATTCCACAACACCCCTGATTATGAGTTTTTGGCTGTATTACGGCCATCTCACCAATAACTCCTTCTAGGGCGCTTTCGAACTTGTCGGCTCTCTTTTCTGCTTGATTTTTTAATTCGATTAGCAGATCTCCTTTGAGGGTTTTTCTAATGTACCTCACGTTTGAACCCAGTTCTTCAAGGCCTTTGTCGCATTTTATCTTTTTCAGGATGTCCGTATACGACGCTCCCTCCTTTTTTGTTAAGATTATAGCGTCAGGTTTCGATCTGATTCTTTTCTCGATCGGTTTCTTCTTTCTAACGACGTCTACCCATTTCTCGCCTTCGGGCTTGTCTTCCAAACTGTCTTTGTGTATGCATTTAGTGACCTCACTATATATTGCTTGCACTTTATGACTCATGTTTTTCGGCTTCTTCGTTGGTTGCAAATATCCCAGTATCTCGCGAGGTCTCTTTGGGGAATTTTTATCACTTTTGATAGGGGATACCTGCGATGCCTTTCCTACCATAACTTTTCAGCCTTGTCATACAAGCTTGTCATACAGCTTACCAGATCACGCATAGCTTGTTTAATATGTCTCTGACCAGACATCATGCTTTCAAGCTCTTTAATTTTTTTATCCAGTTTGCATAAAATACTGGGATTTTCACTATTCTGAAGCTGCAAATTTGAACCTTTGCCTGCTTGGTCGGCATTTTCGCATATTTTGGCTGATCCAGCAGCGGTGGCTTCTTCAGGTTTGCCTTTAGGAGGCGTTCTCAAAATTTTTGAGTTCCTTCGAAAAAGATTCTCTGGTGTACATCCCAAACTTCTCAGAGGCCATAACTCACCAGAGAATAGTTGGGAACACCTGTCAGTGGGTACGTTCAGTCCTTTCCCCTAATAGACCCTACTTATATTTTGGTGGTTGGCAATGCTGTAACCAAAACAAAACGAAGAAGGAGAAAAAGGAGAAACAAAACAAAAAACAGCTGACCGACTAAATCAAAACGGCAAATAAGAATTGAGTGCACGTTTTGATTAGCTGTTACGTGGGGAAATTCCTATTTAATTTTGTTATAAATTTACCAAAAAAGGGGCAGGTATGTGCCAAATAAATTCTATTGAACTAAATTAAAGTACTTTAAACTCCTGTTCCAGTCTCCCGGTACGTCTCAAACAAAACAAGTTTTCTATCACTTTAAAAACTACAAATTTTTGCAAATATTCTAGACCACTGAAAAAACACGTCTGCTTTCATTGACTACTTTCACACAAATGAATCTTACACTTAGTGCATAAAAAATATGTACGTCTACGACATCCTATGTTCTTGCACCTCGTTTGACTTGTTTTGCCGTCATGAGCAGGAAAATGGTCAACCCGATCTTCAGACACTTCTTTTTGCGGTCGTGTTTCATATCTGAAAATAAAGAGAGAAATAAATATATTTTTTTAAATTGCATAAATGTAGTATAAATATGAAAATTGATCAATACGTTCTTACTTTACTGCTTTGTCTAACGTCGGAATTTATTATAGACATTGGAGGCCCTCTTTCGCGAATAGTTGCCGCTTTCTCAAATAAAACAAGCCTGTTTGCACTTCCTTTGTGGGAATATTATGTCTATTGCAATCCTTTTTGTATAAAATCCAAGATGATACCAATGCGAAATCAATGAAGTGCGAAGTGATGCGAAGTGTCCATTTAGAAGATTTCAGAAAAATTCTATAGTAACTTATTAACTGGTCCAGCAAATCGACCCCACCCATCGATTCGTTTTCTTCCTTCACAATTTTCGGTCTTTTCACTTCTATTGTTTCTTTGGTCTTTTTACAAAATCATTTAGCAACATCTTGTTCCCCAATCGCTACAAAGTTAGAGGCTAAGTAAATAGGCTTATTATCCAGCCATTATACAATGCAAATTTTTCCGTCCGTGCTTACCAAACAGTCAGACGATCCTCTTCCTTGCTTCAGAAGATCTTTATCAGATACAAATGTAGTCCGACCAAATCTGTTAACCCGAGCTGTTCCTGCCGCATTTATATTCCTTTGCGATAATATTTCCAGTAAGTTATAGGAATTTAAAAAATTGTCGAAATACAGATTATGCCCAGATTTAGTCAACCTTTTACATAAATGCAGAACTATTGCGGAAGAAAAGCCTACCGTGCGGACTAAATTCTCGTCGAGGTTAGTATTTTTGCCTTGATATATCTCGAATTCATATGGAAAACCTGACTTTCCACACAGGACGTAATTTTTAATACCCCAGGGATTGGGTTTACCATTTTGGTATATTTTGCAAGACAATTTTCCTTTAAATGAAATAATTTGTTCATCGATACATACATCTTCTTCCTCAGGTTCCTCTTGGCAGCGTTTTCTTATTGTTTCAATTAAAAGACGAATTTTGAAAAATTTGTCATTGCAATTAGGAGGAATCAACAGATTGTCAATGAAAAGTAGGTTTAGGCGTAACTGTCTGAAGCGTTTTAACGACATTGTGTTCTTAAAAAGCTCTATCGAAAGTGTATGATCCCAAAATGTTGTCACCAAGCCGCATGCAACCCATGGCTATTTGTAATCCAATTAACATTTTCATTTCCCAATTTTGAGCTGGTTTGAAACCCGATACTTTATTTTGGACACCGTATAAATTTGTATAGAATGTCGTTTTCTCAAAAAGTTCGTTAGGGAAAAATTGTTCAAAGGCTCCAAAACATTTAATACTTGTTAAAAATCTGGTTCAAAATGAAAGCCAGACCCATTAAATTTCCTTCGTCTCCATTTAATTTCCGCTTTTTAGGTTAATACCAAAATTTGCTCAGATAATATGTCTCCTTCCAGCTCTAAATCCTCATCAATAACAATGTCATCAAAATTTTGTACGTTCAGTAAGCTCACGTTGTCTAATAAAACTGAGGAACTATTATGTATTATCTCATCAATAATTATTTCATCATCTGAATGAAGTTCCCCCATCAACTCTTCATTATTTGCTTCACATGCTTCATGGTCATCCTCCAAATCAGAAACATTTGGATCGATTTCATCCAAAATTTCGAAAATCTCTTCCTCTGTAAAAGGCTTTATTTTAAAAAATGTACTATGTATATACTTGCGCCTCCAATCTCTGAATGATTTAAAATTTGTTTCATAAGTAAAATTTTACATTAACAAGAGCGATTGCTTGTCATATTTCCCAGAAAAATTCGCGTTTAAAATTGAATTGAACATAACGATGTAATTGCTGCTAAGTCACAACCGTTCGTGACTTTTGGGCGATTTATCGAACAAATAAATTATGTGCGATATGTTGTACATTTGAGTTG
Organism: Bactrocera correcta; assembly: GCA_027475135.1. Lineage (NCBI taxonomy): Eukaryota > Metazoa > Arthropoda > Insecta > Diptera > Tephritidae > Bactrocera > Bactrocera correcta. Next base: position 80,035,941 of record CM050326.1, read on the forward strand.
CCTAACTTTGTACGATATATCGTCCACGTCTTTTGAGCAAGCATCCATTTTATTTATGTGGATAATTTTTAATTACTATATTTTCTTAATGATACAATATATATTACTTTAACAAACCTGCCTTAAATTTCATCATAATTTTTCAGCAAAAATTTAAAAAAAAATAGATTTTTGATTGTACTTTAAAGAAAATAAAAATTTACCAAAGGGAGCTTGCGACGAACTCATTTTCCTTAAACATTTTATATGAAGGAAATAAAATTTTGTATTTCCTTAGGTAGCGAATAGTTAAAAAAAACATAAGTTGTCTTTTCTTCACGAAAACAGTGCTCAACTTCCCCAAAAAAAAAATTATAAACTAGCGAAAAAATGTGTACGATATATCGTACAAAGTTACGCAAAGGGTTAAATTCGCTTAGGCGCACGTTCTTAGTAATTTGCGCAACCCAATTATTTGTTCGTCCTAAAAAAACTGCCTGGTTCAGAAGCAAAATCAGTATAACCCATATACTAAGCATGTACGGATATGAAAATTTTTACTTATTTCTTCCTGAATTACTAAAATTCTCAAATGATGCTTATATCAATTTTGATCAAATGCTTATGATTTGAAATATTATATAATTTTTGTCTTTATGAGTTGTATTGAATTTTAACATAAACAGATAAAAAGTATCTTATGTCCTTACCCTGCTTCTAAGCTACCTCCCCACCAATTTTAAGCCAAATCGGTTCAGCCGTTCTTGAGTTATAAATCGCGTAACTAATACGACTTTCTTTTATACATATACTATCAGACATTTTCTGGAAATCACACGATTTAAATTCGGCACCGAATTTGCAAATCACGTGAATTTGGTAACATTATTCCACAATTCGCGAGAATTGGCTTAACCGACATATCCCTTGCAAGAAGTACCGTGTGCAAAGTCTTACATGAGATGCTAAATGCTTTTGAAAAAACACTGTGTCCAAAATGGATTAAACTACAAATGAGCGAAGAACAAATTAAAATGTCGAAAGCACATTTTTTCAACAATTTTAGTATACCCGGAACAATCGGTTGTGTGGATGGGAACACATAAAAATTACGAAGCCCCACCAAATTGAGCATCTGTTTTTTAACAAAAAGGTTTACTTCGGTGTTAATACGATGATTGTGAGTAACAAATATAAAATTTGTTGGTGATATTAATTCAGTTCTCTTACAGATTAGCGATTAAAGAATGCGTATAACGGCTGTGGATGCATGCCACCCTGGCTCCAGTCAAGACGCCTTTATATGATGCAAACGCTGGGTCACCACAGCACAAATTCAATTTACAACACTCCAAGGCAAGAAATATCGTTAAGAGAGTAATAGGAGTCCTCAAGAGCCGCTTTAAATGTCTTCAAACAACTATGCCATATGTCCCAGAGAAAGTTGTAAAAATTATAAATGTATGCAGTGCTTTGCACAACATTTGTCGCCATTATAACCCGGATACCTTTGCTTTAGATGTAGTGTACGATTTTCTGGACGAAGAAGTTACTGATTATAGCAGCCATCTACAAACGTCCGCTGTATCCATTCGAGATGAAAAGGCAAATAACGCGTATAGTTTAATTTTAATATTTTTTTATTCAATAAAAATATCACATTTAAGTAAAAATTTTTGACTATGAGATCGTTTAATAATATTATTAATAAGTAAAATTAATTACTCGATATTTTTAGTATTTGGTTTGAAATAAATATCCCTTTGGACTTGAATTTCTAACATCTTCTGCTTAATTACATTTTTAGTGATGAAGCTTTCCTGCTTTGCCAAATAATACTTGCAACGATCTTGGCTTTGTTCGGCAATGAGCTCGTTTTGTTGCGCCACTAATTTGGTCAATTTATCCTTCTTCTTCTTCTTTTTTACTGGCGTAGACACCGCTTACGCGATTATAGCCGAGTCAGCAACAACGCGCCAGTCGTTTTGGCGCCATTTGGATATTCCAAGCGAAGCCTTGGTTCTTCTCCACTTAGTCCTTCCAACGGAGTGGAGGTCTACCTCTTCCTCTGCTTTCCGCGGCGGGTACTGCGTCGAATACTTTCAGAGCTGGAGTGTTTTCATCCATCCGGACAACATGACCTAGCCAGCGTAGCCGCTGCCTTTTAATTCGATGAACTACGTCAATGTCGTCGTATATCTCGTACAGCTCATCGTTCCATCGAATGCGATAAGGACCATAAATCTATCGCAGAACCTTTCTCTCGAAAACTCGTAACGTCGACTCATAGGTTGTTGTCATCGTCCAAGCCTCTGCACCATATAGCAGGACGGGAATTATGAACGACTTTTAGAGTTTAGCTTTTGTTCGTCGAGAGAGGACTTCACTTTTCAATTGCCTACTCAGGCCGAAGTAGCACCTGTTGGCAAGAGTAATCCAGCGTTGGATTTCCAGGCTGACATTGTTGGTGGTGTTATTGCTGGTTCCTAAATAGACGTAATTATCTACAAATTCAAAGTTATGACTGTCAACAGTGACGTGAGAGCCAAGTCGCGAGTGCGACGACTGTTTGTTTGATGACAGGAGATATTTCGTCTTGCCTCGTTCACTGCCAGACCCACTTGCGTTGTTTCCTTGTTCAGTCTGGAGAAAGCAGAACTAACGGCGCGGGTGTTGACGCCAATGATATCAATATCATCGGCATACGCCAGCTGCTTTACACTCTTATAAAAGATTGTACCTGCTCGATTAAGTTCTGCAGCTCGAATAATTTTCTCCAGCAGCAGATTTAAGAAGTCGCACGATAGGGAGTTGCTTTGTCTGAAACCTCGTTTGGCATCGAACGGCTCGGAGAGGTCCTTCCCGATCCTGACAGAGTTTTTGGTGCTGCTCAACGTCAGTTTACACAGCCGTATTAGTTTTGCGGGGACACCAAATTCAGACATCGCGGCATAAAGGCAGCTCCTTTTCGTGCTGTCGAAAGCAGCTCTGAATTCGACGAAGAGGTGCTGCGTGTCGATTCTCCTTTCACGGGTCTTTTCCAAGATTTGGCGCATAGTGAATAACTGGTCGGTTGTTGATTTGCCAGGTCTAAAGCCACACTGATAAGGTCCAATAAATCTTTCACACAATATGCTTGATAGAACCTTGTACGCGATGTTGAGGAGGCCCACGGTAGTTGGTGCAGATTGTGGGGTCTCCTTTTTTAAGGATTGGGCATAGCACACTTAAATTGCAATCGTTGGGTATGCTTACGTCCAACCATATCTTGCAAAACAAGCTGAGCATGCTCCTTATCAGTACTTCGCCGCCGTGTTTGAATAGCTTGGCCGGCAATCCGTCGGCCCCTGCCGCTTTGTTGTTCTTCAGGCGGGCAATTGCTATTCGAACTTCTTCATGGTCGGGCAATGGAACGTCTGCTCCATCGTCATCGATTGGGGAATCGGGTTCGCGTTCTCCTGGCGTTGTGCGTTCACTGCCATTCAGCAGGCTGAAGAAGTGTTCCCTCCATAATTTAAGTATGCTCTGGGCATCGATATCTAGATCACCTTTGGGGGTTCTACAAGAGTATGCTCCGGTCTTGAAACCTTCTGTAAGCCGCCGCATTTTTTCGTAGAATTTTCGAGCATTACCCCTGTCGGCCAGCTTATCAAGCTCTTCATACTCACGCATTTCGGCCTCTTTCTTTTTCTTTCTGCAAATGCGTCTCTTCCCTCCCTCTGTAACTCTCGGTATCTATCCCATCCCGCACGTGTCGTGGTCGATCGCAACGTTGCGAGGTAGGCAGCCTGTTTTCTCTCCGCTGCGACACGGCAATCCTCGTCGTACCAGCTGTTCTTTTGCACTTTCCGAAAACCAATGGTTTCGGTTGCATCTGTAAGTAAGGAGTTTGAAATTCCGTCCCACAGTTCCCTCATACCGAGTTGTTGACGAGTGCTCTCAGAGAGCAGGAGTGCAAGCCGAGTAGAAAATCGTTCGGCCGTCTGTTGTGATTGCAGCTTCTCGACGTCGAACCTTCCTTGTGTTTGTTGGCGTGCGTTGTTTGCTGCACAGAGGCGGGCGCGTATCTTGGCTGCAACAAGATAGTGGTCCGAGTCGATGTTATGACCTCGGAGCGTAAGCACGTCTAGAACACTGGAGACGTGTCTTCCAGCTATCACAACAAGATCGATCTGGTTGTTGGCTTTTCCATTCGGAGACAGCTTGCTTGTATTTTCTTGTGCTGGAATCTAGTACCACAGACAACTATATTTCGGGCCCCGGCGAAGTCGATCAGCCTCAACCCGTTTGGGGATGTTTCCTCGTGAAGGCTGAATTTACCGACCGTAGTACCAAAGATACCTTCTTTGCCCACCCTGGCAAAGCACGATTTTGACATCGCGGCGGGGTCAGCGCTCATAGGTGTGCTCCAAGCGCTCATAGAAGGCATCTTTGGTCACATCGTCCTTCTCTTCCGTCGGCGCGTGGGTGCAAATCAGCGATATGTTGAAGAACCTCGCTTTGATGCGGATTGTGGCTAGACGTACATTCACAGGAGTGAATGATAGTACTCGGCGACGGAGTCTCTCTCCCACCACGAATCCTACACCAGACTTGCGCTCCTTTATATGGCCACTGTTGTAAATGTCACAAGGACCTACTTGTCTTGTTCACTTATATGAGGCTTGTTGTTTCCTTTTATTGGGGGTGTTTTTTTACGTGGCGGGTCCCAAACCCAGCGCACAACCCTAAGTAGGGAATATTTCGCCTTCTCACTTTAGCTCGCCTTTAAACGGATGTTCTTAGGCTACCCAGAGGATACTTGGTCAAAGACCGGAAGCCGTGAGCTGCTTGAGTCATATGTAAAAGAATCGTTTCTGGCCACTCCCAAGTTAATAGCGATCGGAGAACTTTCCTCACTTGCGTGAACTTCTACACATGACTCCATCCTCCAATATTTGCAAAAAGAAGCTGCAAGGTATCAGATAACTTTCCAACTGCACCTGCTTCTGTTGCCATGTGCTTTTTGAAGCAATCTTGCACTGTGTCTTCATGCCGTCGTATTCGTGGTGTGGACTTTGATCCGCCGCAGGCAATTTCATCAATACTTGAAAGCATGGCATCCAACGAATCGCTGGCGACATCAACAGAACGAACGTTAACCCCAAATGAAGAGCTATTTGCGATGCTTTCCACGGCCATATATATTCCACAAATTTGAGCTACTTCTTCCTCACTGGGGGTCAGGGAAAATTTGTTGAATTGTCCTCGTCCAGTAGCTCTGCTTTCGCTTTTATTGTGTGCGATTTTCTTCCGGATGCAGCCTTTCCAATCGGACCATACCTATTAAAAAATGTTAATGCAGTTTACATATACTATCGCGTGATATTTTTCTTACTTTTTTCCAGCCGTTAACATATACGTCGCCCGGGGCGCAACAAATGTTTTTTATAAAATTTATTATAACAGATAAAGAGTTGTACCCAACTCGGGCAAAAATTCCTACAAATTGTGTAAAAGGTGTACAAGATATAGGGCGAAAATGGGTTTTTTCTAAGGCTTTTAATAAGATGTCTTGTAAATTTACTTCAATTTCCTCAAAAACCGTATTGTGAGAATTTTGGAACTTCAGAATTTGCGTGGCTCTAGTTCCTAAATTTTATATACTTAATATCGAAGTAATTTTGTAAAATTTCACCACCTCATGAAACTTGTAGGTAGGTAAAGGGGGGCGGCAGAACATCCTTGGCCCCGGGCGCCCGAAGTTGTAGCTACGCCACTGCTAGCATAGAAATAATTCTAGAAATTTTGCTGCTACGGAGTTGTAAATGAGAACCCTGGTAATATGTATTACTCAAAACCAGCAACTGGCTACAGAGTTGGTAAGTCCCTCCCAAGTAAACTATCGGTTATATCGTACTCTAACAACCAGAACTTTCTTTTGAGGACTTTGGAAAATCACCATACACAGCCGAAATGGGTAGAACATCCCAATCTATCTATCGCTTAGATAATTGACCAGTCCGTGGGAGTATTAGAAATTGTTAAGCAGTTAATGAGCATTTATGTACATATGTTTCAATAGCGAAGTTAAACACGGCACACATACTATGGTGGTAAGATAATGAGTGTTTGAATTGTATCATCAAACATTGACCTCAAAATAGAAAAGGGGAAAATAAAGATCTTTCTTTGATCTTTGTTTGAGTAGAAAGACACCCTGGCGGGTAGTGTCGGAAGCTTCTCAAGTTGGGGAGCGATATTCGGGACAGGACTTGGGAAGCAGGTGGGCTTCGCGTTTTTTTGCTCTTTGAGAGCGCAGGATGCCGTGGCATGGGAGCGACCGCAGAAGGCGCAGGCCCAGGAAGCGCGGCAGTAGTTCGCCAAGTGGGCGAAATTAAGGCAGCGGAGGCATTGCGGTATGACCTTAGATTTTCGCTTTGCATCTACTTTGACGCTGAGGCCAGCAATTGTTTTTAAGTCGAAAATCGCCTTCGCTGAAGACGGTGATGGATCGAGGTTGACCGTTATTAGGGACCATTCTTTTGGGCCCTTACGTATGCGGTGAATGCTCTTCACCGCCGGATTCTTCATCCTCAATTCACTTAGGATGGGTTTGTCATCGAGGCATTCGAGGACGCCTCTGATGACGACAATCAGGTCTTTGTCCTGATGGAGATGGTTGGTTGTGTAAGGAATTTCGTGCCTTTCGCAGATGTAAGCTCCGTCCCCGTCAACGGTTTTGGGGTAAACCAAGATGGCTTCAGAGACCACTTTGTCGTATCTGACTGGAGCTTACCTTCTCCCACGATTCCTTCTTGAGGATTCGGATTGGAGGAGGGCTTTTCCCCTTAGGATAGGAAGTGAGTGTTTCAGGGGGGGATGTGGTGCCGCGCCGCTTTTGTTTTTCCCGTTTGGGCTTTTCCCGGCGCCGAACTTCGATGAACACAGTGTCATCAAGTGTATAAATGCTCATTTGAGCATTTTCGGGAGAGGGAAAGGTGGTAGCGTCGTTGGCATTGGTGTTGGCGTTCAGGGATTTGGAGGTTTTGTGGAAGTGGTCTACTAAGAGCAGATACGCACGAAGGTTTTGAACGAGGGCGGTAAGCTCATCCTCCCTCAGAGAGGAAGGATTTGGGAGTTGTCATTATTGTTGTTTTTTGTGTCACTGCACTGTTCATTGCACTGTTTGCTGCTTTATAATAGTTTTCAGCTATACAAGCCTATGCGAACATACGGCCTTGCTAAGCTATTATATTTGTGTTTCGCTGGGCTACTCACTGACCGCTCTGTTCGAAGTACGCTGTTAGACTGTCTCTATGTCTCTCTTGATTTTTTTTATTTTGATATTTTCCTTTCTTATATACTATTTTGGAAAACTATCTTAAATAACTACATATAAGTATATGTGTGTATGTTTGTATGTATTGCACACTACATGTCCCTCCAGAGGAAAGTGGTGAAAAAACTAATGAAACAGTAGGTTTTGAAACCCTCAAAAGTAGTGAAAAAAGCTCGCCATAGACCGCGTGAAGATTCCAACCACTTTTCCCCACATGTACATGTCTCTGTTGCGCTCATTCAGCATTATCATATATATTATTTATGTAAAAATTGCTGTCAGCAGGAGAAGAGAAGTGCTTGTATGAAGTGTAGTTCTATATAGTAATAACCGCGGGAGTTAAGTGTGTTAATTAAATAAAAACACAAAGTTATATTTAATTTCACTCTTCTTTATTGGTTCTTCTGAACTGACTTGAAAATGTCAATGTCACTGCTATTTATAATAAAAATTGTTCAGTTGTTAAGCTGTTATATGATACTATACCATTTTGTGTATTTCTTTGTGTACAAATTCTGCATATGCAGAATTTTCTGGTCAATGCTCGAAAAGAAATATAAACAATAATAAAGTGAACGACCCTTATGCAAGCAAATTGCTTAAGTGTCGTTCTGTACATAAATTGTGTAAGTGTCGCTACAAAGTAATAAGCGACAATAATACAAACTACTGTATATGCTTAATCGGCATATTTCATTTTTGATTGTTTATATGTATTTTCGTGCATTGGTTTTTTAATTGTGAAGGCTAAGCCTTAGCTGTGGCTTTGGTGTTTTTTGAGTTGGAGGTGCCGTCGTAACTCCTCCTTCCCTTGATTGAAATTTCTCCTGAATTTTTATTCTAAGTATTGAGAATTTTTATATATGTGAACAATAGCACTCACTGTGATAAATATTATCAATAATATGATTACAAAAGTTATAATGATTGATGTTGAGTGAATATTTTATCGAATTTTAATTCTTTGATATTTTTGATGTTGTCAATTTCATTTAAGACTATTTCGTCTAATGATAAAGTTAATTTTGTATTATTGTACATAAATGTTGGTACTTTAACGAAGCTATTTTTAAATGTTTTATCATAATTGGAAAAAATTACATTATTTATTTCTATTTTACAATTACTAAAAATTATTAAGTTATTATTATTTAATGTTACATTTCGTTCATCACAATTATTTATTAATTTTGTGTTATTTATGTTTTTTGCCTGAATGACTCCAAGTTCAAAATCTTTTATTTCTTCTTTTACATTTTTGATTTTTCGACATACATTATTGTTAAATATACAAAGATTTGTTTTTCTTAGCTTATTTACATTAGGATTATTGTACAATTTCTGTTTCTTGAAAGTTAATTTCAAACTTATTTCTGTCTGCAAGTGGTGGTAGAAAATATCTTTTGACATTTACAATTGTTTTGGGTACTTTTATTAAAAACAGAATTTTATTACTTTTAAATTTTGCTACCCCTAATTTAATATTTTGCAATTTATAGAAATTGATTTCTAAAGTTTGTATTTCTTCTGATGTTAGTATATTATTTACCATAATATTGCTGTTTGTAGCAATGATATTGTTTTGGATATGTTCAATATTATCATTTAAAATTTTTATTTTTAACATAATATCCATATAAAATAAATGTGAAAGAATATCGTTGTTAGACTGATCTATGCTATTAAATTTTTCTGTAATTTTTTGCCTATCCAATTCAATTGTATTAGCTAGTTTCCTCATAGTTTCGTTGAAATTGTTATTTATAAGCATATTGTTATTAAAAGCTTCTATTACGTTGTGGGTATTTTCATCTATTGTACTCATATGGTTTTCTATTTCGGATCTGTCCTCATCATCCATGGTACCAGCTATCCATTTGAGACCTGACCCTACGATGTTGAGTAGACTTCTTTTATTTTTGTTTATCTGGAGGGTATGTAGTCTATTCCTAGCTTTATTTATTTCTGATAAGAGAAGTTCCTTATTATCTATTTACGTTATTACGTTTTCTTGGAGGTTTTCTATTGTCTTTTCGATTTCAGTGAGATCTATAATATGTAGTATAGTTGTATAGTCCGCAATTAGTTGTACATCAGTTAATTTTATTTCGACATACCCACTATGGTTTTCATTGATGGGTTGGATTATTAATGTTGACATTACTAGTGGTATTATCATCAGAATTAATATATCTGTTGGTGTCCATTGCTCCTGAAAATTTATTTTTCTTTTAATGTTGCTTGGGTATATGTTTTCTAATTTTAATTTCTTGTAACGAGGCTCATATTTATGCCTAAGTGCTTTGTAGTTTTTTACATAACCTTCGTGATTATTTTGTACGAATTCCTCCCTATTCTCATTTCTTTTTTCTATAGTTTTGTTTTTTGCTTCTAATATTCTGTTTCTAATTAGTGATTTTTCTATCTTGCCCTCTACTATGTCTAAGGGCGTTTTTTTTATTGTGGAATGTATGGATTTATTGTACCACTCGATACACTTGTATACCCTTTCTTGTGTTGACCATTGAGAATTTTGTGATTCAAGTGTTCTAAATTTTTCGGATAATGTGCTGTGCAGCCTTTCTACGTCTGCATTCCCGGTATGGTTGTTTGGTTTCGTAAAATGATCTTCAATATCTTCTGTCTTTAGGAAATCTTTAACATTTATTGAGTTGAACTCGTTATCGATAATTATTTTTCTTGGTTTACTTCTCATTGAAAAGTGCATTCTAATTTTTTCTATAATTGTGTTACTATTTCTGTCTTCTAATTGTATGGCTGTTGCATGTTTTGAAAACTTATCAATGAATGTGATAAAGCTATGTTTCTTTATAGTGTAAACATCCATATGTAAAATTTCATTTACATCAAATGGTGTTTCTGTGATATTAAATTTTGCTTTAATAGGGTTCCTACTGTATTTTGATCTGTTGCAAATATCACAATTATTTATATATTTTTGTACGAAAATTTTGAGGTTTTTGTAGTAAAGTTTTGATTTGATACCTTCATAATTTTCTGTTATTCCTGCATGTCCTGTTTCATTAATATGATATTTAGCAATTTGTTTAAATAATTCATCTTCACTGCTAACTTTCGCATTAAAGCTACATTTATAAAATTTTACTTCAGTGTTAAATCACTCTTTTAACTTGGATTGAACCTGCTTGTATAAATTATCGGGAAGTTCGGTATATATTCCTACCCTTTTCGACTTTATGTGTTGCTTAAACAAATCGGTCATATAATTAGTCTCAATATCATTTGAATTTGTATATATTTTGATTTTACTGTTCGCTACTTTCGTGTCTTGCGTTTTATTATTTGTAATTATAATTTGAGTTGCAAATCTGTTAACTACTGTATTGAGTAGTGTAAAATTTTGATAGGTACTGCTATCTTCTTCAACGTTTTCGGTATTTAATATGTTGCCTGATTGACTATTTATTCGGCTCATAAAATCGGCTACTTTATTTTCCTTACCCTTTATGTAGTTAATATGTATGTTATATTCGCCAAGTTTCAAGAGCCACCTTTGGAGTCTTGGGTTAATATCTTTTCCTTTCGTCTTTGTGTGCAACCAAACAAGTGGTTGATGGTCTGTTAGGAGTTCAAATGGTTTGCCATATAAATATGGTCGGAAATAGTTGACGGACGATAGCAAGCAATTCTTTTTCGATTGCAGCATAATGTTTTTCGTGGTCGTTTAAGGTTCTACTAGCGTAAGCGATGGGATGATTTTCTTGAGAAAGGACTGCTCCTATTGCATTATCACTAGCATCTGACCATGTTTAGACCAGTCTGGGTATTTCAAAATCGGAGGGTTAATGAGCATTTTTTTCAATTTTTCGAATGCATCTATATATTGAGTATCTTCTATATTAATTGTGGTATTTTTCTTTAGGTACTTTGTAAGTCCGTGGCCTACTTTAGCATAATCCTTTATGAATTTCCTATAGTAGCCTGTTATACCTAAGAATGATTTTATTTGTTTTTGAGTATAGGGAAGCTTTAGCTTTTAATTCCTTTTGTGGTCAAAGTGTGACCAAGATATTCAGTTTCTTTGCAAAAAAAATTGCATTTGCCTATTTGGATTTTAAGATTGAACTCCCTTAATTTTGCGAAAATTTGTTTTATGCTGTTCATATGCTCTTCTATGGAAGTGCTAAAAATGAGTATATCATCGAGATATACAACGCATATTTTGTTAATATATTCCCTGAGTACCGAGTTAATCAAACGTTGGAAAGTGGAAGGGGAATTCTTCAATCCAAATGGCATACGGATGAATTCGTAATGCCCGAAGGGGGTGGAAAAGGCAGTTTTCTTTTGATCTTTTTATCCATTAATACTTGGTGAAATCCCTTCGCCAAGTCAATCGTTGAAAAGTAATTTGCTTTTCCTAATTCCTTTCATCGACTGTGATTTCGTTGAGTTTTCTATAATCTACAACAATACGCCATGTTTGTTTGCCTGAATTATCCGATTTTTTGGGTACTATCCAAATAGGAGAACTGTAAGGGGAAAAGCTTTCTTTAATTATTTTTTGCTCCAACATTTCATTCGCCTGCCTTTTAATTTCTTCTTCGTGTATCTTTGGACGCCTGTATACTTTAGAATATACGGGTTTATTCGTATTTGTTATTATCTGGTGTTTTATATTATGTGTGTGGGTTAACTTTTCTCCTTCTCTATAAAACATATTAGAATATTTTCGCAAAATCAAATCTATATATGTTTCTTCCTCCTCATTCATATCATCTCTATAGAGTTTTGATACGTTTTCCAAATTTAAGTTTGAGGGTTCAAGTGTAGAGATTTTCGTATTTATGAATTTTATTTTATTGTTATTAATTTCTAGAAAATCTTATTTAAGATTAATTTTTGCATTAAATGCTTCTAGTATATTTTAACCAATTAGTCCGTTGAAGGATGGAGTCATGGAGGAAAGTTCTCTGATCGCCATTCACTTGGGAGTGGCCAGAAACGATTATTTTACATATGACTCAAGCAGCTCACGACTTCCGGTCTTTGACCAAGTATCTTCTGGGTAGCCTAAGAACATCCGTTTGAAGGCGAGCTAAAGTGAGAAGGCGAAACACCCCCTGCATAGGGTCGTGCGTTGGTTTTGGGACCCGCCACGTAAAAAAACACCCCCAATGAAAAGAAAAAAACAGCCTCGGATAAGTGACCCCTCTTTTGATGACGACTATGGCAAACGAATTAAGGACTATGATTTGAGGGAACGCACCTGGAATGTCCGGTCCCTTAATTGGGAAGGTGCCGCTGCCCAGCGCCGTCCAAGAAATGCGATGGACGGGACAAGGACAGAGACAAGTAGGTCCTTGTGGCATTTACTACAGTGGCCATATAAAGGAGCGCAAGTTTGGTGTTGGATTCGTGGTGGGAGAGAGACTCCGTCGCCGAGTACTATCATTCACTTCGGAGAATGAACGTCTAGTCACAATCCGCATCAAAGCGAGGTTCTTCAACATATCGCTGATTTGCGCCCACGCCCCGACGGAAGAGAAGGACGATGTGACCAAAGATGCCTTTTATGAGTGCTTGGAGCGCACTTAGGAGAGATGCCCCCGCCACGATGTCAAAATCGTGCTTGGCGACTTTAACGCCAGGGTGGGCAAAAAAGGTATCTTTGGCACTACGGTCGGTAAATTCAGCCTTCACGAGGAAACATCCCCAAACGGGTTGAGGCTGATCGACTTCGCCGGGGCCCGAAATATGGTTATCTGTAGTACTAGATTCCAGCATAAGAAGATTCATCAAGCTACCTGGCAGTCTCCGGATCGAAAAACCACCGACCAGATTGATCATGTTGTGATAGACGGAAGACACGTCTCCAATGTTTTAGATGTGCGTGCGCTCCGAGGTCCTAACATCGACTCGGACCACTAAATTGTTGCAGCCAAAATTCGCACCCGCCTCTGTGCAGCGAAAAACGCACACCAACAAACACAAGGAAGGTTCGACGTCGAGAAGCTGCAATCACAACAGATAGCCGAACGATTTTCTACTCGGCTTGCACTCCTGCTCTCTGAGAGCACTCGTCAACAACTCGGTATAAGGGAACTGTGGGATGGCATCTCAAACTCCTTACGTACAGCTGCAATCGAAACCATTGGTTTTCGGAAAGTGCAAAAGAACAGCTGGTACGACAAGGAGTGCCGTGTCGCAGCGGAGAGAAAACAGGCTGCCTACCTCGCAACGTTACGATCGACCACAACACGTGCGGGATGGGATAGATATCGAGAGTTGAAGAGGGAAGCAAGACGCATTTGTAGACAGAAAAAGAAAGAGGCCGAAATGCGTGAGTACGAAGAGCTTGATAAGCTGGCCGACAGGGGTAATGCTCGAAAATTCTACGAAAAGATACGGCGGCTTACAGAAGGTTTCAAGACCGGAGCATACTCTTGTAGAACCCCCACAGGTGATCTAGTCACCGATGCCCAAAGCATACTTAAATTATGGAGGGAACACTTCTCCAGCCTGCTGAATGGCAGTGAACGTACAACACCAGGAGAACGCGAACCCGATTCCCCAATCGATGACAATGGAGCAGACGTTCCATTGCCCGACCATGAAGAGGTTCGAATAGCAATTGCTAGCCTGAAGAACAACAAAGCGGCAGGGGCCGATGGATTGCCGGCCGAGCTATTCAAACACGGCGGCGAAGAACTGGTAAGGAGCATGCATTAGCTTCTTTGTAAAATATGGTCGGACGAAAGCATACCCAACGATTGGAATTTAAGTGTGCTATGCCCAATACATAAAAAAGGAGACCCCACAATCTGCGCCAACTACCGTGGGATTAGCCTCCTCAACATCGCATATAAGGTTCTATCGAGCGTATTGTGTGAAAGATTAAAGCCC
>CM050326.1:80058176-80341208 GCA_027475135.1 Bactrocera correcta
CCTTAAAGAATCCCTGAAAACACGCTGTCATAAGGGATGATCCCTTAAATCGTTTTTCCTTAACTCACTTCTTCAAAGTCGATGCTCTTAATAACTCTATAACTACTCCGATTATTTTGAATTATTGAGTCCTTTTTTTATATATATAATGAGAGTTATTTTCACATTTGTTAATAATTTATATTTTGCTGCAAGGAATTTGCCGATTTTTTCGCTAAAAATTGAGTTTTCTCTTCAAAGTGTTATAAGAAAACAAAAAAATTTAAGAAAATGTTCAGGTCAGATCACTATGGGATATACCAGCCATACAAACTGCTCGATCAAAATCAAATGCTTGCAGTGAAACCTTTTTTATTTGGGAAATTATCTTCATGAAAGTCGGTACAAATTATTGTCTAAAGCAATGCTATAATATGATTATAAATTTTTTAGATTGCACCTCTACCACTAACATATAGCAAATAGTGGGTAGTCGAAGTCTTTTCGTATTTTATCAATAGATGCCGTTTCATTGGTATATCTCCAGTGCTACCAATCATATTGTATTATACAATATAGTGTTGGAAATGTGAGATTTTAAGCTTAATTTAACAAAAAAAAAAAAAAAATGAATGCCGGAAGTTGAAAAAAAGTTACAGCAGTTGAAAAATGAGTGAAAATCATAAAGAAATTCGCTATATTTTGACATTTTTGTACAAAAAACGGAAGAATGCCACTCTAGCCACCAATGAAACTTGTGAAGTTTACGAATACATTATACTTATAAATCGGACCACTATAGCATATAGCAAATACTTGCTATAAAAGTGAAACTTATTGATTACTGCAATAAACGGCTTAGTTAAAAGTGAGCTATAGCTTTGTTACTCTTACTTCAATTTACATATTTTATTGAAGACAAACTAATTTTTTGTTCTTTAATTCCGCTTGTTATTTCATGCAAACTGTAATACATTATTTAACTAAGCGATCAGCAAAATGTTACGGATTTTTAAATTGCTGCCAACCACTTGAAAGCGACTGACAGCCGGCATTTGCCAATTACTCAATATAACAACAGCAACAACATTCATGTATGTACATACTCCCATTAAAGACAATAATTAAATTCGATTTCACAAAACACAGTGACACACAAAAATACCACATAAATCATATATGAACAACAAGCGATCAGTAATTAACATTTAAAGCAAAAAATTATGTAAATTGGCTGGAACATGCACATATGGATGTTCATACGACAGCATTGTCATATTAATTATTATAAATAACATAAACTCCTTTTAGTAAAATATTAATTAATTATAAATGCTTTCGTTATTTTTGTTGTTATATTTTGCAATTTTTAATGAATGAAAATCGAGTGCACACATTTGCAATGGAAATCTTGCGAATTCGCCGCAAAAGGGTTGACAAAGTTGACTAGTATGTATAAATATAAGTATATTTATGTAAGTATACTTAATTAGCAAATTACTAGTAATTTAAGTTCATTAGCGTCAAAACGAAATTTGTCAGAGATAAATGTTGCAAATTAATCTTTTAAAGCTATTTATTAAATAATTTTGGCGAAATAATTTTTAACAATTTAAATTTTTTTTTTAAACAATTTTTGTATTTTTTTTTAATTTTTAATAATTATTAAAAAATATCAATATTTTTTATAAATTTGGTTTTAAAACTTTGAAAACACCGCTTGCTTCTAAGAAAGCATTTTATTTCACATTCTGTCAGAGTGGATGACGCAGCTGTTTGTTCGCTATACGACAGCATCCACAGCTGTATGCCAAAAACGCTTTATTTGCGCAATATAACCAGCTAACGGTTTGATTGGCTCATTTCTATTACCACAAAGCCCCATCTGAGTTTGAGCGCTTGTTTAACCACCAGGCTAATACTCCTACTGCGCGCTCCAACTGTTCATTTCATTTCATTTGTTTGTTTGTTTGTCTGTCCAAGTGGCCGGCTGGCTCTTTGCCTAGCGGCTGGTTCGCCCAGCGTGGCTTTAGCGCGTCGGCTACCTTATGAGCAATATCATTTAGATATAGCGCTTTTGTCTGCCTTCAGCCAACCCTCGACGATGGTGGCTTTTTTCGACCTTTCGTTATGTCGAGGGCAGGGCGTGGCGGCTGTGCGGCGGTGCTGTGGTGCCTGTCAGTTTATTTGATTGACACTTTGACTTGAGATCTTCTCGTACTTTTCGCTTTTCGTTAATGTTTCATTCCATTTGTGTTACGCTGATTATCATAACGTGTTACGCTGCATTACCGTAGATATAAATACTATATACATACATATGTATATATTTGTGCTTACTTACGAGCATACACATGTACGAGAGCGTGTTTGTACAAATAATTTGAAGCGTTACATGTCGGTCGACAACACAATAATAAACATATTATATAAATATAATACATGTCTACGCATTAAATGCATTCGGGTAGGAGTATTGGGTAGTGAGCGGGTAGGTTGAAGTGGCAGATCCTGTAATCATACATAAATAATGTATATGCTTGCTTATATACTTTCACAAATTGTATTGTACATATATTTAATTTCATTTTTAATTGCTTTCTTTAATTCAATACGATTAAATATAGAAAGCTTTTACATATACTAACTTGTATGCTGGGCACTGAATTGGATTATAATGCTACAAACTTTTTACTTATCTAACTTTCATGGTTAAAGCCTTATATTTTCACGAACCAATACACCACCTGATCAGGTAAGCGACTCTTTATGAAAATGTGTAGCTTTCTAATGCTACTCTCTTGCATCTCTCTTTGTATGAACCGGCTGAAATTTAGAATCTTTATCTTGTGGCATTAGACCTCTTTAAACATGAATAATATACCGATACCTATCATTCATCAAGTTCTAGATAGATCTAGATATAATTATAGATTGTTATAGAGCAGAAATTTTAAATTCGTTGAAATTGACTGCTTATGTGACGGCAGATGATATTTTGTTAGAAGATTTCCAAACTTTGCCAGCTGTTATATTTATGTGTATAAGCTGAAATCTTTGAGGAAGTACCATAGTGGTTTAAAGACTCGAGTTTAGCACTGGAGATAGATTTTGTGAGAATAAGACTACAAGTACTTGAGTACGAGATTAAATCGCACAATCTTGGAGGAAACTTCAAGGGACCACGACATTAGATAATGCGTTCACCAAAAGTTTCCTTAAAAAAATTGTTTGTTTTGTTGGCTGTATAGCATGTAGCGCCGTCTTGTTGGAACCAAAGATCGTCCACATCAACGCCCTTCAATTCTGGCACGAAAAAGTAATAATTCATGACTCTATATTCTCCATTGACTGTCCCATAGAGAACACTTAACATTGACTTTTTGAGGATGTAACGGCATCACAACAAGGCTTGTATATAGGGTAGTCGAAAAACTCTTTTCGTATTTCTAATAAAATTTCAACTTATATTTTATTTTTTAATTTTATAATGAACTTTAACAAACTAAAATAGTAAATATTTAGTCGATCACTTTTTACCATTTTTCCGCTAAAGACATTATTCCATCAGTATAAAACGTTTCTGGTTTCTCAGCGAAAAACTGCGACAAGTAATTTTCACAGGTTTCTCTTGAAGCCAACTTTACTCCATTAAGGGAGTTCTGCATTTACCAAAACAAATGGTAGTCCGATGGTGCGAGATCGGGGCTATATGGTGGAAGCATCAAAACTTCCCAACAAAGCTCTCCCAGTTTTTGCCGAGTCATATAAGATGTGTGTGGTCTAGCATTGCCCTGATGGTTGACAAAGCCCTTTCTGTTAATCAGTTCTGGCCGTTTTTTCGGTTGATTGCTTCAATCTCATCAGTTGTTGAAAGTTAAATGTAGAATCAATCGTTTGACCAGACTGGCGCAGCTCATAGTGGATGAGTCCTTTCCAATCCCACTAAACACTCAGCATCCTTTCGCCACCTTTCGAGTCGTCAATCCTGGCTTTACGACCATTTGTTGAGCTTCACGGCGCTTGGAGCATGTTCTTTCTCGCCCATCATTGTCGCATTTGATCCACTTTTCGTCTCCTATTACCATTTGCTTCAGAAATTGTGCGATTTCATTTCGTTTCAGCAAAGAATCGCAGATGTTAATTCGGCTCATTAAAATTTTTACAGACAATTCATGTGTTACCCAAACATCGAGCTTTTTTTTTGTAGCAATCCTTTTTTAAATGGTTCAAACCCTTTGATGATCAATGTTACGGTCCTTCTTTCATCGAGTTTTTCAACGATAGGTCGACCAGAGTGAGATGCATTTTTCACATCGAAATTTCTTGAACGAAAGCGAGCGAATCTTTCTTGTGCTACCCAAACTGATACAACATCGTGTCCGTAAACTTCACAATTTCATTGTAACTTTTTTTCAATTTCCCCGAATTTAATTCTTTTTGGTTAAATAAAGCTTAAAATCTCACCTTTCTAACATTATATGGTATGACACGATGTAATTGGCAGCACTGAAAATATACGTCTATGCTAATATTAAGGGAGTGTTCTACTCTAGAAATCAAATTTTGGGCAGTTTTTTGAATTTTATTTAAAAAACACACCAAAAATATTATTACAATCTACAAAACAATCTAATTACAAAAAAATAGAAAAATTAAAATAAATAGAGGGTCAGAGACAGGTGTAAAACAAAAAATGGCGTATCCTGGTGGCATTGATCCTGACTCTCCTGGTGGTCTGAAAAAAAAAATCAAAAGAAATTCTTAATCAGTAAGGATAGTCCCTAAATCAGGGAATACAAAAAAAAAGGTTTTCTGCTTGAAAATAAAAATCATTTGTTACGCTTTTTGTTTGAAATTCCTGAATTTTTTTAAAATATTAAAAACAAAATCTTTGACACAATGCTGGTAGGAACGATAAAGGATTATATAAAGAAGGTTCACACAAAATCAATTCGATTCAAGCAAATCGGTTATATAGAACTTGAGATAATGCCGGTACCGTGTGGAAAAAAGTAGTTTCGAGAAAAACGCGTTTAAAACAACAATACTATACTGCATGTAAGATAAGCTGAAAGAGTAAAGTTTTGAAAATTTCCTAACAAGACCGAAATTCAAATAAATCGGAACTTGTGGTGAGGTTCTCACATTTTATATTAGATTTAGTTTAGTTGCTTAGAAACTCAGCTTTTGAATCAGAGTTATCAGCTAAACTTATTTCCATTATTATTGACGCACTTCTAGTGTGATAGACTGAAGCCAACACCCACTGTACTTGCCACATGACGACTTTTATCAAGATATTTCAATTTTTACTCAATTACCTTGGCAATATAAGGACTAACAATATACATATCATACCTGTACATACATACTATGCATACATAACTGTTTAATGTTGGCAAAAATAGTATTTCATGATAAAAATAAAGAAAACATTCCGCGTCGCATTTACAACATTTGCTGGCAGATCGCTTGCGATAGGCCACTTTAGCAGCGCTTATGAAGTCAACTCACCGCCGTTGCCGCCGCCACCACCACCGCCGCGTTACACATTTGCATTTGCCACTCGCGAAATCGGACCGACAAGCATGCAATGCGCGTATAACTCCTTATAAGCGTGCAAATACAAACAGTTGCAAGTAAATATGTCTGTAAGTATGCAAGCAAATGAAGAATGTGTGCGTGTGTGTGTGAGCGAAATTTTTTGCGTTGCTAAGTATTTCTGTTGCCACTAAAAAATAATTTCGACTTAGCACTTCCGGCGTTGCGCTTGAACAGTGGTGCTAGGCCTTCGCAGGTGGCGGGGTGCAACACATAGCAGGGCAGCAGTGTTCGCAGTTGGTGACGCTGGTCGCGCTGCCGATACGCTGTTGGCAGTTGTTGGTCTTTTTCCGCTCACTTTGAGATTGTAACGCTGCGATTGTTGCCAGGTATTTGCATGTAGAATGTCGCTACCGCTGCAACTGCCACGGCTGCATATGCAAATGCAACATGGCAATAGCAAAAACAATGCACCGGCGTTGCATGGTGGCGGCTACGCGCAACTGTGCAACTTGTGGGGTGTCTGCGACGTACTAACGGTTGTGCGCACACTTTTGATTTATTTGGCCATTTTCAGCGGCTTGTGACCGCTGGTCGCTGGTTGCTGGTCGGTGGACGCTTTTTTCCTGGCCGGCTGACCGATTGGCCAGTCAACTGGCCGGTGTAGTTTCGTGCGGCTTTTGGTGTCATGGCATTAGCTGTTTTTGCACTGTATTTGTTTTTGTATTGATGGGGGTTTTCAGCCTTTAATTTTGTTGTGCTTTTTTTTTGGTATTTACCACATACTTGCGGCATAATGACCAAATGTCATGGCGCTGCACGGTAATATGGCTGGTAATAGTTACAACGACTACTGCTGCACTATTTGTAGTTTTTAGTGCTGCCTTTGGCACCGTTAGCACCCCGTAGTGTGTGCCACATAGCTGCAATGTTGCCACATTTTTGTAGTGGCAATTTGAAATTGCTTGCCGCCAACCAGTGGAAAATGCATTTTGTATTCTCATTCACTTTGAATGGATTTCGTCTACTTTTTTGGTGAATTTCCGTTTCTCTTCTTTTCCGCATTTATTTCTAGCGTTGTTGTTGTTTTTGTTTTGTTTTAATTTGCATGATTGTTTTCATGGCGGTGGCAATTGCTATTGCAGAAATGCAAATGCAATATTCTTGCACAGTGGTGTAAATCGAAAGACACTTTGTTTTATTTCTTGATACTACGAATTGTATATATTTAGAAGCGAAACGATGATTCTTTCGTGGCTATACCGAGATTGAATGAGTCCGTTCAATGCAGTTTTCGTTGACTCCAAATGATACACGTGATGGTTTGCTCCAAGATCTGAACTGGAACGTTATTGTCCGCATAGACTTTAAACCTTACATATCCGCACAGGTAAAAATTTAATGATGTAATATCGCACCATCTTGCTGGTCAATCGACCGGCCCAAAAATAAAAGAAATTATCTGCTCATTGAAGTGTTCTTTCAATAAATCCATTGATTAATGTAATGTGTGGGAAGTGGCGCCGCCTTGTTGAAACCACAGGCCACCGAGATTACGCGCTTCAACAGTCGACTATCATTGGTACAAGAGTCGACACTGACGCCTTTTTACCGGCACCATTTTTGAAGAAATATGGAGCAACGATTTCACCGGCCTACAAATCCCACCACATCATTGTGTTTGCTAGATGAAAATTCAGCTTTTGAATCTCTTCAGGTTGATCTTCGTCCCTAATGGGAAAATATTTATTTTTATTTATTTATTGTTTACGTACCCGTTCAGCCAGGAATGGGCCTCATCGCTGAACAAAATTTGGATCGAAAATTTCGAATGTTCTTGAAACTTTTCAAGAACCCATTGAGCGTAACAATGTCGTTTGGGAAGCTTGAGCTGTCTCAGTTCTTGCACAAGCTGTATTTTGCATCCAAATGTTTAAAGCATTGACTTGCCTATGCGGGACTAGTTAGTGCGCAAGAGAACCTTTTCATTGCTTGCCTGATGCCTTGCTCCTAACATTGCCTGCAGTCTTTACGATCTGTCAGACCTATTTCGGCGGCTTGCGCCGCCATCAGACTGTGACCATTAAGTATTCTAGTATACAGTAACTTCAATTGAGTACCAGTAAGAACTTTGTGTATTTTTGATTTTACTCATGACTTTTGCAGTTTTGCATCCCGGTAAATCATTCCATCACGTTTCGACCTTCCTTGTCATGCTCCTGGCCAAATCGTGGTACAGAAAATGCATGGGTTTTCCAGTCCCATACCCGTAAATTACTTCTGGCGATCTCGTCCGCATTTCACTGAATTTGTGACCTGTCATCCAGTAAAGTGAAGTCGCGTGTTTCTGGCGACACTCTACGCTGCTGTTCTGTTTCTCAAGAGGTAGATTTCCATATGGCTGTCCATCACATCAGAACATCGTAGAAAATAATTGGTTTTGACACAGCTGGGTAGCACCAGTACATGAGAGAGGAATAATGCCTCCTCTCTCCTCCAGGTTGTGCGGAGGATTTGTGTATATGCCTATAAGACATCGCTGGCCTATCTTATTCTGTTTTGCGCTTCGACAGCAGTATGTTGTCCCAGACTATCCTAAGGTACTTGGGGTAGTAAAAGAGAGCACGGAGAGGTCCACTTTTGGAAGGGAGTTATCACCAAGGGATTTTGTATTTTTTAATAGAAAAAGGCAGATACCCAATTCTGAGCAGTACTGATAGTGATGGTCATATTATTGCATTGCTGTAAACATCTTTCCGTTATTAAGATGACAGATGTCTACTTCCTTAACAATTTTGCTTTTATCCTTCGAGAGATCCAGAGGTTTCTGACCTGGTTACTTGGTTACTCTTCAGAATAGATTCCGTAGGAATGTTATTGAATAGTGCAAACATTTCGGAGAACATTCCAATAATATTTTCTTTATATTCAAGAGCCTTTTTTTAAATAAAAACTTGCGAAGTGCAGTCTCTACGGTTTTGCCATTTGTGTGTCCGTGATCTGCTTTAGACAAGCTGCCAGGTGGTACTGCGGCCCCGATTTGCTGGTCGTATATTTTATTCAACTGTTTTTGCAGGAAGGACAATTTTCTTATAGCTTTTAGGCCTAAGGTTGGGTTCTTTCTACCTGCCTGCAACATCAAGAAACTACGCTATCCTCTCTACATGAGCCCGGCGCATAGCTCGAAAAAACGCATTTAGTCACCGCAAGGCGAAACTTAGCGGATCTGTAGCTGGGATGGAATGATTCCAAACGTACCAGGATACCGAATGTATCGAAGGCGTGGATTGGCATGATAACCAAATATTATTGAAAGTTTTAAATATTTTTTTTGTGCCGATAATATCAACACTGACACACTGTCACACTATGCAGCCGCCATTCAACTCAAAAACCATTTCCCCAGGCGCCCGCCATTGAGCCAAGGCGCAGTTATTTCGCATTTGATTGCTTTTTTTGTTCTTGGTGTGGCGTATTTCTCCATTTTTTGCTGCTGCTGCCGCAGCTCCGCTAAAATTGTTGCAATAAACGTAATGCGAAACATTTTATGCATTTTTTTCATTAGCTGCGGTTGCCATTATAGCGTTTCATCATTGCTGAGCCATCACATGCCACTTCCAAACGCAGCAATTGCAGCGATGGCGCCGCCACCGGCAAATAAAATTAATATATGTATGTAAATAAGTTTTTATTTTTATGCGCCGTAAATAAGTATATATAATATATGTATATGCATCTGCACACACGCGTTTGGATAAGCTCAAGCATTAATATTTTCTAAATATAATTGCTTGCACATTTTTCTATGACTTCTTACACTATTTATTTCATTTGCAATTATGGTAAATAAAAACAATAAATTTCGCAGTTGAACTCAACGAATTATGAACAACTTGAGCGCAGCTACTAACTTTGTTAACTAATACAACATTTACGTGTTAAAAAGTCATTTGCAAAAGTGCCAGTTTAGTGCTGCCACCGCCTCCACCGTGAGCGCTCAGACACATGTAATAAATGAGCGAGCGCGCTGACGCACCGGTCATTGGACAGCAACGCTAATGCACTCAGCAGCGATGCGATTGGCGGTCGCGGCGGCCGCGATCAACTATCTGCACGCTTGTTGGCTTCGCTGGTGTGCGGTGAACAATGCGTGGCACCACTTGGTCTTTATTGCACGGGTGTCTTGTTAAATGCCATCGCAATATTGCAAATCAAAATAATCTTGACGATATGAAATATGCACAATTATTTTATTCATTTATTAGCCAACACGAATGTCCAGCAACAACGCCTGTTTAGGAAATGTTGGCATATATGCTTAGATACAGTGTGCGGGTGTGTGTGTGTATGAGTTAGAAAGTTGAAGAGCGCCACATAAATTTGTCGCTGTGAAACGCGCCAACATTAATCGCGCTCAATTGTGTTAACAAATTCACTAAGAAGTGGCAAATTAATTGATTTGGAATGCAAATCCACGGTTATATGAGTAGATTTGCAATTAGTAACCGGTTCTCATGGCGATTATTACTATTAAGTGCAGCCATAATATTCTTGTTCTCAGCAATAAAAGTTAAATATATTGTTATATAATATTAGTATTCCATTTAAAGAATGCAAATTAGTCAGTGCGGAAGAGAATTAGGCGTATTAATTACCATATCTTTAGCAGAACGGTGGATTATTTAAAATTTTTAAGAAAAATAATTATTAGTTATAAACTTTGTATAAATTAGAATTGTAGAATTATAAACTGTATAATAAAAATATCATATTAATTTGACTCTACGCTTTTTATACCTACAAAAAGCTCTGGTATAGATTAGACTTTCAATTAAGTTTTTAGCTTGCTAAAAAAATAATATCTGATTTTTTATACGCGGAGCAGGGTATATTCAGTTTGCCACGGAGTGTGTAACACCCAAAACGAAATTTTTTTTTTATCCTCGGGTAAAAAACAGACTTTTTTCAACAACTTTTTTCATATAAAAACTGAAGTATTTTATTAGAATTTTTTATTGTTACAAAATATACACTTTAACGAAGATATTCTGAAATTTTTGGAAAAAAATATTTTAAGCTCGACCATTGCGACACCATCACACACCGGCAACCCCTCGCCAAAAAGATGTGCCCGCGTTGGCAGAATAACTCATTGCAGGATCATCTAAAGTGAAAAAGTACGAGTTTTAGAGTTAAAACCTGAACTTAGAACTTTAGAAGAGGGGAAAAAGAACCTGAAAATTGAATATTTGACAGACATTTTTTCAAAAAAAAAAAAAATAAAATAAAATTCAAAGAAAATTTTACGTATTTTTTTTTTTTGAAATAGTTGTAATAGAAAAAGAAGCCTCCGTCCAAGTCTTTAAGAATTGTATCTCACAGGTCTGTGTAAAATTTCATGAAGGTCGGTGAAGTAGCTCTCGAGAAATCTTGCCAACGACTTTAAAAACACAGTTTTGAAAAAAACGTTTAAAAACGGTGCACTTAGCCTAGCTAGTCTCAAGCGCACAAGTTCTCAATCCCATGTATATTCGGACAATATTCCAGATGTGCTGTAGAGAATGGAATATAATAAGACAATTAAAACAATCGATTTTTTGAAACCCGTGAACCCATGTAACCCTTAAAGATATGTCCGTTTGTATACACGCGAAATAGTTTTTTAGCTTTTGAGTTATCGCTCTGAAGTTTTGTACACATCCTTTTCTCCCCAAAAGGCTGCTCACTTGTCGAAACCGCTGGTATCGGATCACTATAGCATATAGCTGGCATACAAACTAAAAGATCAAAATTAAGTCCTTGTGTGAGAAAATCTTTTTTTTGACGAAATATCTTCACGAAATTTAGCATATATTACTTCCTTAAGGCACCGCTACATTATTTCAAGAATTTTTTTTATTCGAACCATTTTAGCATATAGCTGTCATACAAATGAAAAACTAAACTAAAGTTCTTGTATGGAAATCTGTTTATTTGTTAGGATATTATAGCTTCGGTGCGAGTGAAGTTAACGGTTTGCTGGTTTTCATTAAAAAATAAAACGAACCTAGTAAGCTACACCAGTGACCACAAAAAACTGACAGTATTTACCTTGCAACTGTGCGCTAAAACTTCCCTAGATTCATGTGCTCTCCTGTTGCCAAAGAGATAGAGAAGGACTTCTTTTCGTGCCAAAAAGTAGTTTAGTTGGTCGATGTTTTGACGGATTGAGGTTGAAATATTTTGCAAGTTACACCTTCAGCGAACCAATCAAATTGACTAAAAGGGATATTAGCCGTCTCAACGGTTTTGTTATAGGCTCAAAGCGCCTTGTCGATTTGCGAGAGGTTTTCGATACATACTTTGAAGCCAGTGACATCCCGAAGAACCGGCGTTCTTAGTTGTTCATATGTGGTCCGTAAGCATCTTGTTTCGCCGTTCTAGAGTCGTGAGCTGATGGCAGCAGTAAATTAAAATGAAAAATTCTATTGCACCGAAGATATACTCAGAACATAATTTATAATGTAAGTGAATTTTTATAGCGTAAAAGCGGTATGAAAAGATCTATATCTTCATTTTGATCGATCTGATTTAAGAGCAGCTATATGCTACAGTGGTTCGAAGATTGTATTGATATCCCGTATAATAAGTTGTGCGCAATTTCGTGATGATATCTTTTCAAATCGCGCAAATACTTAAGTTTCATCCGTCAATTTGTACGGCAGCTATATGCTATAGATGTCCAATATCGGTGGTTACGAGAAATGAACAGTTTCTTTGTGAAAAAGTAAAATTCAAAATTTCAGATTGATATCTCAATAAATGAAGGATTATTTCGCTTGTATTATACAAACGGACATGGCTAAACCGACACAGCTCATCATGCTGATCATTTATATAAGTATATATTTAATAGGGTCCTGGTTTTTCCCTTTTGGATGTTACAAACATTGGGGCGAACTTAATATACCCTGTTCAGGGTACGAATATCCTGAAAAAAAAACCCATGTAATTTATTAATTACTAAAAATCAAGAAAAATACTTACCAATATACAAAAATAATACCCGCATTTGTTTTTTGTACCTTTGTGCATTTAACAAAAATAATGTTTAAATTATTCATTCCACTCTGAAGTGGCCACTTTCAAGGCTTTCAGAAAATTCGTCAATTTATCTTCATCTATTTAAATTCGACTTTCGGAAAATAAATTGCTGTATGCTATGCCAGACATTAGTGCTTCGCAGCCAAAGTAAATTTCTCGATTTCGTAAGAGTAGAAAGACGACATTCTACAAACAGCTCCATGAACTAATCAATGTTTCACCGTTGCACAGTTTATTGATGTTTTATTTAGACGGTTCACAGTTTCAAAATCGGCGACTATATCACTGGTGTATTTAAGAGTGCTTTTATTAAATTTTTGAGTATTTCCATCAAGTCAAGGTTGGGGTTAACTTACTGTTTCAATGTTAACGAAATTATTGCAGATGCTGGATGCCCTTTTAAAAGGGAAATTTCCTTTCTAAGATTAACATATTCGAGTTATGCCATGGAAATTGTAAAGAACGGTGAGCTTTGAATTCTAATGGAACGGGTAAGATTCAAAGGGGGAAAAACTGCTCCAAATCAAGGAAATTTTTGAAAAGTTCACACATTTGGGAAAAAAATACATCTGTGCAGAATAACATGATCTATTTTTCGACGATTAATTTAAAAAATATCAGATCTTCTGATATAAAAGGGGTGTTGTTAAAAATGTTGTGTTACAGGATTTGTCCAGAATGTAATAGGACTGATTTTCTTCCGTTGCGACAGTACTTGGGAAGCGTGCGAACGGAGGGGCGGGCTGGGTTAAATTGTCTCCAGCACCTAAAAGTCAGGACAAACTTTTTCGGGCAACTTGTTTTTGTAAGGGGTGTAGGCCGAAAAGGCCGCGTTCGTTTGAGCAGAGGTACGCGATTAAATTCTGTGTGAAACTTGGTAAACCCGCGACAGAGACGTTTGATATGATCATGTAGGCTTACCAAGTTTTTGGGTTTAGCAAAATTTGGGCAACCCCCCTTTTTACCTCCCGAGGGCCCCCCGGAAAACTTTTTTTTTTTTCCTTGTCAAAAAGCCTTAAAAAAGTAAAACCCCAATTTTGAGAATTTAAAAAACCAAAGGGGAATTGAAAAGAATGCCCCTTGGGTTGAAAAAGGCTTTTTTTCCGGAAATAGCCTTCCGGGTTAAACCCCTTTCAATTACTTAAACCCCCACTTTTTTTTTTGAAAAATCAAAACGCAGAAAGGGGGGGTTTTCTGAAAAAGGTTTTTAAAAAAATTTGGAAAGGTTTTTAAAACAAAAAAAATTTTTTAGCAAAAGGGTTAGTTTCTATAAAACCCGGGGCAGGTACTGGTTTAAACGGACAGCAAACTTACTCTCAGTGAGGGTTCCCGTCAAAAAAAATTTCCCATAAATTCGGATGGAATTGAAAAAAAATTTCTAAGTTGAGCTGGGGATTTGTTGAGATCATGTGTTAAGTCGTAAAAAATCCCTAAAAATCGGGAACTTCGACTTGTTTTTTTTTGAAATTTGCTTCGCTTATTAATTTCCTCTGCACGCATATGATTACTGTTACATTTACGTATAGGAGTGAGCAATAAAATCAAAGACACTTCCGCCAACCGATCACGGAGAAGACACATGTGGTACATTGCCACACTGCTTAAAACCACAGACAAGCACACTTGTACTAACACTTACCTACACAACACGGTGCGCACGCTGCAGGTCTTTCTGTCTGCCATTTTTCCGCTTTAAATTAAAAATGCAAAAATTTGCTGGAAATTTGCGAAATTTATGGCAAGGGCGCAAATTAAGTTCACTAATCGACATACGCCGGCCATTTGTTATTTTTGTTAAGGCAATAGCGTAAAAAAGCACAACGAACAACAAACAACAACAACACGAAACAAAAAAATTTTGGGTGCAGTAGAAATGGCTGCCTGCCAGCTTTGGGTCAGCAATTGTCAGCATATGACTGCAACTGATTGAGTGTGTGTTCGTGTGCGCCAATTGGGACGTTGCGTCTGTCCATTTAATCGCACTTTATGCGCATGCGTGCACGCCCCTGCCAAGTAAATCCTTAAGGGGTTTGGGGCCCACCAGTCCACCAGTGCAACGGTGCAGCACCTTTGCAATGACAGTGGAAGTAAGATTTTAAAATGAACATCGAATATTGAGCAAATGCAACCCTACACGGTGGTTGGTTGGTGGCAGGCGGCGGCTGGCGCGGACCACTCGCTGCCCGTTCAGTCAGCGGTCCACCATAAATTTCGAACTTAACTGCGTGTGCTCACTGTTGTTGTAATTGTTTACAAATTGTTGTTGCGTTTTGTTGTTGTGGTTGCACTGTTTCTTTGACCGGTGCTGCTACTGCCGTGACACAAACAACAAGTGGCGGCTGCCCGCACTGGCAGAGCGGCTCTAGCTGATGCTGCAGGAGCGCGCAAATTTATTGCTCAAAGTCACATAATTTTGCTGCCAAGTAACAAATTGCTAAGGAAGTGAATTGAGTCGCGTGGGGCCACTCAGTGCAGATTTAGTGGAAATTGTTTAATTGTAAATGCGGCAGGATTATTGCATCAGCGCTGGCGTACATACATACACGTGTATGTGTGCATGTATGAGTGATCAATAGGAAGGCTTGTGAGTTGTACAACAACAAAAAAAAAAAAAATAAAAAAAAAAGTCTCTTGAATTTTTTGTTTGCTTCTCTTCGATGTTGTTCTTGTTGTTTTTCCCCCAACAACTCCCTTACATCCATCGCATATACATACATATATACATATCATACATCATATGTTACATAAGTACGTACTGCACAGATAAGTTGCGATTTTTATCTGCACATACTTATGTGCCTTCATCTGCCACAAAATACATATGCACCTTTTTCACACACGCACACACATAAATTAAATTTGAGTTGCAAATTTATGCACCAAGATGAAGTTGTTACGTTGACCAACATAATTTTTAGCCAACACCTTTGTCCGATATTGCTGTAGCGATTGTTGCATTCTTGCTTGTCTGTTGCATGGAAAATTTTTGTTTCGCAAGTTGTGCGGGCGTCGCGAAATGCATGTTGCATGGTTCTTGTGTTGATCTCCTAAAACTTATTCTCCAGTGATCACTTTACGGGACTTTATGAACGTGGGCGCAGAAATAGTTTCAATTCGTTGTCTTTGCAAGGCGACTTCGCTGTGCTTGTTCCCCATTTGTTGTTGTCAAATGCAAGCAACATATGTAGAGAGTTCAACGCATTTGTAATTTGTGGCAGAAGTAAAGACAATAACTTCATTTCATTTCACTTTTTTGATGACTTAAATAGATTTTATAGAAACTGAAACTTAAAGGGTTTCCTGGCAGAAAAGAAACAGTAATTAAAAGGTCAATATCAATTATCTAACAGATCTTATCCAAGGCACCTTTTTTTGGTGCCCCGGGCAAAAGGTTTTAGCTGGGAATGAACTTTTGATGAGCTTCCCAAACATCCCAACATTGGGAGGCCCCTAACCTTTCAATGCGGTTAGTCCCCCTACCATAAATAAACTCCCTTTGCAAGAATAAAATAGTGGACAAGAAGGGGTATTGGCTTTGGGAAGCCTATGCCGAGTTGCTAATGGCTGCTTACAATCTTAAAAGGTTTAAATATGTAATCAACCTCCCAAAGGACTCCTCAAGAAGCACTTATATAAATGGGGCTAGCAAATTGGGGTAAAGTGCTGGTTCTCCAAGAAAATCCAAAATTCCTTTAATTGACTGCACAGCAGCCCGTAGGGCAGAATAAAGACCCTCGGATCCAAGTTTTCCCAAAATTTTTTTCATCGTTCAGTTTGTTTTACAGCCTTTTTATGCTGAGGTTGTTTCATATCGGCGGTTCCGACAAATAAGTTTCTTCTAAAGAAAAGGAGAGATATGTCAAAGAAATGTAAAACAAAAAAGGATAAATTGACTCAGCTCATCACCTTGATCATTTATATATTACATATTTTATAATAGAAAGTATCAGACATTTCCTTATGGATTTTACAAACTTGGTGGAAAATTTAACATACCCCTTTCATTCTTTCCCGGCCATTTCATAAGTGATTAATAAATAACATCTTTAAAAGCTTTGTCATATAATGTGTTGTTAACATAATATTGGTCATTTACGTTACTCAGGAAAAGTTGTATACTTTTAAAGTTTCAGCTATGCAATGATGGATAAATATCATCGATATAGACGGTACCTTGGTTGTCTCTTAAATTTCGGGATTTGGCAAACCCCAGCGTTGCATTCTGGTAACTCACCACTTTACCGTAAAATTTGACATTTTTGATGTTACACGTATTCAGAACCTGTTGACATATGACCGCTATTTGTCTTGCTTACAGTAATTTAAAATATTCATCTCGACCAAAATGCTCAGTCTTCGTCCCTTCTAACTACCATTCAGCGTTTTTTTTTTTTGGGGTTGATTGCATAGAGCGATGTGAAAATCTTGTAGCTTCAGATTGGCAATAAATAAGGACCCAAAATAACTACATTTATGCATACTAAAAAAGATTATATTTTATATTAATGAGACTTGATCTTACAAATGAAATAATTTGGAAGCCCACTAACTTAAACTTTTCTTTATCATAATTGTACTTGATCTTAGCGGAAGAAATCTTAGTTTTTTTTGTTTTTAAAAATATTTTTCCCTCTCTTTTTCAACACAAATTAATTATGGTTTTTTCCTTCTTTTTCAACAATTGTTTCAATTTTTTCATATTTAAAATTTCTTCTACCACCTTTTGGACTGTATTTCCCTGAAACTTCATCAGACCATTAACAAAGAAACAACAGATTTTTATCAAATTGATGATAGTTCCTAAATTCATACGGGCAGTCTGCTGGTTTTTTGCATTTTTTTTCATAATTCTCTAAACTTAGCTTGCTGTGATCAATTCTTGATGCCAAATCATTTGTATACTCTGATCAGGGTATATTAAGTTTGTCACGAAGTTTGTAACACCCAGAAGGAAGTATCGAAGACCCTATAAAGTATATATATAAATTATAAGAATGTTGAGCTGAGTCGATTTAGCCATGTCCTTCTGTCTGTCCGTCTGTCTGTATATTTACGAACTAGTCCCTCAGTTTTTGAGATGTAGTTTTGAAATTTTGTAAAGTAATTTTCTCTTTAAGAGGCCGCTCATTTGTCGGAACTGCCGATATCGGACCACTATAACACATAGCTGGATACAAACTGAACGATCGGAATCAAGGGCTTGTATGGAAAACTTTCGCATTTGACGTGGTATCTTCCCGAAATTTGACATGGATTACTGTTTAAAGTAATAACATAATCTCCGAAGAAATTGTTTAAAATCGGTTAACTATAGCATTAGCTTCCATGCAAACAGGAAAACATAGCTACTAAAAAAAATGAGCCTGTGAAGGGTATATTAGCTTCGGTGCAGCCGAATTCATTTTTGAAATTTTTAAACAAAATTTTGTTTAAAAGAAAAAAAATTTAAAAAAAAAAAAACAAAAGTCTTTTTTTTCAAAAATAATGCTAAAAAATAATTTGGGAGAAATAATATGTGAGATTGTATTTTTAACCTTCGTATTTGTAATACTCAAATAAACTACCACAATTCTTGGGATTATCAACTTAAAAAAAAGAAGGGAAAAATGGAAAAAATTTCGAATTTTAGCACAAACTCTGTATCATTCCTTTCCCAAAACAAGCAAAGGAATTAAAACAATTCTCAGCAAATTTCAGATGTTTTCGCTAACACCAGCAATATCACCACCGCCGCCGCCGCCGCACACAACACCAGGTGGCAGCTGAGAAAGTCGGAATACGATTCAAGGAAACTTATGCAAATGCTGCACAGCAGGAACATTGTCTCAGTTCAAAAGACAGACAGCGCAGTGCAACAACAATAACACACGCATAGTGACATATGTACCAATAAACATATAAACTTATGTATATATTTGAATATACACACCTGTGTACATAGTATTCGAGATTTGCTGCACTCAGCTTGATTGCGTGTCCGTCTCGTATCCGCAACTTCAATAACAAACTCCCACTAGGTGCACAAGTATGCTGTGGTGCCACATTGTTTCGCTGCCACTACATACCGTTGTGTCCTTTGATGTGGATGCCCTGTGTGGGGCTTTGAGTTCAAGTGAGTTTCACTTGGCCTGAGATGAAAAATTGAGGT
Source organism: Bactrocera correcta (assembly GCA_027475135.1). NCBI lineage: Eukaryota > Metazoa > Arthropoda > Insecta > Diptera > Tephritidae > Bactrocera > Bactrocera correcta. The sequence goes on from CM050326.1 coordinate 80,076,931, forward strand.
GATAATGGAACTGTAGCAAATGAGCTAAAAAACATTTGTACCCACTGAGCGAGATCAGAAGGTTGTCTGCTGTAACACGCAGCGAAGGAAATGCGGCGGTGTTGAAGCAATATTGTGAATACTTGGGCGTAGGCAAACACTGACTGGAGAGAATAGTTTGCAAGCGTGTAGTTGAATAAATGTAAGTGTTACTCACAAAACAGAAAACAAAAAATGCTATATATTATATGTATATGAATGGAGTTAATTTTGAACATTTCTTCTTTGCGAATAACACAAGTTTTCGAATTTCAATTTATATTATATTATCAGTATCAAAAGATTGATTAATTCAACAAATATTAAATTTATCATAAAATAAACTGGATGTTAGAGAAAATCTCGGCTTTACAAGAGGATAATTGTTAATACTGCACCGGCCTTTAAAAAGCTGTGATGATGGTCTAATAAGTACTAAGTCTGTAGGAAACAGATTGACTCTCTCATCATAGTCTCAGTTTAGCATGATACAATTAAACTTGTCCAACTCCAACATTCTTTACTTGTCTGAAAAATATGTTTTTTGGATTTAATTTTTGCCGTTCTTAACAGCTCGATATCCCCTAAAAAAGTGGGGATCGAATCATCGACCGATATTGCCTCATTTCTGAAATCCACAGACAATATTCATCAAGATTCATTTGAAATTTTGATTCAATCCTTAACACGTTAGAAAATTTCTGTTGCAGTACTGACACCTTTGTGCGTTTTTTACGTGGAGTCATGTGATGATGATGTGAACATGTCTAAAGAGCTCCTCCCATAGGCACCTCTGATGCACTGCAGACTACAGTAACAAAAGCACTTAATGCCATTTTAAACTTAGCATCAGTGGACATTGCCGACAGTTGTAGTGCTGCGAAGTGTGCTCTAAGGCTCAGGGAAGCTGTGGATATGAGGGGCTTCAAAAAAGGTCACGGCAAAATCACATCCTTCAGCTGCATTCGTAAAAACTTGGATAGCTGCGTCGCAGAGGCCCCTCATGGCGTCTTTTTGCATGCTCACATACCGATGAGAGGATTGGGAGAAGTCGAGTCTTTTCACGGATGGGTCGAGGCTGAAGGGAAGGTAAGGGAGAAGTTTTCTGTAAGGTTCTCCCCATTAATCCTAGTTATAATATTTTTTTTCGAGTTGTCTAAAAAAATTTCAAAAATTATGATTTTTTTGGAAAACAATTTTTAAAATTATGTAAAATATGTAAATTTAAGTGGTTGCATGGGTTTCCTCGGCTATAAAACAGCCTTTTTTCAATAATTTTTTTTGTCATATAAAAAATGCGTGCAAGGCTTTAAGAATTGTATCTTAAAGAACTGTATAAAATTTCATGAAGATCGGTTGAGTAGTTCTCAAGATATGTAGGCTTCAAAAACAGGCTTTCGAGAAAAACGCGTTTAAAGACGGCGCACAAGCTCTCAAGGCTGTATCTTCAAAACTGTTATTCGGATCAGCTTGAAAATTTAGGACAATATTTTAGAGGTTTTGTAGAAATTACTAAAAAAAATAAAAAGGTTGGATTTTTGACGCCTGTAAACCGCTTAATATTTTTTTTTGAAAAAGGTTTTTCGAAGAACTCTTTCAATTATGATCCCAGAATGAATACATACATATGATTTCAATAAAGTTGTATTTAATCTAAATTATATCTAAAATCATGACACACACACACACACATACACAAATATGAAGATTTTTAAACAATTTTTGCCAAAGTAAAATATTTTCGATTTTATTAAAGTTCTTCAACGTCCCCTTGCCTTTTCGTATATCAATTGCCACACCTAACAATAGCAAAAGCAAATGGGTGGCCACCACTTAATTGGCTTATGAAATATAACTTTAATTTACCCACCGAATGTGTGCGGCGGTGAGTCAGTGGATTATCGGCGAAAAATTTATAAAATATCGACGAAACATAATTCATTATGGAGTCATAAACTACTTTCAACACCATACAAATTTCTAAAAGCATGACAAATGTTTATAAATAATTCATAATAATTTATATGGAATGATTAGAAAACCATTGAAGACATAGCTTCATTACTATTATTGTCATAAGCCAAATTTAATTATAAATTCTAAAGCCAGGAACAAAACAAACAAATGAGAGTAGACGATAAGGTGCAGAAAATATTCGTATAGACGAGTGGAGTGACAGGACGCAGACATGTCGTATTTTGGTACAACAATAAAAAAGTATGTCGCCGAAACGGAACTTGTAAAAATAATATTTAAAAAACGCCTTAAGACACCAATTGAAATTAAAGAGTAGGAAAAAAGTAATCAAGACGCTTATTTCATAAATTAGTGTGTCTCAAGGGTCGACGCTGTATGCATACGAAATGCGGGACGAGGCGCTAACTTAACTGCCTTTACTACCACTACTGCTCGTGCATACCATATTTCCGTTTGCTTCTGCTGCCACTTAATACACTCTCAGCGCTTTATCCTTTGCCGAGCATTCGAGCGCGTCCAGTGTGTGCTGCGCCTTTGCCCACCTTTTCAATCACAAATTCAAATCTACATTGAAATCCCAGTTCAACTCAATTCATTCTACAACGATTAGTCGTTTGGCATATTGGTTGCACATTGCCACACACGCTGTACGTGCCCATAATGGGGCGCGCCAATGGGAATTCCATGCACTCGCTCACCTTCGTTCGTCGTGCGTCGCCTTGTGTTCGGCTAACAAGCAACCGAAATTGAAATTAAAATTCGTTCGTCGACTTTTGAAGTCTTGGCAATTCCAATCGGGTTGATTTGGTAGCCACATGCTGATGCATGCAACATGAGGCATATACATGCAACAAGCGATTTGTACGAAAATGGAATTCGTGTTGAGTAAACCGATTAGGATGTGCCCACACATTCACCATACTATATGCAAGAGGTGTGTGTGTGTGTAATGTTGTAGCTGCGTTAGTAATATTTCATTATGTGCAGCGAATATTTAAAAATTGAAATTGTAGTAAGCAAAACAACAACCACAACAACAACTCGAAAAATCTTTAAATTTCTCGAAAAGAATACATGCTGAAAAAGGAAAAAAAAACAAAAAAAAAAAAAATCAAAAAAAAAAAATAACAAAAATAAATTCGAAAACAAATTTAAATTCGAAACTCAATTATTCGCTGCTGCATACAACTGCCGTTCAACACTTCTCCATGTGCGCCAACAACAACCCTTCGGTGGATACATTCCTGAGGTCCCTCCTTGCTTGGCACAAATCGCCTTCGAGCCTTGCTTGCATCGGCTGCAATCTTTTCGAGTTGTTTGTGATTCCCCATTTGTGTTCATTATGTCTACAAGCAACTTTAATCTGCATGCTATTGTTGTTGCATTTGCAGCTTGCTCCGAGTTAAATTAAAATTAAGCTTCGTTTGAGTTTTTTTTAATTCTTTTGTAAGTTTGAATACGCCCATGTTATTATGGTATGCTAAGCCAACGGTTTTCTTGTTATTGTTGTTTTGTGTATAGTGATGCCTTGTTTTCAAAACTGAAAAAAACTAAATATCGAAAGTTTAAAATGATAGAGAAAATCAATATGAAAGACCTGACCAACCAGACAAATTGAGGCAAAGCAGAATATCCATGACACGAGTGTGTTTTAAGAAGGGGGAATCATCAAAATCCGTTAAACCAAACCTACATATTGCCAACTCCAGACTTTTCACGGAACCAGTTGATTAAGTATTACTTCGTGGAAGTGATAAGGCATTTAAGTCTCCTCTATGGCACGGACTGACGGGCGGCTCATCTGCTCTATGTATCTCAGTTTTGTTATGATTGATGCTGCGGCCTTGCTGACGGTTTTTCAGTTTTCAATGGACTGACACATGATTGTCGCCTATGCACTGTGCTTATTTGTCTGGCACATACTCGTATTCTAATGCCCAGCGTATGGATCCCAATTGGAGTCGCATATAACATAACCGATCTTATTAACTTTGCGAGTAAAAATCGCCGGCTGGAACGCATTCAGCCTCTATTTGCCATCAGTACTTTTTAGACGTTTAGGATTTTATTTGCTTTACCTGCAATATATTCTAGGTGATCCTTAAATTTGAACCTTGAGGCTATTACTACTCCCATATACTTTGGTTGTGCCTGTGAATGAATCTCCACTTTTCTAGTATTTATGAGCAAGCCTTCTCTCTTTTGCTCAGCCAGTTCTAAACTCATTGAGCGGACCCACTGGTGCAGATCGTTTGTGCACTCATTGCATTTGCTCCGGAGATCATCTAGGTGTTTAACTACTACTATCACAATAAGGTCGTCTGTGTATTACGATTAATAGTAATTAATTTCTCCTTAGGACCCTTTCATACTTTAAGCTCCATAGAAGGAGGCCTAAAACCGATACTTCACTCGAAATAGAGTAGGTCTTGGGTCTTCATCAGTATCAAATAATAGTAGCCAGTTTTCAAAATACATCATAATAATTATCACAAGATATTGAGGAGCGCGTATGTCGTACAGAGCCCTCATTATGTTTGTCCACTTTGCTGAGTTGAGGGCATTCTTCACATCCAGGTTGATCGGCGCGCAATATTTTTCTGTTCCGCTGTACCATCGCTTGCCACTTTCAATGCATTTCGCAGTGTTAATGATATTTTTAGTTCGTCAAGTGGAGGACCTTTTTTTCATAAACCCTTATTGACATTTTGGTGATTTTGACGCCTAGTAAAATGATCTCTGTTTAGTGTGATCGGACCCAGTGCAATCATTATGAGGAAACTCTACCGACAAAAGCTCATCAATATGAAGTAAGAGACTACCAAAAAAACCCCATGGACTTTGCGACTGGACAGGAGGAAGTAATTTTCTATTATAAAATAGTCGACTTCATGCTACAAGGGGGTTAAAGATTATTTGTAGAACAGTGGCTGGAAAGTTTTACCCTAACTGCCTTAAAGCTCAGATCTTGACTCTTCTGACTACCATTTGACCGATCAACTTGAACGTCCTTACTGGAATTCAGTCCCATCAGAATAAGGTATCAAAAGATGGTTTGATTCATGTTTGGCCGCCAAGTTAGCATAGTCATTTTGGGATGAAATCTACAAATTGCCAGAAGGATGTTATAGCTTTAGAGAAACAGAGAAAATTATGTTTTCTTATAAGTATAACGAAGTTAGTGACAGTTGTAGAGCGACCGCCATTGATAGGTCTTTACAAATTGTTCAATGAATCGTTTTATTACGAAAACTCACTTCCTGTAAAGAAAGTATTTCGCTCGCTTCGCTCAACTTATGATCAACATAATCAGCTTACTGAGCATACTATTCGTAAAATCATACCCCATCTTGAGACCCAGCATTCATTATTGGGTATTATTAGACCGAATAGAACACGTGCAGAACGCAGTGAAGAAAATGGAGTGTACACGAAGACCATGGAGAGTCGGTTCGGCGCTGTTCGCAGCTACTCGTATGAAACGACTGGGCCCATTTTACGTCTGAAACACGTATATAAAGCGTGTTGAATACAGCTTGTGCAAGAACTGAAGCAGCTTGACCTTCCCAAATGACTCTATGGACTTTCGGAAAGTTCCAAGAAGATCCGAAGTTTTCGAGCCAAATTTTGTTCAGCTATGAGAATCACTTCTGGTTTAATGGGTATGCAAGAAAGTAAAATTTCCGAATTTCCGCCGAAGAACAATCTGAAGAGATTCAAGAGCTGCAATTCTATTAAGAAAAAATAACGGTTTGGTGTGATTTGTGAGCCGGTGGAGTCAAATTTCTCAAATATGATGTCGGTGAGAACGTAACCGTCGATGGAAGTTAGTTATTGCGCCATAAAAACTGACTATTTGATGTCAGTTACTATTCGAAATGCTTGAACGAGTCATTCAATATTGGAGTCAACGGATGGATCATCAGCCAACATTTGAAGAAGATAATTGTCAAAAAAAAAAAAAAAAGCCAAAAAATGTTCTTTCAAATGATAATGAACTTTCCGCATTAAATTTGAAGCTTCCGTGTTTTTTCTTAAAAAAAAGCATGGAACCTCGAAATAGATCAACCTTTATTATAACTACATAATTCCAATAAAATAAAAGAAGTATGAATCTCCAAAATTTTCAGAAAGAAAAATATTATCTATTAAATATCTACAAGTAGTTATTGAGAAATGTGTTTTTAACTTTCTCTCTTATCCTAAGAGGATTTTTTATTATGTATAATTATATATTGGCTATCGAAAAACTAGCATGACAGATACATATATTAAATAGAAAAAATAAAAATTTTATTTTGTATAGAAGCAGGTGTGTTGAGCCAAATTCCAGTGAGAAATGTAGTAAGTTATATATATTTTAATTTTCTTGCTGACATGTGCGCTCGTAACATTTATGAGCAATTAAGCATAAAACATAATGAGACTTTAGAATTTTACAGCAGTTTAGGTAAATACAAAAGAAAACATTTTTGAATATCAAAAGTGAACAAAGAAAGCCATCAGAGCGGCACTTCATAACGGCTATTGATTTCAACTTTGATTTTGACTTTTTTTGATTGCTGTGAATAACAGCAGAGAATGGTAACCGAATCCAGTATGTATGCATGTATGTACGTCAATCGACTTAAAATTCCAGTCATAAATTATGCAAATAACACATTTACCACGCATTAGATCAACAGGTACAAATGAATAAATCAAAAGCAATGGCGAGTACGCGCTTATGCATAGTTATATAGATATACCTAACTGTGTATAAATATGTATTTTTGTTTGTATGTACTACAATATACATATGGTATGTTTATTTTAATACTAGCGCTCCAACAAAAATAATTTAAAAAGTGGAGAAATATAAAAGCGTAACGTATTCTAAACATTTAACTGGTAAGCACTATGATTGCCATGGTGACCTTCGGATCGTGGTAATGGCGTTGACAACTACATAACCAATACAAGATTGCCAGTGAGCATGAATAACAAATATGCATTTCAGAACAAATTGTTGAAATATTTGAAAGAAAAAATAAAAATGAAAGTATGCAAGTAAAGTTATATAATTAAGGGGCTTGCCAATTGCAAAAATTTTGGTAAAGGGCCTTTTGGTTCTTAAAAAAAGAAGAAGAAGAGTTCTTTATTGGGTAATTAATCAACAAAAAAAATATAAAAAAATATGCTTCGCATAATCCTCTCAAGTTTGGAAGCCTTTGAGTCACTTTGCTTTAGCACGTATAAATACAGTAATCTTACAGTAATTTTTTTTTATAATAAATTATTTACTGCTAATTTTTCAAAAAAGCTGAACTTTTTTTTTTTGTATCACACTCGTAGCTGAGAGTGTACACGAAGACCGTAAAAAGATTGAAAGCGTACAAAATACAGCTTGTGTAAGAACTAAAGCCGCTCAACCTTCCCAAGCGACATTGTTTCGCTCTATGGGCTCTTGAAAAGTTCCAAAAAGATAAGACGTTTTCGAGCCAAATTTTGTTCAGCGATGAGGTTCTTTTCTGGCTCAATTGGCATGTAGACAAAAAAAATGTCACATTTGGTACGAAGAGCGACCTGGAGAGATTCAAGAGCTGCCAATTTTTCTAGAAAAAAAACCACGGTTAGGTATGAGCAATCATCGGTCCATATGTCTTCAAAAATGATGCGGGTTAGAACGTAACCGTCAGGGCTTGGAGCAAGACATCCTGCCTGTCATTCGTCATGCACGAACGAGTCATCGAAAATTGGACTCAATGGATGGAGCCACAGCCAACATCTTGTTATAAAAAAAGTTTTCCATGGAAGTCAATCGGTCAGTTTGTAGAGCAGTCATACGCTTTAGTCGTTCAATATCGGCAGTTCCGAAAAATAAGCAATTTCTTGAGACAAAAACGAGGTATGCAAAGTTTCAATTCAACATATCGAAAGCTGAAAGTCAACTTCGCCTATATATGGATGGTTGGACCGACATTTATATTTAAACGTTCCCAAGTTTCCTTTTGAGTGTTAGGAACATCTTGACTAACTTGATATACCTTGTTCAGACTATAAAATTCCACCTAAAACAGAAAAAAAAACTTTTTCATCGATGTAAATATATGTTTTGGATGAATTCTCTGCTGGGACTTATAACCATAACAAAAAATATATAATTACAAACCTATTTATAGACATACATACATATACATATGTGTATGTATGTTACTAACACTCATATAACAGTGCATTAAATAATAAGCAGTGCGCATTTTTGGGGCATTACACATGCCTCCCGATTAGTGATTCGACTTGATAATGTTGAGGCATCCACTCTTGTGTTGTTGTTGCTGTGGCGCGTTATGCTGCCCAATATCTGTTACTATGAATAGCTTATGCGCTTCAAATGAAAATTTAAAACCTTGCATATGAGCATTTTAATGGGCTGACAAACGAGCTGTTATAGCTGCTGTTAATGTTCGTGTGTGTGTGTGTGTGCATATGTGAGTGTGACCCTTTCGAAAAAAATTAAAGAAAATGAAGAAATGCTTGCATTTGCTGTTTGTTGCACCAGCGGCAATTCTTGTGTTGTGAGTTTTAACAAATTTGAAGTGTTCGGAAAGTGTGTGGTTTTTCGTTTCGTTTTGAGCGTTTGACAGTCGAAACGTGTGCGTATCGTACATTTTCGGAATATTTAAGTTTATCAAAATACATATGTACACATATTGATAAGTGCAATGTTATTTATGACAAAATGATATGAGCCGAAGAAATACGAGCACGCTTGGGCGCAAACGAAATGCATAATTGTATGCACTGAAATAAATTTATGAAAATAATAATTGCATAATAAATAATTTACACGCTGATTTATTTAATTGCCGAAGTGCTGCACTTGAGCATAATGACAATTGAAATTTGTACTTTGATCGGTGAAATTGCTGCTCTATGCATAATAAATTAACTGGAGCTTTGTATATAGCACATACATACATATGTATGTAAGTAAAATTTTGGTTTGGTTTTAAATTTTTTTTTTGATAATTCGAAAGCTTTGAAAAGATGAAATTTTGAAGTGATGAAATATTTTTTAATGTAGTATACATGAAACCATACTGTGACCAGTCTAGGATTCTCGAAAAGTCCATTTCAATAAATAATATAATTTAAAGTACATGGTAAGGCCCTACAAACATTATTAAGCAGTGAAAAATAACTATTTTCTGGTCCCACTCGGTGTAGTGTTCTATAGTTTTGGTCAATGAATAAAGATTATAGGAGACTATCGCACGTATTCATCTGAAATTTGAACTGTAGTTTCACTGTAACGAGAGCTAGTAAACTGCATTGGTTTGTTTTTGGTTTCTTAGATCTCATTCTAAATAAAAAATAACTCTTATTTTCTCAAGTTTTTTTTTCCAATACGTAATCTTGCAGAAAATCCTCGACAAAAGTATTGACACGCTTCATCTATGTTTCTAGATTTCTAAGCCGCTTTCGACTAAACTGCCTAGAGCAGCCTAAATTTTAGTAACCCTGCAAAATTAATATGGTTAAGGAGAATCACGTAGAGCGTAACAACCAGCTTCGTCAAAATCCGGCTCCGAGACGTTCAATTACGTGGAGCTTGGATCATTGAGCAGCCGAGATGTAAAAGTGAAGTGTGCTCATCTTGCACTTTGGAGCCTTTCGCATAAGCGATGAGTGCCAAAGAAGATGGAACCACGAACTGTATGAGCTTTATGGCGACATGAATATACATATGTAGTTAAAAGTTCAACGAATGTCCTGGATAGGACATGACGTACCTACGTATGGAAGGCGATGCTTCAGCGAAAAGCTTCTTTGACTGTGGACCCATGTGTGGACAATGAAAGTTAGTAAGCATATTTGGTCTGAATTTTCGTATTTGTTTGTCAATTACGTCAATCATGCCTTTCAATGTGTCAGAGCAATATATTGTCATTAGAAACTAATAATGATTTTTATTTTGACATTCAAAAATATGTAAATTTTTACAGAGGATGATTGGATTTTTATTTCATTCTTCATTGTTTACGATCCCTCAAAAGTTCTATGCTTTTTGAGAACATTGGGGCCGCTGCTAAAAGAAGCAATGCTCATGTGTAGGTACTTTTGGTCGAATTTGAATGTTTTTTCGACTGTAAACAACAATCATTAAAAAATAATACACGACACTTCTTAATTGGGATGATGATTTTCAAGCACTATATCTTTCATTTTTTTTATATTGTCATCATTTGAATAGGTCAAAGGTCGTCCAGAATGAGGCACGTCTTCAACGTTCTCTCGACCATCTTTGAACGCTTTGTTGTGTTTTTTGACACAACTTAGTCACCGTAAACCTTTTCCAGCATTCAAAAGGATTCAAAACACTAAATTTAGTTAGAAATATAAAATTTAAGATAAATTCCTTGTTTTATATTTTTATCCATTGTAAAAATCGCAACGCACTATCGCGTTCATATTTGGCACACTAATTAAGGACAGTCCTACCAACTTGGTACAATACATTTCATTTACCCAGGTATTTTTGTTTGATTTGAAAAAAATTGATTTTGTAATTGATTGAAAAAACACCAAAACATATTTTTTCTATATGCGAAATGTTAATACATTTTAAATTATTATTTTTTGCATAAATATTTTATAAATATTTTCAAATGTATAAAATAAAATGTATTTCTCATTTTTGTTAACAAAAACAACTTGTTGTCTGTCATTGGTTGACATTTAGCCGTCAACAGCACAAAGAGGCACTGCTTAATTGAGGTACAAAAAACGTCAGCAGCGCTAACTTTAATACCAACAACAACAATGCCAATCAACAGACAAAGTGTTAAGCAAAGAGTTAAGTACATTTGACAACAGATTCAGCTAACTTCAGCTGTTAATGCCACAAACTGAAATTCTTACAACTAAAATCACTCAATCGCAAAGGTATCCGCAAGGTACATACAAGAATCACATAACTACAAATATTTGCAATGAGCACAACTATGAGTTTTTTTATTTTTTTAGCACTGCTATGTGTGATTGTGTGTGTGTGCATTCAAAGTTGTATTAAGTTATTGTGTATTCACAAAAATTGACAAGCCATTTGACGGCGAGCTTTCAGCGGTGAGCTGCGCGGTAAATTGGCTGTCATGTTCGCAATGTCATGTTTTTTCCTAGGTAAGTACATAGAAGTTAATTTGTGTAGGTGTCATTATTGCATTTTGTATTTCGCTAATTTCTGCTAATTGCAAATACATTTGAATACAAGTTCGAAAAAATGTCGAAATGTGAAAAATTAAAGTTTGCCAATTCTTGACTTCATTAGCCGTTTGTGTAAGGAAAAAAGTAATTAGCACAATTTTTCAAAACTGCCAAAATTTTTTATTTTTTTCTAAGAATAAGCGGTTTTTGGAAACTTTACTTTTCAAAGCGCTTAAAATTAATGTCTTTGTCTGTCAGCCAATCAGCGCGGTGAATGGGGCTTCATCAACGACAGCACCATTGTCAACAATATGACGCATTGCAGCGGCGTTCACTGAAGTCTGGCATTTCGTTTAGCGAATTTTTTCATTTTTTTATTTTATTTTTTTTTTTCATTATGATTTTTTTTTCCATTATGAATGCGATTTATAAAGCATTTTTTCTCGCTGCAATCGCATATATAATTTATATAGCTTTTAAATTAAATTGACATAATTATTTGTCTCTTGTTTGTCTTGTCAATGTGAAAATTCCAGCTGTATCTGTTCGCAGAGCCTTTTCGCAATCCACACGGCGCTGGAGTATTGAGAAATCGGTCAGCGCGTTGTTGCCCCTGCCATACGCTGCCATGTTTAGGTTCGCGATTGCCTACGCCGAATCGCGTTCCGTTGCAGCGCGCACCTACGAATAATTAATGCCATCGAATTATCTTAATTGTGCTGCTATTATGAGAATTCATATGCCGCGGTCACAAGCTGCTGCGCAGCATTTAATGTCAGCTGCACAGTTAAAAGCGCATTCATTTACATATTACAAGTTGAGTAGCAGCGCGGCGCTGTTGCTGCTCGCCATGACATAGCCTGTCCATTTGCGTGCTGCAAAAGCCAGCCGAAGCAACTGCAGTCTATCCGCGTGTACTACTTTACTTCTGCACTTTTCAATTCGAAGTTTATACGTTTTATTTTTTGTAGTTTAATTTTTAGTGCTGCTATTCTAGTCGCGTTTCACATTGGCTTTTCGAGGCGCTTTCAACGCCTCCGTCTTTGACGCCGCATGCACACATCATCATTACCTTGTAATCACCACAAAATGCATTCCCTAATGAGTGATAAATTGTTTGTGATAAATCAATGTTCGAAAAATTCTCTTTCGATCTGTGCGACTTTATGCAGCGACAGTGGTTCAGAATGATAGTTTTCTGCTATATATTTTTTGGACCAGAATAAACGAAGCCACGAAATATTTAGTCAATATGTAAGTGATTTTGACTTTTAAGTGTTTATATATATATTTTTTTTAATTAGATCTTCTTTAACGCTTCTATTTTCCATTTTCTAAAGTGTACGTTCTGGATAAAATAGGAACATTTTGTGAAATTGTGATTCAGTTGCGTTCAGTTTTGGAACAAAATTAATTTACTGTCTGTAATGTAACTCAACATCACATTATAACGATGACAAGTACATTAAAGTTTGCACTTTATCATATTTGGCTAATATGTATAGGTCAAGTATTGGAGAAATGTAAATTTTTACACAAGAATGGGTAGTCCTAACACCAATGTTTGATTTTTGATCTATATCATACACATAGTTGGCTAGGTATCTTTACAACAAATGAATTATAAACTTCTGATGTTAGGTAAGGTTAGGTGGCTAATCACCCAAGATGGGCCGGGGATTAGACTTAGACTACTAAGTACGGTCTTTTGTGAAGCCAGATAAAAACTTTTGTATTTAGAAATTACGTAGGTTGCTTTTTATATTGCGGGATTTGAGAACTAAACGAAATTTTAATAATCGAAATTCGCTTTTATGTCTTTGAAAATATACTCCATTAAGATCCACGAATCATTACCTACTATCACGATGTCATAGGCGTGTTTCGAAGCACCTCCAACGTATTTTGTTAACATTTCTCTCGAACAATCAAGACGAACTTTTTTAAGCGATTAAAAAATTGTGTGGGATCCAACATGAACAAATTTTTTTTTTTACAGTGAAATGTTTATGCTAGTCCCACTTATTTCCATAGTTGTCTTAGTCTCACATCACGATCTTGCAATATCACTTTCCGACACTACAACTGATTTTGGACGACCTTCCCGAAAATTGTCTTGGAGTGATCTACGACCTCGATTGAGTTTATACCGTCGATAAACACTGATCCATGGTGGAGCTTCCTCATTAAAAATTTAATTTAATCCAAAAGTTGTAAAAAGTAATCGCGCGAAAATTTTCATGATTTAATGCCAGTTTTTGATCGGGAAGAATATTTTAAGTTACTGTAAGTAATACAAATTGTGCTCGCATGTCAAAATGTTCTGAGGATGTATAAGATCAAAAACTTTACAATAAAACTGTGAGTTTCCATATTGCAACACTAGTGTTGCCGAAATAAAAAAGGTAAGTTACGTAATTCTTGACAAAACGCGTTGATCGTATCACAAAATGCTCAGAAGCATCGTTTATATTTTCATTATTTCATCCGTATGCCTTAAAGTGTGAGTTCGGAGGTATTTTAGCTTCGGTCTGGCGAAGGTGGGCCCTTTGAAAAGGTAGGAAAGAGATGAGAATTTCAAAAGTCTGACTTCATGTTAAGGTCAAGGTGCCCAAAACTAACTATTAACCCATCATTCGATCAAAGGATCCATAAAAAGCCACCATCCGACCAGTATTGTGCCATTGCAAATCTTCGAAAGAAAAATAAAAATAAAAGATATTGACAAGTGTCGGATAATTTGGTACCATGAGCTAGTACAACTTATAGAAGTTGAAATATACTTGTAATATTATCAAAGCGTAGCAACTAAGATGACAAGAGCCAGAGCGCAAGATGGATTGACGAATTCTAGGAAGACATGAAGAAGCTTGACATGCACTAGTGGAAAGAAACCGCAAATGACTGATATGTCTGTAAGCACTTGTGCAGACTTACCTACTTGTCAAGTGAAGATAGAGCTCTAATCGAGACAAATTCTATTTTCATAATTATTTAAAAGCGATCGTCACTTCTCAAAAAGTAATACTTGTGATGCCATGAAATAATTTTCCCTTTAAAATGTACTTTCCAGGATTTGTTATATCTGATATCAGCTAATAAAAAGCTTGGCTATAATTCTTCGAGTGTCAGGGACGTATTAATTGCAATCTCAGAGGGAGGTAATTTTCATGGTGCCCATTGATCTGGGGAGAGAAAACAAATAAATAATGTATTTATTATAGATCGCTCAAAGGATGAGCCTCAAAAATAAAAAACTAATTATTTGTTTACCTAAAAGTAAAGTTGCTGCAAAGCCACCTTATTCAAGTGGCTATTTTCTTACCGCAACGCTGCTTTGAATTGCTGACCAACCAATAAGCGAAGCAATCATCAGCTGTGTTTGGCAAGCGTCCATATCAGTGAGTCGGCTGTCGTTTAAACCGAGTGAGAGGCCATCGACCGTTTTTTGGCTGGTACACAACTCAAATTTAAATTGTACCTTGATTAACGAATATGTAAATCAGTTGAGTGGGGCTATTTGGCTGTAATTGCTGCGGCTATTTATCTGTTGTTCGTTATGCTTGTTTAGTGAGGAATATTGAAGATGAAATGAGTTGGATGTATGTTTTCGAACAGCCTAACATGGCGACTGTCATACGTTCAGTATGGCTTGATGAAGGGACGATATGCTGATCTTAATTTCAGCATACTATACACGAGCATTTATATATGTGAATTATATATAAATGGATATATGTATATGTACATATGTATATGTGTAAGTTAAGCATTCAAATTAGCACGATTCTATTGTTTTTACTCTTTTTTTGTGTGGCAATTATGACCAATTTGATTTGGAATTAGAATTTTTAATGGCCAGATGAGCGCAAAATATTATTTTCAAACACAGGTTGAACAGGTCCCCTACTTTGACTATTGATTGCCTTCGAAAATAGTTGATTTGATGATTAAATGTTTGTAGCCATATGAATTTTATATTTCTTCGCTTTTACGTGTCTCCGCACGAAATCATACCGGTATTTTGCATATATAGTTAATATGCCATTATTTATGCATTTATGTAAAAATTTTAAAAGTGGAAGCACATTTGTATATTTATGAGATAAAATTATTTGAACTGTCTCCTAAGTTGTTGTAGACATTTCTATGTTAATTAACTTGATATTTCGTCTGACTTGGGTTGGCTGATCGTGGATTAATGGTGCTAATGAACGCTCTGAGAGTTGATATTAATAATTTTTTTTGTGTGTATCGAATCGCCGCTTATTTTCATAATAGTAAATTAAGTAATATTAAAACAACAACTGAGTGTTACTACCGAAATGCATTATTGAAGAGTCTGATGAAATTAATGCGAATTTTTGTGATTGGAGAAATCATTTTTGAGATATACAATTCACATAGAGTTGACCTCGTGATTTAAGGTCTTAATTTACATTTAGTATATATAACTATTTCCTATCGATTTGCGATATTCTGCTATCTAGCTACTTTAGATATAAGCTTTTTTCGACAATTTTTATTGATATCAGTTTCAGATTTTTTGAAAAACTGAACAACAATTTGGATAGTTTCTTGGTTATTAAACACTTCTAATAGTTAGGACGGGTTATCTTGAAGTGTCTATGTTAACTTCGAAGGTGTTAGGTGTAGGAATTATCGACATATTAACTGTCAACGGACCACATAACGAAAGTTTTAAGACTGAAGATAAAAAAAATTTGGGTGCAGCATTTGCCAGGGACTGTGAGAAGTGTATATTCTGTTCTCTACCGTTTATATAAAACATAATTAACGGTTCTATCGTATATTTCCTTCCGCTCACGACAATGACGGAAGTAGTAAAAAAAACTACTTTCACCAGTATAGTGGGTAATAATACTGAAAAGCTTAGGTATGAATTTTCAGATTTGTGCAAAATTTTTCACTTTTATCTTTGACTTACGATTTATTTACGACTCTGAATTTATTCTGTAACTATCAAAAAACTCCAGTTTTAAATAAAAATTGAGATGCTTAAAACAAAGAATAATGTGTCTGCAATAAACTCGTTTCCTTGGAGTTTATTTCTTCAATTAGGGAGAGTATCGGTTATATTGTAAGTTGGTTTGTTCGACTGAATTAATGCCAATTTCCCAAACATACTTTTTTAAAAGATTTTAAAGTAATCATTAGCTTTGGGCAAATTGGTTTTGGTTAGTGAATCAACTATACAGACTCTACCTCACCCACTGTGGATTTGGTGACCCTTCGTTTCTCAGCTAATTCGATTCTGTCGACCGAGGACAGGCGGTAAAAGGTTTCATAGCGCTAGAAAAAATGTCTTCTTTGAACGCGACTCTACCTATCCCCACCAAAAATTAATGAGAATTATGGGCAAATGAGCCCCACTGCTTTGCATACACATATGGCCTCGTTTGTCGAAATTTTTGAACTTCTTGATGTAACATTATATCTCCCCTTTAGCCCCATAACAAGATATCTAATCTAAGGGGTCAATTCTGATCACCAAAACGAGAGAGTGCACGACGTTTGTCACTATCATCCAATTTCAGCAAACAGAACTTGGTTGTTATGTGGCTATAATTGGCCTAAGCAGCCTCATTCTAAAAAAGTATGGTCCAATTATGCCTTCAGCTCAAAGTCCACACCAAACAGTGACAACAGAGTGGATGCATTTGTTTTTCAGCAATCACATGTGGGATCTCAGACCCCCAAAAGAAACAACTTTGGCCATTAACATGAATGTGATGATTTTGCTCCGCGGTTATAGCCGAGTTAACAACAGCGCGCCAGTCGTTTCTTTTTTTCGAAGTCTGGTGCCAATTGAAGATTCCAAGCGAAGCCAGGTCATTCTCCATGAGTGGAGTGGAGGTCTTCCTCTGCTTCTCCAGATGAGTACTTCGTCGAATACTCTCAGAGCAGGAGTATTTTCATCCATTCGAACGACATTCCTTGAACTGTGTCAATGTTCGTGTATCTCGTATAGTTCATCGTTCCATCGACTGCGATATTCGTAGTGGCCAATGGACAAAGGACCATAAATCTTTCGCAGAACCTTTTTCTTGAAAACTCGTAACGTCGACTCATCATCGTCCATGCCTCTGCACCATATAGCAGCAGTTAGTTTTTGTTCGTCGAGGGAGGACTTTACTTCTCAATTACCTACTCAGTCGGAAGTAGCACCGGTTGGCAAGAGTTATTCGCCATTGGATTTCTAGGCTCGCATTATTAGTGCTGTTAATGCTGGTTCCAAGATAGACGAAATTTTCTACGACTTCGAAGTTATGACTGTCAACAGTGACGTGGAAGCCTAGTCCCGAGTGCGACGACTATCTGTTTGATGACAGGAGATCTTTAGTCAGCACCCATCCATCAACAAACACCCTTTGCTGTGCACGGTCATTAAGAGGACACATATCTTTAATGAGTATACTCAATAGAGATCTTCTTGAAATATGCAATTCTTGTCCACAACGCCGAATTGAGGTTCTTGGGTTTTCACCTTCACTGCATCGATATTGTCATTTGAACAAACTGTTTTTGGACGAAACCTGTCTCCCGAAATTTTTAAATTAATTTCGAAGGTTAAACACATTTGACAATATTTTGTATGAAATCTCCAAACTACGGTTGCCAAGCTTTCATTATTTCTTAAATATTGTTCAATAATGAAGAGACGTTAACTAGCCAAAACTTAAACTTACAGTTCATTTTTACATATGTGTTAAATCAAGCACCAACAACTTGCAAAAATCGTTTTCAACAATACTTTTCCTTGAAGAAACAATATCTCATTGGTTTGGTGGTTCAAGCGAGGAAGGAGCTTCATTCCACCTGACATATTCGATTGCAGGTGACGTGGTTGCGAAGAAACGAAGCTTCCTTATGGCACATCCTTCCTTTAGAGGAACTAAAAATAAGAGGTTAGCTTCCCGTCATAACATAGGCAGTATATATTTCTAGATATGTGGACCACGTAACCTCCGAAACCTAAATTTTCACTTTCATTAAAGTTTAATTAATAGTTTTTTGCTTAACCACTTTGATTTTCGTCCAATGTTGTTTTTTATTTTCCTGATAATTACATATTTGACAAATGATCTTAGCTCGTAGCAACGCGGTGCAGCATGCCTCCTATGGTGCTGGTGTTCTGAAAATAATTCCCATTTTATAGTCGTTGGTCGATTTGGTTAATAGCGATCCAGTATGTAAACAGTTTAGCACTTGTGTGAATTAAGAAAGCATTGCAATGAAGCTCAAAAATTTTCGATTTTCTAGTTTCCCATAACTAATTGAACCATCAAATTGAACAGTGTGAACACTTATGAAAAGCAAAAGCCAATATCGAAAACTAAGTAACATTCCAGAAAAAAAGGGAAAATGCATTTTTTTGAGGCAGTGAGTTCACACAACTGCACTTAACTTCGCTGGAAATCCATCAAACGATCAACACACGAGGCAGCCGATACTTAACACAGTCAAGGCACGTTGATGGGACTGCGCTAAAAGAATCGGCCGACTACGCGACAGGCAAGCACAACCTGCCGTTTCTCAGTTGAAAAAAATGAAAAACAAAAAAAAAAAAAAAAAATAGAAGTGCAGTGGGCAATTTTTCTTGCTAAACAAAGGAGCAGACACACTTACTTACATATGTACATGGGTAGTACGGAATAATTAAAAAAGGTCTACTTCGGGTTGTGTTTAAAAAAAAAAATTAAGTATTTAGTTAGAAAAAAACGAAAAAATTTTTGTTCTAAAATAAAAAAATAGAAAAAAAATTGTAAATATAAGAATGTAAAGCAGAGCCTGTGCGCGTGCGTACTTCATGAGCTCTCCGCCCAGCGCGGCACTGACTGCAGATCAGTCACTTAATCAAATGTGCGCGTCGCTTGAGTTTGCCAGCATAGCGCTATGACTTCATTTGAATTGACGAGCTGTCTGCCGCACCGAACGAAGGATGCACCACCCTAAGCGTAAATCCAATAATCCGCCGGCATCTTCAAGTGCGCAATCGACCGACTGATCGTACGATTGTGTACCCTTGACCATGTGTGTGCGACAAACCAATTGCCGCTGCGGTTCGCACCAATTGTCGAGATTGTCGTTGTTGTGGTGAGTGTTGTTGTTGCTGTTGCCATTGTACCTGCCTCCACTAATGCGTTCAAGCCATACTCTATCTGAGAAGAAATGCTGATTTGTACATAGATACGGACACGCTTGACGCTTATACCATTATTTTGGCTGGAAAATGAGCCATTTGAATTGATTGAATTCGGGCTGGCAAACAAAAGAGCGTCGCTTAGCCGAAATTGTGAACTTGCTTGACTGTTCTCTAGAACTAAAGCAAACACATACACACAAATGTACATATAAGCACATGACAGTTCTTTTGCCGCTTAAATTGGAATTGCTTTGTGGTTTCTGCTGTGGCGTTGATTGAAATTGTGGAAAATCAGGTTAATGGCTACGGTGACAACCAAAAAATATGAAAAAATGTGCGCACAAAAAACGAAATAGAAAAAAGTGAAAAAGTATCAAAAATAGTTGTTGTTGCATAGCATTAAAACCAAAAACGTTTTTGTTTCGAAAACCCCTTTGCCAAGCAAGTCGGCCAAATGCGCTGCATATTAATAGATAAGATTGATTTGTGCCCCGAAACAAAAGCCAACAAATGTATACATACACATGCACACACACACACATACATGCACATATCGTATGTGGCCGTACAAATTGACGTTTCACACGAATTTAAATGCAAATAACGTCGATCGCCGGCGATCTACAACAAATGATCTACAAGCGATCTTTTGTTTGTGCGCTATATGGCTGATCTCTAAATCGCTTTAGTGACTTATGCGCTATTGCTATTGTCTTTTGTTGTTATACATAGTAGTAATATGCTTTGCAGCTGACACATGCTGCCGCAAACGTTTGAAATATTGAAAACCTAAAGTGCCACACACACACTATACACACATATAGTTTTCAATTAGTTAAAGCGCCTTTTGTTTGCACTTAACCGAAGAGCTACGCTCGTTCAATGCCTGTCGATCACGAATCAGCGGAGCAGTGGGCTGCGCATACGGTTCGCCTATTCAGCTATTTGCCTATGCTGTGAGTAAACCAGATAAAAAGCGTTAAAATTGAATTCCATGCATATCTCTTCACAATTTGCACTTAACACTTTGGAAGCGATTCCGTTTGCCGCTCCTTTTAGCTGATGCCTTTGATTTTTTAATTGTGGCCTGCATGATCAGGCATATTTTCGACAAATATGTGGGCTCCATATATCCCCATAGAAGTGAAAAGAGCGCCTACACACACACACACACACGTTTGAAAATTCAATGTTGGCAAAGACTCAGCAAACAAAACGTTAGCGGCACTTTGGTCTTAAGTCAGATTGCCGATCTGTCCAATAATCTTTCAGCGCGGGCCCGTCGATCTATTGATAAAGCACATGGGAAGCGGCGCTTATTGAGTGACTTCAAAGTGTGGCCATATATTCCATTACAATTATAGCGCTCACTTGCAGACACTTTACATATTTATTTATAGACATATTTACAGCCATAAACATATGTACTTATGTAGCATTTGTAATAAATTTCTGCTTATTTTATTTTGATTTTTATTTTTATTGTTTGTCTGGCATTCCTTTGACAAAACTTTGCAGCTTTTCAAGCCGTTTCACCTTCTCTAACAGCAATCGATACCGCCTTTTTTGTTTCTATTGAAATTTATGCAGAAACATCGTTCGGCGGCTACTTCAAAATAATTTTAAGCTTTTAATTTTGCATACAACATTTGGCGGAATTTCTAACAACGCAGAAGTCTTTAAATTGCTTGCTTTTTTTTATCGAGTAGAAGCACATGTGTCTCTTAGAAATCTGAGACCGTACCTGTAGAAGAATTTGCAATTTCGTTTTTTATTCGGAATATTTGAATATTTGGGTCACATTTTGTCAAAAATGCGTGAAATATTTTTATTACGTTTGAAAGTATGCAAGAATTCAGTAAATCCCTTTAATTGCTTGCCAATCAGCGTTTCGAAAGTATAGCGAGTACAACCCTCGAAACCAACAAAAAAATGTTATAAAAATAAGTTAACATGCTATTTTATTCAAGATAGTATTTCGTATTTGACTTTTTTTAATCAGTTTTTTTCTAGTGCTATCTGGTCTATATGTGTTATGGGCCTTAAGGGGTTAGAGGTAGTCAGAGGCACGAAAAAATGAGAATTTTCAGTATTTTTTTTTGCTATTAAATCTGTTATTTTACAAAAGTAGTAATAAGGCCTTATTATATAATGTGTTGACTTGAAGTCACGAAAATTTCAAAAAAAAAATTTAATTTCCAAAGTTATAGTTGTTTGTGTTGACCCAGTTCCAAAAAATGGTACTTGCGGTGACAACTATAAGTCCTTGGAGATTCATCTAAAATCAATCGGACAAAAAAATAGTTTTATAAATAGATAAACTCGGGCCTGATCGAAGGATTTGTTTTTTTTTTTTCAAAAATTAACAAAATGGCTTCAGGAATTTTTTTCTAAATTTTTGGGAAAAAATCAACACTTAATTGATCTGAAAAATCAAAATTTTTGAAAAACAAAAAATCCTTCGATCACGCCCGAGATTATTATGTATTCTAAAAGCTGTATAAATTTCATTAAAATCTATGGGCAGTTTTCGAGTTACAGTTGTCACCAGTTCAAAAAACATAGTTTTGAGAAAAACGCGTTTAAAGTTTCACACTAGCGCTTTGAAGTACCCGAACTCTCTTTGTTATTTGTCGAATAACTCAAAAACAATTATCGGGTCAACGTGAAATTTTCAGAGAATATTTTTAAGATATTACACTTACCGAAAATGCAAAATAAAATTTTTCGAAAATTCTAACCACCCCTAACCTCTTAAGGATCTTGAACTGACTACAAATCGTTATTTGTTGTATCGTCAACAAAATTATACCTTTATTTGCTAGGTGCTTGAGAAGCGACGATTGACTGATGTCAGAGATCTTACTTGCATCGTTAAAATATCAAAAGTATTAGTGAAAACCATTTTGAAAGATTATTTGGGTGTTAGAACAGTGAAAGCACAATTGGTTCCAATATCACTAAATTTTTTCGAAAACAGCGTCGCGTTAACGTCTGTGAACATTGCTCTCTGATTACCTGGATATCTCGAAACGTATTATTACTGGCGGTGAGTCTTAGATCTACACTTACGACCCGGAAACAGACGATTAAATGGCCAAATATCTTGGCTTCCCTCCGATCGGTCTCTACGATACAATAGTGTGGTGGCCTGCCGGGAAGCCAATAGAAAGGATTGAGCGGCTCGCTGCTCTATGCATAACCGAAGCTCAAAACCCATTCCAACGGCGGCTCTTGAACTAGTGCTAAATTTGCCACTTATATACCTTTTAGCTAAAAACCTAAAAACTGAATTGGGGCTGGAAAATTTACATATACATTCTACGCGCATAGCACGATGGGTAATGTCGGTTTAAACAAGACCGGCATTTTGTCAATTTGGAAAAAAGGGTAAGACTTACCATAAAACATAGAATGAAGGCGGGAAAATATTGTCCTGGGTTAGGCATAAGGCATCCTTTGTGCAGATAGCATCTAGTGCTTTAGCAGATAATTCCAAGGTTAACGTCTGCGTAGACAGCCAAGCTAATATTGAGTATCTACCAAGAGTGGAGCCGGGCAGAAGTAGAGAGTGTCGCGAGAAGCAAGCGACTTCATTTCTAGTGGGTGCCAGGTCCCAAATTCATTTGCCCTTCATGAATGTGAAAGCATGACTCCACCTATTGGACCTTAACCTATCATAGAAGGATCATTCATCCACTAATATTCAAATATTCGCTAGGTGGCAATCTGCTTAGTTTTAAAATTATATGACATAAGCATTTTGTAATGTAGCAATGTACATGTAAGTCTCTCCGGTTCTATCGAGAGTAAAATTGAAATCAGTAACTTTGTTGAAGCATAGATCTTGGCATAACAGATTGTTGTTTTTGATGTGGTCTTAGGTCATATATAATTCGTATATGCTACCACGTGGGAATTTCGTTATCTTCTGGATGGCTAAGCTACACTAGCTATACCTGAGCTTGAAGAGTGCTTGTGAACTACAAAGCGATTGCGCATTCTCAAGATTCTTTTGTCACAAAGAAATTTATAAGAGATTTGTCCAGCACTTCGTTCTTAAAAATGGTTAATTTTCCATTTTATGAGGTTTTATATGGTAATTGATCAATGGTAATCCAAGTGGAATGGTTACAAATATCATCGGACGCCAGTTGTATGAGTAGTTATTTGCATGAAGACAAGATAAAGTCATTCCAACGCTTCCTTCCTAACTGTCCCGCATTGCGAAATCATAATAGAAATGCTTTAAATCTCATGCCTTTCATCAGGTGAAAGTATAGTATGTAGTGGGAATATAAGAAAATGACTAAACATATTTTGCTTCAGGTACCTTGTCGATGATGAGACTATTTACGGAAATGTGATGAGCCCAGGCTTGTCTTCAGCATCCAAGTGATCGGATCACTTATGTGTTACTTTGTTGGTTCGGCCATAGAACCTAACCTAAACTTTTGTCTGTTCGCATGGCGTGTATTTCAACACGTCCTTTTTTCAAAGAACCCGTTTTTAGGTTTGATTCCCGGTCTCTTGGTCTCTTTTTCGGCTGTCATGCAAGGTATGCCCCTAAAATCTGAATGTTTTCGGGATTACCATAAGATGCATTTCCTGTACTGGTTACTTTTAAGGCTTGGACAGCTTAAAACATTCCATGAACATTTGTGACTGACTGATTAAGGCAAGACTCTTTCGATGTTTTACTTAAATCATTAACGAATATTTGAAGAGTTCGAAATAACTTCCCTCCAGCACAAAATATCAACTCAAGAATAATAAAAAAAATCGTTTTACAATTTATTTTTGTTAATCACACCGTAATGAAAGATTAATATTGTATTATCTCCCCGTAATGTGACTCTAAATTTGGCAAAAACAACAATAACTTAGTTGGCCAGTACTTGGCGCTTATCTTCAAAGGCACAAATGTGGCTAAACATGACAGCCGCTTACAGATGACAATCGAAACAACGACAGTTACAATGCGGTAAATGTGTATACACATGCTGCATATATGTACATATGCTTATGCTGCCAAGAACTACGGAAATGCCGAAACGCATTTATTGCTGCGACCAGAGACCAAGTTGAGGCAAACGTTGACAGGGACATTGGTTGATGGTGATGACCAAAAATATCTGCCAACAAGTGTACGAGCATGTACAATGACAACATTACGCAATCGTTTAACTACTGAGCCCCTCATTCAGCTGTGAGACGAATAAAACAATAACAATAACAATAAAAAATACCGAAAAAGCAGCGCGTTGTATTTCTATAGAAATGCACCCAGAAGACGCTTATGTTCTTAAACAAAAAAAAAAAATTAAAACGATTCCGAAAATTGTCAAGAAGTATTCAGTGCCACTGCTGCTACCATTTCGGACATTTAGTCAGTCAGCAGCGTCGTCAGGCGGTCAGTCGGTTCGTCAGTGCGAGCCCATTTGATTTCCAGTCGGTATTTTTTGCACACTCGAAGATTAAAACAGATTAACATTTGTTCTTTTGGCAGCTTGCCTTGACGCTGGAGCACTTGAGCTACGGTATTTTGTTGGTGTTCGGTTTGTTGTTTCAGTTGCTGTCAAGTGCTTTTATCTGTTTTGGATTATTGTCAGAAAAATTCATTCATTTATGTGCATATGTAAGTCAAAGAGCGGCATGCTGCTGCTGCTGCTGTTATTGTTTTACGAGCGTTGACAAAAGGGCAACACTTGGGCCACAGCGGCCGGTCGCCAGCCCTGGGCGAGCGAATGAATGGCGGCGCATGCGCTCTTGATGACCATCAGCAATGTCATTTGACATTACGCTACGCGTATCCGGCCACTGCTGACCTCTATACGTGCATACATACATATGTACTTATATTAATATGTGTGTGTAACTATGTGCGGTCAGTCATAAATCACTAGCTGACATTTCGTCTAAATTTAAAATGTGCCTTTTGCTGGAAAATAATAAAATACAAATTATTCTTTCAGTTCCCTTCTGTTTGAGTTGACTTTTTGGAAAACCAACGCCGTCAAGTCTACACTGCTGTTCCCAGATCTGGGGTCATCATAAATTTGTAACATAAAATGTTCGGCCTGTTGAGGCCCATAAAAGACAAGACATGGTCACGCTCCACCTGTTTATGTCTAATGAATGCCAGCAATTGGCACTTAAATGACTTCTGACTGGACCTATTCTTGTTAGACGGCAGCGCTTAGTTCAAATGTCTAAAGTTTGCCATGTCTTTTGGTGTTTGGCTTCTGGATTACAACTAGACTTACAACTTGCTTCCGTCATTTAGTGTTTTTCTTTTATTTTGGGTGATAAAGTGTGAAAGTTCTAGTTATTCGGAAATTTAGAATCTCATTAGTAATAACTGCTGAGGACTCCACCATAAAGATAGTATGACAGGGTTGCACGTGAATAGGCATAATAGATGGGCACCGGATCCACTTTTTGTTTTGTAATTAGTGTAAAACATTATCATGAAATTCTTAATGCGTAGTTAGAAAATGGGCATAAATAGACTAAAACCACGCCTACACCCAAATTTAGTTCCACGAGACTCCTTACCTTTGAATATATCGGATTAAAATAGTATCTTCAAGATGTTGCACCACTCATATGAGGGTATAGCTCGGACCACTGTCCCCAGTTGATATATTTTAATTAAATTAAGAAAAAAATTGATAAAATCTGGTTAAAATTTCCTCTAGATCTGATATACCTATTATGCGAAGACTATTTCCCTCCCCTCTATCACACGTACTCTAAAAGGCACCCAGTCTCCAATATTGCTTTCTCTTCCAGAGAAGAATGGAAACGGCGTAAGGTACACAGTTCACAGAGATACGCATCTATACGGTAAGATTGAAACTAGGTAATCGAGTGATAGGTGGTGTCTTTTTAGCAAAATTACATATCAGAAAAGTCGTCCCTTCTACTCGACCACTGCAGAGCTTTCTCAGCGGAGAAAACAGTAATTAAAGAAAGTCCTCTTGTGCTGACAGAGAGTGTTAGGTTAGGTTAGATGGCTGATATAGAGATATCGCATGTGGACTGCTCTTTGCAGTTCTTGTGATGCTATAGAAAAGAAGAACTCCTGGGTTTGAACTTATAAATAATAAAAATGATACTTTTATAAAAAGATTGCCAAGCGGCTTTGAAATTACTAACATCTCTTTGGGTTTCATCAAAGATAGTGAAGGAATGCCTTAATCTCTTAGTAAACCTAACACTCTAATGAAATGAATCAAATGAACTAGTCAGACCAGCCACAGCTCTGCAGTTAGACACCGGTAAAGAGGGAACATATATGCCTCTGGATACTTGTAAATATCATTCGACAACATGTTTTTAATATAGCTGAATCTCGGGGAGAATGAAACTCTAACTTACTTAACAAGCAGGCAAATATGACATGAATGGAATATGGGCAGTACCTCCCGACTATTAAGATTCGAAAGAAATGACATATGAATTTTAGTAGGAGCTCCACCAAGTCACTGCAAAATTGTCAGACATGCCAGCAAATTGGAAGCATCATACAATGCGAATGCAAAGCTTCAATAGGAAAATAATCGCAGCTGTCGGTCAATGGTTTGTTAACCGTTTTTCGGTATTATACTTTTTGTATATGTATATCAACTTCATCAGAAACACGAGATGTTTGAGAGAGGACATAATGGATTGAAAGCAGTTTAGTCCCAATGGCTTCACAATAGACTTTTTAAAGACGTGTGTGCGTCGCACAACATATTCTAAAAATGGGTAAAGCGATCAAGGATTTACCTCAATACATATACAGTCGAAAAAGTCTTTTCGTATTTCCAATCAAACCTCAACTTATTTTTGTATATTTATAATTAACTTTAATGAACCAAATATGTACCATTTTGATCGACCATTTTTTGTCATTTTTCCGTTAGAGACATTATTCCGTCAGTGTAAAACTTTTTTGGTTTCTCTGCGAAAAACTGCGACAAGTAATTTTCACAGCCTTCTCTTGAAGCTAACTTTACTCCATTAAGGGAGTTCTGCGTTGACCGAAATAAATAATAGTCCGATGATGCAAGGTCAGGGCTATGTGGTGGATACATCAAAATTTCCCAGCCAAGCTCTCCCAGTTTTAGTCGAGTCATCAAAGATGTTTGCGGTCTAGCGTTGTTCAGATGGAAGTCGAAGCTCTTTTTGTTTATCAGTTCCTGCCGTCTTTTTCGATTGTTTGCTTCAATTTCATCAGTTGTTGACAGTAGAATGTAGAATCAATTGTTCGTCTAGGCTGGAGCACTTAATCTTTCGAGGCCTCAATCCCGGCTTTGCGGCCATTTGTTGAGCTTTACCAAGCTTGGCCTATGTTATATATATTTTTCCTCATTATTGTTGTATGTGATCCCCTTTTCGCCTCCAGTTACCATTCGTTTTAGAAATAGTTCGATTTCCTTTCGTTTCAGCAAAGAATCGCAGATGTTGATTCGGTTCATTAAACTTTTCACAGACAATTCATGTGGTAGCCAAACATCGAGCTTTTCTTGTAGCGAGCCTTTTTCAAATGGTTCAAAACTGTTTGATTATGAATGTTACGTTCCTTAGCGATGTCATGGTCACTTATGTGACGGTCCTGGTCAATCTTTTCCATAATTTCATCAACTTTTTCAACGATAGGTCAACCAAAGCGAGGTGCATCTTTCACACCGAAACTTTTAGAATGGAAGCGAGTGAACCATTGTTGTGCTATACGAACCGATAAAGCATCGTCTCTGTAAACTTCACAAATTTCATTGGTTGCTTGCATGGCATTCTCCCCTTCTTTATACAAAAATTTCAAAATGTTGCAAATTTCCTCATTATTTTCATTCATTTTTCAACGGCTGCAACTTTTTTCCAACTTTTCCTAATTTAAATTACTTTTTTTTTGTTTTGTTTAAATGAAGCTTAAAATCTCACCTTTCCAACACTGTATGGTATGACATAAAATGATTGGTAGCACTGGAGATATACGACGTGAGCGACGTCTATTGACAAAATACGAAAAGACTTTTTCGACTACCCAATATATTACATGTCTTCCTTAAATAAATGTTAAAGTTTTGAAAAAATCGTATCCCTGGGTTATAAAACCAATATGTTATTGATTTTGTGGAATATAGTAAGATAGTTTTATCTAAAGTCTTAGTTATGTAATTGTGTTATAAGTAAGCTCTTGACTAAGTCGTGTTGGGGAAACCGGTTCTCGAGGCATATAATGAAGATTGTTGCGGGTCCGTATTATCTACAAAGGTTTCACAAAGGCATTGGAAATTACACTGCAAAATCGAAATGTTAAAGGAAAACCGGCGGAAATAGCAATAATACAACTAGGTTTCGCTGCGTTTTTTATAGGAAAAATATATCTTTATTTATACACTTACATACATATCTAATAACAAATTATTATTTGCTGTAGCGGATATTATATACCATTTATAATAGCATTTTGCTGCTAAAAGTGCTCCTCAGACGTTTGAATGGTTGCGCATGCGTGCGAGTAAAGTTTGTTTATGCGTTTGGCTGTGCATATTGCAATTAAACGCCATCATACGCACTCTTATATGGCCTTAATAGTCAATTGAATACAAGTCCAACTCCATTTAACGACTTAGTGTGCGATGACATATGCCTGCCGGTTGAACAGGGTGGTCGGTTAACAGGGAGCGCAAGCAAAGTGGATTTGCCGGTAATGGTGGAAGCGCAGCCGAGCACATTAAATAGTTATTGAGTTCCACCTCATTTTAATTACAGCTAAATTTACAACATAAAATGAAAACAAATGAAAACGAACCGAATCGAAATGCCGCAAAACACATCTAAGGGCTATAAAAAGAAGAGCATAAAAACAATTACTTATATTAAAACTATTTCGTGCCGCACAATAGGCGCTCAACTACATTTAAATAAATAAAGAAGAACTTTAATTAGCCATTTTTTGCGCTTGTTTCTAATTAATTTTAATGTGTTGCACATGCCATGCCCCGCACCGCCGGCCTACACTCGCTGTGCTACCTAGTTTCGCGCATGTTTTAACAATCATTAATATTTACAAACGCACGCATTTAGATGGTGCCAGTTTAAGTACCCGCATGTATAAGCATTCTGGTGGTTGCTCGCGCTCACGCCGACTCTTATCTGCAGCATATAAAAATTCTCATTTTATTGCCCATCACTCATTTGACCAACTGTCGCGCTCCAGCCTCAAATTCGCACTTGTGTCGACGTTGTTGTCGTCCGCAGTCCTCAGTGGTTCTGCGCTTGCGCAACCCGACTCGTCGTCAGCTCTTAGCTGACGTCGCTAAGCTAGCCAACCGCAAGTGTCCGGGCAATTTCCGTAGCTTAGCTTTCAACTCGCACCACAAGTAGCCGCTTTTCTGTGGTTGGTGTTGTTGTTGTGCGCAAGTTGGCTGCATTTGCAATTATCTGTAGTTGTAGCGGTGCACAGTGAAATTAATTATATTGGCGGTGCCGTCGAACGGTGATACCGTCTCAGAGCCGGCAGCAACAGCACAATCGCATTGCGGCGCAGCACAGAAGTCGCACAGTTGGTAACGCCTTGAGATGTGCGTCCGATTAGTTGGTTGGCTACTAGGCAGTTGCAAGTAAGCGGCATTCACTGCCTTGCTGTTGCTTAAACTGATCGCAGCTAGCTATTGTTGTTGTAATAAAAGACTGTAGACTTTCTTTGTATTTGCCAGCAATTGCATTGGGGTTTGTGTTGTCGCGCTCATCGTTACTCGATGCGATTATGATTTATCAACATTTGTTGTTTCAGCCATTTACAGCTACTGCTACTGCTTGTCGTAATGTTGCAACAAGCAAGCTGCTGCATGCCGCTGTACAAGACAATAACTGTGTAGTTATTGCATCGATGATCTCTAATCAAGGGGTAATGTTCGCTTGAGAAGAAGTCACAATGATCAGATTACGAATGTATACAGGTTTCTAGTAGGTTGGACACTGTAACCTCGAAAGAACTATGTTCTTATAAATATTCGTAGTTCTTTGCATTCTTGGAAAAAATTAAACTAGTTAAATGAACATTGAGATCAGATATAAAGTCTTCGGAGGAACGCTAATGTATAAAACTGAATGTTACATATCCTCCCAAAATAATAGTATAATAAGCCATACACGGGAAAAGCAAATATGTATATGAACATACTTGTAATATAAGGAAATGCTTAAATACAATTGTGACATACCAATTATAGCAGTACTTCAACTTTTTGGCAGGCCAATTTGCCGTTTGCTTCAAAATAGGCATCTGTGTCGGTGATTGTCACTTTCTTCTTCTACTCCCTTACCTAAACAGACTTTGGTAAACCGTTGACTATATAACTATCTTCCTTCAGATTTCCAGATCCATTGCTAAGTGAAACTAGTGTTGCACATTCATGTCTTCGAGGCTATCGCTCACCGCATCTCCCCAACTCAACTTTGGTCTGCACTTAGTTCGCTTCCCATAAAGTTTTTTCGTGAAGGCTTTCCTCGATCTTTTGATTTCATATTCTCTCCACATGTCCAATTTTTTGACATTTGTTGCTTCTTTATTGTTACCAAATTCTTTCCAATGTTCTCCTTAGGTGTAGCAAAAGGATGTGGGTCAGATCTGGGGACATTTTGCTATCGTTTTCCCAGATTTATGAGGCATGCATTGCCTTCAATGTCAAATTGATACCAAATACCAAATGAAAAAATAAAACGTGTATACCAAAAGTTTCCTTCAATAAATTGTTTATTTCATTACTACCCTCCAATTCTGAAATGAAAAATTATTAATCATGCCTCTATAGCCATCGACTCATATATTATGGAATTTTTGAAGAAAAATGTTTTAAAGATTAAGAAATATGGATTTCTTGGGGATTATCATCACTCCAAATGCGACTATTTTGTTAAAAAACGTGCAGAAATCGGGATCGGCAGCCATTTTCTTTGGGGTCCATTCACTTCCAGGAATTGGATTTTGTGAGCCAGAAACCAACATCCTTCCGAAAAATCTCCCACAAAGTGTATGGGCAGAGGTTCAATTGTTGCGCGCGATAGCGGGTGAACTCATTCGGGTTTTCTTCGATACTATGCTTCAGATCAGTATTAGCGTATTCAGTGCGGACTGTACGGAGGATCCGCGCAATCCACTAGAGTCAACGTTGTATGATGCTTGCATCTGGGACGCTAGTTTTCTTCCTTCGAATGCATTTTTGCATCAGAGGCACCTATCTGATAGGTTAGCGTGTTTGTGTTGAAGGCATTTGGGTAGTAGGGGGATTAGCTGGACTGATGGACGTTTAGATGTAAGCGCTATGAATCTCCACTAGTCGAAATGCCTAACAGTTACGGTCGTTTGAGCGTGATTTTTTTAGACGGTGAAGGCGTTTAACTCTAGTCACCAATCCAGAGCAGTATGGAAGCTCAACTGGTAGTAGTTTCTTCTACGGGGTCTGATCGGAGACCTAATTCTACCACGAGGAGCCCTTAAAGTTCGCTTCAACCTGCTTATGCGAATTGGCCCTTCGGGGAGTATCATGGTGGTTGCGATTAAGACCCGAATGCGAGAAGAACTTTCACATTTTCAGTTGAATGTGGAGTTGCATTGGTACCGGGTGCCGGGTACAAAGTACGGCAGAGGTTTTAAATGGGCCTCGAACTCTACCAAGATGGTTATTGTGTCCATTTCATACTGCCAATTGGTATTGGCATTTTTATACCGCTGATCAACGTATAAGGTTGATGTGCTCTTGAGCGCCTTGGGTGTAAGCCTGTCGTCGGCAAGTACCATCGTTAAGCACAACGGGCGTTATCCACCAGAGTAAACGTGGTGCGGAATCGATTTATGATTGCTCGATTTACCAACTGTGCTTGGCGATTATGACGACGGAATATTGGACCGAAGCATTATTTCGGTAAGCAATTGCAAATGTTGTTTAAAGTTAACGACATCTATTTTATTACGATTCTTGCGCCCTTGAAGATAAAGACATAAGGCTACACATAAAGTGTTTTTCCAGGTCTACATATATTGTCTTGGGTAAGTTTGAGTTTTAAGTATATTTGGGTATACGTCTGGACCTCAACAATACAACTATTATTAGAATTTTTCTCAACTATAACTCATTTATATAAACTCTTTCAGCCAACTCTAACAATTATTTGACTATATTTAGCACACTGTTCCACGGAGCTTTCGCACCTCGCACAATCCCACAGCACAGCGCGTTGTCAAGACACACGGTTAGTTACAGCTTTAGCGTCTCATCGTCATCGTCACCATCATCGCATACATCAACGGCCATAGCCCCCTTGGTTGGCACCAATGCAGTAACCCGAAATCGAAACCGAATACCAGTCAGAACTGACTGCTCATGCAACTACAACAATAAGCATGCCAACAACAAACAAACAAACATACTAGCATATGGTTTGGTGTGTGTG
Organism: Bactrocera correcta; assembly: GCA_027475135.1. Taxonomy (NCBI): domain Eukaryota; kingdom Metazoa; phylum Arthropoda; class Insecta; order Diptera; family Tephritidae; genus Bactrocera; species Bactrocera correcta. The sequence goes on from CM050326.1 coordinate 80,109,728, forward strand.
TGTGTGTGTGAATGTCCAATTTCCATTGCAGCGACAATTCCAATTTGACTCCGGCTCAAACTGAAGTTAGCCGAACTCACGCTGTGCACGAATGGGCATCATAAGCGCGGATATCCCGCGGTGCGAATCGACGATACGCGCTCAAGATAAAGTCAAACCGTCAGCCAAACGCGATCATATTTTCATTTCATTTTCATAATTTGTGACATGTATGAGTGTGTGCGCGCCTCATATGTGTGTGTGTGTGTATGTAAATGTATGTATGTGCATTTAGTATGTGATGGGTACAAGTGAAGCGAAGCGCGCTGAGGAGGCGCGAGATGTGCGGTTGAGGTGAATAGTTGTGTGTTTGGCGGGAGTTCCACAAGCTAATTTTATACTATATGAAGTGGGGAAAAAGAAGCACTCAGATAAAATTTAAATAAAACAAATAAAAATAATAAATTACCTTTTTGTGGTCGTACGGACGGGATATACGATTATAATTGTAGGAATATCTCACTACAATTCATTTAAATTCAAACGATATGCTGTGAAATTCCTGCGGCGTACAAGACATTCAATAGGCGTTGGAGAAGGGTTACACGCATACATGCAAACAAGCTGCTCATTTTACATGCACATGCGAGTGTGTGTGTGTCTGCATAATTTTGGGAGGGCAAATGCTCAAGTGCGATCGATCATGTTTATTACATGAGCATGCGCGCAGCAATACTGTGAAGGCATGTGGGAGAAATATACAGAATTTTATATATATTCATACAACATACATATGTACATATAAATAAATGATATGTATATATTATAAATTACAATGCTTTTTCGCATCAGCATTCATAAGATGCACCGCAGATCTTTAAACAGCTTATAACGGCTTACGTGAACGCCCCAAAAGTAGTGCAGCACCTGTTGGCCGGCGATCGCTGCGCTGCGGAAGACGCTGATAAAAGTGCAATAAAATAAATATTTCCGCTTTTAAATTATTTATTAATTTATATTCGCATGAAAAAAACCCAAAAGCTATTGAAAACACAACAAACCACTTTCTTGCAAGCGAAATGTATTTCAACGAACATTTTTGGATGCACCTTTAGCGCGTGCGCGCAGCGCCACAAAATGAATACATCAATTATACAAAGTGTGCAATGTCATTCACTGTATACATGTATGTATATACAAATATATGGCTGCTTTTAGTCACGCATGGCGCTTCAGCCGGGATACGATCCTTTTGCTCTCCATTTTGTCGCCTGCAAGTCATCATCCATCAATTGTGCGAAACAATAGTGCAACATAATTTAATGCGCATTAAGTGCAACAGGCACTGATCAAAACAATCGCACAATTGTGGCTTTTAAGACGCCAACATGAACATGCCAGTGAACTTGCCAGTGACGATGATGACGTGCTTAGGTGACCAGGGACGATGATACATGCATTTAAGCTGCCAGCGGGCCTTTTTAGGGTTGTGAGTTGGTTTGTGTGTGTTGTAAGTGTGGCGACAGGATCAGCTGTCCGCTGCTGGTACATTTAGTGCAGCGTGCCACTTGCAGTCAAATAAAAACTGCATATCATTCTAGGATCAAATGTAATTTTTCATTTTTATTATGAATTTTTGTGAAAGATGCGTATGACCCTGTCATTTTCATAGCGTCATAACAATTCAATTTATTATTGTTGGTAGGCGTTAATTTTTGGGTTTCGAATAATAAAAATACAGGCATTTTTCAAGTGGCCGGTAGCAAAGTGTTATTGTAGTATGAAAATATTGCAATAATTGTGAATTCAGGTGTACTCAATTTCACAGAAAAACTCTTTCTGAATTTCGTTTTTTCCAAAATAGTACATTCTGGAACAAGAAGGTAGCCTCTGAATAATGTGCTTAATGAGCTTAACAAAATTTCGCTAGAAGACAATAAATTTGATTCGTGTCGAGCTGTATGCTAGTTTTGTTCAGTATTGTTAGGCATTTTATCTTGGAAAGACTAACGCCGCCTAAACAACGTTTTTGAACTTTGTTACGAAAATTCACTTTGTGTAAATAATGTGTTTCGTGCGCTTCGCTCAACTTATAGCTAACATACATAATCTTCCTACTGAGTGTGCTATTACCCCCTACCCATCATTCATTATTTGATACTATTCGACCGAATACACCCCGTCCAGCACGCAGCGAAGAAAATGTTGCAGCCGTAGCTGAGAGTGTACACGAAGACCGTGAAGAGTCGATTCGGCGTCGTTCACAGCAACAAGGACTGCATTTTACGTTGACTTGAGAAGTTCTTAATAGATCCGACATTTTCGAGCCAAATTTTGTTCATTGATGGGTTCTATTTCTGGCTCAATGGGTATATAAACAGGCAAAGTTGTCGCATTAGGGACGAAGAGCAACTTGAAATAATCAAGAGCTGTAATTTCATCCAGATAAAACAACGTTTTAGTGTGGTTTTTGGGCCGCTGGAATCATTGGTCCATATTTCTTCAAAAATGATGCCGGTGAGAACGTAACCGTCAATACCGGTTGAGATATTCTTCAATTAATAAATGTCAAAGAATGTTATTTCGAATGATAATAAAAATTTCTCATTAAAATTGCAGTTTCTTTGTTTTTAATATTTACTTTGCTGGCTTTTATATGTACAGCGTCTACTACAGGGGCGGATCCAGAGAATTTTGGTGAAGAACTATATAATTTTGTACTTGCAACTCAAATTCGCTTTCTTTGCGGAGTGCCACTTATGAAAATTCTTCTACTGTAAGAACACTTCGCGCAAATGCCTACTTTTAAGCGCGCAAATCAATGCAGCATTTCGAAATTCTAAATTGACTATAATCTCCACTTTCCCTTCAAATAAAAGCCCGTGGTGTAAGAAATGTCGCTGCCGTTCAGGTAAGTGTTGAGACAAATCCGAATCAGTCGGTTTATCATCGTTCTGTAAGATTGTGTTGGCACAAGAACTGAAGCATCTGAAGTGCAGTAGCTTTGCCGATTTGGCGCTGAAAATGATGGAAGTCAACGACAATTTTTATAGAAAACTCATCTTCTTAGATGAGGCCCATTTCTGAATTAATGGCTTCGTCAACAAACGAAATTGGCGCTTTTTGGGTGAGTCGTGTCCTCGTGTAGTTCAAGAAACTCAATTGCATACACAAAAATTTACCGCTTAGTGCGAATTGCCGTTTGGCGGAATCATCGTACCTTGTTTGTTTACAAATGCCGTTACTGCCAATAGTTATGTTGAGCGACATTTTTCTCGGAATTTGATGAAATCGCCGCGCACGATCACCATTTCGAACAAGATGGTGCGCCGCCTCATGTTTCACATTTCAACGTCGACACATTGCGTGCAAGTTTTGGTGGTTCGTAAATTTCGAGAAAAAGTCCAGTCAAGTGTCAGCCAAGATCATGCGGTTTATCGCCTTTAGAATATTTTCTCTGGGAGTATGTCAAAGGTTTATGCTAATCAAGACAATATTCCACTGTATTGTACTTTAGTTGAAATGTTGTACCAGGTCATCGAAAATTGCTGGTGGTGGCCATTTTGCCGGCATTTTGTTCTTCATAAATCAGCTGTACACAAAAACAAAAAAAAAAAAAAAATCAAGTGAGGAAGACCAAATTTCGGGTATAACAGAACATTTTATACTCTCACAATTTGCGAGGATTAAATCTGTTTTTAGCACTTCACTACTATTCGTGCAAAATTTTATCCTGATATATTAATTCATTATTGATTTCTGTACAGGAAAGTGAAAGTTTCAAATAAAATTTAAAATTGTGTTGTATGGGAAATTGGCGTGGCTGTAGAAGATCGGAGAAATATCACGTACCAATTTTTTATTGAAAAAGTCAAGCCACACCCATCAGCCATGTTTAACCCCAGCTTCATTAAAGGTTTCTTATACCATCTCACAGGTAAAATTTAATGCCTCTGCCTATTTAGTAATGATATTTTTTAGTTTTTTTTTACCTAAACTGCTTAACTTCACTTAGATTGGAACATTGGAAGCCGTTGAAGATATCAGGTGTCAAACGCCTGATTTGGAAGATATGACCTTAGATAAGTGCTCTGTGAAGACCTCTGTCATTTGTAGTTTAGTTAGTTTGGTAGGCCAATGAGCTGCGCACAGACTAGTTTTGGGCCTTTGTGTTAACAGATGAACTTCAGTTACTATGTATGTCCATCAGGAGTAGTCATTCTTTATCTTGCCTGCACTTGACACAAATTTTAATAGACCTGTGTAGCCTCCTATCGATACCTCTTGGAGTGTCTCTCAACGCTGTATCCCCAGTTCCTTATAGCCTGATGCCTTGTTTTTGATATTTTCTGCAGTTTTCTCGATCTGTCAGCCGCATACTGCAGGCGTCTGCCGCTACCAGACAGTTAGTATTTCGGTCATGTTCCTACAGCTCCTGCTGTCGAATGCTAGTAGCAGTTTTGTGTACTTCCGATTTAACGTTATACAGACGACTTTTGCAGTTTTCCACCCAGGTAGCTTGTTCCATCGTCTTTTGATTTTCTTTATTATGCTGCTGTTTAGATCGTTGTATAGACAATGAGTTGATTTTCCAAAGTTGATCACACGTTTGGGTGTTAGTCATACACCAATATGCGATACGATGTTACTGAAGTGATTGTGGTTTCATTGTCTGCGACGATGTTGATTCTGGAATTACCTTCAGGTGCATTAAAAGCCAGCTACGCGGCTTTCGCAATAGAAAAGCCTTCAGCTTGAAATATATTATAGTGGTCCGACAACTTAAAACGAAGCTTTAGAAGCATAGATGGTATATCGCCATACTAATTCCATCCTCCATTCTGCCATATTACAGAATTCCATAATTTGCTTGGTCTGTTTATTATTCACACCTCAAAGCCAAGAAAAAACGTTCACTTCGGTTGCAACGAAGCTGTAATACCTTTAACAAATGCAAAACGTTGCTTACAAGAACTTGATTTTGTTAAGTCAGTTTGTACGGCAGCTATATGCTATAGTGATTAGATCTGAACATATTTTTCGGAGATTACACCGTTGCCTGGGACAATAAATCAAGTCAAAGATAAAGTTATCTTGAAAAATGAAGAGGTTTTCCATACAAGCACTTGATTCCGATCGGTCAGATCAGTATATGCTATATTTGTTATATTTACTGTTATATGCTGAGCAGACAGACGCACGGAAGGATATGTTTAAATTGAATCAGCTCATCGTGTTGGTTATTTATATACGAGGTGTGTTCAAAAAGTATCGCGAATCGTAACTGACAGTTTTCTTCGATTGCAGGGGCGTGGTGCATCATGAGTTCTTGCCACAGGGAAGAACGGTCAATAAGGAATAGTACCTGCAAGTTATGCGCAATTTGCGCGAAGCAACCCGCCAGAAACGCCCGGATTTGTGGAAGAACAAAAATTGGCTTTTGCACCACGATAACGCCCCTGCTCACACACATCGTTGCTTGTGCGCGTCTTTTTGGCCAAAAACAACACACTAATGATGACTTTTTCTTGTTCCCTAAACTGAAGAGGCTCATGAAGGGACGACGTTACGCTTTTCTTGACGAGATAAAGACGACATCGAAGGAGGAGCTGAAGAAGATCAAAAAAATGATTTTTTGAAGTGATTCGAAGATTGGAAAAACCGTTGGCACAAGTGTAGAATATCTCATGGGGATTACTTTGAAGGGGACAAAATATGTATTCATGAATAAATAAATAATTTTTGAAAAAACACAAAATTCGCGAAACTTTTTGAACACACTTCGTACGGCATATAATTATAGGGTCTCTGAAGTTTTCTTCTGGGTATTACAAACTTCATGATACACTTATTATATTATGTTCAGTCGATGTTCGAAAGCTTCATATGATCTTCTACAATTCAACAGCTATTGAATCGTCGTTCCGATGTAATATTCGTTTGAGCTTGGTCTTTGTGTCTAAAAACCTGTTCACCCTTATTGGCGGTAGGCTTTCGAGATGAAAAGTTGTGCAGTTTCCAAAAATTTTTAATACAGTTTAAATGACATTTAGTTATCGATGGCAACGGAGTGTTCTTAGAAGGACCTGCTTTTGATATACATATCATCAAATATACTGAGAAATATTGTATCGAATGCACACATTTCTGCTTGGAAAGGTGAAGGTTACTATATTTACTTGATCTCTAATTCAGTCCAAAACTGGTGCTAGACAATTGTGATAAAATATGAACTACACTTCCTATAAAAACCGTCTTTACAATCATAAAGATTTGTTAAGTAAGTGATTTAAACAAGATAATAACCTATAACCCTGGTATTTCTGATCGCTGTTTCAACCAAAGATTCCGCTACCAACAGTAGCAATGCAACAACATTATCTATTGATACGTACATATATGTATATATGTATACCATAAATACACATATGTATCTTAATCTGCGTAGCTATTTGTCTTAACATTGTTGGCTGTCATATTTTTAATGGCGTTAGAAAGCGATTGTTAACTTGAACGCTTACGCTTCTCGTCAGCTTCCATGTTTATTATTTAATTTTCAATGCGTGTTTCATTCCGTGTTTTACGCCGATGATTTTTGATCGAATTTCAGGCTACTCAAGCGGGTGATTTATTATCTTTGAATCGCGTTGCTGCGCTTTTTTGCTCAATAGTGTTTCTTATTGCCAACTAAAAGGTTTGAAATCAGCTATTTTATACACACATATGTATGTAACGGGTGATTTTTTTGAGGTTAGGATTTTCATGCATTAGTATTTGACAGATCACGTGGGATTTCAGACATGGTGTCAAAGAGAAAGATGCTCAGTATGCTGTGACATTTCATCATGAATAGACTTGCTAACGAGCAACGCTTGCAAATCATTGAATTTTATTACCAAAATCAGTGTTCGGTTCGAAATGTGTTTCGCGCTTTACGTCCGATGAGCGATGAGGCTCATTTCTGGTTGAATGGCTACGTAAATAAGCAAAATTGCCGCATTTGGGGTGAAGAGCAACCAGAAGCCGTTCAAGAACTGCCCATGCATCCCGAAAAATGCACTGTTTGGTGTGGTTTGTACGCTGGTGGAATCATTGGACCGTATTTTTTCAAAGATGCTGTTGGACGCAACGTTACGGTGAATGGCGATCGCTATCGTTCGATGCTAACAAACTTTTTGTTGCCAAAAATGGAAGAACTGAACTTGGTTGACATGTGGTTTCAACAAGATGGCGCTACATGCCACACAGCTCGCGATTCTATGGCCATTTTGAGGGAAAACTTCGGACAACAATTCATCTCAAGAAATGGACCCGTAAGTTGGCCACCAAGATCATGCGATTTAACGCCTTTAGACTATTTTTTGTGGGGCTACGTCAAGTCTAAAGTCTACAGAAATAAGCCAGCAACTATTCCAGCTTTGGAAGACAACATTTCCGAAGAAATTCGGGCTATTCCGGCCGAAATGCTCGAAAAAGTTGCCCAAAATTGGACTTTCCGAATGGACCACCTAAGACGCAGCCGCGGTCAACATTTAAATGAAATTATCTTCAAAAAGTAAATGTCATGAACCAATCTAACGTTTCAAATAAAGAACCGATGAGATTTTGCAAATTTTATGCGTTTTTTTTTTAAAAAAAAAATTATCAAGCTCTTAAAAAATCACCCTTTATATATGTAAGTCTATTTCATATGACTACGCTTAATAAGGCGGTGTTCTTTTGAAAGGCACACAGAGTCGTGCATACATATGGACATGTACACATTTCAACTGGTCATAATTCACCACAAAAGCCAACAAAGCAGGCGTCAACTCGCCGCCTCGCTGACCTGCCGACTTGCAGCTGCTGCCGTGGCCGTGGAGCTTGTGCGCGTACTGTGTGCGTGGCGCCACTTTGACTCTGGCATTTGCGCACGCGTTTTACGCTTTACGCTCACAGCCATTAATGACGCCACGAAATGTTTTCGAATTATACGCTACAACAGCTTGTAGTGCCATTGGCAGCGTAATCGCTACTTGGTCGCCAGCGTTGTTGCCTGCATTGGTTGGTTAATTAAAAAAGCTGCAGGGCATTTCACTCACATTACCTTAGTTTAGTGTGAGCAAGCGTTCTATTTTTTTTTTACTTTTTATTAAATTTTTAACATTTTTTTACGCGATGTCCATGCACCCTTGGGCATAACTGCCAAACCATAACAATTTTCGATGCATTCTTTGTGAGCGTTTTGCTCAAATTTTTCGGTGAGAAAATTTTACTTTTCAAAAGTATTCTTTGATGGATTTTCCAACGTTGCGTTGGAAATGCTAATGTGTTCTTGATGTCTTGGTTTGCACTTGAATTTGGTTTTTATCGATTTGAGACTAATGATGTTTTTATCGACTCTCTAAGTGTGGTACGATTTCGGGCATTTATTGAGTTGCCGGCGTGTGGAAATTTGATAAATGAGAAGTTTTTGCTATTGATTAATTGAAATTCACAAGTTCTTAGTTTGATTGCATAATATGTCAGTGCAAATTAGTGAATAGTTAATGTTCTTTTCATTATTCAAATGACTGGTTGCTTCTTTAATGAGGATGTTGTATTTAATAAGCTAGTAATATTATATTGTAGACATTTAAGTGTCAGTACACCAAACTTTCAATATCTAAAGGTTGAATAGTTCAATAAAAATGCGCTGAAACAAGTGGCTTTGAACAGCGACTTTGAGTGATTCTGATTTCTGATTGTACATTTCGGGACCACACCGAGGTAGTATTAAATAACTATGCTGGACTTGCGGAACAGTACGTCTACGTCTAACCCCTTAACTCCGGTTGCTGTATCTTGCGGAACCGGCGTTAAACACTACTTCGCAGCGTCGAGCTAGCCGATAAGTGCCTCTGCATACACTCTTTACTTGGTTATTCATGTGGTCTTATGCTTTTCCCGTTGCCGTTCTTTCATTCTTACTTCTTGGAGCGCTATTGCAACCCACTCTTTCATTTTAGCCTACACCAGCTCTGATCGCCTCACTATGTTGTCGGGCGTTATCTTTTCGCTTGTTAGTTCTTCTATCGTGGTTCTCTCCTCTACATACCTCGAGCAGGTGAAAAAGAATGCTCTGCTTTTTCTGCGGCATATCCGAAGAAGGAACACTGTGTTTCGTCGTCGTGGCTAAATTTGTATAGGTATTCTCTGAAGCAACATTGGCCTGACAAGAACTGCGTTAAATAGAAGTTTGTCTTATCGCGTTGTCTGTCAATCTGGGCTAGTACATTCCTAATTAGTCTATTAGTTCATCTTCCTTCATCTGCTGCATCCCACTGCTTTTGCCACTCACCAAGACCTTTCTTTCTCTCCTTTATACGCTTGTCGGCAGTTAGGCGCCTATTCAAGGCTTTTACAAGTACGTTAAGATAGACTCTACTCAATTCAGAGGCCAGTAATCGCTTCACGCGACAGTTCTAAATGCACAGGCAACTCTAAGGGCGCATAACCTGGGACTAAGTTCATCTCTGATTCGTTCTTTTCTAGCTAATATTCTCTGCTTCCAACAACTGATACCGCAAGAATACATTCTAATGCATTGCATTCATTGCTTATAGCATACATTTTATCGTTATGACCAAGAATTTAGCTTTTCTATAAATACAAGGGTTCCTCATTATATTTTAAATTTCCGTGATTTCGGGCAAAAGACCTTCCCTCCTGCTCGAATCAATTCCAACCATTTTTTGCAATTGAGGCCGTATGTCAGCAATGACATACCGAATATTTTCTTCCAAGGCGTCAATCATCTAAGAATTATCTTGCAAAGCTCACATTACCTCAGAAAAATTAGTTTAGCGATGATACATTTCACAACTTTGGGGAGATATAGGCTCATATGAGATAATGTGCTCTCCAAAAGATTTCTTCAAATATGAACTGAGTAAAGTTATGCTTCTTTGAAAACCACACGTCGAAAAAAAAGAGTGATACGGATCAGTGATCCTACTCTTCTTTTTATAAAAGAATTCTAATTCAATAATGAACATCAAAAAATTATTTAATAAGTATTAACGTAGTTTTTGATGTCATCTCAAAAGACCAAGAGATCATTTACTGTATGAACTATTGGATATATGAAAGCGGTAGGCGCCATCAGAGCCATGTGTGCTTGCTCTTAACAGCAAGCGAAACCGTGGGAACCCTTCAGAACAGAGAAGTTTTTGTGTCGATATATATCTGTCGACTAAACTACTCGTACACACCAGAGACCAAGGTCACCAACAGTCAAAAATACAATTTACCTGACAAAAAGTCTTCGCAGAAGACGATCATTGTCTTATGGGCAACATTTGTCATCTACTGGATTCAGAAGAATGTTCTACGTCGACTACTTGAAGAAAAGCAAAACGGTCACAGGGTTCTACTATACTATAATATTTTACGCGTTTGATCCCACTTAAGAAAGGTTTTCCTTCCTTCGTTCTTCTGCCATGACAGGTTATAGGCAAACACATCCATCGCTGACTCAAATAAATTGATATTCGAGCGGCTGTTCCATTCATCTCAAGATTTGGCACAGTAAGACTTCTTTTCATTTACAAACGTGAAAATTCCTTTAAAATTTTAGTGGAATTAGAAGGTTTTCTGTTTTCTGTTGAAGACTATGTACTCATTTTCTACTCTTACCAAAATTAGTGACCGATACGAGCAAAACTTAGTGGGCGTAGAATATCTTGCAAGTCATCTTAAGAGATAGCAGAAGTCTTCAATATTTACCAATGACTATCGGCTAAGGAATAACCGATCCAGAGAACATACCTTCAATCAGATCATATTAAAAAATATTTAACCCTCTCGGAGGGGGCCTATAACAATTGGGCGAAGTCTGAATTATGTATATATTCTTACCGATATATTTCTTAAAATTTTCCTGGAAGAACATATCTTGAACATACCTATCTGCTTTTCGAATTGTCCCTTGAAAAAATAATAACTTATTTTTATAAGTTCTGAACTGAATCAAAAACGTCCAAAAATATCCATACATGTGCTCACATATATATATATGTATGCACACATTAGATCTTTTGATTAATTCGTTGAGCTGTCACGAAATGTCGAATTGCCTCCAAATATGCACATGCGCAGGAAGATCACATCATTAAATCAACGAGAAAAGACGACGGCACCCTAAAACGATGATTCGAAACAATGGAATGTCAACATTTGTTGTTGCTACTGATTAGTTTTAAATGTATGTATAACGCAGATGCACTTAGCATCACCGCTAACTGACTTATGCGTTAACACCCATTTTACAGTCATCAACTTTGTAGTTTATTCTCTCGTAAACGATGCCTGAAGTGATTGAGTTGTTGAGCGGAACGACGGTTGCTGACAAATAATGCGGGCGCCACGATCTTATTGGAATAAATTGAAAATATTTTTGTTTTATTAGTAAAAGTCTGTTTAAATTAGAGAGACAGCACGGTACAATGCGAGAATTAAGAGATTAATTGGGAACTTGTAATAGTGAGACCATGAGTTGGTGGTTGAGGAGTTATAAAGAGAGTACTGCATGCATTTATTATACTATAGATACTTGTATTAGGAATACTTACATGGGTTACATGGGTTTCCTCGGGTAAAAACAGCATGTTTTCGACAATTTTCTTCTTATATAAAAAATGAAATATTTTATTGTTACAAACATGTTCAATTCACAAGGAAATACTGAAATTTTTAGAAAAAATATTTTAAACTCGACGATTGCGACGCCATTTTCGGTGACACCTCGGAAAAAAGTTAACAGAATAACTCCTTACAGGATCATCTATAGTGAAAAAAAATATGCCTTAGTTAAAAAATTAACTTAAAACTTGCACGAAGGAAAAAAAACTGAAAATTGGATTTTTAGCAGTAGTTTTTACCGACTTCAAAAACACAGTTTCGAAAAAAATGCATTTAAAGACGGCGCACTTAGCATAGATAGCCTGAAGCGCACAAGTTCTCAAGGCTGTATCTCCTAAACTATTAGTCGAATCAACTTGAAACTTTAGAACAATATTCTAAAGCTGTTGTAGAATTTAATAAGACAATAAAAAAGTCAATTTTTTGAAAGCCGTAAATCCCTTTAAATAACTTTTGCAATACCGAGTGCAGTAATATAAATTCGAAAATGTTTCTCAAAGTCATTTCAAAAACCAATTACTCCAAAAGCAGAAAATCCATGGAATGTCTTTTGTGAATTGAATGACCCGAACCCATATCTTCTAGCAGTCAATTCTCCTATGAATTTTCTCCTAAAATTCAGCGTAAATATTTATTACGGCCATCATCATTACTGTATATTAGCAATTAATATTGTAAATGCTCGCTTCGACTTTGAAATCGGTATTTGAAAATCACAAATGTATGCGAGTTTTTGGAGACTTGTGCTGTCAGTTTTGACATGTCAATTTGTTGACAAGCGCTGTTGGGGCTGTCGGCTGCAAGTGCACATGCGCGTGGGTGTAGATTTATAGTATTTGGGGCATTAAATGGACAGAAAGCAGCTTATTGAGTTGAGCACTTGTTGTTACGAATATATACTTAGATACACATATGAGATAATACATATTAATATTCTAACAACAACAAGTGTACTCGTATTTATTTACGTAGGAGTTTTTATGATTTGTGCATGAATATCACTGACTGGGTTAAAAGCTTCAAATTATTGAAGTGAGCTGAACGATTCAGGTTAAATATCGGCACGTGGGGGCCAATTATGCGCTTTGGAATAATTGATGTCACTTAGTTAAATAAATTAAGTTCGTCAAGATATAAAATTTATCAAATTGTATATCATAAATAATTTTAATGATTATAATGATTCCAGTCAAAGATACCTGCTATTGAATTAATTTATCAAAAAATATGGTTGAAACCAAACTGTCTCCTGATGACCACAAATAATAGGAAGTTTTGAAGAGATTATACTTTACTCAAGAAAAGATATTAATCTAATCTTATTGGAATTTGCAAATGTGTTGGTTGATTCATTCTCATCATCAACAAAGTTGTTCCTCCACCTAGGGTGAACGCTATCAAGCCGTTTTGAACGCTCACTCAAACTAAGAGATAAAAGAAAGTGCCAGATGTTGTCATCGTCTACGACTCTGCACTGGACGCGGATGATGAGTGACTTGCAGAGTTTGGTCTTTGTTCGTCGAGAAAGGACTTTTCTTCTCAATTGATTGTCAACAGTGACGTGGGATCCAAGTCGCGAGAGAGATGATTGTGTATTTGATGACAAAAGATGGTTTTGAAAATGTAAGTCATTTAGGACAAGGTCAATTGAGAACGTTCGTCAAATGGCGGCAAGCCGGCGCAAACGGTAGCAAAGCCCAGATTGACCATCAATAAGTGCTTGCTATGTGTTTGTTGCGATTTACAAGAAATCGTCTACTATGAACCACTCCCCAACGGCCAAACTGTTTTCGGACAAAGCTAGACCATACATATCAATAGTGATTCACTAGAAACTCCGACGTTTTTATATAATCACCTTATATTTGGGATATAGCATCAAGTGATTACCAACTTTTGCTGTGAATGGTAAATTTTATGCTATGACTATTACATCGAAGTGGATAATATTAGTTTTAATACTCATTAAATTTTCTTTACATATGTCTATTAAGTACCAGTAGATCTGATCTAGCAATAGATCTCCTTTAGGCTCTGGTTTTAAGCTAAAACTCGCAGCGATTTTTGCGCACAATACAACTTTTAGAACTGTCTTAGAACAGTGCCAAAAAAATAAGGTGACATGGTATTTATTTTGAAAATTCATTATTTATTCTTCCAAATAAATTTCATCCCCTTCAAAGTAATCCCCTCCCGATGCAATGCACTCATGCTAACGGATTTTCCAATCTTCGAAACACTGGTTGTAGTCACTTTTCGGGATGGCCTTCAGTTCCGTCTTCGCTGCGGCTTGAATCTCCTCTATCATGTAAAAACGGTGTCCCCGGAGCGGTCTTTTGAGCTTGGTGAACAGCCAGAAGTCGCACGGCGCCAGATCAGGTGAATACGGTGGTTGCGGAACGAAATGGGTTGAGTTTTTGGCGAAATGATCACGAATTACGAGGACAGTATGGGATGGTGCATTATCGTGGTGTAAAAACCAAGAATTTTCTTTCCACAGCTCCGGCCTTTTATGCGAATGGCGACGCACAACGTTCAAATAACATTCCTTGTTGACTGTTTGACCGGTTGGAAGGAATTCATAATGCACAACACCACGATAATCGAAGACAGCAGTCAACATGACCTTGATTTTTAAGCGATTTTGGAGCGATTTTTTTGGACTCGTCTCTCTTTTGGCATGACATTCGCTCGATTGATCAGTTGTTTCGGGGTCGTAAGCATAGATCCATGTCTCATCGCCAGTTATAACGCACTTCATGACACCCTGGTAGTCGAAAAGCATCGTTTCACACACTTCAACGCGACGCCTTTTTCCCAAAAATTCAATGTTTTCGGTACCAGTCGAGATTTGACGCGCTTGAGGCCCAAAACATCCTTCAAAATGGTATTGGCTGAGCCTTTCGATATGCCAACATCATCAGCAAGGTCTCTAATTGTTAATCGACGGTTTTTCAGCACCAAATCTTTGATTTGTTGAACGTGAGCTTCGTCGGTTGAGGTTGATGGTCGCCCTGGACGCTCTTCGTCTTCGACACGTTCACGGTCATTTTTTTAGACATAGACAAAAAACTCACTTTTAGCAGCTCACACTAATGAATATTTTGACATGAAATTTGACATAAATGTGACTGACAGTACTACCAACCTAAAAAAAAATAATTCTCCAAATCCTTCGACGAGCGCAGTTTAAATTCAAATGTCACCTTATTTTTAGGACACATTAGATATCTTCGTGGGTTGGTACGTTGGGTGGATATTTGACGAAGAGCCTAGGGCTTTAGAAAGCCCATTTTGAAGCCTCTCACTCTATTATGTCTTCTCTCAACCGTCTTGTGTGCTTCGTTAAACATCCATGAAAAAATAACTCAAATCTCATTTACATATAGAGAGATTTTTAAATATATTTTTATTGAATATTTTAAAGATGTATATCTCTAAACCTCCTGCCTAGACCTGCCAAATTAAGTACATTTAAGCCTCATATGTGTAACCAATAAATCAGTATTTACGTTGCTTCAACTAGAGTCAAAATTGACAAACCCTCAAATAAATAATTCGACTTGCAATCGTTCGCATGAAATTAATACGACAATGCAAGTTCACACTTTGCTAAATGCAACAAATGCAGGTGATGAAAACGTAATTCAATTTTCGACTAACTACATACATATGTATGTACATACAAAAATAAATGCATAAATACTAGTGAGCATAGATTAACATAAGAGACACATGTAACACGTGTAGACCAGAGCCGCAAACACGCTGTTCCACTTTGATTTTAGAGCTGTGGCGTCGGCATCGACATCGGCGTCAGCGTCGCGGGTTGGGGTCTAAAGTTGCTCGAATTGGATTTGGTTGCAGCGACAGCGCATTTTGATTTATGCATTCGTGTGGGAAGAGAGCGTTTTTTTTCGCGCTGTGCTAAGCTACACTAATTTCATGTGAATTTGCAATGTGAATAAACGCGAATGATTTGTTTGTTGGTTTGGCAAATTTGCCACATCAGCACGCAAAACGCATAGTTGGACAGCGTGGCATATAAAAAAACGGAGAAAAATGCTTGACACTGCATCGAGTATAACATTTTGGGGACGCTGGTGACTCTGTGGACCAACAGAATTCATGTGTGGCAGGTGGCATTGCCTGGCATTCGCATGTCCCATTTACATTAGTTGCAACAAAGATGAAGTCACCACATACAAGTATTCATAGGTGGAAGGTAGTTGGAGTGGCGGTGGGGCGCTTGCAACATGCCATCAAGCGGTGATACGCATTCTGCACCGCCCACCAAAACAAACGCCGCCTTGAGTTCGTAGCATTCGCCGCTAGCTGACTGCATTTGCATTAGCTAAATTGCACGCATTTTGCATGCTACAACGATTATTGCACATGCAACATGTAACATGCGTGGCTGCGTGGCACTAAGCGTTGCGGCTGCGGCATTTAACTTCACTTCGCTTCATTTTTACTTGGCATTTATGTGCTGGTATGTACGCGTGTGTAGCACTTGCCACTTGGCATTACTTTGCAATACTTTGGCCGTACCAGTGTTGCTGGTGTTGTTGCTCGGTGCTATGCTGCGCGCTGTGCCAGTTTTCGTGCCACATTTTCATTTTGTGCGCAGAGGAAAATTTAATTTATTGATACTTTGTAATAAATTAAATCATTGCCTCGTTAGGCGGTGCAGATTTATGGAGCGGGCGAAATAATTCACGAATTGCGCGCCACAAACGAACGCACTCACGCATTGCAATGCGGCTGCACGCGTACATGCACGCATTAGTTTTAGCCAGCCGAAAAAAACCACAACCAGCGGCAATCGCTTAGAGCGCCGCCAGTGGCTTCCACTCGTAGTGCCGATGGCCTTTGTATGCGCGCTTTCGCTGGCGAGAGACGCGTGTGTGGGGCTATGGTGTGCCCCAGCAACGTGGGGCAGCAAAAAGGGGAGCTGTTAGCATTGCCGCATCGGGACAGTTAATAAATTTACATTACACGCGCCTGTGTTGCATGTGTGGCTGCGTTGCATTTGCGTTTGTGTGGCGAAATTTTCGCGAGCGTTTCAATTTATTTGCGATTATTTTCGCAGCAGGCACCACCGGGGCCGTCGCTGTGGCAGCGACACCGCCAACGTCGCACAGTGGGTTGCCTGTGTTGATAATGTATACATGTTACTAATATTGAAATGAAAGTAATGGGTGCACATGATTGATTTAGACCTTCTAACGAATTAAATTGATACAATAAATTTATGGAGTGTTGTTGGAAATAGTTGAAGAAACTAAAATAAATTCAAAATTTAATTAATAATTGAAAATTGAAGAAGATATTTGTGGATTAGAAAGATTAATTCAATTTTGCCAACAAATTATCAGGTAATGGGTTAAAGATGATAATAGTCTCCCAAATTGGCTGCCGAAATTTCTGTAGAATCGCTATCGTATTGGTCAAAGCTTACCACTTCGGGCCATTTGCGTCTTCAGACGGACAGTAGTTGACTGTATATGTCCCAATTAAGAGGTTAAGGATACTCAGAATTTTTAAAACCAATAGAGTTACACGGGTTTACTCGAGTAAAAAAGTCTTTTTTTCAAATTCAAACATACACTATTAAAAAAGGAATTCTGAAAGTTTTGACAAAAAAATCTTAAACTCGTCCATTGCGATGCCGTTGAAATTGAAAATTGGATTTTTGCAAAAAAAAATTTATAAAAAAATTGAAATTTTAGTGAAAATTAGCAATATTTTTGTTTTTTAAATAACTAGTTGTAATCGAAAAAGGTTCTTCTTGAAAGTCAACAAATTATACGTCAAAGACCTGTACATGAATGAATTCATGAAGATCGGTTAAGTAATTACCGAGAAATCTTGCCAATCGACTTCAGAAACACAGTTTCGAGAAAAACACATCTAAAGGCGGCGCACTTAGCTAAGCTAGCTTTGAGATCACAAGTTCTCAATTCTGTATCTCCGAAAATATTACTCGGACCAAATTGAAAATTTAGAACAGTATTTTGGAGAAGAATTTAGTAAAATAATTAAAAAATCAATTTTTTTTAAACCCGTAAACCCTTACGAAATTCAAATGGTTTTATCGTTATTTGATAATTTTCAAAGGGTTCACAGGTGCTGAGGAACGTTCTTCTCAAAATTTTGTGTTTTGACACTGTAGCTCGAAAGCTGTTGGGTACACAGGGATTTCAGTGAAGTTTAAATTTGAATCATGAAAACTTAGTACTTGATATACAATTCTTTTTATATTCCTGTTTTTTTAATAATTAACTGTTTGCTTTTTAACGAAAATCTGGGAAAAATTTCCTCGGGCCTCAGTTTTGTGAATTTTAAAAATGTTGTTGTTGTTATTATTATTGTAACGGTTACCTAATCCTCGTTAGATAAGTCGACATCGGGCTTACTCAACGTAGAAAACCCTTCCTTCCTAGTGCTTGAACTCATTTATTAATTAAACTTATTGTTTTTTTGTTCAATTGTTCTAGATAAATCTCCAAGGATAAGTGATGGTACCCGGGAAAAGCTTCGGCTAGAACTGGATCAACAAAATCAGACATTACTTTTAAAGTATTTTTGTTTTGTAATTTCTGGCAAGTCCATTCAAAACCTTATTTAATGGTTTTTGTAAAAAAAAAAAATAAAAAAAACTATTAATTTATTTAAAAAAAAATTATTTAAAATGCTGATTTTTTCAGGTTCCTTACTACAGCTAGGCCTTTAATAATTTCCGTACATGAGCTGCTTTGATTAGATGATTCCATGCCAATCCAACAAAACACATCCCTGATCGTCGATCCAATCGTGGCCATCATTTGCGCCGGTTAGCAGTGATTTGACCACGACCACTTTCGCTTGATGTTGTCATCGGTAACCATCCGCTGCGTAAATGTACTGGTCTTCTTTAAAATCAAAAGATTCAAATTCGGTTAATGAGGTTTTTTTACGTCAACTTGTAAGGTACCCACACATACTCTTACAGTATTAGTAATTAAAAACTATTCGAAAAATATATCGTCTTTCTCGATAAACAATTATCACCGAAGGCATTTTGCAATATTCGGAAGCAGCAAATTGATTCTGCACACAAAATTTAATGAAGCTTCTCTGGTGAATAATTTCAGTTATCGCAAAAATCACCGAATGCACTTTATGTACTTCAGAAAGACAAGATCATAGTAAATACTAATCATTATTTTGATGAGACATGTGAAACAGACATCACTGGCAGTCATACCAACCCAGACAGTAAATATTTCGACGAATGAGTTTTCGCGCGAAATTTGAACTACAAAGTTTTACTACTCTCCGCATTTCGCCACGACCCTCCTAACGTAACATCACTTTTTATAAGTTTATAGGCGAAGAAAAAACAATATAATAGAAACCACTAATATTCGAACAAAGCTTGTGTTTTGGTTATGAAATGGCTATATGTTGGTAATATCTGACAGCGGAAGCTGAACATTTTATGCTACATATATTTAATATAATGTAGTAGATCTTAAACAAGAAAAAGTTCAACTTTTGTTTTTATATTAATCCCATTTTACCAAATTCAATTATAGTTTCTTTACGACTTCGTCGGTCAAAGAATATTGACTTTGTGCTATAGATATGCCAACTCCTAAAGCTAACGATTTCTATACGTGCAAGCTGAGTGAGTATAAAATATTTTCTTACACCTGAACTTTGTTATTCCTTAATCGCTAATATGTATTTTATTGTTGGTTTCGTAAATTAAGTATATATATATTTTTTTAATTATAACTCATATTTGATAACACTATTTTGTAGCGTTTGGCACACTGTGCATTGCAATCATGACTACTAAACACAAATACGAATAGTTGTTGACAATAAATTCTGGGATACAACACTTTTAGCACCTTCATTGCATTTCAAATGACTTCGTGCGTGTGTGTATGCTTGCAGTGCGGCATGACTATTTGCGCTTGCTGAGTGATGAGACGCTTGGTTGGGGTCACGCGACTTACAAAAGGTTCATGGCATAGTCTCCCAAACTCTCACGAACAGCACAATCCATCGTTATACCCAAACATAATTGAATTGGTTTTATTCAGAGTGTGCATTTGATTTTCTAATACTGCGGAGAAATTATTGTGAAACTGACTGTTTTAGCAGAAGTCTTTGCGGATATAGTGATTTCCAGAGGTATTTATTGTACCGAAGTGCAATGCGTATTGAGCCAATAAAAGTGCTTTGATAAAGTAACATTTTTGTTTCCAATTAATTTCATTATTAATAGTATTTTAATAATTTTTTTTATTTATCGTTTGGTAACCAAAATTATTGAGAGACATGTACATATTTTGTAAAATGTTTAAGCATTTTTAAATTTATTTCAGAAATATATATATTCGACGTTAGAGATTACAATAATATAAAAAGTTAACTAGAACAAATTGGCGCACTTTCGAAATGTAACGATGGCAATCAGTTTCAGATATTTTCTAAAATTTCAACAGTACTTTCGCGGCTGACTTCTGTTAAATTGCCATCTGTTAAATTTCCTGGTAAAAGTAGTCGCTTTTGTAAATCTGTTTCATCGAAAAATAATCAGTCTGGAATACTTGATACATCCTAAAAACAGTTTGAAGATGTTGTGCAACTATACTGGAAGAAATTTGAAATTAATTATTCTAGTTTTACTTCAAAAACAGTAAACGAACAGAAGAATATATTCATGCTTTGGCGACGGTTATACTAATTTTTGAAAGAACTGATTTACTTTTTTTGTTACTAGTGGAAAATGTTTTTCTTTTAAATTTTATAATATCTTTTTATTTAACAATTTACTTATATTATGCCACCCTATTAACAAATGGGTTCTAATATTTTTTCTCTCTTTGATGTCCATTACACGTACATAGCTTGATTTTCATTTAATATGTTACTCATACGTCATGGTGAGCAAAGTATGGGTATCCAATAATCTGGGTTATTATAAATAATATTATAATTTACGTCTAATTTTCAAATATTTCACTGTCTTATAAATATATTATAGATAGTTTGATTATATATCGCCGATAATGCTTAACTATAGTATATAGTTGCCATACAAAACTGACTGATCAAAATCAAGAAAGGAATCGTTTTACGCAATAAGTAAAGCACCTGTGATATATAATTTCGGTGTAGCTAAAGTCTGTGTTTCTTCTTATTGTTTTGTGAAAAAGTAATATCACGCAATCTATTTGAAAATCTTTTGTTGATTAAGACCATCTTCTTTATTTTGTCACAAATGCGATTTCTTAAAATGATCATCCGGTTCGGTTTGAAAGAATTCCAAGTTTTGGTTTAGTAGAAGATAATTTGTTTCAAAATGTCAATTTAGAGCTTGTTTTTAAGAGGTAATTTGAAAGGTCCACATCAATAAGTAAGTCTTAAGTCAATTTTTTTATTCAACATAGTTTCTTTCATGGGTGATATACTGATTATAACGAATCTCCAACTTTCGATTCTATTTTTGTATTACGAATTGTTCTTCGCTTCGAAATAGGTATCAGTTTTAGAGATCACCTCTTCGTTTAGCGAAATTTTTTTCCCTTTTCAGATCTGAGAGCGGAAAATAGTGGCCGGGGGTCAGATCTGGATAATATTCATATATTCATATTTTCTTCAAATGTGGCCGTTTTTGTCCTACAAACGGTCCAATAACGCTTTAGAATAGTCCCTGTATAAGATGCTTTCTTTTTCAAGGTAGTCAATAAAAGAATAGCACTCCACAATAACATACATTATAACTTTGACAGCCGACTGTTGCATTTTTCCACGCTTTGGAGCGGGTTTATCTCTTAGAGTCCAGTTGGATGACCGTCAATCCTTCGGAGTTTAATGATGAAGACATGTTTCATTCTTTTTCACATTTCACTCACTTTTCTTAGAGCATTCTCATACCCAAATATTATTGAATTTTATGATGTACACTTTCCGTTGATATCTTTAGAGAGCCTGCTATCTGGAACAACTGCACTTTACGTTCATCCAAAATTTGAATTTTTTGAAGTTTTTGTACGTAATAACCTTTTTAGGGCGTCCACTGCCTTCATCGCTCTCGGTCCTCATTTCGCCTCGTTCAAACTTAGCAACCCACTTTTCAATGGTTTATATCTCTGTTAAAAAGTTTAAATAATGTTTATCAAAAAAAAAAAAAAAACCTTAGTCTAATTAGTGTTTTGCCCCTGAAAAGCAATGATTTAATAACACACGACATCACCTTCATCCATTTTTGTAAACTAACACAACTTGATTCACCCGAAATGCTCAAATTCATACCCAAATCTCATAACCTTATAGTTCGAAAGCTGTTAAATTTGAATATGTATTTTTCAAGGGTTTTGGGCTGATTTAAAATCACATGGATTTAATTCTAGTGGCACCACCTATGGTCAGGCGAACTCTATCGCTTATATAATAGTGAGTTAGAAATGCTTCAAACGATATTTATGAAATTTATTTGTGAAAGGAATTATTGATGTGGTGTCTTGCAAAAATATCGCTATAAAAGTTGTTGATAAAAAATACAATTTTTCAGAATTTGAATCATCGTCATGGCAACATAATTTCAACTGTAATTAATTGAGTTGTCTAAATTAATGTCAATTTCTAATTAATACCTTCGATTCTAACTTATTGTCTTTGGTATCAAAATAATTTTTTTAAAATGAATCACAAAATGGGCAAGAAGTATAAATCAAATATGTCAAAATAAGCGTTAATGTAATAATCTCCACTTATGATGAAAATTAAGTATGTAGTACTACATTTATAAAAAACCTTCAAACCCGCTGAGAAACGATCTTACACATATAAATATCAGAAAGCCCCACCAAGTCATTTACTCATTAGGTTTTGAACAAGCGCCTGCGCTAATTAAGAATTCAAATGAGCTGTGGCCCGCAGAAAGAATCAACTCGCCGTTACTTGCCTTGTTTTGCCCATTCCATTTTGCTTGATTGTATGAAAACGCTTAACATTGTTTCAACGTAATTGACACCAGCGTTGCTTTGAGTTATTTTTGCACGCTGATGTAGTGATTTAAGCATTTGAACAAAAGTATAAATTCAACAAAACAAATATATTAATTTATGTATAACAACTGCAGACGTTTGATATGCGAAAATTATTCGGTAAATGGAAAGGCAAATTGTCTACACCAAAGTGGTCTCCATTGGCATTCATGCCAAAAAGTTGTCAAATATGTCGCTTATATACATAAATAAATACATATTCCTAACCACATATATCTGCAAGTATACACAGTTACTTTATTGCATATTCACATTGGTGCTTTGTCATCAGCCAACGATCGCGGGCCTCTCTACTGATTGGTAGTGTTGCTCCTGATGTGTCAACTTCGCGAAATTTGTGTGTGAATCGGTTTTTGAAAATGGCGTTGGCGCACAAAAAAGTTGATTGACCCTCTTTTTCGTATAATTTTTGCATAATTTTCGCAAAATATGCGCATTGATTAGGCAAATGTTTAGCAGCTGTTGAGCTGTTGTCTGGGTAAAACCACCACTCTAAAGCGATGCATGCATATATACTCCAGACAAAAAATGTTTGATAATAAGAGTTAGTAAACGCCTCTTTCTAAATCTTCTCACTGATGCTTTTTTTATTCCATCAATTTACATACGTATTGCTTACTCGAAAGATAACAGATATTAGTTTGGCAAAATTTTGAAATTAAAAGCTTTCACTATTTGCGAGATAAAGACATATTTGATTTTCAAGATATGTTAAGTTGTTGAAAGTACAACAAAATTGAAGTTTGATTTTTAATAAAATTCGTATGAAAGTTGCATTAATCGAGTGTGTCCAAATATGCAGATAAAATCAGTAACTATCGAGCACAGATTATCGCATTAACAGACTGCAGATTGAATATGAACGATATTGTTGTAACAGTCAACAGCGCAAAAGACCATCCAATTCGAAATCCCTGCGTCGTTTCGCGTACAAAATATGGACACACATCAACAACCAATGAAAAATCGGCGCAGTGTATTTCAGAGAGCGCACCTGCTTCGAATAAATATGTAGAGGATTGACCTATATATTTTCTACACCTTCATCCATCTTGAGACTGCACATTTTACGTCGAGATCATAGCTTGTGCAAGAACTCAAACCGTTCGACCTTCAAAACGGCATCGCGTTGTTCTATTAGCTCTTGAAAAGTGAGGCCTTTTTCTGGGGCAATGGGTACGTAAACAATCAAAACTTCCGCATTCCGAAGAGCAACCTGAAGAGTTTTAAGAGCTGCAATTTCTTCAATAAAAAAAAAACAGTTTGATGTGATTTGTGGGCCGGTGGAATAATCGGTCCATATTTCTTTAAAAATTATGCCAGTGAGAACGTATCTGTCGACTGTTATCGCGGCTGGAATTGAAGCTCTTGATCTCAGTCATATTTGATTTCATCACTTTCTACACATCGCACTAATAAATGGATTTATTGAGAGAACACTTCGGTGAGCACGTTTTAGACTTTGAATTGGCCACCAAGATGGTGTGATCTCACACTGTTAGACTTTTTCCTGTGAGGATATGTAATTTAAAGTCTAAGATGACTTCGACTCAGACCTTGGGAAAAACATCACGCGTGTCATTCGTCTGTAATCAGTCGACTGTCAATAACCCTAAGATTTTTGATGGTATTTGATAGTCTATGCTCCTTCACTCCCCATATGATTATCGCCAATGTACAACAAAATTCTCAAGTCGCTAGCCCTAAGCACAAAGGGAAAAGACAAAGAAACGTTGTTGGCAACTTACAAGGCAATCGGCAGGCCGGTCTTCAACTACGCCATACCAATATGGTCACCTGAAGGCAGTGGAACGCAGATGAAGAAGCTACTGATCTGCCAGAATACTACACTCCGGACCAGGACAGGATGCCTCTTGATGTCTCCCATCGAACATCTGCATAATGAGGCGCTTATGCTCCCAGTTAAGGAGTAAAATGAACTCCTCTCCACGCAGTTTCTGCTAGGATGTTTTTACAGAAATCACCCCTACAGCCGCTTGATTAGAGCGAAATCGCCTCCTAGGAACATCGACGAAATCGAACAATACAAAGACCGGACTTCGGACGCAAGTAACTCCCGACTGGTACTGACCGCCATTCACGGTGGAGCTATCAACACCTTCACTGACTCCCTTCCAGTGAATGACGTTCTGGAGTCAAATCACCACCTATTGCAGACGAAGAGCTCGAGTAGCGAGAAACGCGAGTGATCGTTGCGCAGCTTCGTTCTGGATATTGTAGCAGATTAAAATCCTACTTGTCCAGAATAGACCCCGACATATCCAACATATGCCCTACGTGCAATGACTCTCCGCATAACACTGGCCACCTCTTTGCATGCTTCGCCACTCAACGGACACCCTTTTCCCTTTGGTCCGACCCCGTCGAAACAGCACGTTTCCTGGGCCTCCCGTTAGATGACGTCGACGACAGATACTCCGTTAAAACAACAACAACGAGTGATCGAAAATTGGACTCAATAGATAGGCCATCTGAGACGTAGCCGCGATCAACATTTGAAGTAGGTAATCTTCAAATAATAATTGCCAAAGAATGCTTAAAAATTATTCTCCCTTAAGTATGAAATTCCTACGTTTGATCTTTAAAAAAATTGGGAAACGGATAAAAGTTGCCGACAGCGTTTATTTGTCTTTATAATTTTCGAATATATTGTTCGGATCGGGCCTTTATAGCATATATCTACCGTACAAGTTATTTAAGTAGTTGCCATAAGAAATACTTGAGAGGAGTATTATAGCTTCGAGGCAGCCGATATCAGCGATTTTTTTGTTTTTATTATTATGACGAAAAAGCGAATACAATCCAATAGTTTATCCTTCAATTTCAACGGAGAAATTTATTCTCAACTTCAATTAAAACATACACAAATTAAAAAGTCAGCTTAAAGAATGTGAAATTAGTAGAATTGTTCCATTTTTGTATAGTTGTCAGGTCAAGAATTATATTTCGTTAACTATTATTTATTTTACCCTTCAGCCGCGGTCAACCAATAAAGCAAACAATGGATTAAGTTCTTCATTATCCCCTCAACACTAAATTCAAGCGATTGAAATACAAAGACAGTTAATTGGAACGAACACTTTCGATAAACTATAACACTAAGCAAACAAAAAACGAACTTACTTGAGAACCGCCGAGTAAATTGTAAGTGTGAGAGGAAGCGCAAAGCGAAGAGGAAGCATGACAACATTTAAATTTCATTCAAATGTCAACAGTGCTGACGTAAACATGACAGCTACTTGCACTTTTGTATTTAGCATGGCATATTTTATGTTCTTACCAAGCATTGAAGGTATCATTTGCAACAGTAGCTTTTTAACAACAACAATAATAAGAACAACAATAACACAAATACATGAATGCTTGCATGAGTGTCACATCCGCCATTCAAGCAGATGAATACCGAATGCCACATACCGCCAACAGTGGTAGCACTTGCAAATACTTACATACTTGCACCGTTATATTCACTTATGTGAGTTTGCAACCACCATCGATTCGATCCACCGAACGACTAACACCACGGCGACTGCAATGAAAGGAAATGCTGATTAAATTGAAAAATGGTGCTTTCAACGGCGCTCCGATGACTTCTTGCCTTCTCCTTCAGATCGCTGTGAACTCACTTCTTTTTATTTGCTGGCATTTTTTATGACTTTTATTTTCAAGTGTCAGCTGCTTTGACTGGCTGGTGTGAGTTATTGTTGTTATCATGGTCCTTGTCACTTTTAATGTTGTTGCTATCGTTTTTAGTATAATTGTTATTGTATTGCTGTTTGTTGTTTTTGTTATTACTAGTATTTAATTTGTTCGTTGCTTCCGGCGCATTCGAATGTCAACTGCGTGTTTGGTCGGAGAAAATGGAGCAACTTCCCAGTACAGCCTGGCTACATCCGCGTGTGTTCGATTTGTTTTTGTTCTTTTTAATATTTTATAACTTTTATTTTATTCTAGTGTAACTGTGACTCGTTTAACAACTGCTCTGTTGAATAATAAATGCGACACACTGGTTAAAGCTAAGAGCTGCTGCTCAGCAGTAAGAGGAAACTGTATGAGGAGAACAGCAGTGTGCTAAGCCGTACGATGACGGTATAACGGATAACGCTATAATAGCGAATATATATCTTAATTATGCTGCGGATATGAAAGTTAGACCCGGGTCTGGACCGATTACATTCATATTTAACGGTATGGTTTACCGTGTGGTCGCGATTGGTAAGAAATTTCGATAAAATTGGTATCTCAACAAATGTAACCCAGAATGGTCCATATAAACTGCCCGCGCAAACTGAATTGATAAAAAAATTCCTAAATTTGGAGAAGTGTGAATTTGAATTCTGATCTTTATCTGAACATTGATCTTCAATTAGTGTGTGTTTGACAGTTGTTTGTTTACGACGCGAAAAGTTTGCCTTGCGATTTTACCATGGAACTTGATATTTTGTATTTTCAATGGAATCACGGCTACGGAATCAGTAAAAATGTTGTAGAAGTGTTTTGGGGCTATTTAGTGGTTACTAAAATTTATTATTCAAAAGTTAAAAAAGTGCTTGAAAAACAAAGTGTCTACATTAGAAAGATAGCAGAGAATCTCAATATCTCCTACGGATCCACTCAAGACATTTTCATAAATAATCATCGAGTTCATCATCTTTTGGCGCTACAGCTCTTTTGGTTTTTTGAGCTTGGACGTCTTGGTCATTTGTCGTTTCTTTATAATTAACTATATCATGTTTCTTCATGTCTTCTTAGTGTTCGTCAATCCATCTTAATCGCGGTCGTCCTCTTGCTTTATTGGTGAGCGCTGTGTCTTCTAAAATTTTCTTCTGTGTTCTCTTGTGTCTATTTTCGTGCATGGCCGAGTCATCTTAGTTTTTGAGCTTTGATAAGACGTATGAAATTTTCACCTTGTAGGTATAACCTCACCATTCCTTTTTTTAACCCACTTGCTTTCAATACCTGAAAGATTTTTCAAAGACTTGCAGTTTGTTTTTGTCATTTTCGAGTAGCGTCCATGGTTCTGCTCCATAGCACAAAACTCGTCGAATGATGGTTTCGTATAGGGCCAACTCGCATTGCCATTGAACTTTTGGTTGTTTAAACATAGCCTTTGTATAGTGACAGCCTGCATCTTGACAGGCTAGAAGGAAACTTTTCTGCTCAATGAATATGAAATCTGAAGACCCTGCGTCAATAAATGGATATACTCATCCATAGTTTTGTAGAAGATAATCTGTTTCATAATATAATAGTACAGCTTGTTATTAAAATGCTTTGTCAGGATCACCTGGCAGACTGCCATCGACTACTTTCGCTCCAGTTATGGCAGATTTGACAAAGTATAGATACAATTCTCACAGGTGAATTTTTAATAGTATAAAAGGATACATACAAGAATCGATCAGTTTAGCAAACATATCGCAGTGTATTCCAATATCGGCGATTCCAACAAGTATGTAACTTCTCGAGGAGAAAAAGACGTGTGCATAATTTCAGGTTCATATCTCAAAAACTGAGGGAATAGCGCGCGTGTATACAGAAGAACAGACAGACATGGCTGAATCAACTTGGCTCATCACACCGATCATTTATAACGGGTGATCCAAGTAGAGGCACTTTTTCTAATGGCCCTTTTTTGAAAGATATTGCGTGAGTCATGTCAAGCTGTCATTTTATTTTTGTACAATATTGTTTGGTATTTCATCACAGAAAGACTTACGCTTGAACAACGTTTACAAATCGTTTAACTTTATTACAAAAAATTACGTTCTGTAAGGCATGTGTTTCGTGCGCTTTACGATGCGGCGTCGTTCGCATCTCGGACTGATGTATGGAATGACTTGGTGCATTTAACGTGGAGATCTTAAATATCTGAAGCAAGGCATTGGCGGCTCTTGAAAAGTTCCAAGGAAGATCCAACGTTTTCGAGTCATTTCTTGTTCAGCAATGAGACCTATTTCGTTATTAATTAATAATTCAAGAGCTGCCATTTTATTCAGAAAAAAAAACAATGTTTTGGTGTAGTTTGTGGGCGGTGGAATCTTTGGTCCATATTTCTTCAAAAATTGTGTCGGTGAGAACGTAACTGTCAATGGCGACCGTTATTGCGCTTTGATAACTGATTATTTGATGTTTGATTTGAGCTCGTGATCTCGGCGACAATTATTTTAAACTGAGAGGAGCCTCAAAAAATTAATGCGAAAGAATGTTCATTCGAATGATAATAAAGATTCCCCATAACATTTGAAATTTCTGTGTTTGTTTGTGTAAAGTAGGGAATCTCGAAACGGCTTACCTTTTTTGTGGTATATACTTTATAGAATCTGCGACGTTTTCTTATGGGCGTTACAAACTTCATGTACTCTTTCAACGTAAAGGTAAAAAGTCGGCTTGACTTACAGCTGAAGCTGACAAAGGCATAAACGATTCGCCTCCACACCGAATTGAACATGAAAACAACTTATTTCGACTATTCTACAAACTGAATAATAATTTTGTACTCTAAAGTGTACTTTGAGAAAAATATTTTTTTTTTAAGTCCTAGACTGGCTCGCATATGATTTAATTGAATATGAATATTTAACTGAGAAATTGTTTTTATTTACCTCTATATTCTATTCGAACATTAATGATGGTAAGCCACATATCTTATTTGGAGCGTCCGAATAGGATTATTAGTGGTTTATTAATGCCATAAGTGCATCTAAACTGCTGAAAATATTCTTAAAATTTTGGCTTTAGAAAAAAATTACGTTACTACTTCTCTCTGGCAATTAAAGTGTTGTTTTGCTTGGACGCCCAGTCAACAAACGTTGTGCTTGTTTGATATTTCGCGTTCAATATTTTCGTGCTCACCCATTGTGCGAATATGGATTTTTCATTGATGATTTTTCTCGCCCGAGAAATTTCAAAAGCGTTTGTTTATTTATTTTTTCATTTTGCACTTACGAGCGCGCTGGAAAACGCTTTGATCTAATAGTTTTAACGATTTTTCACTTCAGTTCAGGCCTGCCATTGTTCATGCTGTTGTTGATGGAACGCCTTTGTACCTATGTTTGTATGTACGTATAAATGTGCTGTTGCTTGTTGTTCTTGGAATCAAAGCGCGAGCATGTGGGATAAGCGCGATTTGTTATTCTTCCTGAAGTATTCGACTATTCGACTATATACCAACTGACACTTAATTGTTGACGTTTGTGCGCAGAATTTGTTGCTCTGCTTGTTTCTTCCTCCTGGTTTTTGTATTATTTTAAACTATGTACATAAATATTTGAATAATGTGGAAAAGCTCGTGCGCGTGAAAAGTGGAAATGTTGAAAAATTCATGAAACCGAGTAAAAGGGAAAAGTATGAACCACTGTGAGAGGCACGATGACGGTTGACTGTCAGAAAAGTGACATTTCCCACATCAACAAAATCAACAACATCAGCGACGAGCGTGGTCGGACAAAAAACAGCACCAGCAGCAGCACAGCACACCATTAAGTGAACGAAACATTCAACCTTAATTCGTAGGCAAATATGTTGAATTTTTTAGACTGGAAAATTGTTGTTGCCGCACACAATGAAATGTCGCACGAATCGCGTCAAAATGAACTTCTTACTACCCCACCAAATGGTGTGGTGTGTTGGTGTAAGGAAGGAGGCAAGAAATTAAGCAGCGTGTGATGAATTCTAGGCATTCAACATTGCAACAAACAATTATAATGAGAAGCAACATTTAGAGGATCTACTGAAAAAATGTGTAAATTAAAAATACCAGCAAAGATAGCAACAATTACACACACATTTGGTACATAAAAAGGAGCAATTCTGTCAGGGAAAAACAACAACGAAAGCAAAAATGTCGTATAAAGTACTGCACAGTGGCATTTTTGTTTTTAAATACGAGGGTTGCTCTTTATATTTCGGTATTAGGGAACAAAAACAACTATGTATCATGGAAAAGCGCTATAGATATTTTCTACCAAAGTGTTCTTCAGTATGAACACTTTTGCATGAATTTGAAGCAATAGTCCAATCACTTTTGCCACTCTGATGGAGGCATCTGCAACACAAGCTTTTTGAAAGAATCATCCGCCCCTTCTGGTGTTGAAAAAGCTTGACCTCTTCTTAATTGGCGTAGACACCGCTTACGCGATTATAGGCTTGACCTCTTAGTTAAGAATAATTCTTATGGGAACACAATGAAGTCGTTCGGTGCAAAGTAAGTATTTTACGGTACATGACTCTTCAAGTCGATGTTTTGAGTGCTTAAAAACGAGGTGTGAAAGCTCGCATTGTTGTGGTGAAGAGAAATCCGTTTTCGGTGGAAGGTTTTCCTGATTTCTTGAAGGAATTGCCTGTTCGTTGTTGTTGTAATGGTATGGTTGTGACATGTTCAGTTTTCGAATAACTTTTGTTGGATTCGGCTCATCTTGAAACATCCATATAGTCGACTGCTGTTTATGTACTTTCGGTACCAGCCACAATGTCATGGACGTGTTTCAACCGTATTTTCGTATTTTGTAACGTTTATTACGACAAATTGACGCAAGCCAATGTGAAAAAAATGTTCTTACAATCAAAAGTTCAAGCAATATGAATGTATAGTATGTTGGTACAACTAATGCCCTTAACTGTCTCAAAGATGAGCCAGATGACGATCTTGCAATATCAGCATTGATTCATTGTTGTTAAGTTAATTCACGTCGAAAGTTGTTAAAAAATAATCGCGTGAAAATGTTCGCGATCTAATCCCATTTATTTGACCGAGATGAATATTTTAAGTTACTGTAAATCGCATAAAAAGATGTATAGCATTAAAAATGTCAAACGATAATGTTATTAGTTGCCAGAGAATCAGCGCTGCCCAATACCGAAATATAAAAGACGACACGCTTATTTATATATAACAAGTAAGGAAGCGCTAAGCTCGAGTGTAACCAAACATATTATACTCTTGAAACTTACAAGAATCAAAGCCAGCGAAAAAAAACTTTATGGTGTGGAACGTCAACCTGAGGATCGAAATCCAAGCAATTTTATATATATAGCACATATACTATATATAACTCCTATACTGACAGACACAAAAAGCTTGTTAGAAAACCGAAAACCATTATTTGTAGTATATGGCAGTTGGAGTAGTATCGACCAGATTTAATCTATTATTCCCAGTACCACAAATTATTGCATACTAAAAAACTAACCATATAGAATAGAGTCAGCCAGATGTTCGAAAATCCCGATATTAGTTATATGGGGTTAAGTCAAGTTCTCGCTCAAATTTAAAGTACGCTCTGTAATTTTTATTGAGATAACTCAAATATCGGCCGATATATGCAGCATAAAGTCGCTTGGTAGTTCGAAAATCTTTATATTAGGTATATGGGCGCCGTCTACTCGTCCAATTTTTACCTCGGCCCCTATAAAATTATGTCATATGTTATATCATAGTTATTGATTTATCGTGCTTTTAGTAGTTTCGAACAGTAAAAAATAAAACAAAAACAAGCGGTTAGTTAAGATCTTTAAAATTGGCCTAAGTTAGATAATTTGTTCTGGTCCAATAGTAAAAAAAGATAATCAAAATTTTCTCTTTCAGGATTTATTATTTGATGAAAAAGTAAGTAAGTTTTTATTTTGAAATTTTGACAGAAAATGGCAGTTCCTGGATCAATCTTTTAAAACATCTACTTCAGAAGGCCTCTTTGTGCGGCAGTATAATATATCAAATTCCTAAAATGTATTCAATGAAAAGAAAAATTTGTATCTATTGTTTTTTGGTCTGAATATCATGAACAGCCTAATCTCACAAATAAGATCTGGACTTTCTACATAATAATATATGTGACCGGGTCTACGAAAAGGGGGCTTAGGTGTCAAAAAAACACAAAAATAAAAAAAAAATTGATTTTTTGACAACTTAGCCCCCTTTTCGTAGACCAGGTCACATATTATAAATACAAGTATACTTATAGTATGTTTATAATTTTATAGTTCAAAAAGAAGTCACTTTTGTTTCATTTCACGCGGAGGCTTGAGATCGCTACGGCGAAAGATCCAACTG
Source organism: Bactrocera correcta (assembly GCA_027475135.1). NCBI lineage: Eukaryota > Metazoa > Arthropoda > Insecta > Diptera > Tephritidae > Bactrocera > Bactrocera correcta. The sequence continues at coordinate 80,142,509 of CM050326.1, forward strand.
TCAAAATATTAAGTTGTCAATGCTCTGATTGATTATATTGAAAGCAATATTCTTATAAATAAGGGATCGTTAAAAATGGTATACTTTTAGTTATTGCATAATTGTAACTGTTTTATGAGTTTTTTACGACCTACAGCTATTTCCATTGGCTCGCATTGAGCATGGCGTTGTTCGGTTGTAGACACCCGCTCAAGTGTAAATTGGTTAGCAGAAGGACTAAACCCGGCCGGAAAGGGTAGTACGAACAGACGCCATGTACCACCAGCCATGCATCCGTGTAATACCAGTAAAAAGTTTAAAAAAAAAAGAGGAAGTGGAAGTGACAGTGACAGCAGCAACACTACCAATAAACTCCGAAGGACTAAAGAATTAACGCATTTAATTTATAAAAATGTGCGCATGTGTTACAATTGTTCATTTTATTTTTGAAACACATTTTTTATTTTACTTTTTTTATTAAACTTCGCTACATATCCCGCCATGCTAGCGTCATGCATGTTGCACGTTGTCCTCCACCGTTGAAGAGGGACGAAATGTTAATGTGTTGGCAACACTTACCAGCAATTGAAATTATTCATTTGTATTTACTTGCATGTACATTTGTCGGTGTGCATGTTCCTGCCCGCATGAGGGTGTGTGCGCTCTTGCCGGTCTCGCTTGCAAAATGTCAAATGTCAGAATTTGACACGCATGTGACATATCAGTGACAGCTTTGCATTAATCAAATTCTCTATTCTTAAAATTGCGTATGCGAGTGCGTAAGCGCGAAAGTCTTTCCTTCTGCCATCCGCTGGATTTCAAAATACATACAAACAAACACGCATATATATGTATATGTGAATTTATATTTTAGGGCAAGTGTTCCGTGTTTCTTATGGGATGGTATGATATGTTTGTTGCTATATTTGTATTTTGGAAAATGGTTTGGCTTTCCGCATCTGATATGCGAAAAGTCGGATAATGTGTTGTTACCCGGAAAGTGTCAAATTCGATAGGAAAAGCTACTCAATTTGTTTTGGAGGCTCGTTGCGTTAAGTATGTGTGCTGACTTGTGTGGGTTGATCTTACCATTGATAGCGGTAAAGGACTGAAGTTTGTTATTGTCTAATTAGAAGATATCATTTGGCGTCACTTCAAAAGGGTTGAATTTTAGATGAAAATCAAGTGGAAATTTTTAATGAATTTTTACTAGTTAAGTAGGGCAGCTTTAAAATATGGGATTAAGAATTTCATTACCTTAGAGAATTTAAATTATTACATATATTTATACTCATATAAATATTAATATTATTTTTTATCTTGAATTTTGGAGACATGTTTATGTTTTGACTTCCAGAATAATTGATAAATAAACTATGCTATCTTTTAAATTGGATCAACTGGACACGTTGTGCAAACTTTTATTAAAATCGGTTTGGCGGACAATATATATTTATATTATATTTCACTAAAGTGCTTCTACTTTTTAAGTTGGATCGCTGACGGAATTTTGAGTATAATATTTCCCAACAGCGACTATGTTTCAATATGTAATAAGCATTGGACTCATTGCCAAGCAGCTGAGTACACTCTTCAAATAGAAATTCTGGAGATCTGAAAATGATGATTTCGGAGTGACGATAACCTCTCCATTCGAATTAAAAACCTGTTCAGTAAATAAAAATGAAAAAAAAGTCAATCGCAGCCACAAAAAAAAGAAAATACGGATTACTTCCATTGCCTGATTCAAGCAATTTGGTCATGGCGTTGAAGGATATGTAAATTAGTTCATTAATTCGGCATAGTAGAGACCCGGGATTGTTTTTTTACTTCCGCAGGTGGTAAGATTAAAGTTGGTTTTCATCGAAGTCATCTAATGGCAACCCCGAAAATGTGCTCATTCGTATCGATTCATAGTTAGAGTGACACTTGGAATTTTTTCAGCATGCAAAGAGATGATTAAGATGGACTCATTGCATATCAATTATGGGTCTCGGCTGACAAGGGTTGTAATTTGATGGCTTCCTATTTTAAGACAAATGCTTCAATTTTAGGAGTACGAAGCCTTCGTCGTATGCATAACTGAGACGTGATTTGTTCAGCCAAATACTCCGCTATACAGTAATTGAAGAAAATATTGCCTTTAGTTTCAATTGACTTTCACACAATTATTACTTCGGTTCTGTTTGGTGTGATTAACATTTTTGTCTACAGTTATAAAGAACCCGAACATTATTTTTGGATACAAAAAACAATTGGGGTAATTGCTTCAGTGTTCAAGTTTTGCAAAGTGTTTTTCTCATTCGATAAATATTATGTGTTTTGGCTAATGAATTTTTTGGAAATTTTATTCACAGAAGAACCACGCGGAAAGAGTTTGGTATTGTGTGAAAAGACTTTTGATATAATTTTATTTTCGTCTTGGAATGAATTGAGAAAAATCCCCCAGTTGTGAATTTTTGGGAAAAATCACGAATTTAAATTTTATCATCAATGGTTCAAAATCGATAGAACTTTTTAGAAAATTACATTTTTTAAACTTTTTCAAATTAGGCAAAGATTCCTGCATTGTGGGAAAATGTTTGTCTATTTGCATAGGATCGTCACAAAAAATAGATTCGATAGGCTAACCCGATTGCTTATACTATTATAAAGTGTGTTTTTTAGACGTGTGGTTTTCAAGAAGAAATAAAACGCGTATAGTTATTTTAAATATGAAGGTTTGCCATTATGATTTAAAAATGATTTCGGCCAAGTGAGTCGAGGTGCCCAATTTTCGACCACTTTTTTTAGCAATTAGAACCGTAGGTCTGCAAAAAGATGCAGAATAATTTCTTTGAAAGTTTGAAATCGTAGACAAGGAACTTCACATAACACGATCGAGAAAAGTTTCCTTCAATAAATTGGTTGTTTCGTTGACTGTATGGTATATAGCGCTATCTCGTTGAAACCAAAGGTCGTCCACATCATCTTCCTCCTATTCGGGCATTAAATATCATTAATGGTGACTTGTAGCATTCCACATTGACTATAAGATTATGGCCGACTTCACGTTTGAAGTAATATGGACGGGAATCTCTCCATAGAACATACCAAACAGTGACCTTCTAAGGACGTAACGATATCTCAACAATGGCTTATGGATTATTGCAAAAATTGAGATCCGTGAACATCAACGTGCGACGCGGTTTATGGTCGTACGGCTTCAATTCTTGCACGAGTTGGACTCTGTAAGCTTTCAGCCCAAAATGCTTCCTCAAAATATTCCAAACGCGGAATCGTTTCGAATGTTGGAAAAGGTGTACGCTGATTCAGTTTTATCAAAAACACAAGTCTACGAGTGGTGCAAAACCCTCAAACACGGTCGAGAGTTCATTAAAACTATTAAAAAAGTGAAGAAAATGCTACTTGAAAACCATCTGGAAAGTGTTAGAGAGATGTCAAGAGAGCTCAACATCTCTCGTGAGTCCTGTCGAATGATTTTGGTGGATATTTTGAGTATGAAAAGCTTCTTTGTTCGACTCGTCCCGATAAAGCGAAAATTTTTCTAGAAGAGTATCGTTTACAGGTCTCCTGGGATGTGTTCATGAACAGAATTATTTTCGATTTTCTATATAAGCATATCTATATTTTTTATTAATCCATGTCAGAATGATGACACACTGCTTGTTATATTTGTTTTGAAAATAACGAAATACATTTGCTGATCAAAAATTTTAAACTATTTACTTGGTTATGTATTACTAAGCTCCTGGTATGGTATTATTTGCTTCAGTTACAACAAAGTCTCATCGACAAGTAACACGTTCTTAAAACACTACTTAAGATCTCACTCCCGAATACCCACAGCTAATACCGCTGATTTACTTTTGACAAAAATTAGTATTTTCTGAAGCAGAAAATCAAACATTTCCGCAACGACAAATGCGAGAATACAATACCGACTACTTAGCGCTGTATCAGCATTAAAAGTACATGTGTTTTCCAACCAAATGCGCTTTTGCAGTCAGCTTTGCAGGAAAAAAACCAAACAGCAACAAACAACAATAGGAAGTGTGTAACACCACAGTGGATGGATTAACACTTTCCGGTGGCAGCGTTGGCAGCACCAACAGCAACACTACCAACGACAGCCACGCCAACATCAACACAGAAACATAACCAACAACACTAACACCAACAACATTAGCGCGATCAATGTTTTCAAAAGCCAACAGCGAACTCTCATAACAATAACAGTATTAACAACCATAACAATAGCAAATACTTGCAACAATGGAAAACTTTGACGCAGCTCCCCAGCGAACGACTTATGGCTGTTGCAACAACAAACAACTAAACAGGCAGATGTGTGCATGTGTAGGTGCGTGTGTGTGTGTGTGCTTATAAGCCGATAATGGGGTATCAGAGCGAGCAAAAGTTGAAGCCTGTCAAAAATCCACACAGAAAAGGCAGCAAACAAGCGGAAAACGGAAAGCATAGGAAACACAATTATTAAGCGTAAGAATAACAAACAAAGGCGACAAATATAGCACGCCGGAACACTGGTGGTCTTGTGGTGGGCTGTGCTGGCCTGCCACTTGGCAGCGTGCGCGCTGGAACGCAGCTACTCAAGGCTAATCATTGTCAAGGAGTCAATTGCGATTGCAATTTCAATTACAATTTTGAATTAAATTTCCAATTGTTATTGTTATTTGTGCCTCAAAGTGCACGAAGTGTGTTTGTGTGACTGTGGCTGCTAGCGTTGTGGCACTGTTGCAGCTGCCTTGCCGCTATTAGGCTGAGCGCTCGTTTGGCTGGTGGCCATGTTGTCATAGTGCGATAGTTTTGCTGCTTTGCTGTTTTGATTTTCATTTTGATTTTGACGAATACGCACACGTCACATAAGCGATGGATGGCCGCTCGCCGTGGCAAAGGAAGACACCGCAGCCCAGTTGGCTGTGGAAGGGGGAAACAATAAAAGGGATGAATGTCATATTTGTTGCGATTCGTAAAGCCTAACACACAATGCATACATAGCCGGTTAAAATAGCCGCACACACATACATACGTGCACATGTATAAGCATGCAAATATATTGACTTACAAACACAAATGTTTTTGCGCCTGTGTGTGTGTGCACTTTTTCATTTGCGTAGCAGCAGCTGTCAGCTGGATTGTTTGTCTGTCAGCAATTAACACGCTATTCATCAAACGCTTGACTTTCCACCGCACTCACACACACACTCACATGTACGCACCCTGTGATACCACTGATCCTGCCTAACCCGCCTATTTGCTGTTGCTATTCCTTTCATTACATTGCATTCCATATTGTCGTGTTTGACATTTATGCGCTTCGGCAGTGGCAGGCATTTGAAAAACCGGATCGCCCGGCAGGATGCCAACGCGCTAGCGAGCCGACCAACTAAGCGACAGCACGAGAAACGTGGTTACGAAATGCGTTTGTAATCCGTTTCGGTTTAAAATGAATAAAAATCTAATTTGGTTAAGTGGATAGATCTATGGGGAATGTTAATGCCTTCATTATTGGCAATTCGATTTGTTGTGAATGAGTAACAATAACATTGACATATGATAAAATAGTAGTTAAATTACAGTACAAGGATTTTTGGTTAAAAAGACTCATCTTTGATATTCGTTCATATATACAACATCGATCCGATAAGTGTTTAGTCTCACCACTAGATGGTGCTAGTGTTGCAAGTAGTATGTTCTCGTAGAGAACTACAGTCAAAGCTTCAGCAGAATCGGACATGTTTTGACCACGTGTGGAAACGGGAGTTTCCGGAATTTAGAGAAATCGCAGATAACTTGGAAGAGGGATGCCGTGACTGACCTTCTTCGATGGAAAACGTTAAAAATTAGTTAAACGAGCTATAACCTGGTCGCATGTCTATTTTTGGGCAACAATACCCACGTATGACGTAAACCGCACGTTGTCCGTATCTACTACCGACGATAATGTCAAAAAAGACTGTTTTCTGGGATTTGTAAGATACATTCTACATGCTTGGAGAATTACATTCCCAAAGTTTAATCACGTTTCTCTCGAAACGTTGTTTTCCGAGTCAGTAAGAAAATTTTCGCCAAAATGGTTGAATCAATTTATCTGGTCAAAATTTTCACAGAACCCTACTTTTTTAAAGAAAAACCACAAAAACACATTCGAAAAAACTCATTGCCCTTTATGTTTAGAAAATTATTTTTTTTTTTTAAATATTTGCAGGGATTATTTCTCAGAAGATCCCGTCATTAAGTCCCATTTTCGATGAATCGTTCGAGCATTTCGGTTGGTATCTGGCGAATGAAACGTGTGATATTTTGCTCCAAAGCCTGAATCGAAGTGAGATCGTCCGCATAAAGTCTTACAGTGTGCTATCACGCGATCTTAGTGGCCCATCGATCGGAAGAACACGTGAAATTATCTGCTAACCAAAGTGTTCCCTTAATAAATCCATTGCTTGATGCGATGTGTGGGAAGTGGTGAAACCAAATTTCACGAGCTTCAATTTTATGTATCCAATACTCGATTATCATGACGCGATAAAGGTCGTCATTGACGGTTACGTTCTCACCGGCATCATTTTTGAAATAGTATGTACCGATAATTTCACCGCCCAACTACCAACTACTACCAAACCATTATTTTTATCTTAGAGCTAAGCGATGTGGCTTGGGAAAGACGAGCGCCTTGAGTTCTTGCACAACCTATATTTTGTACGCTTTCAGATCTCGACGTAAAATGCGCCCAGCCGTTTCATACGGCAGTTCGAGTTGCTGCGACTCCATTCTCAGCTACGTCTGCTATATTTTCTTCACTGCGTGCTGTATGTGGTCTATTCGGTCGTATATTATCCAATAATAAATGTTGGGTATCAAGATGGGTGATGTTGTTGCGAATAGTACGCTCAGTGGGTCGAATATATAGACCATAAGTTGACCGGAGAGCGCGAAAACACACTATTTACAGAACTTGAATTTTCGAAAAAAAAAAGTTGAACGATTTGTAAACGTTGTTCAGGCGTGAGTTTTTACCAGGCAATACTGAATAAAAATGACATGATAGCTTGAAACGCTTAAGCAGTTATCTGTCAAAAAAAAAGGCGATTGAAAAAGTATCTCTTCTTTGATCATTCGGAATATGAACATTACCAAATTAATTCAACTGCTAACAAATATTTAAATAGGTAAAATAATTTTCAGGAAATATAAACAAAACAAACAACAATCACTACAACATTTTTCACTCTGATGTACATAAGTATAAATAATTTGAAATCAATTAACCTTGCGCCATTGAATTATCACAAATTAAACGAACGAACGAAATATCAAGCGAAATTCAGCAAAACTCAAAACATTAATCAAACAGCGATCAAATATGTACGTATGTATGTATGTGTGAGTGTATACGTACATACATATAAATTATTATATATCAGAGAACAGTATTGCAAACAATTGTCGAATGCGAAAATTAAATTTGCTGAGCAAGGGCACTTTCGATTGGAGGGTAAATGGAGCGAAAAAAATGTACATTTGAGCGTCTAAGTGTGAAGTGTTGTTCGTGGACGTGTGAGGCATGGGAAACAATTGACGTTGGAATGGGCATGGTTGGCATGCAAATAATGTCTATATAACTTTAAATGTATATACATACATACGTATCTACATATATGTGAGTTTGTATGTATGTGAGTGCGATTGTCTGTGTATAAATATATTATTTATAAGCGTTTGTAAGTACATTTGCATGCTCTACATGTGAGTAGGGTTAGGTGGCGATGGCGTTGAAATCATATCAACACATAAAAATCTAAACAAATCGCGCTGGCGATAATTTATGAACGTCTCCACTGCCAAATAGGGAATCTCGCAGAGCGAGCAACCATAGCGCAAGCAGCTTTGCGCTGAACAATATATCAAAACTCGGCGCCAGCACGTACGCACATTAGTCGACACTGCCAACAGTCAACAGCCAACAGCTTCCTTACTGTCCTCCACCTTAAATTTTGATCAACGCTGTGGTTGTTGTTGCACGCTGCCAAATGTGGTGCCAAGCATATTTGTTGACAAGTGTGTGTGTGTGTGTTATAATAGTAGAAAAAAAGTTGTTTTAGAAATTGTAATAGCAACACTAATACTATATATCAAACCACAAAAACGAAGCACACAGCGGTCGAAGCGCGGCGAAGCGGTAAAACGAAAATAATCTGAAGAAATAATATATTGTCCATTTGATTTTAAACGTTTTGCCATACAACTCATTAAATCCACATAACAATTTAATAGCAAATATATTAAAAGGTAATATATTTGACAACTAATGTGACGAAGACGCTTGACAAATGACTCCTGACAGCCGAAATAGCATGTGAAAATAATGCCGGCGGTGTGATAAAATTTGTCAAGCGTACGCAAGTAATAAATCATAACTTTTATTACCAAAATTACACATGACAAGTAATGTGATTTTTATTACAAATTCGGTGGTTTTCAAAAATTATTCGAGTGTGTTTATGACGAAGTAGCTGCGCATGTGCAAAGCATTTAACACGCACAGCAAATTGTCATATTAAATTATAGACTTTTGCTGCCACCAATAATCATCATTGCTGCGTTGGGAAGATCACATAACATATTTATCGCTTCATACACAATTTATTTGTTTTTAAAATCAATAAATCAATAGCCAACATATTGACTCATTTTTAAATACGCAGTCAAGCATATAACAAAATAATATTCATGTTGACATAATTTTTCCTCACTTCCAAACTCTACTTTAGCAAATCATCATTTTCGTAGCGAGTCAAGTTTCTTGCAAAAAGAGAGCCGAAGGGTTGCACTTTATAGAGTCTACATAGATTACTTTGTTACGAAATTCTTTATTGCCATCGCTAACTGAAAAATGAAAATTCGAAATTGCCAGCTGGTGTGTCAACAAGTGTCCAGTGATTGTCAAAAATTGACAGCCAAACATTTTGCGATTAACAACTTAACAAGTTAGCTGACATTTTGTGGCCTCACTTCAACCGGCAGCCAATATGAATTGTCATGTCAATTATCTGAATTACCCACACAGTGTGAATTAATCAATCGATCATCGGATGACTACAATAAACATAATTTATAGGTTTTAGGCATTCCTGCCTATATTTTCAGTTTTAAGTGTTACTGCACCGAAACAAAATAATCTACACGGGAATCAATCTTAATACTATGCATCTGTATATAGGAAAATTTGGGGAACTTTGACAGGTTTTATGAAATCCTCTGTTCTAACTATTCTCGCAAAAATAAATAAATAATTACCTGATTTAATTATTACAATATGATATAGCTAGATATTAATTAGAGTACAATAGTTTTGTTTACTAAAGGGTTTGTAAAATTTAAATTTATGGACATATTCATGGAGTTATTGACATACTTCAGCGACAAAGTGGACAATCCATTGCCAGACCATGAGGAAGTTCCAATAGCAGTTATCCATCTGTAGAACAACCGATAGATTGCCGGCTGAGCAATTCAAATACCGCGGCGAAGAATTGATAAGGAGCATGCATTAGCTTCTTTGCAAAATACGGTCGGACGAAAACATGCCCGATGATTGGAATTGCTCTGCCCAATCCACAAAAAGGGAGACCTCACAATCTTCGCCAACTATCGTAGGATAAGTCTCCTAAACATCGCATATAAGACTCTATGGAAGATACTGTGTGAAAGATTAAAGCCCAACGTCAAGAAACTGGTTAGATCGTATCAATGTGACTTGGGTCTAGGAAATCTAAAACTGACCAGATATTCAATGTACTCGTACGCCAAATCTTGGAAAAGACTCCTGAAAAGAGGATCGACACACACCACCTCTTCGTCGATCTTAAAGCTGTTTTTCACAGCACCAAAAGGAGTTGCCTTTATGCCGCGTTGTGTGAATTTGGTATCCCCGAAAAATTAACGTTGAGCAATACCAAAAGCTCCGCCAGGATCGGGAACGACTTCTCCCAGCCGTTCGATACCAAATGAAATTTCAGACAAGGCGACTCAATATCGTGCGACTTCTTCAATCTGCTCCTGGAGAAAATAATTCGAGCTGCAGTACTAAATAGAGAATGTACAATCTGTACAGCTGCTGCCGTACACCGGTGATATTGATATCATTGGCCTCAACAACCTCGGCGATATTTGTTCTTACACCAGAATGAAAAAGGAAGCAAATGGGTTTGTTAGTGAACGAGAGCAAGATGAAATATCTCCTGTCCTGTCATCAAACAAATAGTCGTGGCACAAGCGACACGGCTCACACGTCACTCTTGACAGTCACAACTTTGAAGTTGTAGACATTTTCGTCTATCTTGGAACCAGCATTAACACCAACAACAATGTCAGTTTCGAAATTCACGGCAGAATAACTCTTGCCAACAGGTGCTACTTTGAACTGAGTAGGTAATTGAGAAGTAAAGTCTTCTCTCGACGTACAAAAACCAAACCTATAAGTCACTCATTATTCCCGTCCTGCTGTATGATGCAGAGGCATGGACGATGTGAAAATCTGATGAGTTGGCGTTACGAGTTTTCTAGAGAAGGGTTCTGCAGAAGATTCGTGGTCCTTTTCTCTCTGGCAATGGCGAATACCGCTGCCAATGGAACGATGAGCTGTATGAGATATACGACGCCATTGATATACTAACGTCCGAATGGATGAAAATACTCCTGCTCTGAAAGCATTCGACACAGTACCCGCCGGAGGAAGCAGAGGAGGAAAAAAACTTCCACTCCGTTGGAAATATCAGATGGAGAGCGACTTGGCTTCGCTTGGGGTCTCCAATTAGCGCCTAGTAGCGGAAAGGAAGAACGACTGGCTCGCTGTTATAAACTGGGCTTGGGGAATAGTTGAGATAACTAAAGGATTTAAGAAGGTGTATTCGCTTGAGTATAAATAATTGTCACAATATGACCAAGCCCATTTTCCCTTGAGGTTATCATAACTGACACAATTTTTATAACCGGTTACCTTCCGCTTCAGAAATGGATCGATTTTGTGGCGATTCCATAGCGAATTACATATGGTAATTTGGTCTTTCAGACTTTTGTATGTTAATTCGTGTGACACCCATACGATAGCGTCGTACTCCTGGTACCCGTGGACTTTCTGGTATTTTGTATCCAGCCGTATTGCAATCCCAATATTATATTTGGAAATATTATTATAGTACATGAACCATTAAAAAATTATTAAAACCGTACCGAAAATTAACTTTCAAAGAGTCGAAATCGTTGACGAGTAAGACCGGGGTATACATAGTTACCATTTTATGCACATTTGTACCGATGTATGTATGTATATATAATAGTATATGTGTACCACCGGTTATGGACTAAAAAATTTTCTCACCAAATTAGGTGTTTAATGAAGGCACATATTTGATACTTTTGGTATGTAAATTTACACATAAGAAAACAAACTTGTGCATATGGAAAGGACATTTCCCTGAGTAATTTCTTGGGAAACCAAACACTTAGACAAATACATATGTATATGTGTCTGCGAATATGTATATATGTGTGTATACTTATGTAGCTGTGTATATATCCTGCTGTAATATTCTTAAGCAATTGACTTCCTTTTGAAGCAACACAGTCGCTCAGCAAGTTGCAACAGCAGCAAGTACGATGAACAATGCGCAAGTGGGTTCTTCGTTTTCATGTTTGTGTGTGTGTGTGTAGACAGAGCCGTTGCCATTTCTTAATCGAAATGCATCGACAAAATTGTCGCAATTACAATGGAAATGTGTTTATTTTCACTAAGAGCTGCAGCGGCAACCGATGTCTAAAAAGAAAGGCGAAGTCAAAGCGTCAGGCGTAAAGGAAGAAACAACAAAAAAAAAAAAATAATCTAATAAAAGAAATGGAAATGGAAAAGTCTTTCACAATTCACACACAAATGTACACACAAAACGGCATGCGAACGCGCAGACAATCAATGTAAAGGGCCAAAGTGCGCGCACAAAAGAATTGAAAAGATTTAATGTCGACTTTGGTTGATTTATTACCAGAGAAATTGCGTTGAGTGCATGCAATAAGGATGCAGCAGCATCAGCAACAGCACAATAACAACAACAATAATGAATGCAACAACAATAGCGCTTAGCATTAGTGGTGGTGCGTTGGCCTGCAAAGAGAACGGGCGATAGGGCGACAATAACGGAGACTAGGAGAAACAATTTGCTACATTTCACTGGAATAAACCCCGGCCCGGCGCTGGAGAAAGAAAAGCGTAGAGCATAAGAAAGAAAGGACACTGACTACGCTACATACAATATATACGCACAAGATCGGCAGGCTGTGAAGGGATGGAGCGGGTAATGCGAGTCAAGTCAGGCATTAGCTGCGAATGATTTCACTTTTAGCTGATGTGGCTAATGCTATTAGAGGCGATGACGATTTGGCCGCCGATGGCTGAATGTGATGCAACATACAATAGCAAAAACAACATACGCATAGCTCAAGCAATTGTTACAAAAATAGAATGGAATTACTAGAATTACTTTGCTGAGGCAGAAGAAATGCTGCGATTTCCAAAAGAGAGGGTGTGAAGTGGCATAAAGAGGGTCCATAACGTTGAATGAAAAAACAAAAAAATTTTAAGACACAACACAAGCATTCGCTGCTATGCTTTCTCCTCCAAACATGTGAATGAACGCAAATTTGAAAGCGTGAGAATTTCTTGTACAACAATGTGAATATACTCTGCTGTTGAGATACTGTTGGTGAGCACCACCGGCGGTTACGGAAAGCTGTCCGATTGTGACAACACTTTTGTTGTAATGCTTATTGTTTTTATTGTTATTGTTATTGCCTATTCGCCTATACCTGCTAGGGGCTTGCCGTAATTACAGAGTCACAAGCGCTTACAGCTAATTAAAATGACAATAACCGCAAAGCAACAGTAAATTTGTCAAATCTCAAACCAAAATCTGAAGACATAAAAGCAAAGTTTCTAAGCACAGTAATTAGTTATTAAGAAACCACAGTGTGCAGATAATTTTTAATTTTTATTTATTTTATTATTTTTTTCGTTTCTAAGCAGAAATCGGAGTTTATGACTATCAAATTTACTTAGTACATAGTAGAGCACATCTAGAAGAAGCTTTTATTAGACCCAAATTTCGCTTTGAGAAACATGATTGAGGTATTTGAAGAGTTTTGCTAGTCTAAAGGCAATAATTTTGACAGTTAAAAAACAACCTTTTTTCCATTATATATTTTTTCATTAAAATTACAAGAATCTGTAAATATAGATTTAAAAAAAGGTAAATTACCCAAAGCTAGAAGTAGTAATAGAGTGGGGAAGGGCGTCCAGCTGGGGTTTTGAAGTTAAAAACATAAGGTACTTTTACTATTTTAATAATATTTATATATAGAATCATATAATCATGTTATATATATGTTATATCAAGGAACTATATTTTAACAGCATTTCGTGAAATTTTTATTTAAAAAAAAGTTCTTGAATTCATTACTGGTTCATCTAAAATCAAAAAATCAACAAGTAAGGAAGGACTAAGTTAAGGAGCATGAGGTTTAGGACAAGTTTGTACCCAACATTACTTATTTTAGGCGCAAAGCTGCACTGTTATTAAAAAAATACGCTCACAAAATTTTATTATTCTAATATACTTCATATCAATATGTATATAGTATATATATACCATATATTTGCGGTATGAAACAGCCGGAGGTTCGAAAATATTTCTATTGTATAACCAACCCTTTATGGACGTAATTTGAAGAACTTGATCTTAACAACATCTAGTTTCAAAAAAATGAGGTTACCACACAGCTCGTGCAACAACAGAATTATTATGAGAAAAGTTTGGAAATTCGTTTATTTCAAGTAATTGTGATTCTGAATGACCTTCGAGAAGTTGTGATTTAACTGCACTGCACTACTTCTTATGAGGTTATTTCAAGTCATGGGTCTTTAGCAATTAATCAGACTCTCTTCTAGCTTTTCAAGTAAATTTTGAACGTGCTATTCAAATATACTACGGTAAAGTATATATTTTCAATGCCACCAAAAAAAAAAATTTATTTTAGCAATCATAAGGCCTACTCGCATTATATATAATATGAAATTTTATTCTGATTTCGATTGATTTATTTAAAATTAGGGTTGTTTTTTCGATATTAGATGAATATAAGGAGTTAAGGACAATGTTTGGGATATAAGAAGGTAAGTTAACGGCACACCAACTTTCTTGAAAGCAAAAAATTGTACAAGACAAAAATAAAAACCACAAAATCTGGATTATGTTAATTTTTCATATAAATGTTGAGGTTTTGTAAAAAAAAAAATAGTAAACAAATATTACAGGTCGTTTCACTGCCTACAACCATGCCAAAGAACTTTTCTCTATTATACTCGTAATTTTGCCAGAAATCGAGGTAAGCTGGTTTTAACCTTTAAAAATTAAACCACGTTCTTCTCCTTTCTTTATCCGACCCCAGATTGCTCGCAAATGTTTTACCTTAATGTTTGTTATTTTACCTTTCGTTGCCGATAGGTTTTAACTAATATGCCTTTTTTTCAAAAAGTATCTACTCTGTCCATATTTTTTCGTAATATCTAAGCTTTATTAAATTTTTGGACGGATTTATAGTTTAGACCTACTCCTATATATTAGGATGTATACACCTTTTGAAGAATTATTCTCGACATAAACCATTCCGTGCACATTGATATAATCGTAAAACATACGAGCGGTCTATTAACAGTGATGTAAATGACACAGTAATAAGTATAGTTGATCATTAGATAAATTTCTTTTGATTACTGAATTTTAAAAACATCGCTTAATAAGTTTAATCCGTATTTTTCATCATATTTTATAGGAACTCATAACTAATTCGTAAATCTATCAAACAATGTTTGTATTCAATTTAGTTTTCAAAGAAAAATATAATATTACCAAGTTTCAAGAAGATCCGATCCTCAATGGGTACTCGGCTCAAAGAGCAACATGAAGAGTTTGAAGAGCTGTCATTTCATCCAGAATCGTCGGTACATATTTCTCCAAAAATCCATTTCTTGTTATGTTCCAAAAATAATTCTAATGAGAAAACGTAACCGTCAATGACTGTTATTGTGCCATGAGAACCGACTATTTGGAGCCTGAAATTGGGGCTCGTGATCTCAGCGATATTTGTTTTCAACAAGACGGCACCACTTTTCACACATAGCATTAATCAAAGGATTTATTGAGATAACACTTCCATGAAAAGATAATAAAAAATAAATAAATGGATCATCCTTTATTAACATGGCTATGACTCGGTGATTTGTAGGACCGATTTTCTATTTGAAAAAAAAAATTAAATTAACTCATGCTATTTTCTAGGTCCCTTGGCTCAAAATCTGTCACATATTCTTGAACAATATTTCACGAATGTAATAATTATTTCCCAGTACTAAAGCGGAAGTAACGAGCGTAAATATATATGTACTAATATACATATATATTCGCTTATTATCGTGGGTAAGTCAGCATATTCGTCTACATTTACTCGACGTCTTTTTATAATTGCATAAAATCTTCGCTCGTAAAAATTCTTAGATGCTGAGCGATAGACGAAAGCGTTTTCTAGTACTTTGTACTGCATAAACCGTACCAGATCATGAGAAAACTGGGAGCAGTCTTCTTCTTTTCATTCTTTTGATTGCGTCATTAGAAATTACTCGGACTTTGGTAAGTCGCTTTCTTGTAGCTGCAGCTAACTATTCACAGACACTTCCACTTCATTTCGCACCCTACCGCAAATATTTCTAAGTATGTTTGTATTTATTCCACATTTGTAGAAATGTATATAAAAATACAAAGTGTCCGTTGATTAAGCAACCACAATTAAATTAAAGATCTTGTCGAAATCTTGATTTGAAAAGGTGACAATGCTATTGTAGAGATCGCAAACATACCGTGTAGTCATAATCACCTTTTGTATAATGTGTTGAGAACACTAACAAAATTTAAATTATGCAGTTGTTTTGTCGGATTGATGTGTGAGAAGTTTTGCTTTTTTATTTATAATATTCCTCCCTAAATTGTAAGCGACTAAAATTCTATATTATTTCGAGCGGAATAAAAAAATGAGAGTTTTTCGTTTTGTAGTCTAAAGTATTGTATATGAATTCAAAGTTAAATAATGTGGGAAACTAGTTTAAGAACTAAATTAATAATAATTAAATAACCTGGGTTGCATTTCCGACGGTTCATCCATTGAATCCTATTTCGATGGCTCGATCGAGCATTTCGACTGATTACTGGCGAATGGCATGATGTTTTGTTCTAAGGCCTGAATCGAATTGGGATTGTCCGCATAGACTTTAGACCTTACATATCCTCAAAAAATCTTGGTGGCCAATCAACCAGCTCAAAACGGGAAATTATCTGCTCACCGAAGTGTTCTCTCAATAGATCCATTGATTGATGTGATTTGTGGGAAGTGGCGTCGTCTTTTTGAAACCTGGACAGTCGTCGAGATCTCGAGCTTCAATTTCAATCAACAAATAGTGGGTTATAACGGTCGCCATTGATTGGTTATGCTCTCACCGTCATAATTTTTGAAGAAATGTGGACCGATGATTCCACTGGCCCACAAACCACACCAAACCGTTTTTTTTCTGTATGAAATAGCGGCTCTAGAATCTCTTCAGGTTGCTCTTCGTCCTAAAAGCGGCAATATTGCTTGTTCACATATCTGTTGAGGCAGAGAGGGACCCCACATATTTTCAGAGCTCTCTTGTACAGCTTTCCAAGTTTTAATCAGCGTTGCACAAACATTTTACAATCTCATTCAATGTTTATTGCTTCGCTTTAAATTCTCATAATTCCTGTTCTCCCTACACGATAGCATCCCATATTACTTGTGTAAAAAAACAATATGTCATTTCACAGTTACGCCCATATAATCTGCAGTTTATGCCACCAATTAAGCATTAAATCCCGCCCATAAACGTTAATTGAGCCGGATTAAAAGGATACAAACAGAAAATGTAACAAATTCATTTTAGTATTAATTTGCAATTTCCTCCAGCAATAAATTTGTCCATCCAACGCCAAATTGCATCAAATCAATTGACAAACATAGAACCTTTAATTACAAAAAAGTGAAGCCAAAAACGAGCAGCATACGAAGCGCTCAGTACGTGTGCAACAAGTGATGACTGGTCAGCGTTGCATGAAAGGATCACACAACACAGACAGACGGACGGACAGCAACAAATGCATTGATAGCATTTGTATTTTTGTAGTAGAAGACCGCCGCAAACGCCCAACTCTGCTACGATGAGAACGCGCATTCGCATCGCCGTCGCTGAAAGCTCCATCAGTTCCAGTTGGCGCAGTGCACGGACAGCCGCCAATCTTTGAAGTGGCCGCCACGAGTGCAGAAATCAGAGATCATAAACTACAATTTGTTACGATACACGTTTGGCAGTGTTCGGCGCATCTTGCAAAGGTACACGAGTTGATAATATTAAAGTGGATGAACTTGATTTGAAAAGCAACGTTTGTATGTAATGATATGGCATCATGTATGAGGTGTGGGAAGGGTGGAGATATGAGCTGCTGAGGTTGAGGGTTTTGTACTTAAAGTGCTTCGTATGTTCGCGTACAACTGTAGGAGTTACAAATATGACGTTGGCACTGGCCTTGCTGGCATGTTTTGATGAGGGTACCCGGTAAGAAAAAATTCTTCAAAATGTTAGCCAGCGAGGAAATGTCTCGGTGCCTATATTGCAAGAATTTACTATCTTGTGACATTATAAAACTTAATTCGATACTGTTTTATTTGTCACTTAAATCCTAAGCTAAGAAAAATTTTGGAAAGTTAACCAAAACGTCATAAAAAGCCAGCTTGACAGTGAGACTTCGAAGATCTTTAAATTGTGTTGTAGTTTTGAATAACGCAGTAGCTGATTTCTGATGGATTTATAAGAGATGACTTTTTTTACAGCAAAATCATAGTCGAATTTTTGATTCGTTTATAAAATGTTTTTATTTTGTTGAGAATTGGGGTCAAAAGAAATCAAACATATGTATTTCTATATTGATGATGAAAGGTAAGTAACTGCTGGAGAACGATTACTATGCGAAATCAGTAAAATTGAAAGTTCGAGCGATAAATTACATTCAGCAATAATTAGGAAGCATTTTACGCAGGAAATTGATGGAGATAAAGTGGTCAAAGATATTCCTAAAGCTTCAGTTGAAAACTATGAGCTTTTTACAAACGATCTGAATACTGAAGAAAGTGTTAGCGATCATTTCGAACTAGTCTATATTATTATAAAAATCCATTCCTTTTATTTAAAAATGTCATTACCGACACTGTCTGTGTTTTTACTTTCTTATGTGGGGAAATTTTTGTGCGATAGAATTACGAAATCTATGCTGGTTCCGACGTACTTTTGTGAATCTATGAATAGGACCTGCTGTTAGGATAAAGAAGAACTATGCAAGTTTCAAGAACTAATATTTGAAGTTTTTCAAGTAAAAATAATTTATGAGCGAGTTTAAAATTGAATTTAGATATGAGATTCAAATTCCTAAGGGTAATGTTGTAAACTGCTAAATTATGTCTATATGTATTGCATTTGAACGAGTTTACTAAGTATAAAGCTAAATTTTCTTAATGAACTCTGCTGATGACATTTGTATGAAATACATATTTAATGTATAGCAAATAGTGTAAATTTATCTATTAAACTTACATTTTTATTGATTTAAATAAAAACAAGAAAATAGTTTAGCTGCGGCGACGCATTTTCTATAACATAAAAGTTTACAAAAAAATTATAAACTTGATTTTGATAGGTCAGTTTTAATGGCAGCCATATGCTATAACGGTTTGATCTGAGCAATCTCTTCGCAGATTGTAGCCATTACATATCCTCAAACGATCCATTACATATCCTTGAATAATAATATATTCCTAAATTGCGTGAAGATACATACATATAAAAGATAGACATACATTTAAGGATTTGAGTTGGATCGACTAGTGTGGGTGGCAACTGTATGCTGTAAAATTCCAGCTTGATATCTCAAAAACTGAGGGACTAGTTAGCGTATATGCAGACAGAACGACAAAGCAAAATCGGCTCAGCTCGTCAGGCTGATCATTTACTTAAATATTTTATGGTTCTTATGGTTATGGCCTTGAATGGAAAGGGTTCAGAGGCTCGCTGCGCTATGAATATCGGAAGGCTTAAGAGCACTTCCAACAGCGGTTCTTGAATTAGTGCCAAACCTGCCACCTATAGGTCTATTCATTGAATACTGTGCAGCAAAAGCGGTGGAACGACTCCTGGTTGCAGTAGAATTTACATAACTCGGTGGGTAATAACGGTTGGACAAACACCGACTACATGATCTCACTTTTCAACTGAGAATGAAGGTTCAAAATAAGCATAAAAAAAGATGGTTGGCGTAAATGTATGTTCGCTATGCGCAGCACTCTATACATCTATACTGATGGCCCGAAAATGGACGATGCGGCTAGTGCGGGAATTTCCAGTATATTTCAAGCTGAGGTCTTTGCTATTGCGAAGGCGCGTAGCTTGCTTTTAATGCACTTGCAGGCAATTCCACAGTCAACATCTATGTATACCGCTAAGTTTCAATCAAGGCAGTAACCTCGTATCGCATAAGCTGGACTGCTGTGGAAAGTGTTTCCAGAAGTAAGCAACTTCACTTCTGGTGGGTGGCAGGCCACAAAGGCATTAAAGGCAATGAATTAGGGGACGAGATTGCCAAGAATGGTGTACGGCTAACATCCGAAAACGTGATCAACATTGGGAAATCCACGCATTGTTTATACGACGATCTCGACAGAAGCATGGTAAAGAAAACCAAAACCCGCTGGAACGAGCTACCTGGGTGCAAAACTACAAAAGTAAAGTGCAAAAAAAAAAGTACTCACTGGTCTGATGGCGACATATGCCTGCAGGAAGGGGTTGGCAGATCGAAAAAATTGCAGGATATATCTAGAGCAGGGCACCATTGAAACAATGGATCATTTGTGCACTTGTCCCGCATTGGCAAGACTACGCTGTAAGCATTTGCAGTCCCCACGGTATGATACACTGATGAAGTATCGGTAGTGAGGCCGCAGAGTCTCTTAAAATCCGCGTTATCCTAAAGGCTGATAATTCTTCTTGGACCTAGAAACTGAGCTCCAACTGTTATCGCAAGGGACCAAAACTGGTCTATGCTTAGATTGTTGGTCTACCAGATTAACCTGCCCTAACCTAACTTTATGGGTCTCCGACGTTTCTTTTTGGGTGCTACTTGGCAGACGTAATGTTACCCTGTTCAGGGTATAATAATAGAGATAACTGTAATTAATAAATAAGAAGATTAGTTTATGTAACAGGCCGTCTTAAAAAGACACTGGTTCATTTTTAAATTATCTGGAGAGGTTACGAAAAGCAAGCCGACTATAGAGGTAGAGATCAAGCAAAACGAGAACGGAGAGGGGTCTATCTATACCACAAGAGGTCCACATTTCTTTAAGAATGGAGTAATAATTGACTTTGAACTGCTTAGGACACAATAGCTGACATTTCATTTTAATTGCATTTCATTACAAACCAAACTAAGCTCGATTGATGTGTCAACAATATTGTCAATATCCAGAAATAAAAAGAATTAGCAAAAGAAAGAGATTAACTTGTATGTAATATACTACAAATGAAATAAATAAAGCATCATGTGCGTAAGCTGTTCGGAATTAAGTAGTGTACGAGAGCAAATCCAAGGAAAGAGTAAAAAATTGCGAGGCGAACGAAGTTCAAATGCGTAAGCCACAACTGAATACGCCATGGTGCAAGAACTTAATCCCACGACTTGGCTGAATCTTAAAAAATATGAACTTCCCGCATTTGAGAGTCAATGGACAGCGGCGGCCTCAGCAGGATTTTTTGCGGCCACCTTCTGCGCCTTAGTGCGCAGTGGAACAGGTCAGCATAAAAAGATGACATGAAACAAAACGTTCTACTCGCCGTACTAATTGGCTTAAATGGGGGAAATTTATTTAAGCACATTAGTGGGATTTTGCTGCCTCCTGGTGTTGGTATACACGAATTCCCACAAGAAAGCAATGCGACCAAACAGCAAGGCTGCCTTCTTCTTACGGTTTCTTCAACTTAGTATATTTGAAGCATTTTTTCTTTTGTCTCTTTGTTATTTTGCGCTGCCGTCTTTTTGTATGTCCTTAATTCATTTTTATTTGTTGGCTCTTGGCATTCTTTAATTTTGTTAATTAACTCGACCAGCTGACAGCGTGTCACAGTTGCAGCGCCTCCCTCACATACCCTGTAGGCATATAAAATGTATCATGTGCTGAGGTCACAGCCAGCGACTGTTAACCGTTATATATTAAATAAATGAGTGCAATGCAGTATAAATCTGTATTTTGGACAAATTATCAGTGAAGACAATAACATTTTCGTTCATGCTTCAGAAAAGAAATATTTGTTTGTTGACTTTTTTAACATTTAAGACTTTTTCTTTCTGACTTTTTGTACAAGTGCTGTGAGCTTATAAGCTGCCTAACCCATATACATATTTAAAATGATGTGAAAAATACATTAAGGGGGTATTTTAGTCTAGAAATCAAATTTTGGGCAATTTTTTTAATTTTATTAAAAAAAACTAAAAAATATTTTTACCATCCATTTTTTTATGGTGTTTTTATTGATATCTTAAGGATTCAGAAAAAAAATTTTACAAAAAAATATTAAAAATTAAAATAATTAAAGCGGGGGGGAGAGACAGGTGTAAAAAAAATGGCACATCCTGATGGCATTGATCCTGACTCTCCTGGTGGTCTGAAAAAAAAATCAAATAAAATTCTTAATCAACAAGGTGATGTTATAGTGCCTGTACAGGCCTCAGAGAACAACAAGACATTTTTTTTAAATGGCGACTGCCTGAAAATAAAAATATTTTCTTACGCTGTTTTTTGAAATTCCTGAATTTTTTTAAAACATTAAAAACAAAAATTTTGACACGATGCTGGTAGAAATGATAAAGAATTGTATAAAGAAGGTTCACACAAAATTACAAAATAAATCGGTTGTATAGAACTTGAGATAATTCCGGTACCGTATGGAAAAAAGTAGTTTCGAGAAAAACGCGTTTAAAAAAATTCGATCCAGCCGAACCGGGCGAGGTACTGCGTCACTAAAGTAACTGTAGCTCTTAAAATAATTTTAATTTTTAAAAATTCTTTGGACGATATGTTAAGAACGGTCTTTAAATATATGAAAAAAAATCGAATTTTTCAAAATTCTAGAGTGGAATACCCCCTTAACTGTACAGTACATACAATTAGTATGTGAACACTTAAAAACCAATTATTTCAAACTTAAATTGAATAACGGCATTGAGCGCTTTAGCTTTTGTATATACAAGGTGCGTTCCAAAGTAAAAAGGACTTACAAAAACAGAATAAATGGTTTTCTCGACAAAATCAATTTATTTTATTCGAAGTATTCTCCTTCTGCTTCAATACAGCTTTTTGCATGGTCCAACAGCATGTCGAACTTGTGTTTTAGCTCGTTGGCCGGTATGGTTGCCAGTATGCCGGTACAAGACCTTTAAATGGCCTCTACATCGGCATAACGCTTTCCTTTAATGTTCAAATGCATTTTTCCGAAAAAGAAGAAGTCGCACGGTGCCATATCAGGTGAATACGTGGAGTGGTTAGTGGTTAAAATGTGATTTTTGGTCAAATAATCGATCACAAGATGTCCTTCGAATGTTGGATTTTCAGCAATTTTTGGTCGTCAGTCAATTTGTGCGGAACAAAACGTGCACGCACCTTTCGTAAGCCCAAATATTCGGTCAAAATGCGATAAATCGATGTTTCGGAGATATTCAATTCCATTTCCATGAATTT
This sequence comes from Bactrocera correcta, assembly GCA_027475135.1. Classification (NCBI taxonomy): domain Eukaryota; kingdom Metazoa; phylum Arthropoda; class Insecta; order Diptera; family Tephritidae; genus Bactrocera; species Bactrocera correcta. The sequence goes on from CM050326.1 coordinate 80,165,459, forward strand.
CAATGATAATTTCGGCTGATTTTTGATGAATTCACGCACAGTTTCGATGGAATTTCCAGTGATCGTGGATTTTTAATGGCCCACATGTTGATTGTCCTTTATGCCCTCACAACTACTTCGAAAACGTTGAAACCACTCGTGCACTCTGCTACGGGATAGGCAATGATCGCCATAAACTTGTTCCATCAATTGAAACGTTTCGGTAAAAGTTTTACCAATTTTAAAACAAAATTTAATGTTGGCTCTTTGTTCGAAGCTCATTTTCGCACCGATAACACAAACATACTGACAACTAAAACATAATAACTTCACTTCCAATCGATGAAATGCCATGGAATTCACTCACTGGACAATCGATAAAAATAGCAGATTCTAAAGCACCAGTTGACATATAGATGGCGCCACCAGGGGGCGCTAGATTCAACAAGTCCTGTTTGCTTTGGAATCCCCCCAGTACATAGTTGTTCCTTAGAATCCATAAATAACGTAGTCCTAGATTTAAAAAAAATAAGACCTTTGAAGTGCGGAATACATTTTTGTCTTCGAGAGCTCCTTTGATGAAAAGGTTTAGTGTGATCCGAGTCCGTAAAAATCTGGAAATTAGTATAAGGTTAACTATTGATTAAAACGTGTACCAAGGATAAGAGTTGTTGATTATGCCGGCATTAAGAGTTTCCATTCACGCTGAAGAGGTCTACTGTACCAGACGCCCAAAAACATCAATCGTTGAGCTATTTTTCATTTCATTTATCCGTCTAAAATGCTCATACTTGAGATACGCGTGAGATATCCTAGTGAAAACAGACACCGTATTATCAAGCAATGCTAAATTCTTCAAGCTTACTCATACCACAATCCTTTGGCACCATTCAACATCATTAGAGGAATTATGCTCTTAACTTGTATTTAAAATCTGTCCATCGCCATACTTACACTAAACTGTAAGATTTTTTAAGCAACCAATAGTCAAATTCACCAGATAAGCCCGACAGTTCGTCGCATTTTAGTATTGAATCCAAGGTGCCGTAGTGTAAAGTAACCTTCTAAGGGCCCACCTATAAAGTCCACTACTGTTAAAAGATAAGTTCATGAGACATAGAATTTCAAAAAAAAGGTCAAAAATAAAAATTTGGTATAAAAAAACGCTCTTGATAAAAAGTTATATAATGAATATTATCCGTTAGGCGAACTAATAATTTGGTAAAGAGACTCATAGAGACTGTATCAGTAAAGTCCAAAAAACTGATCGTTGAATATCATCAAATAAGCGAAAAAGCGCCATTAGTTCTGCTTTATCCAGATTGAAAAGGTAAGCGAAGCTTATGGGTCTGGTTTTGAACGTGGACAAGACGAAATATCTCCAGAATATCTTGGAACCATTATTAAGGGGGTATTCTAGTCTAGAAGCATGAATTTCAGGTAATTTTTAAAGTGTAGTAAAAAAAGGCAATTAATATTTTTACTATCCACTTTTTATTAGTTATTTATTACTTTTTGAAGAGTCCAGAAAAAAATTAAAAACTAAAAAAGTAAAAACTTTCAAAAATTATGAGCTAAGTGGGGAGTCTCTAAAAATTTCAACGTGACCATACCCATGATTTCAACACTCCAAGTTATCTGAAACCAAAAAAAAAACAAAGAGTATTAATCTAGAATAATGTCGCAATGGTCGGAACTGCCTGAAAAAAAAGTTTTATCACTTTTGATCACTTTTTCTGACTATTTCGAACTTTTTAAGAATAATAAAAATAAAAATTTGGTATGGGGCTAATTCCAACCATAGACAAGCCTATAAAGAAGACTCTATAAAATTTTCAAGTAAATCGGTCCTGTAGAACCTAAGAAATCGTGGACATCGTTCCGAAAAAGTCAGTTTTGAGAAAAACGCGCTTAAAGTTTCGCGTACCGGCCGAACCAGTTTGGATGCAGGGTCAGAAAAATGCCTATATCTCCGAAAATAATTTGAATATAGTATGAATAGTTAAACTTTGAAAATACATATATAATATATATAAAATTCGTTTATTTTAAATTTCTAGACTAGAATACCCACCTTAACACCAGCAACAATATCAGCCTTTAAATCGAAGGCAGAGTCATTCTTGCCAGCAGGTGCTACTTTGGACTGATTAGGCAGTTGAAAAGTCAAGTCCTCTCGGCGAACAAAGATCAAACTCAATTTCATTATTCCCGAAATGCTGTATGGTGATGAGTCGGCCTTGAACGCGTTCGAGAGAAAGGTTTTGCGAAAGATTTTTAGTCCTTTGTGCATTGGCAACGGCGAATACTGCAGTTGATGGAACGATGAGCTTTACGAGATATACGACGTCATTGACATGGGTTCAGCGAATCAAGATACAGCGGTAACGCTGGAAAAGTCCTCTTGTTCCGATCGAAGTGAATACTCTAGCTTTGTAAGTTTTCGATTCAGTACCTGCCGGTCGAAGCAGAGGAAAAAGAAGACTAGTTAGGTGCACGCCCTTAAAACGTTATCCTTAATTCGTTTGCCATGGTCGTCATCAAAAGGTTTCACTTTCGAGGCTGTTTTTTACTTTTTATTGGGGCGTTTTTTACGTGGCGGGTCTCAAGCCCAGCGCACAACCCTTAGGAGGTTAAGACCGTTAGACAACTAAAATGGAAGCAATTAAAAACTAATAGAAAGTTTCAGAGAAAATCCTTGACCATCCACCGAGCACTAGCATAAATCAGAATTACTACTGAAACGAAAGCTCTAAATCTCTTATATTACAACACATACTCTCCGGGTGGGTAGACTAAATTCCTGACTTTTGCCACACCTACACACAAAGCTCGAAGGCTAGCGAATAACAGTACAATATAGCAATGTTATAAATAATAAACAACTTGATATTATCTTCTGCGAAAAGCGATAGCGACGTAAAACTCAAGAAGCTGGAAAATTTCTACATATTTTATTAGTTGATTGAGTTAGGTAAATAACGGTTAAAATGCAGTAGCAGACAATACGCAAGACATAGTAAAGACGGCAGTGAAATCGACGTAAGAAGCGATTAAATTCCGCAAAGTATCAATGACGTACGAACGGATGGAAGTTTTTATGGCACTGCAATCAGATTGTGTACACTGAGGAAGAGATATACAAGCTGTATGTCAATTTACATGTATAGTATGTATATTATATACGGACTTGAAGGTGTGGAACGTACATTTTATAGTACATTTGCATTGACAATGAGCTGAAAACGCTCTGAAAGCGCTAGAACGCACCAAACAGCGGCAATAAAGCACAAAAACAACAACAACAATATGTGCGCATATACATATGTAATATTCAGAGCGAAATGGAAACGTTTTGCGCGATAACCTGACTGGCGGCGACATAAATATTTTATCTGCATATGCGCTCTCATATTTACATATATACATGTATATATAAATATCTAGGCATATAAAATATTTATTAGTAGTTTTATCTGTGAGTATCTGGTGAAAATTCCCGGCACTAAAATTTGCAGCTTCCATTTCTATCTTAGATAGAGGGCTCCTACTCAGCACATTCGCATAGGGAAGTATATCTAGAAGTTTGATAATAGGCCCAGTTGTACTCCCACCTCTAAGTGTTTTATAATTTATGTGCCCTATAGAGCAAATCTGTCACAGACTCAAATAAAATAATATTTATATTTAAATAGCGCACAACAGTAGCTCTGATAAAATTTACGCATATACTAACAGATTAAGGCAAATAAATTATGAAAGAGAGCAATTTGCTGCTAACACAAATCTACAAATGCATGTATGTACATATGTATGTATGTTGTATATGTACCGAAGAGGATGATATGAAATTCTCGGCAGCAAAAATTTACAAAATCTCGTAAGTTCGTGGTTTTTATTATTAATGCAATAAAGGCGGCGAAAGATAGATAAAATTCAAGGAAAACAAAATTGAAGCTTTTTGTGATGAATGTTCTCTATGTTTTACGGATCGAGTGAGTACGAATATGTGGTTGCTGACATTAGAACGGATCGCATTCAACTTTGGATTTCATTGGAGTGAACGGATGCGGAAGAAATTAAGGCGACTATTCTGAGAAATTGTAAAAATAAGAAGGGAGGAGCGCTTGAAATAAATGGAGAAGAGGAGAAGTCTAATTCCGATATTTTTTTTTTGGCATAATTTGTCGTACATTATGGATTTGCAAGATGTTTTGTTGATAGAAACATCGCTTAGAATGGTGATATTGTTTGTTTAACTCTGATCTTCACTTCAACCAATCCAAACACGCACAAAATTATTCTTGACTGTTTTACCAGGTTTAATGTATCCGATGAACACAGCACTTTGATATAACGGGTAATCCAAGCAGAGGCAATTTTTTCAATAGCATTTTTTGACAGATCACGCCTGAGTCGTGTCAAGTTCATCATGGCGAAATGGGTCGGAATGGGTACTTCTACGTTAAATACGAAGAAGTAAGCGAATAAAAAGGCGCACGTTTCGTATAGGTATGCCACAATGAATGCGTAAGTAAAGAAAAATCAGCTGTTCTTTATAACCGCCTCATTCAAATGTCTATTGAATATGCCAAAGTTGAGAGTTGGTCTGCCGGAAGCTTCTTCGGTAGACTACGCATTGCCGATCTGTCGCTTTCCATAAAAATGCATACATTCAACACAGCTGCGCCACTACAGAATCAACGTATCCAATCTGATGCGATCTTAACGCCTGAACTGCGTTTACAAATCGTTCAACTTTATTACGAAAATTGACGCTCTGTAAAGAATGTGTTTCGCGCGTTTCGTCAATTTATGGTCAACAAAATCGGCCTACTCAGCGTACTATTCGCAACACTTTCACCCATCTTGAGACTCATGATTCGTTATTGGATAATTTTCGACGAAGAAGCTCGGACTGACACATGGAACGATTTCACGCATTTTACGTCGAACCCTAAAATTAAAAGCGTACAAAATACAGCGTGTGTAAGGACTGGCGTCGCTCGACTTCCCCAAGCGATATCGCCTCGCTTTATCGGCGCTGGAAAAATTCCAAGAAGATCCGACGTTTTCGAGCCAAATTTTGGTTCAGCGTTGAGGTCCATTTCTGGCTCAATAGCTTCTTAAACAAGCAAAATTGCTGCATTTGGGACGAAGAGCAACATGGAGAAGTTCAAGAGCTGCCATGCAGACATGCCAGAAAAAACAATGATTTGGTGTGGTTTCTGGGCCAGTGGTATCATCGGTCCATATTTCTTCAAAAATTATGTCGGTGAGAACGTTATCGCACCATGATGCCTGAAATTGAAGCTCGTGATCTCGGTGACTTTTAGTTTCAACAAGTCGGCGCCATTTTGCACACATCTATTCAATCAATGGATTTATTGAGAAAGCACTTCGGTGAGCAGACGTTTTCTTTTTTGTTTTGGCTGGTCGATTGGCCTCCAGGATCGTATGATATTAAACCGTTAGAACTTTTCTCATGGATATATGAAAAGTTTAAAATCTGTGCGGACAATCCCGCTTCGATTCAGCAAGTCATTGCGCGTGTCATTCGCCAGTTACCAGTCGAAATGCTCGAATGAGTCTTCGAAAAGTGTACTCAACGGATGGACTATCTGAGATATAGCCGCGGCCTAAATTTGAAGAAGGTAATTGTAAAAAATTAAAGTCAAGAATGTTTTCTCGAATTATAATAAACATTTTCATTAAATTTGAAGTTTCTGTAGGGAACCTCGGGATGAGTCACACTATCATGTACATACAATATCAACCATATATATTGTTTACGGTCTCGAATGTTTCCAGGATGCCATAAACTTCGTGGCAACCTTTATAGAGTTTACCGTGCTCAGGGTATAAATCCATGATGTTGGTTCTGATTCTGGTGGTGAGTAGCGGAAATCACGACAGTGGAGGCTTGAAATGGTGTGATATAGTGGTGGAAAGCCAAATGATGCTACTTATTTTCTGCAATTCGGCGTCGAATGATCTAAGCCACTCTTTGTGAACCTATGTGGCCAAATTCTTTCTGGATTATAATTTCACCATTTCGGCTGTTTAGTCTCTAGTGTTCACCAGCGGTTCCATGTTTCGACGACGGAACTTTCTCGGTTTGCGTTTGAGCATTAAAGCGAATTGTGCTCACGACTATATTTGTTGTCTTTCGTGCTGACAACTTTCTCATGATCAATATTTCGTGAAGTATCATTCGCTTTAATCACATTATATGGCGTGGTAACCGTTTATGGGGCTCATCAAAAACCGACCTGCGACCTCTTAACCTAATTTTTGTCAGTAAGCATCGAAGGAGAGGAGTCACCGCATTTACTGCATTAAAGCACTCTTTGATTTCAGTGCCTAACTTCTCCTCGAAAAGCATGAATCTAGTCATCGAATGATTCTATCTTTTGTGATAAATTCGCGAATGCGCTCGTTACCACAATGGCGACACAAAACTAAAAGGCAGTTATTGCCACCATCGACATTCTTCTTATGACTGCCCTTGTAAGCTAGATCTTTCTGACTTTTCTATTCTAAAGTATCAACTTTTCACGAGCCAATGATAGTACTAACTGCTTTTGGATGAGATTTTCTACTATTTGCTCTTATTCCCTCATATGAAAACAAAGCAAAAATGTCTGCCACTTCTTCAAAAATGAAATATGTCTATTTGTTCTGCCAGGCATGACTACAACGACCATAAAAACACGAATTTAATTTTTAAATGTCAATTAGTGCAAGCCAAACCTTTTGTCAGTCAAATGCTACTTACTACTAATAAAGTTACTTCCAGAGTTAGCATTTATGTAGCTGATAAGTGCATATCAAAGCAATTAGACAATGTCACAAAGCAGCAAATGAATAATTTACTAACATTAAGCTAAAGGAATGCACACGACAAATAAACACGAGCCAAAAGTTATGGAAAGGAGATTCAATGAAAGTGAAATTAAATATGTAGCGCGTGCACTAGCCATGTATTAAGAATGCGAGCCCATGGAAGCAAAGTGCTAATTAGTGGCAATGAAATGGAAATGATTAAACTCCGCTCAAAATAAAGCGCATAAAATGTCAAATTACTAAATGGGTAAATATGTATGTGAATATGAAAAGAAAAAACGTAACTTCGGTTACGTCGAAGCTATAATACCCTTCACAAAAACAAACGATTTCATACCAGAACTCGATTGTTGATCAGGTCTGTTTGTATAGCAGATATATGCTGTAGTGATCCGATGGAAGTAATTTCTTCAGATATTGCACCGTTGTCTTAGGGAATAATCTAGCAAAATTTCTTTGAGATATCTCGTCAAATGAAAAAGCATTCCATACGAGCATTTGATTCCGATCTTTCACTTTCTATGGCAGCTATATGCTATAGTTGTCCGATCTGAACAATTTCTTTGGAGATTACATCTTTGCATCGGACAATACTCCAAGCCCTGTTTAATGAAGATATCTCGTCGAATAAAAAATTTTCTCATACAAGCACATGATTTTTACCGATCAGCTAGTGTGACATAGTGGTCGATATCAACAATTCCGACAAATGTTCAGTTTATTGGGAGAAAAGGACGTGTGTAAAATTTCACATCGATAACCCAAAAACTGAAGGACTAATTTGCGAATATACAAAAAGACGGACTTGGCCAAATCGATTCAGCTCGACATGCTAATCTCTTTTGTATGTTGTAGGTGTCTCCCTGTCGTGCGATCCCTTCCATCTACTCCTGGAGAAAATAATTGGAGCTTCAGAGCTGGTAGTGAACGAGGATAATACGAAATGTCTCCTGTCATCAAAAACACAGTCGACGCACTCGCGACTTGACTCCCACGTCACTGCTTAGAGTCATTACTTCGAAGCCGTAGATAATTTCGCCTATCTTGGAGCCAGCATCAACACCAACGTCAGCCTCGAAATTTAACGCAGAATAACTCTTGCCAACAGGTGCTACTTCGGACTGAGTAGGCAATTGAGAAGTAAAGTCTTCACTCGGCGAACAAAGACCAAACTCTGCAAGTCACTCATCATTTCCGTCCTGCTATTTGGTGCAGAGGCATGGACGATGTGAAAATCTGATGATCCGACATTACGAGTTTTCGAGAGAAAGGGTCTGTGAAAGATTTATGAGCTGTATGAGATATTCGACCACATTGACCTAGTTCAGCTTATTTGAAGACAGCGGCTACGCTGGCTAAGTCATGTCGTCCGAATAGATGGAAATAAACCAGCTCTGAAAGTATTCGACACAGTACCCGCCGGAGGAAGCAGAGGAGGAGTAAGACCTCTACTCTTTTGGAAAGACCAGTTAGAGAAGGACCTGGCTTCGCTGGGAATCTCCAATTGACGCCAATCAGCGAAAAGGAAAAACGACTGGCGCGCTGTTATAAACTCGGGTGTAGCCTCGGTCTAGCAAATTTCTAGGCAAACTTAATATACCCTGTGCAGGATATAATTATATTTAAAAACTTACTGAAAATATGAGAAACGGCAAATGAAAATTTGGACCTTATGTCAGTCGTTTGAAATTTGGATAATTCAATTAGAAGCAAAGTGAGACACGGTGAAAAATTGTACAAAAAATATACAGATATATTATAAACATACCTAACGGTTGTTTAATATGAGAACATGCGCTTAATTTGCTAACAAAAAATTTCTACCGAGAGTATAAGTACAATAACAACAATAAAGGAGAAACACGAAAATTAATTTTTTCTAGGTTAAATGCTCGAGTGTAATTGCTTGTAATAATGAGCTCAAAAAGCGCAGAGACCTAATAGACCTCTTACGTGCCAACACGCACTTTTATCGCCAACGCCAACGCCATTGCCAGTCGGCGAAGAATTCGTCCTTGCGTTTACACTTCCGTTTTGTGTTTAATATAAGCCCGCATTGCCTTGCTCATGAGCCTGTCGACAGCGACGTATGTGTGGCTGGGTGGACGCGTAAATATTTCCATAATTAAGCAATTACGCTTGTGGCAGCTACACAGATGAGGCAGATGTGAGATATCGAGCAAGTCGGATGTGTGTGGTTTAAATGGGTGAGGTGCTGAAAATAGAGGCGGTAGACGCTATAAACGGTGGTATAGCATGTCCTGCAACAAATAAATAGCCACAAAAAAATGTTCTTATTTTGCGGTGAAAATTTGTGTTTTCGGTTTTTATTTTACGCTGATTAAAACTGACTGATTAACTTTGGTGGAAAAATAAAATAAAAAGGAAAGTTGGCTTAAAGAGGGGTAGGCGGGTAGAAGCACAGCGCAGGGCGAAAGGTAAAATGCTTCAAGTCATTTATATTAATTTGCGTGGAAGCACTGACAGCGTTTGTCATAAATGTGTCGCCTGCTACAAATCCACACATCACAATCACACGTTGCCAACAACAGTGCAACACACTAACCAGAAAGCCGGCATACGCACGTATAAATATATTTACATATAAATATAGTGTATTTGTATTCATAATTCTAATTGTCTCATTTGTAGTTCATTTTTTTGTCGCGCATTCAACTTTTCTTTCCTTACTTATATACCCACATACATACATATATACTTACTATAAACAGTTGGTGCTCATATACATACATATGTGAAATTTTAACGAAGATGAATTGGTTTTTTATTTAAATGTAATTTGGCTAAATGTCTCGTACAACACCTTAAAACAACTTTTTTACTTCACTTCCACCATAGCTCATAGCTAATTACATGCTCATATACAGACATACAGCTATACAGGCATATTTGTCGCAAGATTTGTTTTGTTCCCTTTAGTAAATGGGCGTGGGAACCCGTCATGCCCGTTGTAACCATTTATGGTTTTGTGGCTAACAACATCTACTTACTTGGAAGATTTCATGTTAATAACCATTAAAATCACAACAATTGACTAAACAGTTTTTTTCGACGTTTGCAATTATTTATTTTCCGTTTTTATACTTTTAGGCGGTTCACCCTTGCGTGCCTCGCTGCCATATTGCATTTCTCTGTGCGGACCTACTTGTCACTGCTGTAATTATCGTCATCACCTTTGCCAGAGCTCGCCACTATTTTGACTATGATTCGGTCGATAAGAACAACTAGATATGTGAATTGAGATATTATGTTTGTACAAGATGTTATTAGAGTTATGTTGTTTCCTAGCTGACATTCAAGCAAAGGCATGCGTTCGATATTAATGTTCAGAATATAGTATATTTACCTTATTTTTAACGTCAAATTTTATGGGTAAAATAAACCTTACATAGGGTACAAAATTCAGACAACTATATTTTTTGGGCCAAACTATCGCAAAACCAAAAAGGTATGATTTGAGCTGAGTTAAAGGTATTATTGTTGCATACGAGTTTAAATTTTTAGTCTTTACCTAAAATCTTATCGTATGTTGCACATTCTCGTTACCGGAAACTGTTAATTTTATAGCAGAAACAGCGAAAAACGTAAACTCGCAGCCCGAATCAGCTGATACGACCTATCTTATGAGAGCGCAATGTAAATGATCAGCGAACACCGCTTTTACCGCTCGCTTTACCGTAGGATACCGTAGAATTCCCCACGATTTGAATTTTTCCTGTAGAAACGTGTCAGCTGATTGCTCTCTCACAAAGCAGGGTTGCCAGTCTCAATATACTGTATCTAGTAATTATAAAAATTGTCTTCAATATGCTTAAAACTTTCTTAAACTAACTCAAAATCAGAGTGAAATGCTATTGTTTATAAATATATAAACTATTTATAATAGTTTAATTAATTTTATTTTATTTTATATTATGAAAAATTGTAATTGAAAACTTAGATGTGTACAAAAATATACATATATACGTATTAAGAAATGGCAACATTGTTCAAATGAAAACAAAAAAAGATAGCTGATTTCTGCGGGCTCAACTTTTGACAAATTTTTCTCACTACGGTCAGCAACTAAGGAAGGGATCAATTTTAAAGAGGCATGTCGGAAGAGGCATCCTGTTTGTGCCAATTCAAAGGAGTTTGTGAATTGTTTCGTGACCGCCCAGGAAAAGCAGGTTCTATTTAGCGAAGAAAAATGTGATCCTCTTCCGTATTTTGATGATTTGGTTTTCTTTTGTTTCTGAAAAAATTAGGTAGGAGGGTTCTCTGCAAATGAATTTAAGCCTTTATGCGACCCTTACGTGAACCACCCTGTTCTTCTGTCTCTTCTTCTACCTCTTGGCAGCTTCCACAGTTATTTTTATATGATATTCCCTGTTTGCTGGCTTCGCCGAGACCCATCTAGATTTATAACATGTTTACTCGTAATCAAACCTGCACCCATCGCAGACCATTGCGCAGCTTCGTTCTAGACACTGTAGAAGGTTAAAATCCTACTCATCCAGAATATACTCCGACATATCCAATATATTTTCCACGTCCAATTAATCTCCGCAGAATGCTGGCCACCTCTTTGCAAGCACCACCGACTCCATTCATCTGACATCCCTCTCCCTTTAGTCCGACCACGTCGAAACCGCACGTTTCTTGGGCCTTCCTTTAGATGAGTCGACGACACTTGGCTAATCCTTACAATCACAACAGGAATTAGGTACCAGCTAAAACAACAACAATAACATATTCAAACTTTATCAGAGCCTAATTGAAGACTGGTGCCTCTTCTGGCTTTTATCTTTTATCTGCTTTCAGGCACTTCAATGTATCCTTGAACTCATTACAAGTTTATCTAAGATAATTTAGTGATTTCCAAGCCGCTTGGATATCTGTTTATAGAAATATGTATATGTATACATATCTGGTGGTAAGTACCATCTCTGTTAGAACAAGAGGAATTTCTTTAATTGCAATGATCTCTGCGTGGAAGAGACGGCAATTTGCCGAAAAGACACCTTATCTCACTCGATTATCCAGTTTGGACCCATCCGTATAGAAACTTATTTATATCTGTTTCTTTGTCTAATTCTAGAGGATTACGTGAGTCCGTGGTATTGGGTATAAATTGTAACTTGCTAAGTATCTTAGAATGTTATAGACGACTAAAAGGAAAGATTCCTTCAGTCTAAAAGTCAACTTCGCTACCAGTTGCTTACGGAACAAGTCACTGGGCAGTAAATATAAAATAACGTTCAGTACCTGAAAAGGTGTTCTAAAAGCTCCAATAGCAAGTCTTTGAATGCATTTCACATTTTCCCGCTTATTTCCACTAGACCAATATAATTTATGACATAATCTATCCTACAACCTCTGTATAGAGCCAATGATTTACGCAAGGCGTTAGTTCCAGTTTGAGCCCCACCATCCTTTTACAGAAAGTTGAAGGTTGTTACTGTACCCTTCAGTGAAGGTAGGCAGCACGAGACTTCCCATCTTTTTTTATTTTATTTGTTTTGGATCAAAGGATGTAAGCGGAACCGCTTTCGCATATCTCGTTACGCAAGTAAGGCTATCTTCAAACGGAGGGTGGTAAGTATCATCTATTCGAGATTGGGGTTCCTCCCTTGGTACGGGTCGCATGATACTATGATCCTGCGCATTTTTGTACCCACTACCATGATTAAACTTCATATTTAAATGCTTTGCTATTGAGAGGCGATCTAGATATCTGCCAACTGTATGAGGAGTGAACTGATTTCAGTCAGGCCCCGTCACAGTCGGGACACTGAGGTATCTATTGCCAGCCGGAGAGAGTTGAGCGGAGGATTTTGCCGAGCTGAAAAAACGTAGCTCGCAGGACATAAATTTAGCTCGAATGGGGAGGTTAAGGCCACCACTGAAATTTACTTGTAGACCACAAGAAAACATATTTTTCAACTAAGTTAAAAATTGACGCATCGATGGGTTTAGTATATCGAGTTAAAAAGAGACTAGATCGAAAAATAAATCGTTATTTTATAGGTTTTCTGTGCTGCAAAATCAGCTTTTTTTATTTGCATTTCTGAGGATAAAGCCTGAGTGCCTGAGGTACCTATGTATATACCCTACGTGGTCACACGTTTTTATTTAAAAACATATACTTTATATTTTCATTCAGTTATATCTATCGTTTTATTGGAAGCATAATAAACCACCTACACTTCCTCACATAATATATTATTTATATTTCAAATAAATGAAATGCAACTGAAATTATCTCTGCCAATATACACTTGTTCGCATACACCATATATATGGTACATATGTATATTAGTACCCAAGCCATATCATGCAATAAACTCTCATTTTCAGCAATAATATACAAGTACTATGAATTACTTTGGGGTGTCCATATAAAACCTGACACAATAATTTGATTAATTATCGCTTGAAAATTAAATTCTTGATTAAATATTTTTAAGGATTTCCATATCCTCGTTATGTGTTCACTGACAGCAAAACATTTGCAAACAACAGCGGCGCTGATATTCGACAACTGTCAAAATGACTGGAAAAATCAATAAAGCACCACATTCCAATGGGAGCATAACGGCACATGGCTGTCAACGCCTCACCGAATCATAACTAGCATCAGCTCTCGTACGCTCATCACATTCCAGTGTCAGCTTCAACCATTCTGACAGAGCATGTGTTTACAAAAATAATAATCATAGTAAAAATGACAGGCAGCCGCGCTATGTTGTTGGCTCGAGGTTTTAGCAGAGACACTGGCAGCGACAGCGGCGCGGCAATAGAAGGATGCTTGCTGCTGCTGCTCTCACTAAACGGCCAGCTGTGATAAGAGAGAGTGGGAGATGTGGGCGCCTGCTGTCACTGAACAGGGATACAAACGTCGAAGTCATACGATGAGTCGATGAGTTTAGCGGCGTTGAAATGAGATGAGCACAGATCAAAAGCCAACAACTGCTCTACCAGAATAGCTTTACGCAGCTGGAGGACAGGGTCACAGGACAGCTTTGTTGGCATGAGGCTTTTTGTTATTTTGTTGGATACTAGTGTGTATTTCATAGTTGGTTGCGAAATATATTCCTGATAACCGTACAATTAAAAATAGCAATTTTGGGGCGTTCAGCTTTGCTGTGCCGTTTATGCGTTGGCTATGTTGAACTACCGACAATCGCGGCTTTGACAGCCATGTCAGTACACCCTTTGGTGCACACACCGCTCCCTTTCGGCCCCTCTAATGCCACAAACAGTGGTGAAATGAATTTGGCGAGTTGAGATTTTTGCTTTGTCGCGTTTCGTTGGCGCTACCGTCAGCTCGCGTCTTGCTGCAGCTGGTCTCTGAGTGGGGCGCTGTGGGGCTACAGCTGCTGCCACGGCCGCTGTCGCTGCCGTCAACGCCATCTCTGCTAAAAATGTCGATTGTGTTGGCTGTCACTTTGGTTTGGTTCACTTTGACAAAAACACAAAGCAACGCGAGCGAGCGAGCCTGAGCACACATACATACATACCTACCTAGTTCACATGCCAGTCAGTGAGTGTGTGTGTTGTCAGTTGTTTTTTGTATTTGGTGTGCGCCGATGCTGCTGCTGCTGCCGCGACTTCTAATCAAAATCGAACGAAATAAGAATTTTTTGTGATATTTTCATTAAATTTTAATACGAGATATTTTTATTTAAGTAGCAATGCGTTTGCACTGGCCATTCGGCGTGGATAAATGTTCCTAGAAATGTTCAAGTGTAAGTGCGTGATTTGCCAGAAGTGAATTTAGAAAAAAGAAATGTGTGTGTTTTTGCAAATGTTTGTAGAGAAATCGCGAAAGCGCTGTCTCGACGTATGACGTGTGTGCCTGCCACTTCCTGGTAAAAGTCAGGAGTGAGCTTATTGTGTCCGTTAGAAATTAACCGTTAATCACTGCTAAATCATTATTAAATATAAGTTGTATACTTGGAATTTTAATAACTTTTTTCATTGGCAACATCACTGTATCCCCGCAATCGCCTGCTTGCTGCAAGCAACTTGCCTTTTCGGTGGGCAAATACCCTGACGCGGTGCGTGGTGTGGGCGCTCGTCCGCCTTGTCGCTATTGTGTCAGACATTGTCGCCGTCGCCGCTACTAATCGTTGGCTGGTGCTCCACACAATGGAATTTCGCGTATTCATACTCCGTTACTCCGTTTGCCTCGTTTGTATTGTTTGTCCACAATCGTGGTCTGCAGCCAGCCACTAACCACATAACGGGTTTGACAGTATGCGACTCCTCGTCGAGAAAAAAAATCAACTTCTGTCTGTCTTTCGTGTTTACATTTTTGTTAGCTAAAATCATACACTCTCTGCCGCTCTGCGCGAGCTGTCATCTGCATCCCCCTGGCATGGCGCCCAAAGCTATTTGCCATTTCGTAGTAGCAACACTGCGCAGCAAGGATGCTGTGAGCGCCATGCTTGTGGAAAGAGCGCATTGACCGCAGAGAGCGCAAGTGGGTGTGTGTTTATGTGTGTGTGTGTAGAAGAGAAGTGCGCGAAAATTTGACAAGCAAATGTCATGTCATTTATTGTGTTGACAATGGTGATGCCTTCAGGAATTTCATTGTTTACATTTTTGCAAGCAAAGCGTAGAAAAACAAGTGACTGTTTCAAAACAGTCTGGCAAACTGTAATGTAGGACAGAAAAGCGGATTTCTTAAATGGTAAAATATGGGTGAGTATTCGCTTAAAAATATTATATGGATTTACGTATAAATATTTCAGTATCTCTGAGTTCGTTATCTACCAATCTGCGCTTATAGATTAAGTTGCGATTACACACTTTCATCTTTACTACTATTTTTAACTTAGTTCCCTAATTTTAGATATTTTCGGCACATTTCAAAGCTTTTTCAAGTTTTAAGGGTACAATAACATTTAGATTAAAAAGTAGATATTTTATAATTTAAACAAATTTTGAATTTAGAGTTTTTAAAGGGTTGCCACCTAAACAGTGGATGACCCCCAACATGATTTACTTTAAACAAGACTTACCGATCTGAACGGGTTTAGACCTCCGAAATAATAGTCCCTGGTCACTTCTGGTAACGTAGAACCAGAATCGTCGAAATCCATAGGTCCTGAGTGAACGATCCCCGTAGTATTGGGCTTGTTAAAAGCCTTTGACACAGTCAATCTCACAACGCTACTTGAGGACATCGAAAAATGTTCACTCTCTGTGGATTATGAACTATTTGAGCGGTGGTCAATCATACTTACTATTTCGAGATATAAACTCCAAACTGAGAAGCATTAAACAAGGTGTTCCGCAAATTGGTGTCCTCTCCCCGTTACTGTTTAACTTCTACATCTCGAAACTCCCGCAACCAGCAGAGGGAATTTTTATCACCTCATACGCAGATTATTGCAAAAATGACGGTGAGCAATGGTCTTCCATGGCATGTGCTCAAACGTAAACGGTTATCTCTTCGACCTTTTTAGCTTCCACGCTGCACGAAACTTAACATTTGACCTTAATATTGCAGTCGATGGCGTTAAGATTCCGACTGTCAATAATCCTAAGATTTTAGATAGATTCGACAGTCTGTGCTCATTCACTCCTCACACGACGGCGACTATTGCCAAATTACAGAGCCGCAACAAAATTATCATGTCGGTAGCTGGCAGCACATGGGGAAAGACAAAGCAACACACAAGGCAATCGGATGGCCGGTCCTTAACCACGCCGCACCAAAATGGTCGCCTGGATGCAGGGAAACACAGACGAGGAGCTGTCAACATGTTAGAACACTGCACTCTGGACTACGACAGAATGCGTCTAGATGGAGTTAAGGAGCATAATGAACTTCTCTCCAAGTAGTTTCTGCTGTGGAGCTTTCGCAGAAATTAGACTAGACTTTAGACGCAACTAACTTCACACATGCACTAACCGCCATTTACAGTGGAGCATTATCACCTTCTCCGACTATCTCAGTGAATGTCATATATAGGGTCAATAATCTGACACCCTTCTCTCTTCTGTCCGATCCAATCGAAACAGCACGTTTCCTGGGCCTACCGTTGGATGACGTCGATGACAACCCATTACAACAACAACCGTTTTAACAATTGATATTATGTCAAAATATATGTATCTATTAACGTTTAGCATATCGGACAAAAGTGTCCTTGCTATCAGGGAGGCTGTGGAGAATCTCACCAGGAATAAGAGACTTCATTTCTGGGGTCAGGTCAGAAAAATAGTGAGGGTAGTGAGATAGTGGCCGAGATTGATCTGATCTGTTTTGATCTGAAAACGTGACTGTTATTGGTAAGCCCATGCATTATCTATACGATGATGGTTAAGAAGCTCAATGAGCGATGGAATGATCTAACAGAGTTCACTGTCAAGTACTGCTACCGTGTACTCAAGTGGTCAGCGATAGATTAGAAATATACGAAATTCCCACTGGCATTCGATAGAATGGAATGTGGGAGCATACAATCTGGTAACAGTTAGCTTGCGCTTTGCGATCTACCTTACAAATCAAGAACACTGCAGGGAATTTCAAGAGCGAAGCAGCAGGAAACAATGGGGCCATCTCTAGTCACTGGAAGAGGTATCGTTAGTGAGGCCACAGAACCTGTCGTTCACATTAAGCTCTGGCATCTTAAGAGATGGACTACCTGACGACACACTATCTGTTATTACTAAGCATCAAAACTGAATTAAGTGTGGCTTATTAGTCTACCTCGACTAACCTAATCTAACCCAACCTATTGAGTATGAATCCATACAATTTTAAGTGTATCCATAAAAAATATTTAGTTGAACGTAATCGATGGCTTTGGTTTTTAAATGATGCATCAATCTTTATGTAAGCACTGAGGAAAAACTCCTTATGTTATGAATTTACCTTACTTACTTTACTTACTTTATTACGAAAATTCACTGTCGACCACAAATAATATTTTGAGATCCAAAAGGTAAGGTAAACCCTAATTTGCAAATAGAATTAAGCACCCTAATGTGAATGTTGCCACTTTGTAGCAACCACAGAGCTATAACCAATTGAACACTTAATAACAATGGGCTTAATCCTTTCAAATGGCTTAACTATATCAAATTGAATGAAATTAACTGAATTTATGAAACTTCGACGTCATCGCGGCTTTCCTCACAAATATATATGTAAATACTAACTCAAAATATGCATATACATATGTATGTATGTATATGGATGCAGGATGCAGGATGCTTTCGTTTCAGCAACACCAACCAATGCATCGAATGACAAGCGTCCGCTGGCCTACACGTCTATGCATTTCTATGAATTGATGTAATTGTCGCTTCATGAATATGTTTCGAAGTACAAGTATATGTATATGCTGTAAAGCAACAACAAATTGTAAGTGCGAAATCATAGTACGAGCATCAGGACACCATAGAAATATTGCGAGCATTGCGAAATTTTGTAAATGTGTGTGTGTGTGTGCGATTATTTTGCATATTGCTAGAATTAAGCACAAGAGATATCTGGCTATATATATGGCACACATGTACATAAGTATGTGTATGTGCACTCCCAATAATGCAGTGGAAAAGTGAAATGAACAATCAACAAACGTTTTACGGTTGACATTTCACATGACAGGTTCGTAATACGATTTAGTTTGGGATAAAGGATAACCGCAACGCAAACGTAAATGTGTCTACACACACGTACATATGTATATGTATGGTTGAAAGTCGATCTATTTGCATATTTGTATGTGTGTATTTGGAATGCGAAAGTGCATTTGGTGTCTGAGTCCCAGCTGGATGCCAAACTCAATGTGTTGCCTATGCATTTCGCAATGGCTAAATAACAGTCACCTAGCTCGCCAATTCACCATAAATGTGAATACATATGTACATGCATATACAATGCTCATATTGTGCACATGTATGTATTAGCAGATTTTCTAAACGTGTGACTGGATGCCAGTTGCGGAGGCATTGGATGGCATGACCGAATGCTCGTTTAAATCTACCACTTGACTATACTTACATATAGTGTTTATTGGGAGCCGCAGTTGTTGTTGCAACGTGAACTGAAAGTTAATTAAAATAATGAGTTTTTGTGCACACAATTGCGGCCTGGAAATTGGTGACGAATACTTACAGCTGCCCACTGTGTTGGGTGCACTCTGTTGGCTTTCTCGCAGCACATTAGCCATTCTCGGTGGAAATGCAATGTAATTCTCATTAAAGTCAAATTCTATACGGTTGTCTACTTAGCTTTGAAATTCTCTATATTCATTGAGTTTTGAACCCATGTACGTAGATGCGGTATGGTTTGTTTAATAGAATTTATTTACTTTTGTGTGCATATTTGTGGGTTGATAAGCTGTTGGTAATTTTGGTTTACCCCTCAAAAGAGACCCATTAAGTGGTTTATATTTTAAAACTCCAAACAAATTTTTGTTCATTTTTCATTCATTCATGTGGTGCTTAAATGATATTTTTGCCAATCTCTGGGTTTGTCCAGATATTCACCATGCGTCAAGTTTTGGAAAATACGACATCTTACCTTTTTCATCGATTTCAAAGCTGCTTTTGACAGCAAGAACATTAGCTGCCTTTATGCCGCTAAGTCTGAATTTGGTAACCCCGCAAAACTAATACGGCTGTGTAAACTGACGTTGGGCAATATCAAAAGCTGCGTAAAGATCGGGCAGGACCTCTCTGATTCATTCGATACCAAACGAGGTTTTAGACAAGGCTGTAATGGCATGGCCGATGACAACATCTCCTGAGACAGCATTACGAATTTTCAAGAGAAAGGTTCTGCAAAATATTTACGGCCCTTTGCAACAGCGAATAACGTAGTCGGTGGAGCGATTAGCTGTACGAGTTATACGAGGGTATTGACATAGTTCATCAAATTAAGGGACCGAAAATACTCCAGCTCTGAAAATATTCGACGCAGTACCCGCTTAGGTAAGCGGGGGAAGAGGAAGACCTCCACGGTGTTAGAAAGACTAGACTGGCTACACTTGGAAGCTCCATTTGGCACCAAACAGCGAAAAGGAAGTACGATTGGCCATAATACTCACTAAAATCAAAGACAAATCCACAAAAGCAATTTTCGTAAAGAAAGAATAATTGTTGTCAACTACGAAGCCTTGGTATAAATTTTAAAACAACACTGTAGCAGGTTAGAGTTACGAAGGTCTAAATTAGAAAGCAAGAGGGAACAGTACTTTGGTTTAATCAGCCATTTGGACTTTTAAGCAAATAAGGCGAAGTCGTTAAGTAAGATATACGTCGGGCTGAGCCATTAAATTTCGAGTTGTTAAACTCGGTAGGGAGTCGAGAGCTTCACGGAGGGATTGCACATTCCAAGCTTGGTCCATGGACTTTTCATTCCGTATAGTAACGGTACATAGCACAAATGCAGGTATATCAATCGCAATGAATAGTGTAAAAAATGTCTATGAAAGAAAGCCACTTGTTCAATTTCGATAGATCTAATGGTTGAAAAAAGTATTGGCACCATACACAAAACCATCGGCGCAATTGTATCCGTTGAGTATACGGCGGAGGTTCTGTAATGGTATGGACTACTTTTTGTTAACTTCCAATATTCTATATATCAATAAGAAAAAAATACACGAAAGCAAATACCTTGTTCGATAGTAAATTGAAAGAATTTGCAGGGCAATTATACGAGGACAGACCTTCCAGCAAGATAGAGCCCCGTTCCATAGTTCACCTCTTAGGAGAAAATTATCAATTTTGTGGTGGCCAGCAAAAAGGCCGGATTTAAACCCTATCGAGGATTTATGGGGAACATTATGCGCTAAAACATGTTGGAGTTTTTAAAAATGGACACCAGTTAACTACCGCAAAAGCCTTAAAAATGGCAATAGAGCGAGAAAGGGCTTCAATTGACATGTTAAAGCTAAAATCTTTGATTGAATCGATGCCATCTCGACTCAACTAAGTCAAAATTATTTAAGGAAAATATATTTAAAATTTATATGCCTCGCTTTGTCACTCTGGTGTTGGAATCAGCAACCGAAAGGTTCGCTGAAATATAGGGTAATCCATTTTTTTCCCCTTCGACTTTCTGTATTATTTTAGTAGCTATAAAATCTGACAATGCGTTTTTGTTAGCAAAAGTGTTGTGTAATTATATAGTATATACATATAATAAGTATATATACATATATGTTCGAATAAACCTTTTATTTTGTTCTGGTATTGGCGCTCGAAAAAGCACAGTCTTGATTCCAGATTTTTTGTTTTTACTTCAGCCACCATTGTTAGCGTCCGTCCACTCTCCGAACAACCGAACAATGTTCGCCGATACGCTTGAGTTTATTTGCTTTTGATGCGATTTAGTTTTTGCTGACTTTTATTTATTTTATTCGGCACATTGCAATTAAAATCATGTTCAGTGCGCAAGCGCAAATTTCCAAACAGCAAACTACAAGGCATACAACACACAAACATGCCTCCAGGCAGCTAATGGTGGAGTGCCAGCGACAAACTATGTTACATGTGTCTGTGTCGGCTCCGCAATATTTGTTTTTCTTGCAATTTTCAGCAATGTTTATTTTTAGTTTGCTGCGCTACACCATGTTGGGGGCCACCTCCAAAGCCAGTGCCGGAGCCACTGCGCGACTCCATCGCCAATGCCGCATCAAATTGTCAACGCTAC
This sequence comes from Bactrocera correcta, assembly GCA_027475135.1. Taxonomy (NCBI): domain Eukaryota; kingdom Metazoa; phylum Arthropoda; class Insecta; order Diptera; family Tephritidae; genus Bactrocera; species Bactrocera correcta. The sequence continues at coordinate 80,186,967 of CM050326.1, forward strand.
GCATGCGCGCACCCAACGCCATGCCGCGCATACGCAAATGACACGAACGCGGTGCCGCCTGGCCACCGCATATCCATCTCTTGGTGGCAACCGCTACGTTGCAATTACTTCTAGCTGCTGCCTGCTGACTGCTTGCTGCTTTTATTTCTCTTGTTGCTCCAGCTTGTAGTCGCATGTTGCCGATGATGTTCGTTGGCGCTGGCATCTGCATATGTTGTTGGACACACACGCCGTTGTCGCGCCTGCGCAACGCCGGGCATCTTGCGACCATAGAATGTTGTGTACTCTGCGACAATGCTTGTTCATTCTGCGCGCATATGTATGCTTGCTTGCATGTGCATATGGCAGTTGCAATTTTAGGTTTTGCCACACTGCTGGCGTGGTGGCAACATGGTGACCACCACATTGGTGCAATATGAGTTGATAAAGTGTCGCACATCCACACTTACACACACCCGAGTCGGACTGTAGTTGTAATGTAGCTTAAGATATCTGTGTTTTGGTTTTTGTTTTTGTTTTCCCATATCCTTTATTTGCAAAGCATTCGAAATTTATTTATCCAGTGACAAGGACGGCTGCAATTGCAGTTGGCTCCAATAAATTTGTGACAGCGGGCAAGAAGCAGAAAAAAATACATAATGCAAATATGTGTGTGTTTGTGTGGCGAGTTCTTTATTGACAAAAATATTCATAAATTTGCATGAATTCCGGGGCGCACTTTTGTTTGCCACATTTATCGATTTTCCAGTGCGTGGTCGGAAAATTTTGATTATGACAGCAGTCGCTGCAGGCGCCAGAAATTCAATATTTCTATTTAAATTTTATTTATGCTCTGGCGTCTGTGGCATGTGCCTCAACGAGTCTACGAATATAACATTTTTTATTAAATCACCTTTTTGTTGCAGCTCCTATTTCAACGTAAATATTTAACTTTTATTGGCAACAGCAATAAGCTTTGAAACTGTTGGAAATGTAAATTGACCAACGGAGTTCAAGTATTAGGCTCATTTTATATATAAAATTCTTGGCGAATAGCCAAAACTTTTTTTTATCTTACCAACAATGCTTTTATTTGAATAAAAAGCTGTTTTAATTTTGGGCAATATTAAATGTTTGATCTCTGGTTAAAGTTGGTCAAAAAAGGTATGGTGATGGGACATTAGGTTAAACGATTATTATGTTAATTAGACCAACGAAATGGTTAGTGTTCTCAAAACTACGGAATTTTGAACAATCAATCCTAGAGACTTTCAAATTTTCCCAAGATATATATGGTAATGGGTGATCAATTTCGAGGTTTCTGTGGCATTTATTTTTTGACCATTATCTCATTCAAATGTTGGCCGCAGCTACGTCTCAGAGTCCAATTTTCGATGAATTATATCACACAATCTTGATGATTAATCGACCAGCCAAATAAATATTGTTTGATGCAAAGTGTAGGAAGTTTGTCAAAAACAAGCTATGGACAGAAGTAACTCTACTTGGATCACCCGTTATATAAATAAGATATTTTTTTCAGCACCCTAAGAGAATATGACGAGAATTATAACTTTTTTCTTCTTCTTTTATTTCAATAACCTTTGTTTCCCTACTAATACCCAGAAACAGCTAATTGTATCCCACACTGAAATTAAACGTCATTTAATCCCGATTTCCCATAGTCGAGACAGCTTGTTTCCCTAACAATTAACCGCAGCAATAATAGCAACAACCTTCTGCTGCCAACGTTGACCTGATGGAACTTAATTTTCCTCCTTTTGGTGAAACTGGTCGCTCCTAGAAGTTTCGCCGAATAAAAGCATCTCTTAGTGGATAATTCCCTGCCTGACCCACCATTAAGGGAAAATTCAGAATTTTAATCAGTTTGCCTAAAAAATCTTTCATTGAGATGATGTTATCATTCTTCGATGCATTAAGAACATGAAGCATTGCCAATATCATGTGCAAAAGCCCTCCAAAGAAAAACATTCATATTAACTCAACAGGATTGAAGAAGAGTTGTTTTCTTAATGACAAGTACAGGGAAGCAGGCATAAAAGACACTGGAACTCCTCTTATGCTGCTGTTCTGTCTTATCTGGAACTAGTCTTAGACAGTTAAGTAGGAGCTTCGTTGTTCAAGGGACACATATCAAGTCGCTGTTAAAGTTTGCAAAAATGTTTGACAAACTGCTTCAGCAATCCTAACTTGTGAAGCGGAGGCAAGAGAACAAATTTTGATCAACACTAGCACAAAAGACATAGGGACATTGTGAATCCAGACTGCGGTCCCAAAATCATGGACATTATTTTGAAGTTTCCATAGAGTTCCTAATAATATTCGCTAGAATTTATTATATTTAGCAAGAGCTCAAGGTTCTCATGAACTTCTTTAAGATGCACGGAATGAAAAGTATTACCCTTGTGTAACAAGCCATTCTTTAAACTTCTGTTAGAAGAATCAATAACTTCCATGATGTGGAATCGTAATTGTTGCCAGTTTCATGACTACTTCAGGAGTATTATTCCAATAAACTAATGAACGCTCTTGAAAAAATATTCGACGAGCTCTCTATTACGATACCTTTACCATGAAAATATGGTCCCTGCAGGTAACAGATTTTTGTCTTTTAATCGCGATCCTACGATAGACCCAAGACTCTTACTAAGTTTAGTTCAACTGGAATAAAGTGATGTGGTTGGCGTATATCAGAATTCATCGATTTTTCGTTTAAAGTTCCTTTTGATGATTGCTGTTAGATGATGTGAAGAAATGATAGAGGAATGGAAATTCCTGATTCATTATATTAAAGTCGATTAACAGATTGTAAGTCAGAATACTGAATAGTATGTTTATTTTTCGAATTGAAACCCTTGACAGAGCAGAAACTAAAGTAAAAGTCGTATCCACGGATTTTTTTGTTCTCTCAATACTATAGGAAGTTATAGATTGAAGTCAAGGCAGAGTCATTATTCAGCAAGCTCCAAACTGCGATTGAGATGACATTATTATTTTCTCGAGGCGATTTAAAAAATTATATGTATATATTTTCACATCTGGGCTGTAGAGCGGTTGCGGAAGCGTTGGGATGCCGGACTTGGTTAGGTAGCTGTGCACAAGAAAGGCGGTGTGAGCCGGGGCGTTGGCGTGGTGCAACTTTCAATCGGCTGCGATATCTTGTCAGACCCGATTGACCTTTCCTTTGAATCTCTTAAGGACTTCCACGCAAAACTTGGTGTTAACGGTTTGTCCAGAAGGAACAAACTCATAGTGGACGATGCCTCTGATGTCAAAAAGACAATGGGCATGCTTTTAGCTTTTAATTTGCTGATTCGTCCCGTCTTCATCAGCGACCTCTTCCCGGCCTTCATCTGGGTAAGCCTGCTTGATCATGTCAAACGTCTCTGTCGCAGATTTACCCAGTCTCTCTGCTCTAACGAATGCTGCATTTCCGGCTTGCACCACCCACAGAAACACGTCGCGCGAAAAGGTTTGTCCTGTCTAACAAGGTGCTCGGAGACAACTGACCAACCGCTCGTTCGTTATCTAGGAACGCCCTCTATCGAATCAAGGATTTTGTAGCCAAATTTCTTCAACATACAGGCAAAAGTAGGATATTTATCTAAGCACAGAAACAGAAAGCACACTCAGTAAGCCAACTAACGATTTTAACCTTAACCCTTTTAATAGCTAATTTATCAAAGTAATCGATACAAGCGAGACTTATACGCGAATGCAAAATTACGAGAATGTAATTTGCAAAATGAATTACTTAAATGGTAAATGAAGTGTTGGTGGAAAAGCACCACGCTATGCCGATATGATGAAGAGAAATATAATTTGCAAAGAATCGCCTGACTGTCAGAGTAATTCATATAACTGTGCAAACATATGTAAGTGTGTATGTGTAACCACATACAGATAAAGGTGTATGTAAAGGTGTGTTTGATGTGGCCACGTTGCACGCGTACAACTGCACCTTGACCCTGTTGCATTGCAGATATCTACAGTTCGTCTTTTTTCGCGCCTGTTATGCATCTTTTTGTTGTTATTATTATTATTCTTCAATTTCATGGTGGGTGTAAGCGTGAAAAATGTGGTGACCATATTGTCAGAAACATTGTGCAGCCAAGAATATATCGGCGATTTGTTGTTGCCGCCAACAATGTCCAGCAAACGACAACGGAATTCCGTTTTGATGCCAGCAACACACATATACACAGATGTTTACATACCTACATGTATACTGTTGCGCCAGTGTTGCAAGATGAGAAATGTCGGTACTGCTGATGGTTAGATGATGTTGGCCGGTGATGTCGCTGATGACCGACAACGACGACTGGCACACGAATATGGCATAATAACAGCAACAGCAACAACAAGCCAACGACCAACATGCCAATGCCAAAATGTATCAGATTTCACTCACAATCAGCGAACGAGACGAACGAATGAACGCGTCTCGAACGCGAACGCGAAAACTGAAACATTCATGGTAATATCATGGTCGATGGGCAGCAAGTGGACAACAGCAACAACTACAAGAACAATAACAACAACAGCAGCAGCAACGGAGCTATAACCACATTGGCCTTCGTTGCAACATTTTATTTTATGCACTTTTTTCCCACTTTATTTCACCTAACATTGTTATTATGGCTGAGAAATTGTTGTTGCATATATTGTTATTGTTGTTGTAGATATTGTTATTGTTGTGGTTTTACACGCTTACAATGTACAGCGCAGCGTATGCTGTGCGAAAAATGCGAAATGCATCATTACCAACACTCTGAATGGTTACCATTGCAAATGAGCCGACAGCTGAGCGGAGATCCAATGTCGTCCAAAGCCCATTGCACGGCGAAGACAATGTAAGCGCTCGCCAACATACATGTAACAATATGTCGGTATGCGCACACACGTGTGTGTGAGTGACGGCCATGTTGCAGATAAGTGCGGTCGCCAAGACGACATGATGGCAAAAGGCAAAGGCAGCGGGCAACCAAAAATATAAAAAATGCTCATTGCTTGCCACGAAATTGAGACTTTGCTGTCTGTCCGACACAGTTCAATCGCTGCACCATTGCTGTTGTTGTTGCTGCTGTTCTTTTTCTTGCCTGCGACTTGGTAATGTATGTGTGGTTGTTGCACGCTGTAGTTGCAACCATAAATGCGCGCGATAATGCATGGCTGAATATTAAATGTTGATTGCAACATTTGCTGCACAAAATAGGTATGTCGCATTTATAACTGTCCATGTGCGGGGGGTGCGCGTTGGCAGTGTTGGCGTTGGTGAAGGTTGACCGTCAGCCGCAAGAAGCAGGTGGTTGTTGTTTTCTTAATGTCACTGCAACAACAAGTCGCAGATGTGCATGCAAATTTGTGCGCAAATACAGTGTTGGCGATAAGTATTTGACAGCAAAAACATGAAATGAGGCAATTAAAAAGTAAGGAGTAAAGCAAATAATTTAAAAACAATTCTTAAATAAATAAAAAAAAAAAAATTGAAAATATAAAAAAAATTAAAGAACAAGAAAATGTTGCTTGCAACTAAATAAAAAAATAAATAAATAAAAACAATAAATAAAAAAAAATATATAAAAAAAAAAATATAAAAATATAAAAATTGTTGCTTGTTAAGTTTTGAGATTTTATTTAATAAATATTTCGTAACGCAGACGTTTTTCAATAACCTTTCAACAAGTTAATTAAAATTACATTGCCGCTACACACTCGAGCGCACACACTGACCTATACACATACAAAATCCATACATTCGCTGCCTGTCGCAGCTTTGTCCATAATTACTCACTTCTAATCTAATGTCAATTGAACAATTCATTTAATTAACAACTCGCGTCTCGCGCATGCAAATTTTCGAAATTTTCGTTTTCTCAGCTGCATCCAAAGTGGCGATGTGTTTATCAATAACAATTTTGGACATGCAGTTGTTAATTAACAAATTTATATGTTTGTATATTTTTATCGCAAAAGAATTTTGCGTTGTTGTGCCAAATGTCGATGCGCTGCGAACAAAAATTCGTTGAGGTCAATTTTTTCCCAGTGTGGAAAACTTAAAGTTGCCTTGGCTCACTTGCGGACTTTTTATTACAATCTTATGAAGAATGGAACCATTTGTGGGTATGCTGTAGACAATTATTTGCAAAAAGAGTTTTAAAGTGTTTATTTAATTAAAGTATGGGATGAGCGTACGGCAAGTATGTCTCTTGAAAACATTTTTGCAACACCTTTTCCAGCATAGTCTTTGCGGTTAAAATAAATCAGTGAAGCGGTGAAGAGTATTGAACTGACGTATTCACAAAAAACCTAGCCTTACGCACCCTTACTTGATGCAGGTCATACTAAATTTTCTAAACATTGTTAAATAATTTTATCTTTCTGCAAATAATTCACGGCATGGCGATTCAAGTTGACCTTTAAGGTCTATGTACCTTCCGTAGCAGTAATGTTAGCTCCATCTTTTGATTCACAGAGAAAAACCAATAGTGATTGCAGCTTTAGCATGAAAGCTAAACTCGAAAAGACTTTTGACCAGAAGAAATTAAGCTTTTACTGGGCGTGATTAAGTTAGGATAAGTGGTGGGGCTTATCCGCAATCGATAGATCTCACTTGCACATAAAAAGTGGATCATCAGATTCTCATAAATCGAAGAAACGTTTTAAACTCACCACAAATTTATTAAGGCGATTAGTGTCAATGGCAGCCACTTCCCTAGGTTCCGCCAAGGTACGTATTTCTACTGAGATATTTCAATATCAGTCTGGTAAAACCGGTTAATAGAAGAAGAAGTGAAAAGATGAGTCCATCTCGCCTTCTTCCATACAGCTTTGGCAAGATCTTGCAACATTGGAATGTGTTCAGTCAGAATACCAAAAAATGCGGTGAGATTGGCTTTGTTAAGGTCCAACAGTTCCGAGAACCTCTGGCTGTATATTCTCGCAGTTGAACATGTTCTGGCTTATGATCGGCCTTGGCTAAGAACACCGGAAGTTTAAAGATCCAATGCCAGTAACACAAGAATACCTTGAAACCCGACTCGCTTCCAATGAGATTAAATTGAAGAAAGATTATCTTTCCTAGCGAGCTCATCCGTTTTGCAGTTTCTGGCGATTCCACTGTGACGGGACACACATACCAGAATAATGTATAAGAAGCTTGATGCTATTTCTAATGAGTTCATGCATTCCTTGATTAGTTTAGAACGTACAGTCAGCGAGCTCAAAGCCTGTATAACCGCTTAGCTAAGAGTGTGAATGCACACCTCTCTAAAGGAAGCTGCACTTAGAGGCAGTACATCTACCGCTACCTTGTTGGCAGCTACATCCACTTAAAAGACACTGCAGTGGTCTGGTAATATGAAACTAGGGGTGATGGAGAGCTCCCGTCAGAAGAATTCGCCACCTAATTTCCCTCTTTAAATTCAATCCACCCGTGAAAGTCTCACTGCACCTAATTTCTACGCCCACAAATTCCTCGCAGGTGCGTCTGAAACTGGGGTTGATGGAGAGCTGCCTACAGAAGACTCCGCCAACTACTTTCACTGTTTAACTTCGATCCACCTGTGAAAATCTTACTGCATCCAATGTCTACGCCCCGCCAACACATTTCTCGTAGGAGTGTGAGCTGAGAAGAAACCGCCAGGAGAACGGTTCGCAATGTCAGGAATAGAAGAGAATCAAAGCAGTGGCAGATTTCCGAGTGTCCCGAGTGACTCCTCATATTTCCCAGCTTCCCTAATCTAACAACGGCCTTCGTCGCCTATCAAATATGTCGCTAATCAAATGTGTCTTTAAGTGCAACGTGTAGAATGGCATTTAATGCAGTAATATAAGGCGACTGATGTTTTTCTTACTCTCTCCTCGATGTTTGGCTTCCATGGCAGTATCCCATAAAGCGCTTCAAAGCCGGTATCCATCTCCCGGAAGGTAGTTAACTTTAGTGATCCCAAGGCTATCTATGTAGCAGTAGCGAGGGCACGCCCTTATGGGACAATGCGCTTAGAGCCGAGCAGCGCAAAGAGGGGAGGATTCCAACCTACACCTACTGCATCAACTTGATGACGACAGAGGAGGAACGTCCTCCAAGGCCTGCCGGGGTTTTAGTGGGATGGGCGCAGTCTTGGCATTAACCCGCCAGCAATTTAACCACCAGTCTAGTGTTCGAGTCGAAATCCAATGTCTGGAAGAAACTTATATTTTATCTCCTAGATTAAAACCAAAAACGGTCATTGTGACAAAGATATTGTTCAAAAGTATACAAACTAACTATATATATATATGTATATATATATACTATATATATACATAAATATATTGACATACATACATTCTTCTATCGATAAACAACAAATTTTTGAACCAAGTGCCTACACCGACTTAAATCGCCCAATGCACACCATTCAATTCAATCGCATTTTCCATTCTAGTATTCTTACTCCCATTACATTTTCCATTACCAATTACCATTAGCATTTTCAAAGTCGCAACAATATGAATAACAACAACCAACCAACAGCCGACGAGTGAACAATCGACGACACAAAAAGAAGATGGATTGACTGTCGTTTATTTTAATGTTTTGTCTCCACAGTTGGTCCGCACCACTATTTTGGGGTCGACTCGATTTGAGCGCTGACTCCGACCATTGACACACACACACACCTATACACAGATGGATTGTTGCTTTTGTACAACAGGTCGGTGCGGCGCGGCGCTTTTTGTTATTGCAACGGTCGGTGTTTCCTTTTCAACTATGCGCTGCTTCTTCTTTGTTGTTGATTACTTTTTCTTTCTTGAGGTTTTTTCCTTTCTCTGGCTGCTAGTTGCTAGCACAGAGCGTCTAGTGCTATTGAGCAGTCGTTTGCTCGCGCTGTGGCTCAGTTGCTAGTTAGAATTTCGACACCAAAAAGGAGTTTCACTTCGTATGAATTCCTAGTTTAGGTAGTTACGTATAGCCGCTGTGGTATGGTTATGTGCATGTGTTACCATTTAAAGTTATGCAACAAAACACCGTGCCGCAACACACTGCACTATCTTGTATTGACTAATAATGTCGTGACCGCTTTTTTGTGTGTCCGTCTGGCACTTACTCGCCCGACAAGCAGTTCATTGGCCAGCCGGTATATGGACGCGCTTGTGCCACGGTAACCACCGTCCGTGCGTCTTATCCTCTCACATACTCGTGTATATCTAAATAAATTTCTCTAATGTGCTTCCTCAGATATTTCTGGTGCATATTAGTTGTAATTTTTAATGGTTTTTAATTGTGTGTCTAGGCTTGGCTCGACGACTATCTAGCGACATAACTCACCAGCTAAGCGCAATTATACTGATTCACCTGCAAACCTACACACATGCCGTATGACTCGAACTTAGCTTAGTTTTCAAACAAACAAGTTTCTGTTTCTTCGCTCGAAAATTATGACCTCTCCTTTGTGTTTTACCAGTTTAAGTGAATTATTATTTAAATGCTGGCTGCCTCATTTCTTTATAAGCACATAGATACCTCTGTATGTGAAACAGTCCCCTAAAGGAGCACATACGATCTTAACCAAAAACTTATTCATAGTGTTTTGCTCTGAACTTTCGTACCGAATTTTGGCTATTCAAATCGTTTTAAGTCTTCGATTAATGTGATTTATTTAGTTGCTGGCTTTTATTTGATCTCATTTGCTGCTGAAGTCAATTTTTCATTTTTATAGCATTAGACGGTATTGTTTACTTTTCAAAATTTATTATTTAAATACGATCTTATGTGGGTATACCAATATGTGACTGTGCATTGTTAGTCTGGTCATGTGTACAGCAGCTTATAGGTTTATTTTTGCTGTTGCTTTTGTTGCTCTTAATCGGCATTTATTAGGCAAATGTTAAGGTAGCTGCTTTTTAATAAAACATCAAAACGTCAATATATTGGGTAGACAATTTTTGAAAACAAAAAATATCATAGTAGGATGAAGCTCATCGGAAACGAAAGATAAAATAACAAACATTAAGCGAAAAATATATTACAGCGATCTGTAGTCACAAAAAAGACGGGGAAGGGCTTGGTTGAATTTAGGAATGGTTAATTTCGACTTCCGGCAAAACTTCGACCCCTATAAAAAAAAAGTAAAAGTTAAATATTGTAGGTAATAAAATGTTTTAAGATTTTTGTGTATAGACTATTTTCAGTCAAATATATAGATGTAAAATATAACCAATTTTTGTATTTTTTATTTATCTTTGTACAAAAAAATTTGGAGGAGAACAAAGATTCTTATGTCACAAACACATAGTATGTGTTTTTGTTTTTTTGGTCTATTAAAAATTTATTTTTTCTCCTTATATTGACTAATTAAATAAATAAAAACTAGACAATAAGCGTCACGGCATACTTTTAGGTACATTCCAATATCCTAGGAACTATTCTAGCAATCAGCCAATTTCAGCATTACATTGATATTCGTATGTAACACTGCAAAAATGCGCGCAAGCAAAACATATTCGAAAAGTAGACGTGGAGATTCCCTTTAATCACGATACTTAACTCAATGTTAGCCTTTCACTTAACATTATATTAAAACACTACCAATTAATGACATCGAAACAAAACCTTAAAAAATTTGTCTTTCAAGTCATGGCATCTCTTGGCCGAAAATGGCTATAAATGAAATTTTTAGTCCCAGATATCGATATTGTTATTGATGATAGTCGAATTTTTACATAAAATATGTAAGATTCGGTGAGATATATTGTCGAAAATCTTTTCCTGATAATAATATTCCTTAAATGAATACTTCTTTATGCATTAAATGAATGCAATCGGCTCAATACAACCTCTAGATGCCATATAAGAATGTGTTTCGCGCGCATAGCTCAACTTATGATCAATATAAGTATCTGGCCTACCAAGCGTACTCCATTCGCAGCACCATCATCCATCTTGAGACCCAGCATTTATTATTCGATAATTTTTGACTGAATACACCATGTCCAGCACGCAGTGAAGAAAATATAGCAGACGTAGCTGAGAGTTGCACGAAAACCGTGGAGAGTCAATTCGGCGCCGTTCGCTGTAACTCGGTCGGACGAACGGAACGACTTGGTTCATTTTACGTCGAGATCTTAATTAGACAGCGTACAAAATACAACATGTGTTGCTTGGCTCTATGGAAGAGTAACCTGAGGAGATTCTAGAGCTGCCATTTCATCTAGAAAAAACATCAGTTTGATGTGATTTGTAAACTGGTGGAATTATCGACATGATAATCGACTATTTATTGCCTAAACCTGAAGCTCGCGATCTCGGTCAATGGATTTATTAATAGAACAAATCGGTGAGCAGATAATTTTACGTTTTGGACCGGTCGATTGGCCACCAAAATCGTGTGATATCACTTCCTGTAACGATATGTGACGTCTAAAGTATATGCGGACAATCCCGCTTCGATTCAAGACTTGAAGCAAAACATCACGCGCGTCATTTGAAGTTTGTCGAAAATTGGGCTCAACGGATGTACCTTCTAAACCGTCGCAAGTCACGGCAAGCATTTGAAAGAGATAATTTTCAAGAGATTAATAAAATCCATAGAAATGTTCTTTGGAATGATAGCAAAAATTCCCAATTAATTTTGAAGTTTCTGTGTTTTTCTTAAAAAAAAAGATGGGAACCTCGAAATGAATCACCCTTTATTTAATAAAAGGAGTGTCGTACTCCCGTTTGACTTTATGCCATACATTTCCATCAAAGAATCTAGTACAAAAGCTCACAACATTTTCTGCTTATTATATGTTGTGATGCCAAAAATGTATAAAATCGGTCGATGAAGGCCCTAACCCCAAATAACCTATATAAAGATTAAAAACTTCCATTTGCTTTTATACCATATACCCGGTCCTAAAACAAGTGTATGGAAAATTAGATTGATTGCTGGCATACTTGTGTTGTCTCACAAAAGGCCGTTTTTGAAGGCGACAATAACGATTTGCATAAATTTGACCATGTGATATTTCACTTAACGGAACCTTTTCTTTGGTGTAGAGTCCATACATAACATCTTTGTATAATTACAGAAATGATTTGTCTCTAAGATTCGCCTTTCAATCAAAGATATTTAAAGCATACATTGAAGCTTACAAATTTAATAAAAGTTTTCGCTTTCTTCCTCACTCCGTTATCTACTTTGACTTAATCTTTTAGGATATTATCATACATTACAAATAAAAAGCAATAATTTAGGCTATAGTACATGTAGTTTGTATAGTTTGAAAAGAACTTTTTATATTGATATTTTGACATACTATTGGGAAAATCATCTTTTCCAAGAAACATTAAATAATGGAACTCGTACTATTAGAAAGAAATTAAGAGTGGTGATCTTAACCTTGCTAAAAAATAATCTAAGCTTTTAGCTTTCATCAGCTTGGTGGAGGCGAAACAAGGTTACATTTTTCACCGAAAGGGCCAAATACTATAGTGCTATGTGAAGCTAAAGTTAAAATTCAAATCAGGTGGATGCTGACCGCACTCTCCGAGAACCATCGTCATCCAATATTTTATCCAATTTCAAACAAAACACGATCGGCATTACAGCGGATTGGAAAAGGAAACATTTAGTTTTCACAATTTTAGCAATTGAGAATATTTTGCTGACATTAAAGTGTGTTTTATTTTAATTTAAGGCCAAAATCGGCATTTTGTGCAAAACAGCAAGCAATTTCGACATTCCTACTTTAGTAATTTCCTATTAGTATCTTAAATGCCTCGCCTTCCTGACATCCACAACTAACTTTCCCTGGATAGTTTGCAAAGTTCTATACAAATACAATTGTTGCAATGAATTTAATTGCAAAAGTACTTAGTATGTATGGAGTAACGGTTCCATGAGTAAGTATAATAACTCTTACCACAATTTGCAAATCAGCCGCCATGAGCATACTTAAGTAATTGCAAAACACAACATTAGCCACATCCATAAATAATTCTTACCTGCCTTTCATGGATTAAAACACTAGATCATCAATATTACATAACGATAGAGTTATGAAAAATAAACAATTGTGAAATTGAGAGCAAAATATTAGCAAGTATATTAGCATTAACAGACATACGTAGTATATATCAGCATGCCGGCAGGAGTACTCCTAATGGAACATTAATGCACACCCTGTAGGAATATTTCGAGCTTTAAAATATCTATGTTCAAAATATTAAAATTTTCAAAATATATTACAAAATATATATAGTATATATCTGGAAATGATTAATTCAATTTTCGCATACATTTCTTCAAATTTTCTCGTGTCTCAAAAGCAGGATTATCGAATGTCTGAAAATTTAAAGATGTACCAAGTTTATGACTTGCTTTCTGAAGAGTTGTAACAGTTCAGGATAGAATAAAGAAGAAAATAAAACGAGTTTATGATTCGGAGCACTGGTTTTTATGACGAAATGTGACAAAGGATGAAACGAAGCTCCCTCATCTCACTCCGAAATTCAGTCGACAGTCATCCGAGTGGACTGCACATGATGAAGCGCTCCTAAGCGTGAATTTTGATCCAATTTGAGTGTTTTCTTTCATTTTTTATTGGCAGACCCTACTTACCACTGTCCAAAGCAATGGTTCAGTCTCTGATAATATTGTTCAGAGCGAAGTACTATAGCCTGTAGCGGACATTCAAACTGAACGTAAAAATCATGTTTTTTTATGGGAAATTTGTTTTTATTTGTAGAGGGTATTAAAGCTTCTCTTCCAACGAAGTTAACCTTTTTTCTTGTTCTGAAGCAGCTTTTACGTCTGCGAAAACTTTTACGCTGCCTTCTGTTGGCCATTCCTACAGGGTAAGTGTGTGAGTATTTTATAAAATATATTAACACGAAGCACGAATATTAGTTGACCAGCATGCCATATTAATCCAGGCGCTTTGGAATAAGCACCTAAGCACGGGAGATATATTCACAATGATAGAACTCGTGTATTATGCCAGTTTGATTGCAGTTATGACTAACCCATGGATAAATATAAGCATATATGTATGTAGGTGTTTTGCGTGCTGTTCGTGTGTGCGTGTGTGCGTGCGCACAACATTAACGCCAAGTCCACACAAATCCACTTTATTTAATGAGCATCAAATGTCTTGCAATCCCGTCGCGCATACATTATTCAAAGCGGGCAAAAGGCGAACGGCGAAAGCCAGCACAATTTCGCATACAAGTCGATAGGTTAGATGGGCGAAGGAGGAAGGTATGCACGCATTGTATATACTTTCAGATATTCTTCACATATGCGGGATGATAGTTGGTGGCTACAATAACATTTCAATTAAAAACACATACACACGCATATCTACTACACAACAAATACAACGCAGTGGCGTTCGCACAGCGCTCACACTGCAACAATTGAGGACACTATAAGGATAATCACTTTGCTTGCCACACCGTTGGGAATTCACTTGACAGCAGCAGCTACAATAAAAATAACAACAACCTACACGAATGGCTAACATGTGAAATCAATCGAGCAGACAATAAGGAAAATAAGAAAAATTAAACGTCAAGCTTGTCGGTGTGTCGGCTGGATGAGGGGGAGTGCAGAGCAGAAGACTACACAGCACGCCCATCTACATACGCCCCGTACACGCTTAGCGGAGAGCGCCCTCGAGGAAGACATAACCATTAGCGGCACAAAAAATAATTTACTAAAAATATCTGATGAGCATTTCTTTTGGAAATCAACTCAGATCATGCATGAAAATGCTGCGAAAATGAAAAAAAAAAACATTTTAATAATATACGATAACTACGTGTATGCTCTGGCAAATAGTATCGCTTTCCGTTGTTTGTCCGCACTTTGGGGAATTCAACGTGCTCTACGCTGGTGGAAACGCTCACTTTCACTCGACAAGAGCGCACACCCAGTGACAACAGTTAGTTTCGCCTTTTTTTGCACATTCCCGCCTGCATTTCGCAGTGGTGGCGTTCAGCATTTCAAGAAAATTTCCCTTTTGACCAAACAACAAAAAACAAATTAGCAAAAAAGCAATTGCGATTTTTCTAAAACACTTTCGCGTACAGACAACGCACTCCCCAGCGCTTTTGGTCGCGCTGCGTAGCTTCCGCCCAAGCTTAAAGTGCCTCACAGCAGTACGCTGGAAAGCTTTCACGTGTGTGTACTTATATACATATGTACGTATGTAAGTGTGTATTTTAGTGCGATTTCAATACTCATTGTTACCTTTGTCATATTTAGTGTTGTTTTTGTTACTCACACGTACGGTGTTGATGAGTTGTAATATGGCGTTTGCTGGGCTATGGCTTGCGCCTCCGGCTGACAGCATATAGTATGTTCTGCAGTTTGACATATTAATTTGCCACTTTTACCGCAAATTGCAAAATGGATTAGAAGTTAAGTAGCTTTAGATCACCGCACATTTGAATATTTAGTGAACACGTTAGTATTACATGACTGCTTGCACATTCAACATCACGTGTTTAGTTATTATGATAATTATTATTAACGGGATAATAGGTATACTTTTCGAAGCGCAGATGAAAACTCACGTGGTAAATAATCGGTATCAGAATTATTAAGTATCCAAAAATTCCTATAGTTTGCATAGAGAATGATATTATGTTAAAGCTCATATAAGTAGTATTTCTTTTTCTGATGAAAGATAAACCTCCCTGTAGAAAACTTGCTCTAAGGTGGTATTTTTGGTCTTACGATTTGAAAATCGGTAAACTCAAAGTAAATAATTTTTAAATTAGAAAGGATGAAGAGTTAGCGTGGTAGAGTGATTATCTTACGAGGCACCGGGACAGAAGCAGAGATAAATTCTTTGAAACGCTAAAAACTAGCAACTCCGCGCAGAACCCTGCCTACCGACTCCAGTTTTCCAAAAGTCACCTTCATTTAGCGAATGCTATTTAAATGGGGGCAATCTAGGCATTTTTAAAGAGACTATGATAAACATATAAAGAAGATGCTTATACGGCAGACTTAGATTTGTTTTTCTATTTCAAACCAATATGGCCTGGGATTCGGCTTCTGAGCTGTATCATATGGTGGAGCTTATGGGAAACATATTTGGACGATTCAAACACTGGTCCTTTTAGCGCCATAAATCAATTACAAATCCGTTGATTAGGTCTAATTCTGAAGGGCATCACATAAAAAATATAGCAGATAATATACTTGAAATACACAATGCAGGTTCGGTTCGCGCGATGCATTGGGTCCTATTTCGATCAACATAATCTCTCAGCAGAGTTGCTATTCCTAGCTATCATGAATGGGTTTCACACCATGTTTACTCTAATGGATAATGTGCATCCCTAAAAATGCCATAAGGGGGGTCATTTTTAGAACAGTATGACAAAAAATGAAACCAGAGGTAGACAAAAAGTTTTGATTTCAAATACATAGTCTAATTAAGTCTCTTTTCGTAGCTGTTTCAAATGAAGGTGCTAATGGGGATTCTACATTGAAGTGTCAAAGGAACGATGATAAGACAAAATATCTACTGTTATCAAACAAATAGTCATCGCATTCGCGACTTGACTTGCAAGTCACTGTTGACAGTCATAACTTTGAAGTCGTAGATAGAAACCAGCATCACCAATAACAGCATTGAAAAAAAAAAAAAACACAGAATCACACTTACCAACAGGTGCTACTTCGGACTGAGTAGGCAACTGAAAAATTAAGTTCTCTCTCGACGAAGAAAGACCGAACTCTATAAGTCACTCAGCATACCCTTTCTGCTGGCAACATCTGATGAGTCGGTCTTAGGAGTGTTTGAGAGAAAGGTTTTGCGGAATATTTATGGTGCTTTGCGTATTGGAAACGGCGAGTACCGCAGTCGATGGAACGATGGGTTGTAAGAGAAAAACGGTGAAATCAACAAAGTTCAGCGAACCAAGAGACAGCGGCTACGCTATCTAGGTCATGTTGTCCAGGTGCAAGAGTACACTGTAGCGGTAAAGGTTCTCGATTCAGTATCCCCGGTAGAAACAAAGGGAGATCTCTAATCCGTTGGAGAGATCAGGTGGAGGAAGACCTATCTGCGTAAAGAAAAAACGACTGGCACGCTGTTGTTAAATCGGCTATAATCGCGGGAGCGATTCCTACGCCAGTAAAATATAAGAAGACGACGGAGATACCGGTGAAACCGCTTCCATAGATCCAATTTTTTTTAAATTTTAATAAAACTATGAAAGCTGAAAATAAGGTTTTAATTACTATGAAAAATTTCCTCTATGAAGCTATGTTCATTTTGAAATCGTTGTTGGTTTTCAACTAATAGTACAGAAATAGGCAATAATTCGAAAAATTTACGGCAAACAGATCAATTTCATAGCAACAATTATAATGTATGGCCGTTTCACCAGCAAAGTAAGCTTTTAAGCATCATATCACAAACGAGCAAACAATAATTCAATTTCTAACCAGAACGAAACTCTTGTCACTCAAAAGCATGGAGTACGAACTGATTTCTGTGATAACAGACCACGTGCAACAATTGTACAAGGATGTATATACACACATGCATATATTTTTATTACGCTGTACATATATCTGTGTGTGTGTGTATTTATGCATATGTGTATATTGAGGCATTAATATTCGTAGAAAGACATACACATTTTCAACGGCTGGAAGACTTTAGGCCACGTTGAGCTGACGCGCTTAGGCTTGTAAATCTTGCGCTGAGCAGCCATTGACATGTTGCAGGATTAAGTTGTCAATTTACGCTGCCGCAACATGAGTACAATGGATATAATGCACATATGTTTTAGATTACACATACAAAATGCATACATATCAAAATATATAAACATTCATATGACACACCTTGTAACTATATATGTATGATATGTATGTGTGAATGTGTGTGTTACGCCGGCAAAGAGAAAATTGTTTGTCGAGAATTTATTACAAGTTACAACTTCGTATTTTGATGGATTTGCATTGATTTATTTATTTATTATATGCAATGCCGCCGCGACAGTTGTTGTTGCTGTTGTTGTTATCATTGTTGTTGTCACTGCTTAGCTTAGCAATTAGCAAGTATTTTGCATGTTTTCAACACACACAAACATATAAAAGTATCGACATATGGCAGCTCGTTTATTTATATGTGTGCTTGTGTGTGTGTATGCGGCAGTGTGTTGCTTATTTACATGACAACAATGAATTTATAATTTATTGGTGCATCAGCGCGGCTTAGTCGGAGGATCAAAGCTTTTGGCATGGCATATGCACGCATGTTATGGCCAATACGTGTAAATATACACAGGCAATGGGTTCTAAATATACATATATACATTTGTGTATATATGTAGCTTTATCTAATGACTAAGTAATGTCAGCGGCACAGTGGTTTGAGATAACAAATATGTGTAATAAAGTGAGACCAACTTTTGGTTTCCGATAAGATCAGTGTTTTGGAATTTCTTCCATACAAAAAATAATATTTTTCATCGTCTTTCAGACCTTCTGGAGCGTCATTACATTGGTATATCAAGGATACCAATTTCCAAAAGTCCAACTGATAGTCAAGGATCCCACCCGTTCGAATCGTTATTTATCCATGACTTAATATGACAATCGCGTGGGATAATATACCATTAGTTCTTGATTTCGTATAAGCATATTGACGATATCCCAAAATCCTGTCATATCTAGCACGAAATATTAAGTATGAGAAAGCTGTCGGGGCAATGTGTGCCGACCCAACCCACTCTGCACAACAAGCGCAACCCTGAGACCATTCCTCAGTAATTCTTTACGCTGGACCCATTTCTACACGTCAGAGGTTTTGAAGCATTCGAAAGAGTAGACTTAACATTGTGAACTTATCACCTTTTTATCCACTTTCCATAATCGTCATAAACGGCCATTGAGCTCCCCTTGGTCATGGTTGTGCCACTGTAAGTGTGTTTTGTGAAAAAATCACTCGCAGGAAAGAAATCTGAATGGAAGAGAAGAAGAGAAGATCTCCAAAAAACTTATTTTCCAAACAGCGTAGAAAAATTTCCAACATCTCTGATTAATTAAGTGCATCCAGGGCACAGTGGAATCAGAGATAACTGCATAGTTCATTAGCTGAACCCTTGTCTCTCTGTCAGTAAAATGAGAAAAGATCGGTTCACTGCTATCTTGGTACTGAATGGCTGGGCCTCACGGGCCTTAGTCAGAATGAGGCTACCTTTAGTTCTTGTGATGCTGTAAGATCCCTTTGACTCAATATAGATCCAAGGCGGCTTCGAGTAAGGCTAACCTTTCGCTTGTTGTAGGGCTTCTAACTGTTGACGTATTTGGGTTTCTACTACTTTAGCAAGTGCTGTGAGCACTCCTTTCTTGACTGTCCCGCCTGAGAAACATCAAGGCTTATACACTTAAATATGAGTTCACACTCTCAGACATCTCGCTGAGCTGTAGATTTGCATTGAACTCAAGGCGTCTATTTGATACCTTCTGAAAGGACTATATAATAGTCCAAGTTATATCTACATATTAATGATTAGTCAGCGAACCAAAACCAAACCACCAAACCGAGCGACAAGACGAGTAAAAAATAATGTTTTCTACTTCCTTTTTTTTTGGTGTAATTTGTTTTAATTTTCTGAGAAAACTCACCATAGTAACGTTTATATTTTTATGCCACCGAATTTCAATGAATAAAACCGACTTTTTTAAAAAATTATATGCATGAAAATTTCCAGTTGAAAACTTGGGTTTTCGCGGATATAATGTAAAAAAAAGTGAAAAATGAAATAGTTTATATCAAAACAATAAGTTTGTTTGGGACATATAACTAGAAGTTAGTTGACCAGAAATTCCGTTAAAGAAAACATTTTTCTTGAGAGCTAAAAATAAAAAAAAGAAACAGAAACTTGGGTATTTGAATTTTTCACATAAATTTTAAGGTTATGTGAAAAGATGTTAATACAAAATTGGCAGATATTTATATTTCCTATAGCTTAGCATTTAATGTTTTCATAAGACTCGTAGTTTTACTGGAAATCGAGATCAAGCATTTTTAATCCATCTCCCGTGCTTTATTTTTTCTTCTTTTTCCAAAAGGATTTCATACTACAATGTTTTTTTTTTCAATTTCCTACCATCTTCCAAAGGTTTCAGCAGAGTCCTATAACTAACACCTTTCTTCCAGTTACTTAAAAAAAAAAGAAGATAAAAAAATATATATATATTTTACTTCATGCTGATCTCTATAAAAAACACTGTAAATTTCGGCAAATCTTCACGCTGATATGATTGGAAATTTTATTGCTCAGGGTATTATTATTTTATGTGACGTTAGAGCTGCTATCTGGTTATCTTAGGCGGTGGCTTTGTGCGGCATTAACATGAGATAAGATGGCCTTTTGTAGTACACGTGAAATAGCAGTGATTTCTCATTTCTCATTCACTTTTTTTTGATGTGCAATATGGTTGTTGTTAAAGTGACAGTTACAACACAAATACATATGTAACAACAGCAGTGTGAATAACTGTATTTTTGTTACTGAAGAGCCTGAAGCCTACGCCAGCATTATTCCTAATTGCGGTGACTGAATGAATACCAGTCACACAACTACAACTTTGAGACTGCAACTTGCAACTTGTAACATCAAACAATATTTCAAAGGCAGCAGTGAAAGAAATTGTTAATATATGTGCGTTTGTGGCAGCTAAGGAATCTCTCAGAGGAGTCATAAGTATCAAATTACCGAGACAATAAAGTGTAAGTCATCATGGACAAGGTGTGTGTCTGTGTTTGACAGCAAAGCACCAGCGACAACAAATGCAACACCATCTGCGCTGCAAGTAAGAACCTAATAAACATTGCTACATACATACACACACCCATATATGTATGTAAATATGTAGGCACCACAAATATATTCTGTACATATTAAAGTTTGTATAATCATGCGTGATCATATCAAATTCCGAAATCAGCGAAGCTCGCATGCCACAGCCAACGAGGTAACATCAATTACGTACATATATCAACAACTTCCACGAAGTGGCACGGCAATAAAATATTTAATGAAATCTGGCTAGTAGTGATGCTACACACATCCCCATAAATATATATATGTATGTATACGGCCGTGTTGAAATCAAATGCTTGAGTACATATGTATGTATATACATATATATAAGGAATATTACTAAAAATAAATAAATAAAATAAATCGAATGTTGCTGTAACAAAACTTACATGCAACATTTCATTGTAAAGCGCATTAAGAAAGTTGTATTCAACAATACCCTTCACAAATACAAGAGCTGCGATTGGTCTGTTTGTATGGCAGCTATATGCTAAAGTGACTCGAACTGAGAAATTTTTTCGGAAATTGCACCGTTATCTTGGACAATAAACCAGGCCAAATTTCTTGGAGATATCTCGCCATATGAAAAATTTTTCCATACAATCACTTTATTCCGATCGTTCAGTTTGTATGGCAGCTATATGCTATAGTGACTCAATATTGGCCGTTCCGACAAATGAGCAGCTTCTTAATGACAGAAGGACAGGTACATAATTTCAGATCGATATCTCGAAAACTGAGGGTCAAGTTCCCGTATATACAAACAGGCGGACATGCCTAAATCGACTTAGCTCATCACACTGATCATTTATATATATTTTTTTGAATCCAGACGCTCCGTGAATAGGGTATAAAAATACATATTATATATGTACCCATCCGGATTTGTGGTAAATGAAACCAAAACACAAGCCAACGCAGTGTAAAATAATATTAATATGAAAATAAAAATAATAAAGTCGAATTGCAGCACTTTTATTAATGACTTATCAAGGATACTTTGACAACATCCCATAAATCAAACACGCACACACACTAACACACAGAGGGCATACACACACCAATGCACGAAAATCGCAAGCAACAAACGCAATCAAAGGAAGTGAAGCGTGTTATGCAAGGCAATGCGTAATGCAAGTAGTACGAATATTATTAGATATCACTGTGTTGCGCACGCTCGCAAGGAAACCTAACACTCTGCAAACACCTACACAATGTATGCGCATATTTGGTATATCTGCAATATTTCTGATTAATTGCACACGAGGCGTTGCAGTTATGTGCTCAACGCTTATCATTTTATTGCGGCGAATTATTTTGTAACTCGCGCCTATAATGAATTCTTCATGCCGCTCTAACTGTAACAAAATAATTGTTCATAAATAAATTATTCATAAATTAATTACTTTATTAACTGTATAATAGCACGATCAGTAAGTTTTCACTTCTCTTTGTAATTCGATTTCCAATTGGCCTTTGAGCTGCCTAAGCTGCCATGCACTTAATCCAGCCATAAGTCCTGTTACAAGTTCAGGCCAATATAGAAATGAAACCAAAATACATTCTTTAATATATCTAGTTTTATTTAAAAATGCATAAATTAAATGAGCGATGTGGTAAGTTTTAGAAGTTTTTACTTTCACACAAGTCTCAAACGATTTGGACTATCATCAAAAGCAGCACACACAGTTTCTGTTGGCATTGACGCCTCTGCTCGAACCGAAGACTTTTTGAGACTCTTAAAATTTGTAGTGCAATGCATTTAAATCTGAAATTACACCATGAAAGAGAGTATTGCTTAACTGCCTCACCACGCCTTCTAAAATATCATTTTCGCATACTTCTGCCCGGGTTTTAACCCTCTTTTCACAAAAGTTCTATGGTGAGCACATTGAATCCTTGGAATAACATTTTTTGCGTCATAGGAAGTTTTTTTTTTTTTTCTAAATTTTATCAGTTTGCTTATTAAAAAATTGCTTCAGTATTTAAAATTTTATCATATTTAAAAAGCATTTACTCTTATGTCTGAGTTGGTTTACAGCTGCAGAACATCCTGCTCTATTGAGGATTATAACTATCGATCGATTTAATCGTTTCGGAAAACTTTTCCTCCCGACAGCATTTCGACTAAAAAAGCATTTAGAGTTTTGCAATTACGAAATTCTTGCAAAGACTTTTCTGAGAACCACAGCAGAGCTCCAATCCATTCCCAGTCGGATGCTTAAAAGCCACAAAGTTTTCTTCTATTCCTCTATGTTCAAAACCACATGCTTTAAGTATGAAGTACCTCAATTCAATGAAGGAGACTGTATTGCGAATCACTGGTTCCGAAAAAGTCAGTAGACTGAAAGTCTAAGACTATAGTTCATAAAATACCGACAAAATACTTCTTCCTATCAAAATTTCTCCTGAGTTTCGATCAATCCATTAAGAAGTTCACTGCGGCTCTCCTCCAATGGGCTTGATAGCAATCCCTGATATTAATAATAACATGATATTGAGTTTCTGGGTTGATACTCTTCGTAGCTTATAATAAATATCGTTGAAAGCCGCTTTTAATATTGCCGCCAGCGCTTCATTTATAAACAAGAATAGTTTCATAAAACCTGAAGATCAGTTTTTGTCAGAGACAACACCTTTTTTCATATGGCTCACCTATTGCAATATATTTTTCACCCTTTGCTCGCTGTTTGGTCTTCATGAAAACTTCCTCCATCTGAGAGGTTAGACGCTTTACACGAAGAGCAAGAAAAGAAAGAAATATACTATCGAGTAAAATCAGTAAACTAGCAAATGTATATAATAAAAAGACACCCATTTACTTCCTTAATTTCAATTTTCTGGACAGAGTATTATTTTTACTGAGAGTACGACTTTCTATTATAAATTTGACTATACTCTTGCTACTGTTGTGTACAGTTCTTTGAGAAGCCAGACGAAAAATTCCTGCAGTTGAATATCAGATATTAAATTTCTTAGTGGTTTTATTTCGATTTCCGCTATTTCACCTGGAAGTCTAAAAGTATGAGATCCGTGGTGTGTCTGCTATGATATGGCAAAAGTGGGACATTCGATTTGGAATTGTTAAGATGACTTGTTGATGTTATAATGGCAAAAAATTCCTTAAGTAATTTTGAGGACTAATGGCGAGTTGAAAGTCCTTGGTCGGCTAATAATCCGGGTTCGTTCTGGTTAGTGAGACCCGACTGTTGTGGAAACGGAGGATGGCTCTATCTCATCTATCTTCTTCTAAACAGCTGATGCCGCTGGTATCCAGTAAGAAATTCAATCTTACGTATTGAATTAATACAGATCGGACAGTATCCCGTTAGAACTCCTGAAACAGTAGAAAGCTGGATCTTGAAAGAGCAAGAAGTTCCTTCGGCCAGAAGAACCTTGCGACTGCACATTTGTCTATATTAGTCTAGAAGACAACTAGAAGCCAGCTGTCTTACCAATCTCATCAGTCTTGCAGTTTCCTGCAATACCGCTGAGGCCAGACAACCAAACCAGACTAATCATAAAGTAACTTAATGCTAGAAATAAGGAGTGAAAGGATGTTTCACTCGTCTTGAGCGCACAACCTTCGAACTCAAGACAAAATCGCTGCCCTTCTTTCGGAGTGGAACACGCTACAATGGACAGGATATCCAAAACTGGAGCTGGAAAAATGGAGGTGGAAAAATCCAGACAGTGTCCTCTTCCACTATACGTTAACGTAAACTTTGATGCAACCATCGCTCCTCTCTTCCAGGAATTCCTCCCATGCCAACAAGAGCTAGGATCGGCGACCTGGCAATCCATTGTAACTCTTTGAGTTGCGGCCTCTGAGTCAGACTTTCGTTGGTAAATTTTAAATATTTCGACTCGTTGTTGTATTGTATGTCTTTTCATGGTGAAATGGAAAACCTTACTGAGGAAAAATGTCAAAAAAAACGGGAAAAATTATAGCGCTGTTGACTGTCACTATCCGTCTATTTTTGTAGCGTCCCTTTTGAAAACCCTTTATTTTAAAATGAAATCAAAGTGTACAAGGTTTTCAGAATACTCAGGCTAAATCATAATTACTATTTGTCCACGCCATTATATCTTTAGGGATTTATGACACCTCGCAAGTGCTACCAACAAATTACTTAATCCAGCGTTCGATGATCGCAGTTCTATGCAATTATTTGCTGCGGTGGCACACAAACACTCTCCTCTTAACACAGTCATAACTCTTGTCAGCTCCGTCAAGCGCATGCGCCAATGCCATTTGCCTGCATAAATAACTTGTATAATAGCAATCCCGCTGAAAAACTAACAATTACACACACATACATACATATGTGCATGTGAGCGAATGAATAATTTATTGGAAGTAGCAAACAAATGTTATATAACCATAAAAGCAGCTAATTATCGAAGTTAAAATTATAATTGTTTAGCGCGCATGCGCCAACACACCGAGCGCCACACATACACCAGTCGAGACCAGCGTATGATGCTTAAACGATTTATTTCATGCGCGTGCAGCATCTGATCTCATTTCCAGCGCTCCTGGTGTGATAAACAAGATTTCACATTTTAGATACATTGCGCGCCCTGTGCGCCCTCGGGCCTCAGTACGTAGACGCTACTCAGTCATACGCAGATATTTGTAGACGCTTGCACGCCTTCACTCGCAGCAACAAATGCATTTATGGCCTCATCATTCCTGTTGTTGTTTTATAGCATTTCATTTGGCGCCATAAATCTATCAACGCGTTTGCGCATGCGCGCACGCTTTCACACACGCACCCAGCCATATGCAGGCGTATGTACATCTGCATACACCTCTGCGCATGTGAGCTTGTGCGTCTGCGCAGCAGCTCTGTTGGAGGCAGTGAGGCTGGTAGACTGCGCGTACTTGAAGCCGGTGTCAGCGCCAAGATTTACTGCCAACGATTACCTCTTGGTTTGAGAGTTTTCTGTCGGCTATCAGCGTGTCCAGAGCCAACTTACAAGGATTTAGACTTTAAGGCTGCCAAATCATGGCATGCCGATTTGTTATTGTTGCATATGTTATTGTTGTTGTTGTTGTGCCTTATAGTTTCTTCTGTTTCTCTCTTTTGTTTGTCAAATGCAAAATTCAATCTTTACGATGTCTTAATCGTGTTTGCAGCTGCAACTACTTTTATTGTACACAATCACTTTGTACACCGCGTTTGTTTTGGTTATTTGTGTTGTAGTTGTTGTGAGTGATGTTTCTTTATTCGTTTATTGTTCTCGGTGTAATTTATGATTTGTGAATTCGGTATGTTTTTATGGCTTTTATGGTCTCATCAAAATGATTGCTCGCAGCTTTATGACTTCACGCTTTGAATGCAAAATGAAAAGTTATGATTTCACTCCTTTGAATTATTGAATGGCGAATTGAGTTTTAATAATTAAATTTTTTTCTCTTTTATTTTTTATTGAGCCATTGAAGTGTGTGAGGTGCTTTTGTAAGATGATATTTAGCGTTTATCGATTTGAAATATGCAAATATTTGAGTTTTCTGATTTTATGTCTCAATTATCAGCTGAAGCGTTTAAACTTTGACAATAGTTAGATGAACAATGGCGATTATCCGCAAAAATGTATGCGATTACTTTGTTTTAAATGACAAAAAATTTATTTTAATTTTTTAAATTTGGGCAAAAAAAACATATATCCTATAGTAAATCGCCGTTTTGAGAAAAATGTAAGAAAGCAATTAATGCTGTACGAGTATTTGATGACCTTCACCTTCGATGGTAACCATCAAAAACGACTGGCAAAGAGAATAAGTCGACCAAAGTCCACAACCTTGTGTTGATAGACTATCGATTAAAATCGTTAAAATAGCTGAATAATAGGCATCTCAAAAGACCGGGTGGTTCCTATTCTATAGGAAGTATTGAGCATGAGAAAGCTATCGACCCGATGTTTGCCGCGTTTGACCACTTCAGATAACAAGTGCAACCGCGATACCGTTTCAAGGGAGTATATGACACTACTTGGGTGTAATGCCAAAGAATTTTCACAACGATCATGAACATCAACGAAAATTGCTTCCACTGGTACATACCAAACATCAAGCAAGCGTCAAAATAGTGGAATCCAGCAACAGAAAAAAGCGAAGACTGTCCTATCGACTGGAAAGATAAAGATCATTGATTGCTGTTGAAGGGCCGAATCGATGATAAACTGCAGACTATGACTACCGGCTGAATTTCAAGGCTGACGTTCTTGTTGGTCTTAATGTTGGTTCCAAAATAGCCGACATTATCTACGACTTCGAAATTGAAACTATCAATAATGACGTGAGACCCAAGTCCGAATGCGACGCCGGTTTGTCTAATAACAGAAGATATTTCGTCTTTTCCTCGTTTACTACCAGACCCATTTGCTTCGCTGCTTGTCAAACTTAGATAAAGCAGAATTAACAACTGCTTAATTGGTTGAATTAGGTTACAAACTTTGCCCCCTTCCCTACTTTCCAAAACCGTATTTCCCAGACGACTTAACGAAGTTGGCACCCCTGGGGATCAAGCGTATTGAAATAAAAGGAGAGTATGTAATTCTTTTTTGTTTTTGTAGGCTGAAAATTTATCGGACCAGGCAAGTTGGAAAACCTGGACCAGTTTTGACAATGTCTTTATTGCAATTTTGATACAGAAACCATATGTGATCGGTATATTCGTCTTAAAATATGAAATCGGCGTCGCCTGTTAGACCCGTTAAAAGAAGAAGATTACGGGTTTTAATGGCCGAACAAGACAGACTTTCTTTACAAGTTAAGACGTTGGACCCAGGAGATATCCAAAACAGCCTATTACGTGCAAAAACTGTATTTTGATGGAGTCAACTGAAATTCTACACATAAGCTTTGTGAAATCTGAAACCTCGTTTGACGTAGAACGGCTTGAGAGGTTCTTCCCGATCCTGACGAAGCTTTTGGTGTTGCCCAACGTCAGTTTACACAGCCGTATTAGCTATGCGGGGATACCATGTTTAGACATAGCGGCATAGAGACAGTTGACGCGGTTTTAAAGTCTACAAAGAGGTGGTGTGTGTCGATCTTCCTTTCACGGGTCTTTTCCAAGATTTGGCACATTATGAAAATCTGTTCGTTAGTAGATTTTCCAGGTCTAAAGCCGCACTGATAAGGTCTAATCAGTTTGTTGACGGTGGTCTTCAGTCTATCACACAGTACACTCGTCATCTCTTGGTGCTATGCTTTTACAGCCACCCAGCAGGCTGGATAAGTTTTCTCTCCATAATTTCAGTATGCTCTGGGTATTAGTCACTAGATCACCTCTGGTACAAGAGTATGTTATGGTCAAGTGTTAGGACTTGCCTACTTTGAGACTGCACCTGGTACTATTAGTGTCACTTCTCCGATATATACACACATACATACACATGTACTAACATGCAAAGCATATTCCATAAACAAAGACCTGTCTTACAAATCACACAAATATGATTGAAATATTGATATCAATCATTTGACTTTGATATGTTACTGCCACTATATAACACCACTTGTTGCTATTTGATGTGACCGAAAATCAGTTCACAAACACACAAGCGCACTCACACACACATACGAATTTATTTTATTACATTTTGCAGCTGTAAATCATTCATTGGCGCGATAAAACCGCTGTATGTTGTATAATCAAGGTTAAATTGTGCATATTAACCAAAATATCAAATCAAAGCAACAGATCACAACAACAACATCATGCAGAGCGGTCCGCGCCAACTTAACCTAGCGGCGGCAACAGCAAAGGCAGCGTGACTATTTGTCCATGTGCCTGACGGTTTATGAAAATTTATGCCTTTTCACCCACTTTTGCACCCGCAACCAGCAAACAGCCAACCGACAACACTTGTACCACCAATAACAACAATAACAAAAACAACGTTAGCTACCGCATCAATGCTGGTCGTACGCGCAGCGCGCATCAGAAAGTCGTAAAAATTTCATCATAACCGAGCGCAACTTTTACGACTCTCCAACGCTATGAGTGTGTAACTTCAGCTACAACAACAACAACTGAGTGTTTATTATTTTGAATGTTTCGGAAAATCAGTGCCACCAACAAAGCAACAGCCTTCCCAACAACCAACACTCGCACACATATGTTGGTGTAAATGCATGTGTGTGTGTGTTAAGGACTACAGCGAGGCGCATAAAGCCGGCAAAGCGGAAAAGTGTAGTGTTTGTAAACAACATCATAATAATGACACTTACTTAAATGTCAAATTGACGCATCAGAAATTTTACGAGCGCACGAATCAAACTCAACCAAAGCGAGCAACCAAAAGACACTAATCAACACGCCGCCCATAACACGCTGCGACCGACCGACCAACCCTACCATAAACGACTACGAATC
The DNA here is from genome assembly GCA_027475135.1 of Bactrocera correcta. NCBI lineage: Eukaryota > Metazoa > Arthropoda > Insecta > Diptera > Tephritidae > Bactrocera > Bactrocera correcta. The sequence goes on from CM050326.1 coordinate 80,216,187, forward strand.
TCGTCCTCTGCTTCTTACTTTCTTTTTCTTTCGCTCAAGACCTACATTGTTGTTGTTGTTTTTGTTGTTGGCCAAAGGCAAAGAAATGGGCAGCGGCACACGGTACTACCGATTCGACCTACATAAACGTCAAATCGAACAAACGTGGCAGCGGCGGCAACAGTGGCAGTGCCAGACACCGGTACCAGCGAGCCGACAGCCGACAGCCGAAATGGCAGTGCGACAGTAATGACACTGCAAACGTTGTTGTTTGTCATAATTTTCTATTTAACGTGTAATTTGTAGGACAATTTGTTGGTCGTAAAAATTCGAAGCTTAAATGAAAATAATTCCGCTATAAAAATCGTAAAAAAGATACCGAGCCGCACACACGGAACAGAACGAGATGTGCGCATACTAGACTTCGGTTGTTGTTGTTTTTGTTCTTGTAGTGTGACTCTATGATTGAGATACTCATGCTCGAAGACAAGCATACTTAACAACACATAAATTCTTTCACTTCGAAAGCCAGCGCCGACAGCCGCAAAACTTCCCCTTTAACAGTAATACGGCATGTTGGTGGTGATGGCGGGGGTAGCGCGGCGTGTTGCCCGAATGCCGGGTGGGAAACTTGTTGATAAGATTTCGAGTTTTAGTGTCGCCTCGACGGCTTTTAGGTGATTTTTATGCACATTGTGAACACGATATTTACGACTGCAACAACACTCTAAAATTCCGATATAAAAGAAATAATAACCCTATCAACAATAGCAGCAAGCGGCAAGCAGCAACAAGTGCTCTACAAATTTTCTCGTCAATGGGATTCCGTATGGCCCGCTGGTCTGCTGAACAAGTGAAAGGGCTTACACAGCCACGAGTTTACGAGCATTTTCGACACGACCGCGGAATGTCCCTTTTCTTCAAATTTTTATTACTCCTACATTTTCTTAACCACTCATATATGTTTATATGTATGCGCTGCATAAAAATGAATGTAATTTTTACGACTCTCCAAATTAAGTTGTGAACATTTTACATAATTACTGTTTTTTATTATTTTTTATTTCCAAATTTTATGTTTTTTTGACTTAAATTTCATTGGTGCCTAGAGTATTTACTATTTTGCTGCTAATTTGCCCTCAAACCGAAGGTTTGGTGTAAATTTGAATTTTGAATAATGTGTGAATATTTGAATTTGAAACCACACTTAGCCTTATTCCAGGGTCTCAAGTATGACACAAACAGTAGTAAAAACTTACAAACACAAATTGGTGGTAAAATTTATGGCTCTCTCGTTGAAAAGGAGAGATGTATCTATGGTGAAGTGCGAATTTATGAAAATTACTCAAGGAAAATAAAGAAAACAAACACAGACTTAAACATTTTCATCGCTAAAAGGTTAGAATCGTTGATATTACCGGCGAGGATCTTCACTAGTAGACATTTATAATAGTCTGGAGTTCTTATTGATTTGAAAGAGTTGACAATAAAAGTCAGCTCAGATCCAGACTGCCATCTATATTGAGCACAAGGGCACAACTCCGCTGTCTCTTTAGTTTTCTACTACTAAATAGCTGGGCTTCATGGAACTTGGCGAACGACCGACAACCATTAATACAAACGAGGTTGGAAGAAATTCCTTGCCCAAAGTAGATAGAAAGAGGAGTAATGACTGCCTATACGCTCAACAAGGTTAGACCTTCCCTAGTTGTACAAACTCTAACCGGCCATTGCGCTATCGGAGTTCACATGGTAAGGTTAAGAATCTTGGATGATAATTGTGGAAGATATTTAGCAGAAGACGAGATATACACATTTCAATACTTCACAACATACGGTTAGGACCACCATTCTTTTGTGCACCCCTCACATGGATTCCATTTCTTTCTCAAAAATAGCTGTAGTTTTTGCTGGACATATAGTATACTTATATGAGCAAAATGCAGTAAGACTTTGTTCATAATTTTGAAATTCTTAATTTATTCTTCAAAATCTATGTCGCCCCCTCAAAGTATTCCCCTTTGTAAAAAAGTCTTGGATATAACACTCAAAGTGTGATACCGATCTAGAGGATGAACTCTGGGACCCAACCTATAGGTCATATGGCTACCTTACAATCGAAATCAAGTGCTTGTATGGAAAATTTTTCATTTGAAGAGATATCCTGACGAAATTTTTCATGTATCATTGTATACGGCAAAAATGCAAACTCCAAAGAAATTGTTCAGATCGCATCATTATAGCATATAGCTGCATACAAACTGAAACATCGGAAGCAAGTGCTTTTTAGGAATTTGTTGCGAATCTTCTGTTTATCTTAAGGCTTGTTCTAATATTATTGCCCAGTATTTGACAACTGTGTGGTCTATTCAGCGAGTTAAACCAAAATCCTATGGAAGGTTACCACAGAGTGTTACAAAAGAACATTCTTGTTAAGTTGCTTTTCACGTTCGAATCCCAATTGTCCACTTTTCATTATCGTCCAAGTGTGTAAAGTTAATGATTTCGTTAAGTAACCGGCGTCACTTTTCGAGCGGCAATAAAATCTATGCTCGTAAAAACAACAAATGCTTGAGAGTGCCTCCTCATCAAATGCTCGTTATTGCTTACACTGTTTGTTGTATTTGTAACTGCCAGTGCACTGATTTGGAATGATTAATGTGCATTTCTGAATAAACGCCTTCATATTGGTGTTCAATCGTAAGAATCTACATGTCATTTTGTAATTGTTTCATTACAATAATTAAATTTTTATTGCTCAATTCGTCATGTGAATGGTTAATTGTCATTTGTCATTTCAGTTGAGGCTCGGTAGTTTAAACTTTACAAGAAAAAGACTATGAACAAATTTTACTAGAACAAATTAGAGATTGTAAATAAAAAGAGATCTTACTGACATCGTTGGAGTATCGGAAGGATCAGTGAAAACCACTTTGAAAGATCATTTGAACCTAAGAAAAGTGAAAGCACGATTGATGCTAAAATCATAAAAATTTTTTTGAAAAACTGAGTCGCGTTAACGTTTGTGAAGCTGTGCTTCCCGACTATCTGGATATTGTGAAAGCTATTATTATTGGCGATGAGGTTTGGTTTGCATGTCGCAACCATCATTTACGTCTGTTTTAATTTCGGGCTATTCGGCAAACTCAAACGACCTCTTCGGGGAAACCATTTTGAGTCAATTGCAAACATTAAACGTGATCGTATTGAAGGCCATTGACTTTATCAACTACTTCAATCTTTGGAAAAAAGTTGACACAAGTACATTGAATACATTGCTTCCATCGCTTTTGGATCCCATTTAAATACCTAGTTATTTCGCACTACAACTTCCAAAATTATACAAAAGTTTATCCATGTTATTAAGGATTTGCTACTGGAGTCTGACACTTTGTTAGCATATTTTGAACAAATTCTCCATAATTGTGTGCTTTATGGTTGCCTAAAATAATTTCGACTCTCTACACTAAACTATGCTGCCTTCACTTTCCCTCATTTTAGGATCAAGAAATACCCCACCTTACAACTTTTCCATACTAAGTTCGAAATCCTTTTACAAAGGTCACTAAAACAATTATCATCCTTCCACGTCCAATTGTTTTATCATTCTTGACTTAATCACGTATAAAATCATTGAGTTAATTTTGATAAAATAACTTTTGTGTAGATGTTTCAAGCTCTTATCCACATCCATTGGTAGACTGCACCGATATTTGGGTATTTGGCGACATCATTGTTCCTAAGTTCACAGGTGTTTAATATCCATTTCCGTCAGTTCGGATATCTGTATATGCTCCCACGTGAGGCCTGACATCCCAAACTCAGAACAGTTAAGAAAAAAGTGTTGAGTTGGTTCCACAACATCTTCTTCCATACAGCTTCTGCATATGGCGTCTGGTAGGATTTCCTGCCCTACTGCGAGGCCGCCAATAAGGCAATGTTCTATTAAAATCCCCAGAACTAGGAAGAGCATAGCTTTGCTGAGGGCAAAAAAAAATTATCTCTTGCGATTGATCTTGGCCCAAAAGTCTTTTACGACAACGCATGTGTCGATGGTGGTCCAACTATCTAGAGTAGAACACAACAGAATGCGGGAACACAGACCCGCTTCCATTCTACCGATAGCGGTTTTAGGGTGCCTCTTCTTGCTAGCTCATCAGCTTTACAATTTCCTACGATTCCGCCAGCATCCATATCAGTCTTATCACAATGCTATTGTTAGCGAGGTTAGGCACTTTAAGCAGTCCTGAACCGCGTTGGGAAACACTGCAGGATTCAGAAAGTATGAAGCTGGAGTTGATAGAGAGCTTCTGATAGTAAATCCATCCAATCTTCTGAGTATGGTAGCTATTTTCACAGCCATACATCTTCCAACGATGTCTAGGGACAATATGTACAAGATGGCGTTAAATGTCATGGGTTGAGAGGACCGTTGAACGCTCTACAGCTTCTTTGCCAGTGTGGTCTTTTCTACAGCCCTTCACCACATAAAGACTCCATAGAACATAATAGGCTTGACTATGGTGTCGTAGAGCCAGGTGAGAGACTACCGCAGTACAAGTCTTTTCTGCTTACTCTTCGGCAACTTAACTCAAAATCAGATTTCAGTGGATTCTTCGATGGGTTCTTCCTTCCTTCTTTATATTTATAGAAGAAGATTTTTTCTTTAAAACAAAATTAATTCTTTGTCATTAGGAAATAGTTATCAGTACAATGACCTTATGGCTTCCAAATCTCCAGCAATTTAAAATTATTGATCATTTTTACGAGGCAAATATTGCATTTTATTCCTTTTAAATGCTTAAAGCGAACACATTAAACATTAGGGAAGGAAGAGTAAGAGTAAGATTAAAAGGTAATGTGCAATAATAAATAGGAATGGCTGCAGGATGTTGCCATGCAACCTGGTGCAACAACAGACTTCTCAAAAGGAACGGTAGGCCGAAGGAAAAAGGAAATTTCACTCTCCACATGCGCACACAAGCCATAAATGCAATTGCTGCACTGATAGCTGCTCTAGGCACGACAAGTTCAAAAGCGGCAAGCAGAAGATAAAACAAAAACAAGTACAAACAAACACTCATGCGTACATGCAACACAGTACAGTATGTAGAAAAATGCGTTCATCAAAGGTGCAGCTGACGAGCGGACGAACGGACGCGCTGAAGCGACAATGAGCATGAGGACGAAGATGAAGTTGAAAATAAAAATGAAGGCGACATGAAAAGTCATAATAGTCAACGCAAAGCAATTTTCACATCTGCACACAATGTACGCGGCACACAGCAGGAGCAAAAGGACATGCAAGCCTTAAGGGCGATAAGCGGCAGAAACTGCAGCAGCAGCAGCAACAACAACAAACAGCCATAACAATACAGCGCAGTGACAGTTAGCAAAGGGTAGGCCAGGGAGCAAGAGGAGGGACAACAACTGAAATCACTCATTTAAAAAGGTTCATAAATTGGAAATTGACTTCTTGTGCCACAGTTGCATTTCGGTTTGACTGTGTTGTGCGAAGGGAAGGTAATGCCTATTGGGCTGCAGGTATAAGGACGCTAGAAATAAAATTCAACCACACACATGTACACAAATGTGTTGTATGTGTGTGTTTGATGTGTGCTAAATGGATTACCTAGAAAATCCTGTTGACTTCTATCGACTGCTGTTTCGCTTGAAAGTCCAAAACTGATCAGAAGCGAATTGTTACAGTTTTTTCTTTCGTTTTTGTAAAATTACCAGCAGCGGAAAAGTGGATTAGATTGCTTTTTCTATGCTCGTAGTATTCTTACTTTTTCATGAATAGTTTAAACCAAAGCGAATTAAATGTAACAATAGCAAAAACAACTGGTGTTTTCCTCGTTTCTTGTAATAAGTCAAAAAGAGGAATTAGCTTCACTTTCACTACCAAAACTGAGCAGTTGTCGTCAACGGCTCGCTTTGACTGATGTGTGGGAGCATAAAGATCTGTGGAACGAGTATATAAATTGAATGTTATATATAAATACACATGTATTAGTATGTGTATCACATACTAGAGCAGGTACTAAAGCGTTGTTAAGTGATGGCATGCCACAAAATCAAATAATGTCCTATCTAAGTGGTTTAGTATATCCTGAGCTGCAACTGTACTTAATTTCTGTATTAGGAGAGTATAATGTTAAGAGGAGTGGATTTTTGAGTGTCACTCTGTTCGTTTGACTATGAGTTCTAAACAGAAATAAACAGAAATAAATTTATGAAAAACTGAGGCTAGGATACCAGTTTTTTTTTCATAAAACCACTTTAGTCATTCGCAAAATGGACATTAAATTCACTTGTCACAAAAAAATGTAAATCATTACTATATCTTCATTACAGTAATTTTACTCGAAATACTTGATTATTTTAAAAAATAAAAAAAATATTTACATCCATATTTCGTATTACTTAAACGTACTCGTATTTCCCTGACTTTGATTCTTACAAGTTGCAAGAGTATAAAATGTTCGGTTGCACCCGTCTTACCCTCTTCCTTTCTTGTTTTCTTTTTTAATTAATACTTTTTAAAAAATGTAAAAATTCGTTCATGCGATCAAAATTTTGTAATATTGGAGACTAAATAATTAAATAGTGAAATCCCGATCTCATCAAATTTCACCCGGACTGACTGTTAAAATTTTTAAGTTTTTTAAAGTAAAATAACTTTATTACCGGCTCCTAAAGACCATATAAGCATCCCAAAAAGCTCTATTCCATTTTTCATATAAGCCTTGGCAGAAATCACCTTTGGTGTTTTTAGTGGTTTTTCGTTTTTTTCGGTTTCGGCTAATTCTTGGTGACATTTCTAGATTATAGGACTGTTTCGACGAGATATTCATAAATTCTCATCACGTCACCAATAATGCTGCGTTTGATGAATTGTAAGGTGTATTGAAAGGATTTATGCCCAAAACATTAACCAAAACCATAAGGAATGTTGAGTTCCTTCTTTAAATTTTTCGATGTTATTGTCATTAACAGATGTGGATGGACGACTCAAATGAGACAAGATTTATCTGACTTCACGACCTTCTCTGAATCCTTTGTATAACTCAAATACTTGTGTTCATGATGAAGTAAAACCCCTTCTTCCATTTCAACGATTTCGTGTCGTGATTTCTTTGGAACCAAAAATTGTATGCCAATTTCCCTTGTTATTCAGTACTTTATTCGGATTTTAGAAAAAAATTGTAAAGTGTTACAAAATGTAGCGTAATATATTGAAAATTTGCAGCATGTAAATGATACATTCATTCTCTTTCAAACTGGATGGTCTTTCAAGACTGATTGGTCTAGAAGTAGGTAATCATGCTGAAGCTGTGGAAAAGTAGATAAAATTATTGATAACAATGCAACTTTACTAATAAAATAATAACATGCGAGTAAAAATACTATTTGGAGAATTTTTAGTGAAGATTTGGGTAAACGAAAAATCAGTGAGCGTTTTGTTCCAGGTAAATTAAATGAAGATCAAAATAGTGAATATGACTATTTTCTATTTTCAAAACTGAAAACCAACTGATGCTATTCAAGGCATTCCAGCAGCTCAATGGATTTGATAAAGAACATTTCTATAAATGACCAAAAAAAAAATATACACTCATCTGTTGATCTTAAAAAAAACAATGTATTGAGTTAGATTCAACCATTTTGAAAAAATAAAAACTTTCATAGATAAAAAAGGGTGATCTAAGTAGAGCTCCGAACGACTTAACGCATTTTACAGCTTGTGCAAGAACTAAAGTCACTCGACCTTTCCAAGGGACATCGGTTCGCTCTATGGGCACTTGAAAAGTTTCAAGAAGATTCGACCTTTTCGAGGCAAATTTTATTCAGTTATGGGGCTCATTTTCAGGTCAATGTATCAAAAGAAAAGAAATAACTGTTATTTGGAACCTAAAGCAATATGAAGATATTCAAGGGTTGTCTTTTTATCCAGAAAAACAACGGTTTGGCGTAGTTTGTGGGCTGGTGAATCGAAAATTGGACTCAACGGATGGACCATCTAAGGGTGGTCGCGGCCAACATTTGAAAGACATATTCTTCAAAAATTAAATGCCAAAGAATGTTCTTTCGAATGAAATAAACATTTCCCAACTCTCAAGGTCGAAATGAATCACCCTTTATGTGGTTTATGTATTGTCTTTTATATATCCCAAAAAGTTTGGTTATTCTTAGAGCACACGTATGTCGCATTAAGGGGGTATTCTAGCTTAGAAATTTAAAAAATTTAAATTTTTTTTATATTTTCAAAGTTTAACTATTCAATAATATGTGTACAAGAGGCCTGGTTCGGCCGGAAAAACTTTGAACGCGTTTTTCTCAAAACTGACTTTTTCGGAACGATACCCACGATTTCTCAGGTTCTATCAGGCCGATTTACTTGAAATTTTTATAGAGTCTTCTTTATAGGCTTATCTATGATTGGTACTAGCCCCATCCCCAAATTTTTATTTTTATTATTTTAAAAAAACTTGAAATAGTCAGAAAAAGTGATCCAAAAAACCTTTTTTAGGCAGTCGCAATTTTGTGAAAATTTGTTTTTCCCACTTTTCCGTAGTTCCGGCCATTGCGACATTATTCTAGATTAATAATCTCTTTTTCTTTTTGGTTTCAGATAATTAGGAGGGTTGAAATCATGGGTATGGTCACGTGGAAATTTTTAGAGCCCCCCTCACTTCGTCATCTCATAATTTTTGAATTTTTTACTTTTTTTAGTTTTTAATTTTTTTCTCTACTCTTCAAAAATTTAAAGCTAATGACTAAAAAAAAAGTGGATAGTAAAAATATTAATTGGCTTTGTTTACGACACCTTAAAAATTTCCTGAAATTCATGCTTTTAGACTAGAATACCCCCTTAAATATTATATGTTAATATCTTGCAAAAAAGCAAAAGATTTTCTCTTGTTATTTTTTGTAAACTTCAAAATATATAAAAAAATATATATTGGCCTACAACTTCTTGAAATTTGCATATTTTATTTCGTTTAAGTGACCAGCGATCAATCACAAAAGGTTGGTTTTGTTTTTTTTTACCAAACTCTCATGACATTTTGCATTCCTTAAACACATGTTTCAATTTCCTAGTGTAAAGGACAAAGAGAAACAGAATATAACCATCACCATCTACTTTACTTTACTTAAAGTAATGAATGTAAAATTTCAACAGATAAATAAGAAAGTGTTAAAATTTGTAAATAACCCCATAAATGCCAGAATTTCTGCTTAAAACTCGATTTAAATGAAGTTTTATTTTAAAACATTTTAATTGCTTTTTTAATTCTTAAGCTTCATTTTTAGTTGCACATATTAGAACACATACTTCGGCAAACAAACGTACAAACTGTGGTTATTTTTGTTGTACTTGAGTCACTTAATAACAATTCAGTTGGTTTTTAAAATATTTTCTGCACACAATAGAAGTGATTAACATTAAACTTTTTATAGCAAACATAAAAGTCAAGAGGAACGCATTTTTAATTTGATACTAAATGATTGTAGGTTAACATACACCATCCCTGCAAAACGGCTACAACCAGAAATAGGTATAGTAGGCACCTTGTTAGGGTTTATTTTTATAATTCACGAAGAAAAAATGCACTTAAGCTCATATTAATGGATCTCATAAAGTATGTTCATAGCAAATAGTTCGCTTCGAAATAGTTATTTAATTTTAAATAACTGTAATAAAATACACTTGCAATAAAAACGGACTTACCGTCGTTTTTAGCGACTTCACGCATGCGCAAGTCAAAGCCACAACACAACAAAAGCAATAACACCAAAAGCAGTGCGTGCAACTGATGAATTCGAAACGGTTGCTTTATGTCGTTGACCACGGCTATTAAAGAGCACTTTTATTACGTCTATGTACACATAACAGTAGGTGGGCGTTACTAAATGGAAGAAGTCATTAGTATAGACACTCTTTAAAGGAGCAAAAAGTTAATAGTGCTTCGACATCGAACTCCGAAGAACTCAGTTTAGCGCTGTTGATGTTTGGATTAGTAACTGCGGAACTTTATGATAATAGTTTGTATGGAAAATGTGAACTTGTTGCTATTTAATATAACGAAAGCAAATAAATTGCGTTTTATAATATGGATAAAGTAATTTGCAAATGAGTTCTATTTTTTGTCATTTAAAATATTCAAGGACGGTCTGATTAATAGTTATATTCACCACTTGATTCCATCTCTATCGCTAGTGAAATTTAATATCTTCTATTTCTAGTTCACAATAGTAAAGTTTTGCCGTTGGGGCCCCGTAACAGCCACACGAAGGTATGTAAAATAGATGAGGCCGAAAACTTCGGAAAAAAACACACGCCGTGTCATATGCTCAAGCTCAAGCGCAAACGTCAGAACAATTTATTTCAATATTTGACCATGTTTAGGACCATCCGACGGAGTTTCTAGCGGGTTTTTCAATAAGAGCGTTACACAAGTTTCAAATAAAACAAAAATGTTTTGGAAAAAGAAACTTTTTTGTTACTGTGAAAATACAATGATGTCATTATGTTTTGGAACTCGATATCTTTTGAATGATCACCACGAGGGACACTGGCAGAAGTCCAGACGCTGGACATAGTTTTGGATGATTTTCAAACATAAAAAGCCAATACTTTTTGCAATTTCACTTTCGCTACTAAGGAAATAGTCAAACCCCCGGGAAACACATGACCGAGACGGCCAATGCACCTGGCCATTTCGTGCAAAGCACGTTCACCAAACCTGGTTTTCAATAACTCGATTGTGACTTCCGCTGTGTGGGTTGTGGCGCCAACCTGTTGGAACCACATATTGTCCAAGCCCATATCATCCAATTCGGGTCAAAAATATTCGGTTATCATTTAATTTTTAAAACTTGATCATCACGGAAGAAATACGCATAGGGGACTCACGGAGTCCTATGGGTAGTACTTTCCAATAACGCATATTTTGGGTTATTGACGAAGCCATTCAGCTAAATGAGACCCCATCACAGAAAATGATTTTTCGATTTTTTAAAATTTTTGGACCAAATTCGTAAAGATGTTGTGATATTGTAAGAAAAGAAGGCCAAGATCTTTTCACAAAAAATTTAGAAGATTTGATTTCGGTTTTCCTCAATTGAAGCGTTAGCGGGAGCAATATTCTTTGACAATATGGGCATTTCTTACTCTCACTGGCATGGAAACATTTAATACTGTGCATGTGGATTAAAATTTTTCCACTAAACACTCAATTGTTGATCTCAAAGGATGATTATGACGACAATAAATTCGACGTGGCCCTTAAAGGGGCCCCTTACGCCCTTTAGGCCACTTACTCCGAATTTCGATAGTAAATTTTAATAGTTTGACTCGTTGTTGGATCATATAACTTTCTATGATAAAATAGCAAACCCTTAACAAAAGAACGGAAAAAACTATGACGTCCTTTGCTATCCCTATCGATCTACTTTTGTAGCTTCCCTATTGAAAACCCCTTTACAATCGTTTCATGACCGTCGACGAAAAATAGTTATACTGGTACCTAACAGATGTCAAAGGGAAAATTCAACGCACACACTTTACACTGACTAACCATCAAAACTGCACCGAAAAAGGCGAAAACTGTCTACTCATTTCCCCCATAACCCAAACGTGCTTCGAGAAATAAATTGCCATTTTGTCAAAGTTTTAATATTTCTTTTGTAAGCCAAGTACCTATCGGTCCGCTCTCGTAACTTCCCTAGTACGTCTTTATAATGCACTATGATTTGGACTCTTCGGTTATGGCTTTAAATCGATATGATCGTCAATCTCCTGTATGAGATTTCTAATCGGACTTGACCTTTAGCTGTGTATTTTAAGTAGAAGTCCAACTTCATTCAGAGAGGTGTTTTTATTCTGATAGCCGAGCGACTATCCTGGCTTTGAGCACGCTAACTGTGCGCTCAAACAAAGTCAAAAAGTGCATGACCTCATTATTTCTTATGAACCGTGGAAGTCCCCCAAACTACTGGCTCTTAGCAAAGACAATCTCACCGCAGATGTAGGTATTGTGACTGGTCACTGCCCAACACATTCCTTGCGAATGACACAGCCCTTTTTTTGGGGCTAAAATATGTAGGGGTTTCCCCTGGCGAATATGATTATTATTTATAAAGATCACAGTATTCAAATATACTTTTAATAGATTTAAAAGCAATAAGTTAGGAAACTAACCAACTTTTTTATATAATCGTTTGAAATTTTTTCAAACAGTAAATAAAAAATCCAAACCCAAAAAAAACTAAAGACAATGTTTTTTTTTTGTATATATGAGTGCTGAATCCCTTATTTTACCGATCAAGTAAACGATCAACATAAGTCCTTGAATCCAGTTTTCTCTAACTCAAGCTGAGCGCCAAAGAATTCAAAGTCAAACTGAATTTTGAACATTTATTTTTTTTTAAAATTCACCTGTTGCAACTAATCTTGCGCTAAGTCTGACTTACGGCCATAGTAACCGAACCCTTTGCACTTGAGACGCGAAGACAAAGTCCACCAAACAAAAAAAAAAACTCGCTTGAACGCCGCTGCTCAGGTGTTCACAATACAACTTCTGCTCTGCCACACATTCATCGTAAATTTTATGATAATTGAACGTTTCACGCCTTTTTTCCACACTTAACACTAATGTAGCATAAAAGCAGCAGCCGAGCAACAAATGAATATGCAACTCAAGAGCCAACGCAAGCGTGTAGGGCATCCATGAAATCTGTTTGTTGACAGCTGGAAGATGAAAAATATGCCAACGAAAACCAAAAAGAACTCGGTGAAAATGAAATAGCAGAAATGATTGTTGCCACACTGACAGTTTCGGTGTCATAAAATGCAACAATTTACGAGACAATGCGAACGATTAGCGCAACGCACTTTGCCATTGCCCATGTTGCAAGGACAGCCATATCGACAACAGGCCAATTATGCCGATTTGCTGCAGCAACTCGCTAGCTTGGCTATAATTAAGCATCCGACAGGGCAACGTAAACGTTCTAACCTAGCCAATGCATATATATATATGTGGAAAGGGCTAGTTCCCAGAATCCACATACATTCGAGAAAAAATGGCGAAAACGTCACTTTTGGTAATTGTGGTGCGAAAGGGTTAATGAGCGATACTTCCGCTTTGAGTCAATTGACTGTCAAGCTGAGTACTAGAAGGTTTAGCATTTAAAATTGTCACATAAACAATTACAGGTTATTGCTTTTGTTTTCGCTTTGACAAACGATGACTTAATTGATTGTAATGCATAGTGTTTGTAAAAGTGATTCGTAACTGGATTTGGCTCAATTAAGTACACATAAATTCATTGCTAGAGTCATAGCAAAATCTGCGGTCTCTTGAATTCCAAATAAGAGCAACTTTTTAAGGACCTCAATGTGAAATTAACCACCTGTATGTATCACTATAATGAGCAGTAATATTACAGTAATACGAACACTTACTTTGTTGTTTTGGCAATCGCCTGTAGCAATATCTTTGCTGCACTTCGTCTGTGGCCTCATAAAAGTTTACAACTTCGTTACTTGCGTGATGACGAGCAAATTGTTGCCTTAGTCCTTAGCACAATTACCTTTGTGATTATATGTATGTACGTTAACTAACGGAATATGTTGGTATTTCATGCCATACTCTCAGTATTAAGAAAAAATGCTTCCCGTAAAATCAATAAATCGAAAGATCTTGAAGATGTGTTCAAATTATAGGATTGTGACTTAATAATGACAATATTACGTTTTTACTATTAAAGGGCGATCCATTGAACATTGAATTGTGAATAAAGTTTGGTTTGAAAACATTGAATTTTCTTGGAACTTTTTAAGAGCCCATAAAGTGAAGCGATGATTTTGAACGCCTTCAATTTAAGATCTTGAAATGCGCCAAGTCGTTCCATGCGTCGGTCCGGCACCGAATCGACTTTCCTGGAAAGAATACAGCGCGTGTTGCCGAGCCGAGTACTTTTAAAAAATGACCGTTGCAGCTTTGTTGAAATTAGGTTTAGGAAGAAATAGAGCAAAGAGAAGCAACAGGTTATTTGAAAACTCTTAACACGGTAAAATACAAGGTCTGTCGCAAAAAAAACAGAACTTTTTAAATAAAACTGTTTCTGGTGGCGCCTCCTATTAGAAATAAAAAGTTTGATCTCTTCTTGACATTTCATAAAAATTCTAAGACAATTGGATAACTACAATCGATGTTATCGATCAAAACGTGACAGCAGCTTTTGGTCATTGGTCGTAAAATGCATTTTGACAAAGAGCAAATATTAAATTTTGTTTTAAACTTGGGAAAACGTTTACTGAAACATTTCAAATGATGAAAAAAGTTTATGGTTATCGGTGCCTATCCCGTAGTAATGTGTATGAGTGGTTTAAGCGATTCCAAGAAGGTTATGAGGTCCTCTGTGACGATCAGAAGTCACCGAAAAAAAAAGTCGTCTTCAGAAGTCAAAAATAAAGACAATGCTGATTTGTTTTTACGATTCCGAGGGTATTGTACACCGAGAGTTCGTCCCACCTGGTCAAACCATTAATGCTGTGTTTTACCTTGGTGTTATGAAGCATATTTTGTCACGCAGTCGTCGTGCTCGACCACAATACCGTGAGACAGGGTCTGGCGTCTGTTGCACGATAATGCGTCGTGTCATCGGTCGACGGTTGTCACTGATTTTTTGACAAAAAACTCCATATTAACCATTAATCACTCACCTTACTCAACTGATCTGGTACGCTGTGATTTTTACCTATTTGGAAAACTTCATTTGCCCATGAAAGGACACTGGTTTCGGAACATTTCAGCTATCCAAAAGGAGACGACCGATATTCCCAAGAGCATTCTGAAAAATTACCTTAAATATTCATTTTAAAAGCTAATTGACCGGGCTAAACACTGCATCGAAGCACAAGGAAACTTACTTTAAATAAAAAAATATAGCTTTTGAAAAATATTACTTCTTTGTTGTTTTTGTTTTTTTAACTGCGACAGACCTTGTACATTTTTTTGTTTGGCGAAATTCATTTTTTTATTCAACAGTATCCAACTAAATATAGCGACACTCCAACTTTTCTTTACCATTTTTGTAGTACCAGGTGTCCTTTGTTAAGTCTCAGTTTCGGCGATCACCGAGATCTCAGAGCTGTACATCGGGGCTAGCTATCAGATCTGGAGAGCATGGTGCATTCATCAATGTTTGTCATAGTTTTCATATACTTGTTGCACAATAAAGACTCCATAACCTTGTTGCTTTTCCACGCTTTGGAGCGGGTTTATCGTGTGCAGTCCACTCGGATGACTATCGATTGTATTTCGGAGTGAAACGATTGAGCAATGTTTTAGTCATCTGGAACTGTGGACAGTGGATCCGCCTCTGACTGTGGTTGTCGGGTGTGTATCATAACAGCAAGTGACACTTATGGACTAATGACGAACTCTTTTTTGGTAATTTTCGCATGTTCAGTATTTTACGCATATATGTAATAGTAGTAAAATATTGCGGAAAATCTCATTTAAACCCGATTAGCTATGGTTTCAATATTCTATAAATATACAGAACATAATAAGTTTGCCTGTGTATTGAGCACACGTTCTCAAAACTGCCGTTATGGGATCATATAGTATACTTAGCTGTCGTACGAACTCACAGGTCACACTCAAGACCTCATATAGAAAACTTTTTTAATTTGACTGGGTATCCTTACGAGATTTGTTATAGATTGCTATTCAAATCATTGCTACACTCTCCAAGCAAATTATTCATACTGAACATCTATAGCATATAGCTGTCAAATAAACTGACCAATCAAAATCAAGGTAGAAATCGTTTATGCTATAATAAACGCACATGTGAAAGATGAGATAGCTCCGGCGTAGATGGAGTTCACTTATTTTCTGGTCTTGATATTGAAGATATTTGAGATGATTAATTGCGCCGTTGATGAAGACCCAATTAAACCGAAAAATCTGAAAATTCTTAGCCGACCTATGGAACCTGAACCACAAATATATATCTGACACTTAAGTACTGCTCCCGAAACAGTCTTTGGGGTCACCTCTATCGTTTCTCCCAATCAGTGTACTCATAACCTGAATGGCTGAATCAGAATTCCCTCTCAGCCACAACTGGATAATATTGCAGATCTAATTCTGGCGGACTATCAACAAAATTTCGATTGTTATTGTAATTGCCGAAAATATTTTCCTTAACTACTACACACTGCTGCTGTTGTTGTTGCCTATACGAGTACAGTGTCACTTAAATGAACGCGTTCATTTTATGTACTTAACAAGTGTCAATTTTCCCCAAATGCGCACTTATCCCGCTTTTGTCATTTGTATTTTAATTGATGTTTTGTTTATATAATGAACTTGCATATTGCATGCAACAACAACAATACTTAAACCGAAATCAGAGCAATGAGTTTTATCAATAAATAAAAAGTGGCTCCATTTTATTAATTTATATACAAGCATACATAGTAACAACAATGAAGAAGCTGATAAAAAGTATATAGACAGTAAATATGTAAGAGTATGTATAGAGATGTGTGTATATACTATATGTTATTCGTATGCAATAGCTCAAGCAAGTACTATTGGCGCTTATGAAGCTTGCCTTGTTTCTCCGCCCCGAGCACAGTTAGCACAAAACATACACAAAATCATGTGGATGTATAACGGCACGCATGTATGAATCGCAGTGATTTACAGTGTGGGGGCCACTTGAGCCACACGCACACGCACACCACTCGGCGATATCGTAATGAGTCTAACAAACTGAAGATTTCCCACATTATTTTCGGTACTCTGTACTACATACATACATACAGATAGATTGTACATCGAGTTGTTGCTCATACTCGTAGAAAAGTGATGGTCTATGCGCCAATATCGCATGCGATCGATATTTTTTTTAGTGGAAATAAAAATGATGAATGCGTCTTGTGTGCGCACTTCAACCTTGCAAATGAAGTGTAATAGCTTACTGACCCCCTCTATATATTATAGTACATAACGGTTTAGTTTTCAGTAATATATACTGAATTTGAATTTTAATGTTTCTTCTTAATTATACCCTAAATAGGGTATTTTAAGTATGCCAAGAAATTTGTAACACCCAGAAGCAAACGTCGGATACCCTAGAACAAGTCCTTCAGTGTTTGAGATATCGATCTGAAATTGAGCAAATATGCTTTTCTCAACAAGAAGTTATAAATTGGTCGAAACTGCCGTCATCGAACCACTGTAGCGTATAGCTGTCATACAAAGTGAGCCATCAAAATCATGCCGTTCTATGAACAACTTTCTTATTTGGCGAGATATCTTCACGAAATTTAGTGTGGCTTATTATGAAAGACCAAGTTAGAATCTCCAGGCAAATTTTTAAGATCGGACTACCACAACATATAGCTGCCATACAAACTGCCCGAACAAAATTAAGATACACGTCTTTTTAAACGCTTTTGCACCATAAAAATGAGCCTGTGAAGGGTATTTCAGCTTCGGTGCAGCCGAAGTTAGTGATTTTTCTTGCTTTCACATTTTTTAAAATTTGTTTTAAGTTCAAAAATGCTAAATATTACTCTTTTTAACTCCGATCATACACAAATGTACATATGTACGCACACACAACTTTTTGTAGACTTGTTGCTAGTTTTCTATTTCAAATCGTTTATTTTTCACCCTCGATCGTTCTATTGCTGGCGGCTATGCGATACTATTGCGTCAAACAACACACTCCATATCGTTTTGTGGACTCCCCACTTCTTTGCCACCATTCAGTTCAAAATATCTAATAGTTTGGTAGGGACAAAAAAAAAAAATGAAAAGAAAAAGTTATAAATAAAATTCCCCAACACTTAAAACGAAATACCACTCAATCATTTTTGGCTGACACAGCGTTGCATGCGCCCCCTACACCACAGCGCCGAAAATTCAACTGCTGACTGCTTTCTTATACTAGCACATTTGGTATTCTTATTGTTTGGTAATATTCGCCGAACTAATCGGGTCGATCGGTGGCAGCAAATGATCAGTGACATTCATGTACGTGCACATACTTGCAACAAAATTCATAGACGCTTTTTAAGAAAATTAATAAATAAAAAATATAATATTTTTTTTCAAGCAGATTCAACTTTTGTCTTCAGTGCTTTTTCAACTCTTTCGTAATTTGTTTTTTTTTTCTTTTGTTCACTCTTAGGCAGTGCCAGCTCACCGCCTCCCACAGCGTCGAACAAATAGACTTGTCTTGTTCGCATTTAGCTGCACAGCATTTTGCCACACATGAGTTTCACATTTTCCGCCGCCTTCACTGTTACAAATATGTTTCACTTCTTTTGATTTGTGTATTTCCTTTTCCATTTGATTTATTGCCCGTCTGGATTTTTATTTCTATTTAATAGATATGTTAACAAGCGAATTGCAACCAACTTCACGCTGTTTAATTGTAGGCAATTGCACTGATGATCAATTACCACTGATTGATCGTTCGTATAGCACGATCGCAGTCGTTTATACCACACACTTGAAAAGCAACAACAATGAACTGCGATCTGTGCCATCAATTCATAAATTGGGTGGGCTTTTGCAGCTTTTGGTGTGTTGAAATATGAATTTCTAGCGCCAAGGAACACGAGGTCAAGGCATCAATAAGCGTTCTGCAAACAACATGAGACCCTGCCATGATTTACTTGACATCGTTCGAAGACCTACAATGTGAGTAAATATCTACGTATCTGACATACATAGCTCTGAGTAGTATAGCAAACGAACAGAATTGCTGCAGTCAGCGCTTGATTTGGACGATTAATTGAAATCAGGTCAGGGTGTACGTGATAATGAGTCCAGGGAAGGCGTTGAAAAGCAAGAGGGTGGACTACGATGCCTTGAGAAGAGTATCACCAATTCATAGTTCTTAATAATTCAGTATACATAGGATCAATGCCGCTGCCCGGCTATTGACTCTCTAAAGCTGAATGTCTAGCGCTTCCTTAATGGTTGGGAATTCTGAAATTTAAGCTGAGAAGGTGCTAATGTGCAGTGTACTTAGTAATCTATACCACTTTTAAATTCATATTTCTGTGGTATGAAGGCTGAAAATGCTAAAAGGCATTTCGATGATTTAGATTGTAGAGAAAAGTCTTTAAACTACACAGTTTCTTCAGTTAGCAAAGTTAAGGGTTGCGCTACTGTAAATGACAAATAATGAGAAAATCATCCAGCAAGTGCCTCATAGGAAATTTTTGGCTTAGCCTATAATGGTAAAAGGCTCACTATCTAAAACAAATATTTCTTCATCTGAACACTACTAGATACAGGTTTCCTCGGAATTAAATGAAAAGACGATTCTAGCAGGCCAATTAGCCTCTAAGATGCCACAGTGAAGCGTTTACCATACTATAAGGCTTAAAAATGGTTTAAATTAGCTTTCGGCATTAGCATCAGCGTTAACCGTTTTTATACTCTTGTAAACTGTTGCTATGGAGTAAAATAGTTTTGTTCATCAATCGGTTGTACGTATGACCTACAACTAAGCAAGGTAGATAAAGGGTTATGTGTATAAAAATGAGCAGGATGACGAAAAAAGTTGAAATACGGGTTACTATCTGTCTGTCCGTCCGTCCGTCCGTCCGTGCAAGCTGTAACTTGAGTACAAATTGAGCTATCTTAATGAAACTTAGTGCACGGGTTTTTTAGTGCAAAAAAATTACGAGTTCGAAGATTGGCGTTATCGGACCACAGTCATGTCCACAAATCGCCATTAATCGAAAACATATAAGCTAAGATATAAAACTCTAATTTGGCATAGTGTATTGCAGTAGCAAGGGGCATATGTAATAAGTTTAATGTTTATTCGTATCTCATAAACCACTGAAGCTACAATAACCAAATTCGCTCAGCAAAAATATTATAAGAACTTTTATCATTGTGTGAAAATGGCAGAAATCTGACTACAACCACGCCTACTTCCCATATAGCACAATTTTAGGTTCCTTTTGATTCTTTCACTTTCCAGTACACAAATCAGGAACCAATTGATATAACGGGATAAAATTTTGAACTAATAATTCCTTTAAAGTAAGTCACTTTCTGACCAAACATTGTTCAAATCCATCTAAAACTGTCCAAGCCCCTAGGTGCCGAATATTGGGACCCCATATCTATGTATATTTGAATTTTGACTCAAAATTTCCGCCAATGTATGGAATATACAATTGAAATTCAGAGAGAATCATTTTTTGATAAAATTAACTCTGTCGAATGTGGGTTAAATCTGGTTAATACTTTCTCGAGCACCCATAAACCTAATTTCAAAATTATATCGGTCTATTTGAATGATCTCAATGAATATTACAGAGCATGTTTACTCATGACAGTGTATTGATAGGGCGGAAACTTGACCTACCTCTCATATAACTATTAGCAGGATTTTCGAACATCCGGCTCCATATGAGATACATATATAATGATTTTCGTTTTTCTAACAAGTATTATGCCGAATTTGACGGTCAGTGTACGAGGTGTGTTCAAAAAGTATCGCGAATTTTGTGTTTTTTCAAAATTATTTATTTATTCATTAATATCTATTTTTCCCCTTCAAAGTAATCCCCATGAGATATTATACACTTGTGCCAACGGTTTTTCCAATCTTCGAAGCACTTCAAAAAATCATTTTTTTTATCTTCTTCAGCTCCTCCTTCGATGCCGTCTTTATCTCGTCAAGAGAAGCGTAACGTCATCCTTTCATAGGCTTCTTCAGTTTAGGGAACAAGAAAAAGTCACAGGGGGCCAGATCTGGGGAATACGGTGGCTGCGGCATCATTAGTGTGTTGTTTTTGGCCAAAAAGTCGCTCACAAGCAACAATGTGTGTGAGCAGGGGCGTTATCGTGGTGCAAAAGCCAATTTTTGTTCTTCCACAAATCCGGGCGTTTCTGGCGGATTGCTTCGCGCAAATTGCGCATAACTTACAGGTAATATTCCTTACTGACCGTTCTTCCCTGTGGCAAGAACTCATGATGCACCACGCCGCTGCAATCGAAGAAAACTGTCAGTTACGATTCGCGATACTTTTTGAACACACCTCGTATGTGTTATATAGATTCTCTGGTTTACGTGAGGTGGGGTGGGGTTGATTATTGCAAGTTGCAAGATTATAAAATGTTGGTTGCACCCGAACTTAGCACTTTCCTACTTGTTCTCATATACATATGTACATACATTGCCTGCATACTCACGAACTAGCTTTTCAATTTTGAGATATCAGCATGAAACATGCACACGTCTTCTTTTCAACAAGTGGAACCGTCTATATTGGACCACTATAGCATATGGCCGTCATAAAAACTGGACGATCAAAGCAGTGTTCTCCGAAAATTTTGGCCGAATTATTATTTAAGGCAATGCTGCAAACTTATCAATCAAAATAAAGTTCATGTGTGGAACCTTTTATATATGTGAAAGGTGTTATACCTTCGGTGTAGCAAAGTTAAAGTTTCGTCTTGTAAATAAACTTTTTAATGCAATACAAGCATAACTGTATCATAAAACAGTTAACTTATAACAGCTTTTTGTTTAAAAGTAAGTGATATTATTAATAGATTCCTCACTAAGTACAAAATATATTGTTAATAATTTAAAGCAGCAAAATTAATATATATCGATATCAATAACTTAATTTATAAGCTTTTAAGTTCATCTTTCCACATTCCACCACAACTAGCGCTAACGTGTACAGAATAAAGATGCTTGCTCCAGCTTAAATTGCCCCATTGACAAGCCACTTACATATGTAGACACTCTAAATAATTTGTCGATGTGTGTCACGTATAGATTTATTGTTTTATATTTATTGGAAAATAAATACATGTTAGTATATATCTTTAAGTGTTTCGCCTGAGCTTTTGTTTTTGCTATTAAAATAATGATAAATCTCAATCTACTTTGTGGGCAATTTGTCGCAATGTATTATACGAGCGCACAGCGACGTTGGCGGTGCGCTTTGTAGGACTGTTGAGTCTCGTTGGCGCACAAATCACGTTGGCAATTGTCGCTGTTGCTATTGCCGTTGTTGTGGTTGTTGTTTTTGTTGTACGTATGTGCCGATCTATTAAATGCACATAACTCATTTCGCAGCAATTTGCAGCGCAAACGACAAACCGAGCAGGAGTTGCGCTTGGACGAGGAACGGGGAGTTAAAAAGCCCACAGGCAACGGTAGGCAAAAGCGCAGTTGAGCTTTGTTTTTTTCCGCTACTCACTATTTTTTATTTTTGTTATAAATACTTTTTCATTTTTACGCTTTTGCCGGGGTCAATAGGTTTGAGCGGCGCTTTTATGGCGTTTGATGTGATTTTCACGGAGGCTGTGCTTCATGCTTGTTGTAGCCTTTGTTTTTGTTGTCGTTGTTGCTATTATTGCTGCTCAACTCAGCGGAATTGCAACAACAGTGCCACCACGAAAAGTGCTTTATGTTTTTGCAATTTGATTTATTGCCGACCTTGTTACATTAATGCAACCGCGCCATATCTCTATTTCACTTTCTCGGCCATTACGAATTTTCTCGTAATGGTTGCTGCTGCTGCTGTACTCCCGCTCGGCTCAGCAGCTGTAGCAAACAGCGTAAATACAACAAAAACTGTATGCTATAAGAAATCGAAGTACTTCAGGAGAAGAGTGTACGTACGAACTCTCATTTACACCCGATACCGTACAACAACGACCGTTAAACACGCGAGAGTGAAGGAGTTAGCTTGCTGCTTGCATTGTTGCTGTATTCTGTAAAATTAGAGAATATACGAGGAAGCGAGAGCGCGTGCACGGCATAAACATCTCTGCGGAGAACAACGACTGTACCCAGCAGCAAGAGTGTAGAGCTGGGCAAGTGAATGTGTGCGCTCCAATTAAATGGGAGGGTAACATTAATCACACGAACGTCAGTTGTTGCGGTCGTCGATGGTGAAGCGTCAATTTGATGGGTTGCGAAACGACACCGCATGCACACACACACGACCGCTGCTGTGTTGTTGTGAGGGGAAGATGCGTGCCATAACAAGTAGCGGTGAAGACGAGTAGTGTATGAAAAGGGGAAATTACTGGTATCGTTGCGTTTCCCCTTTTTATAGGAAAGTTTATGTGTGGAAAGGTTAAGAAAAGAGGGGAAACTTGTTTTATGCTGTTGGCTAGTGCTTTTTCCTGCAGGAGGAAAAGCTCGCTGCCTGAGCCTGTAGCTTATAGACAGGATTATGAAGATGTTTACTTATTATTCTTCTTGTTAGCTAATAAAATCAAATTTTTATAGCAAATGATATTGATGAGTTTAAGTTTCAACTGTTTTGTAAATTTGTCTTTTTTATAAAAATATATTAACTTTTTAATTTTTATCCTTTGCCGCTTCTTTTGCAAAGGTTCTGTTTGTTTGCTATGCGATATTCTTCCAACTTTGCTTGTTCGCCCAGCTAATTAAAGACTATTTATTACTTTTTTTTTAACAATTAGAGAAAGCGCTTAACAGCCTGCAAATGTTCCTTTAATTCCCTTTTTAAGTAAAAATTGCTGCATGTTATCTCTCAGTCACAAGAAAACTGATCAACTGATTGCACAGTGTTTATATCGTTGACATCAGCTTAATTATTATAGCAATTTAGTTAAACAGCAATTCATACATTTATTAAAAATAATATTCCTACAGACATATATTTCCGGTTTATGTAAACGATTCCAAATCTTTTCTAATTTTGATTTTTACTCGTATTGACAAATTGGCCTCTCTACCCTTTCAGGTTCATTTAAAACTAATTGGAAAACAAAATTAGAGAATCTTGTGCCTGAACGCTTTATTTTTAAGTAACAAAATGGTGGCTTCAGGTAATTCTCCCCTGCTTTCATTAAGGTATCTCACATACAACGAATGAACGAAAATCCTGATATTAGTTTTTTGGAGGGGCCGAATCAAATCTTAGCCCATTATATCTATTTTAGGCATAGTTAGGTATGTACTGTTATGAGTAAAATGCGTTCTACAAATTTCATTGAGATATCTCAAATATTGGCTGATATACAAGTATGCAGTTGATATTAGGTATATGGGGGCCCAGGGAAGTATTAACCTGATTCAATATTTTTTATACATAGAAATACTATTGTCAGGAATGAATACTGATTGAATTTCAATTGTATATCTCACACATTGAATGATATTTTCGGTCAAAAGTCAACTATAGATACTAGAGTCCAAATATTCGGCACCAAGGGCTTGAACAGTTTTTGCTGGATTTGAACAATTTTTATTTATAAGGAGGCATACACTAAAGGCATTATTCGGGCAAAGTTTTATCCCGTTATATCAAATGCTTCCTGAATTGGGTACTGGAAAGTGAAAGAAACAAATGGCTTTTAAAATGGTGCTTTATGGGAGTCAGGCGTGGTTTTAGTCTAATTTCTCTCATTTTCGCACTGTTATATAGGAATATGAGAAGAAAGTCACGTTCTAAGTTTAGTCAAAATCAGTTGGTCGGGTCCTGAGATATGTGACTTCAACGAGCAGTGGGCAGTGCCACACCTATTATCCAAGTTTTACCTCGGTTCCAAAAAAGGCATCTCTTACCTTTTTAGTGTTTTTAAATGTACCGTTATATGAAGAGTCGGTGGGGTTATTCTTCGATTTCATTCATTTTCGCAATGTCGGTAGGAGTTCTTATAATATGATCTTTTTTCATGTATTTAAAGGCAAATATGATATAAATAACCCAAATTGGTGGTTTTGTGTAAAAAAACCTGGTGTGAATGAAGTATTTACAAATTGTATATATGTATATGAAAGTATTAGTGATAAAAAGTAATATCAGTAACTGGTGTACTGTGCTCATTATTCCACGATTTTTTCTGTCTCATTCTTCATTTTGTCATGCGGACTTACCAATACTCGCCAACAATCAACCAAAAAGCAAAGCAGGAAATTCCTCCTTCAACCAACCTGCCAGCTCTGCCAACTGACAAAATGGCAATTAAATTTAATTTGACGTAAATGTCAACATTAAAAATGCAATAAATTCAGTGAAATCGGTATTTCGGGTTATTACATGACAATTCGGTTTATGCGCGAATCGTTGGCATTTACCTGCAAACAGCATTTTTTTATGCACAACATTTTCCAAAGCATTGAAGTATTTTAAATGCCACTGCTAAGCGAATTCATTTGCATGTGTGTTTGTATGTGCACACATCAGTGTTGGAAATAGTGGATATTTGCAGTTAATGACTATTTTTTATACATATAATGGGTTAATGCGATATGGATGTATTTTTTTAATATTGTAAAAAAGTACTGAATGACTTAATTATATGAGCACAAGTGTATATATCGTCACCTAATATGCAAGACAACGTATCGTCAAAAAATCGAAATTGAGTTTTTTGTTGCTTACTACATCATATTACATAGTATATGTCGCATAAAATTGTCAGCTTCCGCTATCAGATATAACCAATATACAACATACATTATAACCAAAACACGAATTTTGTTTCAATATGAGTGGTTTCAATTATATCGTTTTTCCTTCACCTGTAAACTTTTCAAAAGTCATGTTACGTTATTTTGTATTTTAGGTAGTAAAAAAATATATTTATTTATATATTTATGTATATTTATTTATTAATATATTTTCTTATAAATTTTGGTTGTAAAAGTTAAATCCATTGAAAATGAGGTCAACACTAACGTTCTTTATATACAGCTCTTAGATTTTTTGTATAATAAAATTAATATATAAAAATGGTTTTGAAATTTCTGAATTTTTTAATAAAAAAAAAAATATAAAAAAAAATTTTAAAAAAATAAATTTGTAATGTATAAAATGTTTTTGAAATTTCTGAACTTTTTAATCAAAGAATAATTTAAAAAATTATTCAAAAACAATTTTCTTATATAAAAATGTTTTTTGAAATTTCTGAATTTTTAATAACTTTTTTATTATAATCAAATCAAATCAAAAATTTATAAAAGAAAATTCCTTTAACAACAACCCAATCGTTATATGATTTTGAATGTCGATTTCATATCATAAATCGTTTGTCATAAACTTCGATCGAACAAAAATAATTATTATTAATTTTTGAAATTTTTTCTTGCTAGTATTCTGCATTAACTTAATATGGATAAAATACCCTTTCCGTGCTCTATATTCTTTGCTGATATCTCTTCAAAAATCTGAAGGTTTTTTCCTTAAGTCTGAATTGGACAACATATCAATATTCTGTTGTACGTTTAACTGCTTTGAAGTTTCAATATTGACTCCTTACCGACCTAAACAGGGTTTAGGCCCTGGCCGAAAGATATTCGGCTAAATTCCGGAGACGAGGAATCGCTTTTTGTGGGAATTTCCAATTTGCTTACTCTTAAAGGTAAAAAAAATCCTTCTGCCTACTGATGATGATAAATTTGTGATAAAACACAATACTTTTAAAGTATCTAGTAGGCCGAAAAGCTCGGGTGGATAAAACAAAATTACAAAAATAACGTATTATATGTTAGCGACCTTCTAACCCGAAAACTACTTAGTTTTGGCTTCAAAATACGACCAGATCAAATTTGATATTTTTGGCTATATTTTAACGAGTTTTATTACCGCCTTCAAAATGGGCGCTTTGTGCCAATAAAATCATGTAAACGCTTATTTCAGCCCGATACCAAGTTTTTTTGGATTTTTCGGTTTCGGAACAGCGTTGCAGTTTCGACCTCAAATTCATAACCCTACGTCTCGTTACCTGTAATGCAGCATTTGATGAATATAATGCCCTTAGATACGTCGTCTAGCACTTGAGCTGTGAGCTATCCTTGACGTCGTTTTTGTGCAGTTTTTGCAGAAGGTTCAGGTTTTTTGGCACGAGTTTAGCATGGACACATCTTCATACCCAAAACCTTAACCAAAATGTGTTGTGTGGATCCATAAGAGATGATGAGCTTCTCTGCTATCTTTCTGATGCCAACACAACGGTTTTCTAGCTGTGTTAATTTAAACTTTTCGATATTATCATCATTAACAGTGGTTATTTTTCCATTTAAAGATAATCTATAGTCCAGTCATTATAGTAAATTCACCTCGGAATTCGATATACCCATTTATATGTCTGTAGGTATACCCTACCATATGTAGGCTTTGAGACAACTTTAGGGTGTCAATATACAAGTATTTATAGACATATAAATGAAGCTTAAATGACTGGACTACTAACACTTTTCAAGATAAGCCAGGTTTTTCGATTCGCCACTCGCCAAGCTTTTGTGAACCAAAGAAATCTAATGAAATGGTTAGCTCAAAGCATCTAAAAACCGAACTATATTCACTAAAAATGTTGATACAAACATAAATGTATTCGCTAAATTCTACTTAAGTTAGTTTTAAAGCTTCCTTGCCAATTTCTTCTTCATGAACAGCTTGACCTTCAGACATTAAAACTTCAACACCTTGTCGGGCCTGTCAAAAATATGTTTAGTAATGAATGTGTTCTTTTTGTTTAGATAAGAAATACATTTATCACTTTCTACACTTTTCGTAAATCACTCATACACTGACAGCAACACACATACATACATACACACACACAAGGATACTAGGAGAAACTTACGGTGTGACAGTTCAAAATATTTTGGCATGTCATCAGCGTACAAAAACAAAAAATATCGAAAATGCGATTTGAGCCGAATGTTTGAAATATTTTAAAAATCGATAAAATAAGAAAGATTTATCACCCGCGCCTACAAATACACACACACACATTTAACTACTTTCGTGTATATAAAAAAATATCGGCTGGCAGCACAAAAATCTATGCACTTCTATACACATATATGTGTGGCTGTGTGTTGGTATGTATGTACGTCATGACGTTGCCATAGTATCGCCCATTACGTTGCAGATTTTGCGGCAACACAAAACGTGACACTGTGAGACGAGTCACTCGGCTAGACTCGCCGGCTGCTGTCAAAAATTTAACCTAAAACTGACAAACTCATGACAGCAGCAACAACGGCTAAATAAACTTACATACAACAAATATATGTAGTAACATGCACACAATAAACAACAACAACAAGAACAATGGAGCAATTGGAACACCTACGCTAGGCGACAAAAGCTGTGTCAGGATGATCAACAATAATATCTAAAATAACTGCATGAAACGCGACAACGACTACAACAACAACAACTATGGCATATGTAGGAAAACAACAATTGCAGTTAGCTTATGGCATCAATGTTGTTGACATGTCAAATACTGTAAGTGACACCTCTGCGCCATCTATTGGCGCGTCAGCTGACAGGCAACGCGAGGCATGGTCACGGGCATGCCTTGCACACTGGCTGCCAGACTTTATTTTCGTGCCTCTTATTTTGTTGTTATTTTTGGTAGAAAAATATTTATTGCTTTTATTTAAAATGCCTCAAATGCATGGAAGTAGAAATGCAGACATATTTACATCACAGGTGATACAAATAATGCAGAGTTGTTGTTATTGTTTTTTAACAGACATGATGTCAGTGGCAAATATCGATTTTACCGTTATAATGTTTATATTAAAGCTGCTTTCTATTTTAAGTTCGATTTATTATTTATTTTAATGCGGTACTAATTCTAGTAATGAAACTTAGCTGTTGTTTGCTAGAATATTCTACACTCGACTTCAAGGTTAACATGGCTTTCAGTATTTATGCTGCGCAAAAATATGCAATATTGCTTCTAATTTCGATTTGTGGTGGTTAGCAGTTTTCTAACCGATTCCTAACCGACCTTAATCGATACGTAACCAATTCGGTAGATGATTCGCTAACTAACCCGCTAAGCAATTCCTTAACCGATTGACCAACAAATGTTTTTCAGTATCGTCAAATCAAAGGCAATGCCAGTTATGCAGGGATTCCGAATTCAGATATAACTGAAAAAACAACCATTTTCTTGTTGTCGAAAGCGGAAATATAAAATCAACAAAATACATTTGAAATCTCAATGTGATTTGTATAGTAAATGGTCCCAGGTTCTTACTGATCTTACTGATAAAATGCCTCTTTCACACAGCATCAGTAGTATTTTCTTCTTCATATTCAAAGTGGTTGCTACTCGAATGGCGCACACATGATCATTTAACCAACCTATGCATAAGTCACGAAGCTTTTAATTGTCTAATTGATCGGCAATATGTTCGACAGTATTGTACGCACGCAACATAGGACTTAATCTCATAGTAACTGACGTCAAAGCAGATTTTACACCAGGATTGGGATTTGACACCAAATCGAGCACATATGGTAATATTGAATTCATAATAATCTGGACCTGGTTGGTGTTATCAAGAGTAGCGTAAACCCCTTAACTTTTGTGGCCACTACAGCACGAACTTCAGCTTCAGTATCCTTCAGTAAATACTGAAAAGCGGACGCCAAGTCAACACTTTTGTAAATCTTGACGCAACTTACGGAAGTTTGCTCGTAATTCTGCTTTTACGGGTTGAGTAACTCCTGGGTAACATACAGAGAAGATTCCACAAGCTGATGTACGTGAAGTGAACCAATCTAAGGCCAAACGTTGCAATGCTGGTACAACGTGTATTTCCAAGTCTTGGGCAGTTTCTTCAACTGTTGCTAAACATGACATATTCTGGTCCACCCACCAAGCTAGTAAAATTGCGAAGTTGATCAGCCAATGCCAAAAGTACTTCATCTTCATCATAGATTGTTTCGGTCAAAAACGGAATCAGTTCAGAACATGTATGTACATACGTTCTTCGCCCTGCGCCAGAGCAATTGTCGACAATTCTGATAAATTCAACTGCACATTGTACCACAAAAAACAATCACCATGGAGAAAAGTATGAGGCTACAGGTAGAAGGTGTTGAGATAACGAAGTGCCAATAAATTATATTTACAGAAAAAACACACTATTGCTTGATAAATAGGAATAATGCAGAGTTGACACTGGTAGCGCTGACAATTATCCTTTAAATAAACACCAACTTCACGCTTCTGTAGGATATATGATTTCAAAATCACCTCGAACTGCGCATTGTTTGTATATTCATGCCGCGAACGGACAAAAAATTTCGTTGTGAGTGCATAAGGATTTGAAATATGTATGTATATAATTTTTTCATATTTTATCTTTTTATAGTTGTTTGTTCTTAGGACGATTATTTCCTTGGGGCGCATATGCTTCCCTTATTCGATTATATTGCAGGGTTTGAAGAAAACTATTGCTTTTTTATTCACATTAAGGAGCCAGTCTAAAGCTCTCAAAAGATGCCAAACTTTGATTTTTTATCCCGAGAGTAAGAAAACAAAATGTCGACTTTCTCTTCTTCAGGCTAAATCGACAGTATATTTGAGTGTACGGTATTTTTTATAGGTAATTTGATTTCAATTTGCCTCTACTAGGCTAATTCTTAGAAGCTCTCTCGGAAAAAAAGTAAACGGCGGGATTTTAATCTAGATAATATCTGCAGGTAAAGTACGTACCCTTAAATGTATATAATTTTTATGTAAGGTATGTACCCTTAAATGGTTTATAAAAAAAGTTGCCTCAGTGACAAAAAAATTTAAGTTAAAGCATAGTACTTGGTAACTGCAGTCCCAATTCGAGGAAATTCGTGAGATTGGATTCATTAACTCCGAGAATCATTTCCGCTCGATTTAAAAAGTGCAGTATCGAGAAAATCGCGTTCAAAGGGACGTTCAACAGCCTAAAAAGACTAGTTTTAGAAATTAAAAAAAGCTCCTGTAACATACCAAAATTCATAAATTTAAGTATCTTAGTTTTAAAGGTATAACCTATCGAAGTATTAATTTTTTTTTTTTTTTAATTTAAGGTTCCATGTGATCAAGTCAAGTTATCCAAACACCTTAACTCTGCTGAGGATTAAACAAGGAAAAATGAAATTTTTCCTTCTAGCTGTTACGGACTATCTTTAGGAACTTCAAATGCATTTGTTTTTGAAGTTTGGCCATACCCCTTAATTTTTTATTAACTCTCAAGCTAATGAAATTTCAAGGCATTATTTGTATACCCTTTTTCTAATTCCTCATACAAACTTTTACTCTGTAACTCATATTCTTGTTTTAATCGCATTTTCTCCAAATATTCAACGTTATATTAGTCTTTGTATTTCCCCATTCACTTGTCCGCTACCGGGGCCAACTCCTTCATCGCTTACATAGTCCTGCGAATGTCAGTAGTTTCTGTTGGTTTCGTATACTGTTTACATTGACGATTATTATTTGTTGTTCTCCTATAATAATATTTGTTGTACGTTGAGTAACACTCCTTCCTTATTGCCAGCAAACACAGCGCACTGCCACACAGACTGGACAATTGCCTGAATCGCCTGTGGTATTGGCTTGCTGATCACCTCGTCACAGTGTCGTTGTCCTTCGAACTGTGCTTGTGCGATAATATAAAGTAATATTTGTTATTTACTTTAGCGGAAGCAAATGCAGTTGCAACAACAAAAACAACTAACACAACAAACATACAGCACAGTAGCTGTCATACAGCCATCGCTGAGGCGGCAGCAACAACAATTTCAAAACGGAAATGCACATAAATTTATTTTGTGTAGATTATTAGCAGTATTTACTTTTTTCTTCGTTTTTTTATTTTTTTTTTTGTTGTTGCTGCTGATAGTTTGCACTCGCTTTACCTAAGTATATGTTTGTGTGTTATTCACTGTTGTTGTTATGGGAGTTTCATTTTGGTACACTTCGCTGTAAAAGAGTCAGTCATTCGACTAGTAATTTTGTTGGATTTTTTATTACTTTTGTTTGTCTGTTTGCTATCTATATTCTGGCAAATAGACAGGATACTCTTTGAGAGTAAATCAAATCCTTGCTGGTCAATATTCTGGAGACAAGTATTTTGGTTCGGTTTTGGCTTTAGTAATTTGAGTATAAACTTGTACTTGATTCAGTCCAGAATTGAGAAATTCCTGAAAACCTGTCTTTGAACTTCTTTTCGTAAGATTGCAGACAAAATTGAATGTGTGTGTGAATGTTTAAATAAAATAGCTTGATTTTGATGTGTCTGAAGGTATGGCGGCCGCAGTGGTTGAATTTTGACTAATTTTTTCGGAAATATTTGTGTTGGCTTGGTCAAATTTTATGAAGATTTCTCGTGAAAAAAATCAGATCGACGTTTGCAACAATGAGGGAATAGTTCGTGTCGAACAGACAAACAGATATGGCTAAATCAACTCAGCTTATTACGCTGAATTAATAGGGTTCACCAAGAAAGAAAGGGCTAAGTTCGAGTGTAACCGAATATTTTTTTACCCCAAAATCCGTTTACTCAAAAAAAATTTAGTTTTTTAGACGTTTGCGTTCAACAAAATATAAAACTCATTTAGTTGAAGGTTGTAATCCGAAATTAGGCTTTATTATAAAGATAAGGGTTTGCTTTCATGTTTTGGGCAAGTGATCGCCGTGATTAGCTTCCGACAGGCCCAATTTTCGGTCACTTCTTGCAGCAATTGGCGCCTTATTTCAGCAATGACGCACCGAATGTTATCTTCCAAGGCTTCTATCGTCTCGAGCATATCCGCGTAGGCAAGCGATTTTACACGGCGCCTCAAAAAATAGCACAGCAATATTAAATAACATGATCATGGAAGCCAAAAACTAAAAGTTTCCTTAAATAAATTGATCTTTTTATAAATTTATTGGCTGTATGGCATAAAGCCCCGTCTTCTTGGAATTAAAGGTGTCCACTTCAACTTCATCCGACTCAGGAACAAAATAGACATTATGTAATCATGACTTCACATCGTTCTTCATTGACTGTAGCATAATGGACGACTTCATTTTTGAAGTACTGCGGTACTCATTTAACCAAAGGTGATCTTCATCGTTGAGAAAAATTTTCTTGCGAAAATCGTGATGGGTGGCCATTTCGTTTTGGGTCCGTTCACCAAATGTGTTTAAAGCCCACAAACAAAAATCCTTCCGCAAAATTTGTCATAAAGCGGATGGGTACTAACCATCTAACTAACGTAACTCCCATCGTTACGTGCAATGGTTGTTGATTCGGAGATTTTTCGATTCGGTGCGTACTGTAAACCGTCTCTGAGGATGCGCATTATTTACTTAGGTCAACGTGATGCGAAACCGATACATGGTTGCTCGAATTATTGGCTCTGTTGGACGATTATGTCGACTGCATATTTTTAGTAGTGGGTCCTGCAGTAAATCTGTTCATTATGAAAATGGCAAATCAAACAGAGTATAAATCAAGTAAAAGCTATTAGAGAGAGAAACTCCACGAAAAGTAATATCCCCTTGAAAATTACACATCTAAAAAACACCCATTTGATTTTTGCACAATTTGTCTCATTATCTTGATAATTTTGACAAATATAACTCTCAAAAAAATTATTTATTAAAAATTATAATTTTGGTTTCATTATAAAAAATATATTCGATTTGCAAAATATTTGAGAAACCCACATCTCTCATGGCATTTCTGGAAAGTGATTCACTCGCAATCTAATAAATCTTACACGAAAAGTGTATGTGATTCCCTAAAAACGCACTTTCGTTGTGAAATTTAGGTGAGATCTCTCAACAGAACTGCATTTGCTATGCACATAAATATATCTATATATATACCATTATATATACATATGTATATGTTTATATAGTATACACCACACTTGATTGAAGGTGAAGTGTATTGTGAATTTTACATTCCACTGTTTATTTTCATTACGGCTTTCGGGGTGTTCTTTTTATGTTGCTCGTAGTTACTTGAATATTGAGCCAAAAATCGAAATATAAATAAACAAATAATTTGTTAATGAACTGCCAAAACTTACGAAAGCTATCTTCCCGCAAAACTAGAGTATGATAAAAAAAAAAGTTTTCTCTGTACATAAAAGAAATTACAGACTTGTATTTACACTAGGGTGAGGCAAAACAAATAGGCTAAGGAATTTATTTGTTTAAATTAAACTTTACACTGAAAAAAGTCTACCTTCAAAGCATTGTTTTTAACTTAAGTTTAAAAGGTGTCGTTCAGCATTCAAAGTTTCCCATTTCAATAACACCTTGAAAATAGCTTTTCATTAAAAATACCATAACTTTTGAACCGTTTAAAATAAAAACTTTTGGATAGCGACTATATGTGGAACATAAAATTGCCGAAAACATCTATCTCAAGGAAATTTTTTCAGCTCTAAAGTGGTATTTTCTAGGAATATATTTTTCTCAGTTCTGTATACATTTTAACTCGTTATTTCCGTTTTTGGCTCACCTTAATGCAAGTGTTTATACATATATATATATATGCAGATTGCAGCATATATAGCGATTTAAGCTGAAATATATGGCAAAATTATGCCCGCACGCTCCGCCATTATTCAAATGGCTGCCTGACGATTCCAAGCCATTTCATTCGCACTTAAATGTTTCTGTTTTTTTGTTTTTGTTGTTGGCAATTGTTTTTCTATTGCCTGCGATTTTTTCAATACAATTTTGCTATTTATATTTTACGCATTGTTTGTTATTGGGATCAAAAATGTGCCGTTCCGCACAGAGAGCCAGGTCAAGCTGCCAAAAATTGCTTGCAGCCACATAGCCGAGTTGTGGTTGTTGTTGAAGGTGCACACACACACGCACACAACTCTTTCATTTTGTATACACATTCGTTTGGCTGAAATTGAAGTGAAGTTTATTTTGCATTTGCATTTGATTTTAAATTCATATCGCCAACATGTTTACTCAAAAAACAATTAAACAAATAAATAAATAAGCATTCAGTTTTTAATGCCAAAAGCGAGTGTTATTTAAACAAATAAATAAAATACACTACATTCGGCTGCATGTGTGTGTATATAAAAACCACAGCAATAGCAACAAATCGTATAGCTCATCGGCAACGTGTTTTGATTGTTGATTGTTGCTGCAGCCGTTGCTGCCGGTGACTTTGTTGTAATCGAAATTTATTAGGTTAAATACGCACAGAAAACTGACAAAAGAATTATTTTAAAGTGCACCCAAAAACAAACGCCAGCAAAATGGAATAATAACAACAACAAAAACTGTGATTAACAACAATGTTGTCAAAGGAATACCACAAGCCCACAACATATGTATATATATGTGTGTGTGAGTGCCATTTTAAATACGTTTTTCTACCAACTGTCTTCTGAGCATCAGTTATACATACATACATATGTACATACATAAATATAATTTCAAAAGAAGCCTTTCTGGCCTAAAAAATGACAAAACATTAACTTCAACTGCATCGAAGCTATAACACCCTTCATAGGTGCACTTTTTACAGCAAAAAAGTATATAAACAAATTTTAACTTGAGTTTGGAGTATCTTCGAAAATTGTAGGGATGTTTTGGACAATAATAAATAAGTGTTTCACACCAGGTCTTGATTTTGATCGCTCAGTCTGTATTTCAGGTAAGTATATGCCATAGTTGCCCGATCTTAATAATTTTTGGAAACGTAGGGATATTTTCGATAATAATCTGCATCGAATTTCGTGAAGATAACTTGACAAATAGAAGGAGTTTTCATATAAAGATGTGATTTTCATCGTTCTGTTTGTATGACAGCTATATGCTAGAGTTGTCCGATCTTAAAAATTTTTTTCGGAGACTATAGTGTTGCTGTAAAAAATAATCTGTCCTAAGTTTCGTGAAGATATATCGTCAAATAAAAGAGTTCTTCATACAAGGACTTAATTTCGAGAGCTCAGATTGTATGGCAGCTATATGCTATAGTTGTTCGATCTGAACAATTTTTTAAAAAAATGTAAGAATATTTTGGATAGCAATTTATGCCAAATTTCGTGACGATACTTATCAAATAAAAAAGTTTTAATACAAGGACTTAATTTCGAGAGGTCAGATTGTATGGCAGCTATATGATATAAATAGTTGTTCGATCTGAACAATTTTTTCAAAAATTTGTAGTGATATCTAGGATAATAACCTCCCCCAGTTTCGTGAAGCAAGCTTGTGTCAAATAAAAAAGTTTTCCATACAAGGTTCAGTGTTTCTTTGGTAACTATAAGCAAAGGTTCCAATCTTCTTAGAGTATTAGATTATATATCATGTTCAGGGTATACAAGTGAATATATATGTATGTATATATCAAAAAACACAAAACATAAGGGCACATATCGACGAGGAAATGTCTCCGATATCTCTGCATTAAAATTTTGGTCAAAGGACATAAATTTCACGCCATTGCTTTCAATTTAATTTTATTTTATTTCATTTTCATTTCCATTTCATTTTAATTGATTTCATTTCTTTACGCATTTCACGAATTTTACGTATTTTATGAATTTTATTTATTTGACATTAAAACCACAATAACAACGTACAATGCACCTAAATTTAAAAGCGACAAATGCAAGCGGCAGCGCAAAAAAATACCGTTCACATAACAACAATTCATTCAAGAACACAATGAACTTTATGGCGAGGCTAACACCAACGCCGGCGACAGTATTGATGCAAGTGCATTATTTTGTATTGACAAAATGACTGCTTGACTCAGCTGTGTTCTGTGGCGGCCTCTTGTTGGCGTTATTCACATTCATCCGCCATGTCGCCGCCAAATGGTGCTGCAATCGCGTAAGATAAATAATATACATTCATAATTGTTAAAATTTGCCAAAAAATTCGTTAAAACGCTTTTTAGTAAAAAATAATGACACATTTTCTTACGCAGATCCTGAGGTACAATTTCTTTTCATTTGTGTTTTTTTTTTTTTTTGGTTCCGTGTGCGAGTTTAAACGCGTTGTATTGAACTTAATGATGTCCGAGACTTTTGTTTGTCCGTTCGTTTGCGCACAACTGGCTCTGGTGTGACTGTGTTAAGTAAGATTTTAATTGCAGATTAAATTGAATTACAATTTTCCGTTTAACAAAAATGCAAATCAGTGATTTTATCGCAGATTTCATATGGGCTCAAGCCATTTACGTTATTTGCGGTATAATTTCGCCATAAAAAAATTTTATTGTTTATAAAATTTATTGGCTGCGTTAATTTTATTAATGTTTTGCTTTTGGGAAAAAAAAAAAACATATAATTTTGTTGGAAAATAAATTTCGTTATTTAAATTTTAAGCGAATTTTATATAATATGTGCATAATTTTAGTTATTTTTAAAAAAACACATTCAAATTAAATTTGAAGTAAAGTGAGAAGAAAATTATACACTGCCTTACGTGCAGTTAGGTCAGCCTAGAGCACTAAAAACTATGACAATTTTGACATTTTTTCAATAAGGAAAAAGGTATCGTATTTTTTCTTTCAGGCTTCATAAAATGCGTATAAAAAAATATATTGACATTTCGATACAAAAGTTGGTTATCTTGCCAATCTTCGAAATCACTTCTCTTAAGGTTCGTCTACAGGCGACGGTGATTCTAAGAACTCATGATATCTGAAACAAAATCGAAACATCTCGTAATCACATAAAAATTGCTTAAAGTAAAAATAAACTTTTCGCAAAATCGCGGATTTATCAAAAGTTTTATTTTTTTTACCGAAAAATGAAATAATTACATTGAATTCAAGTGGATAAATGTGATTGGAATACTATCGCCACTCTTTTTAAAAAATCTTTTTTAAAAAAAAAAATTGTTTTAAAGTTTCACGAGAACACTCTTATACTAAAGTGGATTGGAGAACGAAAAATTTTTTCACATTCTTCCCAAAAATTAATGTTTTGAGGCATCTAAAATATATTTGGATCTCCAAATATTTTAATATTTTGAAAATCATATACAAGTTTAATCCCTTAATATACAGGTGGAAAGAGTATCGATGGTGACTACTCGTAGGAATACATGAAGTTCTGGAATACATATTCCACTTTTTTTAAAGAATCCAATACTTTCAACCCGAAATTATAATTATTATTTTTTTCATCATCAATATTAGTACTACTATTCGCGGGAATATACATTATTTTATAAAATTCATTTAATTTTATGGCACCCGAAAAGAAAATGATTATCGATAATGACTACATAGCATTAAAAGACATAATTTTTGCAAGCCAAATGTTTAGGTATTAAATTAGTATTGACAGAAACTAGCATAAAAAGGTTTTTCTAATACGGCCAGACTCACGGGAATGTTCAACCTCAAATATTATCTGAAACCCCTTTTCTGAGTCGGCAAAAAGGGCTACTTCTAAGCTGTATATCTTTTATAAAATTGTTATGCAATTTAGATTCAAGGACGCCGTAATTGCAACACCGTAATTACAAAACATGTTGTTTCGAAGTTTATTTATTTTTAGTTCTTAATATTGTGTTTTAGTTCTTAAGGTATGAGTTAAAATGAAACATATGGACAAAATGATGCGTTGTCGCAATATGCAATGCGAATGTCCTTGCAACCCGTCGCGTCTGTAGGGTATATGTGATGGTAGTTTTGTTAAATTTGAGGAACGAGAGACTATTTTGAGGAAAAAGGACTTATAGCAAATAATCATTTTATAAGTGTTATACGGTTCATATTAGAATATTTGCCTAGTAAGAATGCATGAACTGGCTTCGAATTATTTCTGCATCTACTATATACCCGGATCTGAAAAAAGACTTTGTATTGTCTCAGTTTGATAATATGTTTAAAGGGAAAGAAAAAAAATAGATTTTGTTAAAATTTTTAAAAATTTCTTAATTTATTTTCAAAATTTTTCGTCTCCTTTAAAAAAATTCCTCTGAACCCCAATACACTTGTGCCAATTTTTTTTCAAGTACTGAAACAGTTGTTAAAGTCAATTTCCGGAATATCCTTAAAACGAAAGCAAATTACGTTTAATGCCTTTAATTGCCTCAACACGGTTTCCCGGAGGGTCGTTTCAGTTCCCTGAATAGCCAGAAGAAACACGGAGCTAAATAAAGAAAAAAAGGGTGGTTGTGGCGGGGGAAAAAAAAATTTTTTTAAAATGAAAATTGGTATCACGGTCAATCGTATAAAAAACGGTTATTGGTCAAAACCGGTTTTTTCCATAAATTTTTTTGGGTTTTTACGAAAGCCCCCCACGTCGCAAACACCATTTCTATTCCTTGTTACATTTTTTTTGGGTCGGAAGGAAATCGATAATTGAAGAAAACTGCAACATAATTGATTTTTGACCGCTTTAAGTGGTTATTTCGGCCGGTCACTTTGCCACGATAACGGCCGATTGATTGTCTGTTTCCGGTGTAAGCAACATAGATTCAAAATTTTCCCAAAAACGTTTCATGACTTTCTCGTATTTGGAAACATTGTTCACCAACGCTGTTTTTCGAAAAATGTAGTGATTTTGGAATCGTTCTTTTTTCCCCTTTCACTTTTCTTTGGCCCAAGTGATCTTTCAAAATGGCTTTCACAGCTCCTTCCGATATATTCCAACGATGTCAGTAAGACCTCTGACGGTTAATCGTGGATTCTAAAAAATAAATTTTTTTATTTTATTGAAGAGTTAATCATCAGTTGATATGATGCCGTCCAGGACGTATCAACGCGTTTCTGCACCAGAAATTTGATTACGCACTCAGCACTCAGTTTTTGAGATAAATTTTTGAAATTTTGCGCTCATGTTTTTCGCCTCAAGCAGCTGCTTATTTGTTGGAGCCGCCAATATCGGCCCTTTACATATGGCTGCCAACAAATGAACAATTGGAATAGTCAGACACTTGTTGTTTTTAAATTTTAAAATAAAAAAAATAAACCAAAATCTTTTAAATAATGTCCTTAAATAATTTTGCTCGCTAAATATTAATAATTTGCTAAAACTATTTACTTTTCTCTTCTAGGTACTGTAAATTAAAATTTACCAACATTGCCGAGGTAAGTCCATCAATTGCCACACAACATAGTATAATGGAAGAATCCTTTCGCATGTTTCAAAAAAAGTGACATTTTCCATTCAAAAGGGCTCGCATAATCCTTCAATAAAGCTATAATTAATTTGTCACCGTTATTAAAAAATATTGGGGTTAATATCAAATTACATATGTAAACATAAATATACACAAAACATGCATGCACATGTTAAGTTGACAACTAACACTCCACGTTGACAGAAAATAATTCAAAATACATACCTGTAAGCGAGTAGGGAGAGAGAAATCAACGAAGAAAAATGAGCTCGGAAATTGTTTGTTTAGACGTTGGACGGTGGACAGTGCTAACAGGATGACCAGACAAATTTTTGATGAAGATACAAAAAATTAATTACGTGCGGAAACATTTTCGATGCGCCATGAGACGCTCGTACTACTACTGTACGTGGATATGAGAGAAAGGCAAGTAATGCTGAGGCGTTCTAAGAAAGGTGACCGAAAGTTGAGTTGAGTTGAGCCAGTCAGATTGATAAATGACAAGCATTTAGTTGCGAACTGCGGTCAAAATACTTAAATATCAGCAGAAAGTATTTCGAGTAGCTCGTACTGAGTTTCAGGCAAAATAGCCAAACATATAGGCAGGTCAGTGGTTTTGAAAAGCACGCTTTTGCTTACGTTTTTGCGCCACACACACAAGAGGCGTGACAGTCAAAACAATGCAACTTGGAGTGTTTAATACATATTTATTTGTTGGTTGTGCAGCCAAAAATTTACCGACACCACGCCTTATTATGGCGATACCTGCTGTGTAGTGCTCGACAGTGTCTGGCCAGGACATTATTCCAATGTCAACTCCATAATTCTGCCCATAGAAGCTGTGCAGACGAAACGTCGATTCGCATAAAATCATTTTGTGACGCAGATGAAATTTGTTGAGTGTTACTTTAAGTGCGCCAAAATGCATGAATTTATAACAATATATACAAATACGGTATTTTTCTGTAGGCAAGGACACACTTTATACTGTTGCCGTACTTGTAATCACTTACTGAGTTGGTATGGTGGTTCTTACTTGTAAATCTGTTCGACCGACGGCATAAGCAACAGTGTAATTTATTTTTTTTTTTCACATATCATGTGACTGTCGAATGCAGTGCCGAAGAGTTAGTCAATAGAGCACAGAGTTGCTCTGCATAGTGCTCAACACATATGACGAACCGGTGGCTAAAAATGCTTGCGTCATAATGATGATGGTGCAACATTGCTGCCGTGACCCGGGTCGTTGGTACTTTTAGGTAATTTTAAGACAGATAAAAAAGTATTTTCAATATTCATATGTAGGAGGGGGTGAAAGTGCGATTTTGGCCTAAAATTTTAAAATTTATTTTTAGAGAGATTTTTTTTTGCATTGGTGAGCGCTCTGGGGGAATTTTGGCTGAAAGCAATTCTGTTTGGGGAAAAACGCGTCGAAGGTTATAGCCTTGAAACGGCAGCGTTAATCAAGATTAACTGCGCA
Organism: Bactrocera correcta; assembly: GCA_027475135.1. NCBI lineage: Eukaryota > Metazoa > Arthropoda > Insecta > Diptera > Tephritidae > Bactrocera > Bactrocera correcta. The sequence continues at coordinate 80,257,563 of CM050326.1, forward strand.
CTTAACCCGATCCAAATTTGTAGGTGACAGACGGTAGCTATGCGATTTGAAACTTCGTTAACAGCTGATGGGAATTTTTATAATATTTTCAATGAAAATGATAGGAGATAAACATTGCGGGTTTTTAGCGTCCAATATTACAAACCATTTTTTTTACAAAAAATATCAACATTTTATTTTTAAAACTGCACCTAAAAATAACATCATAACATAAAATTCCTTTTTTTATTATTGAAAATTGAAAAAAAAGCTGACAGTGTTGCTTGTTTTTAATTCCAATAGATTAAATTGACCATTTTTAACAATGTTGCCAACGAAAATGCAAATAACTCCCAAAATTTGGGAATTAAATGGGAGTTAGCAACCGAGTTATCTTCAGCAGTTAATCCGGATACCGCTGCCGTCTGTCAATGCTTTAACGTTTTGAAGCTCAAGATGTTCCAACGATACAGCGGTTTGAATAGTGAAACTCTTTTTCCTCAGTATTCCAGTAATATAATAATGCTTTTGGGGTCCCAAAGTGCAGTTTTAAGCCCAAAATTTTTTTTCCAATTCTGGACAAACATAACTCTTTACGCATACATATATTGTTATGTAAAAGATTCAAATTTGCATTGAAAATTTAAAAACTAAAATTTACAAAACAAGATACAAAAATTTCACCAAGTACATTTTGGAAATATAAGAAAAATTTTTTTTTAAAGGCTCATTTCTACGCACAAATTTGTATTTGCACTCCCTTTGACGATTGACCCCCGCAGGCATGACTTTGCAAAAACACTTTGACGCACTTGGGCGCAGACAAATATACGAGTACCTTCGCAGGGAAACTGACTATACGCCTAAATTCACCAACACAGCAGGACATTAGATTTGCGAAAATATTTTGTTTGGCAATGTAGGCAAACTAACTACAACATACCATTTAAACAAAACTCAAACAAAGTGTATAATCCTTTTAAGCTGATCCCTTTTTGGCAGTAACAGGCTAAATGAGACAACAACAATGCATACGCAATGCACGACAAGCCCAAACGAAGGTAAGTAAGTGTTGCTAAGGTAAAATTATTCTATAAGACAAATGAAAAATATATATTTATTATGAGTAAGTTAAGTCAAAATATATTTACTTATGTACTTAGGCATACGAGTATATAAATACCTAACATTTTGAAAGTCACAAGTTTTTGAGCACTTCGAGCGACAAAATAGGACAATTTATTAGCAAGGGAGTGTGTCATATATGAAGTCATAGGTAGCTGCCTATTTTTAAAATGTTTGTCATTATTTGAATTTCAGTTAGATATGTGTATAGGGTAAGTATTTCCAGTGTTGTTGCTATTGGAGCGGATGCACGCTTCAACATTAATTTTCAGCTGGTTTTGCAACACAACTCGATTGCAGCTTCCTACTAGATCGCTGCCGCAAGGTGTCCGCAATTACATACAAACACACATGTAAATATAACTATTGCGATCTTGCGGTTCACGGTCTGGCAACGGATTAATACGTCAAATACAAATTTCGGCTTTGACCTGTTTGCAGCTGAGCTCCCACACTTCACAGCTGCATTTTTATATTTTTGTTGGCGTTGGCACGGCGTCTAAAAGGTTTGTATGCCAAAATAATTAGGGAACTGGTAAGCAGCAAACAACAAGTCAATAAGCTATGGTTGAATAGGTGAAGTCAAATCTGTTATAATACTCACATTTAATTAAAAATTTCCAAAAATGTGGAGTGGGATATGGAAAGGTGAAATAAATTAAGAATACTAGTTTTTTTGTATATTACATAAAATATGTATATAAAAGTCGTGTTTTATTATCGGAATATATTTATTTATTTACTCATTTTAGATTTTTGTTTTAAAGTAATAAAAAAAAAATACAAGATGTGTGAAATTTTTTTTTTTTAATACTAAATTATATATAATAATTCTAATTTGTATTCTCTCTAAAATATAAGTAATTTTTACTCCCTTTTAAAAAAATATTTTGAAAAATTTTTAAATCTTTATATATCATATATTTTACATTTTTTTTTTAAAAGATTTTTTACAAGCAAATAAAGTGATATTAGATTTCCCCAAAATTTTCTTATAAAAAATTTAAATTTTTCTTAAAATTTTTGCTGTTCCCTCGGTTATTTACAAAAAGTCGCATAAGATATTTTAAGGCATGATATCCATTGGTAAATCAGAAAACGTACTTTTATTTTTAATTTTTTTGTACAGGCATTTTAGTAAAAAATAAATAAAAAATAGTTTACATTTACAGAATTTAATAATTTATTTAAAAAATTTTGACTCCTTTATACGTAGCCGATCTCCAAAGGATTCCGCAAAAAGTTGTCTGGTTTTGAGGAAGATTTTCTGTTAAAATTTTTTCAAATCTAAAAATAAAAAAATTTTATTACCTATTAAAACAAACAAACTTTTTGATATTTTGATGTGACATTTGGCACGATATTATTGACAGTCATACCCAACTAGAAAAAAATTTTTGCGAAAATCAAAAACAATTTTTTTTCACTGTAGTTCTTATGGATAGATAAGGTGATAATGGCGGCATCCCAAAAAATGAACTTTACTCTTCAGAGCGGCTTTCAAATCGACATTGAGCTTAAATCGTTTTTTTATTATTATCAGATAAGTATAACTATAAAGGTCGTGTGTTTTTTAAATAATCTTATAAATACTTTATCAATCTCTGTAAATTATATAAGATATATTGGTAGTCGAAAAAGTCTTTTCGTATTTCTAAATAAACTTCAAGTTATTCTATTTAATATTTATACTAATAAATAAATAAACAAATTTGTACCATTTTGGTCGACCACTTTTTGTCATTTTTCCGCTAAAAGACATTATTCCATCAGTGTAAATCGAAATTTCGAAATTTCCAGAACGGAAGCGAGCGAACCATTGTTGTGCTACACGAACTGATACAGCATCGTCTCCATCAACTTCACAAATTTCATTGGTGGCTTGCGTGTAATTCTTCACTTTTTTATACAAAAAATTCAAAATATAGCGAAAGACTTCATTGTTTTCACTCATTTTTGAACAGCTGTAAACTTCCCGAATTTAATTATTTTTTGCTAAATGAAACTTAAAATCTCACCTTTTCAACAATATATGATACAATCTGATTGGTTGCACTGGAGATATACTACTGCAACGATATCTATTAACAAAATACGAAAAGACTTTTTCGACTGCCCAATACATATATCAAACGGTACGTACATATGTGTGTATATCTGTTGCTTATGTTTATAATGAAGTTCTTGGTCAGATCAGTAAACTGATAAATGTGTTTTGTCTCATCGTTATTAGGAAAATATGATTGATGGTGTATTTATTTTAGATTTGAAGTGATAAAAGCGAAATCATTCATTTTTAGGAGATAACGGTCACTACGCAATAATTTCGTCAGACAAAAATTTCGATGCTTAAAAATATATATATTGTTCTCCACACATGCACTTTTATATACAAAGAAAATATATTGAAATATATGAAATATTTCTTAATTCATTATTATTATTATTTTTTTATTATTTCAAAATATATAAAGATATGAAATTATTTAGCCAACTTTAGAAATATAAAATAAAAATAAAAAAACTTAATATTTAAATAATTATTAATAAAATACAAAAAAAAAATATTTTCATTAAATTAAACTTTTTCGTTTACTTTTAAAAGTATATCAAATTCTGATAACGAAAAGGATATGAAACGACAAAAGTAAAATCTACTAATATTGCGCAATAAAAGTACTACTAATTATCTTATGATTACACATATGTACATACATATGTAAGTATGTATCTTAACATAAATTTAACGCAGCTAAGTAGCATAGAATTAATCTAAATACACTTCCTGTGACCAGCTTATATTTTCATGTGCATATTGCTTTATTTTATCACTTATTTTTATAAAATATACTGTTAAGTAAGTCAAAGCGGTTGTTTAGTCGTTTAGTCATGCAGAAAGTATGTCCAAAGCAAACAAACAACTGCAGAATCCAGTGATACACAGAAGAAATGGAAGCTTTGCATGATTATCTTGATTAAACATAAGTATTTTAAATTAAGTGGCCATATTTACGTTTCAAATGGGCATAATTCAAAACAGCAAAATGGTAAAGTTATATGCAAATATTTGCACTGATGACAGCGTAGAAAATTTATATATTGATGTGAGTGGCAAGTGTATTAAAAGTAGCGTGTGTGCGTATTAAAGAACCTGCTAACTGCTTACAGTGCGTACAAAAACAAATATGTAAAAAAAAATATTTATTATAAATAAAGCAAATTGTGTCAAAAGTCATTTAAAATAAATGCATGACTATAATTAATATGTGACATGGATGAATTCGCCGCGTTTATAGTTTGAGATGTTTATTATAATTGAAAAAAAAAAATGAATAAATATATATTGTTTAATTTTTAGTTTTAGTTTTTCCTTTATGATAAAGAATTTTTGAAATTAACATTTTTTAATTGTACTTTAACCTTTATTTAGTTCTTTTATGGCCACTTTTTATCAAATTTTTTTAATTTTAAATTTTTTTTTATTTCAAATCATTTTTATATTTATTTAATTTTTTCATATACTTAATGTATTTTAATTTAACTAATTCTATTTAATGAGCAAACATAATTTTCATTTCTGTAATTATATTGAATACCGAAACTCACAAAAACAATTGGTTATACGTTGTGACAAAAAAGTACCCGGCTATTGAAATTGTAAATAAAACGCAAAATATTTAATTATTCATCAATATTTGTTTTGTCGGCTTCAAAGTAATCCATACCAGATGTAATACATTTAAGCCTCGAAACACTTCCATAAGCATTTTTGCGATGGAGCCTCAGCGAATTTTTTTCATCTTTTCGATCCCCTGAAAACGGGTTCCAGGAGCGACAATTTCAGTTTGGGGAAAAAGAAAAAATCACACGGATCATAATTTGGTGAATACGGTGGTTGATCGATGGTACATTGCATTTTTGGCTTTAATTTCGGTCACAATCGTGCTGGTGCGAATGGTACAATTTTATGTCGTGTAAAATCAATGAATTGATGCATTGCTTTTTCACAATTTTGGCTGTTTTCGACTGCTGTACACACGGAAACGTCTCAATACGGCAAAATAGAACTCCTTATTGTCCGTCTGTTCTTCCGGAACAAATTCTTGATGCGAACAAACCACGAATTAAAAAAAAAAAAAAAACAATGAGCATCACTTTGATTTTTGAGCGACTTTAGCGTGGTTTTTTGGTTTCGGCTGTTTTTCCCCCTTCATTCCGATGATTGTTGACTTGTTTGAATGTCAAATTCATAAACCCATGTCTCATCGGCAGTTATAATGCTTTCCATGACAATGGTATCGGAATTCGCACGATCAAGCATATCCAAAGAGACCTGTTTACGGCACTCTTTTTGAAAAACAGTTCAGCTTTATCGGGACGAGTCGAGCAAGAATGCGTTTCATATCCAAAATATCCACCAAAATCATTCGATTGCACCTGCTAGAAATTTCGAGCTCTCTTGCCATCTCTCCTGAACGATTTCAAGCACCATATTCTTTACTTTTTTAATATCTTCATCAGTTGAAGACGTCGAAGGTCGTTCAGAATAAAGCCTACAACGATCTCTTGACCGTCTCTGAAGGCATTGTAACACTCGTAGGCTTGTGTTTTTCATAAAACTGAATCACCGCACACGAAATTTGGTTAGGAATACAAAATTTGGGACAAACTTTTTGTTAGATACTTTTATCCATTGTAGAAATCGCAACGCATCACTGAGGTGTACCGACTTAAACAGCTGCTGTAAACAAACTGGTCAACCGGTCGGGTTCATATTTGGCATAAAAATTAAGGACAATTCTACCAACTGAGCAAAATATATTTTTCCGGGTATATTTTTCTCACTATGTATAACACCTATTAGATATCTGTTCAAGGACGATTGAATTATACTATATGAGCATTATCATATGAAATGAGTTAACGGTAAATGTCCTTATGAGTACTAAGTGTTCATCAACATTGACAAATATCTTTTAAAAAGCATTAGGATAAAATATATTAACAGAAGCGTTATTTCACTTACTTAAAGTTTAAAATTGGATTCTACAGTATATAATTTCCATAAACCCGATTTAAAATAGTTTCAACGCTAGCGCGTTTGTGAAAAAAATATTATATAGATATATGCCAAGCCAATATATGCCTAGCTGAACTTTCGATTCCCTTCAAATGATATATATTTACTATATATACACATATTCATGCTATCCCTCTAACATTCAAAAGCGAAATAGTTTGTTATTAGAAATTAAATACTTTCAAATAAATCTAAAAAATTCAGCTCGCAATGATCTGAGCTCAGCATACAATGTTCCATATGGAAATTTTTAACGTCCTTGTCGAAAAATTTACTGCTGAATATTTTCAAAATATTGGAAAATATATCAAAAATTATTGTTGATATAAGATTATTTCAATATTTTATAGTGTTGAACTAAAGTTAAATGTTTATAGAAATTGTATATGAAGTACTCATAGCAGATTTAAGCACAATTTTATAGTTATCCTGACCATTTACGAATTTTTATTTCAGATGTTATGAAAATGTTTCACATATTGAAAATTATGGCTATATATTTTAAATTATTTATTTGCATTCGGTTTACATTGCTTTTAAAATTTTCAAAATTTTATCAATATTAAGTTTCATATCAATATTCGTTTTCATTTCAAGTTATTTTTTATTTATTTGAGCTTAGTTTTCTACTCAAAGCAACACATCAACGAGCTAATGTAACTGCTTAATGGATTACGTAATAAGAATTAACGCGTTTGTAATGTACAAAACACAAAACGTTTTCAATATAATAAACTTCCGTGTGTTAAACCGTCGGCAATTAGGTGCAAATATACTACAATTAACTTTGATTTGGCTCACTTCAAATTAAAAACTAAAATAAAAATAAAAAATACTGTAAAACCACGCTAGAAATCTAATAAAAACAATTTTGTAAAATTAAACTGACGACGGCAAGGAATTTTAAGTGAATTTTTTGTTGTCATCAAACACGCGTACGCAATTGGAACTGTTTCCAGCGTATTGTGGTGCTGCAAGAAAATGCGTACACCTCAAAAAAACAAAAAAACAAAAAAAAAAAAAAACACCAAAATTTAGTACACATGTGTGCCGGAAAATTTTCAGCTACAATGGAGAATATAGCAGCGGCGAATATCGAGTTGCATAATTCGCCGTAATTCAATAAGTGAATGAAACGCGTAAAATACAATTTCAAATTGGGTGTCGCGGTATATAAGAAATGAAGGAATATGTCTAATTTTTATGCAAACAACGTAATTATGCGTTGGCAATTTTAGCAAACAATTAGTTTATTTAGCCGAAATAAAACTTTATTTACATACGACGCATTTGCGTTGTTATCCTTATAAATCATTGCATGAGTCCTGAACACTACAGAGTACACACTCAGTTTTCAGAAAGCAGACTCAAAGCAACACACTCACTTCCCCTTGTGCCTGCTCACTCACTCGAGCGGAGCAGCGTTTAAAAAGAGCGCTGCCACACTCTCAACTGTACTACTCACTTCGCCGCAATTATTGTACTCACTCACTTAAACACACTCTCCGAGCGTCACCGCTCATTTGCGCGCTCTTCGCTCCACTCGTCATATTCAAGCATATTGCCATTTCGTTCAGCATACAGCAGCTGTACTCTTCGCCACAATCCATAGCGATTTCGTAGTGGCAATAAAATAAAAAAGAACGGCGAAAGTAACAAAAACAAACCATAAAAATTGACGGCCAACACGTGTGCGTGAGCCACAACTACAGCAACAGCAACTGTGGCAGCAACAAAAAGGCAAGTAGCTTATTTTCGTATGACCGCAAAACAGCCAACGCGTCGACATGAAATATGAGCAAAACAAACCCTGCCGCTCGCGGCGCCGCTACTCTCAGCACAACGGGCCCGCTACGGCAACGGGTTGATGGCTGACGGCTGATGGCTGAATATTTGCCGATTGGCGATTGTCGTTGGCAGCGCAGAGCGCCATTATTGCACTTGTTCGCTCAGTGCGCGCAAGTAACAAACAATATATACATATGTATGTATATGTGTGTGTGAGTGAAGAATTCCTGACTAGATTTTTCATTATCTCCTGTATGACTATCCAATGTGTCTTATAATATTGAGGAAGTGATTTTCCGCTAAGGTGATCGGCTGTTAATTTCAGTGTAATTAAAATAGGAATTTTGCTTCGACTTTGAAATTTTTTTTACAAAAATTTCGCCGCAGAGGCAAATACTTCATAGAGCCTTGCTCTCATCAACTTCAGTCTCAGCCACAATTCATTTATTCATCTTTCGTTTATATACACACGTAAATAATATCCTTTTACTGCCACTTCACTCGGACAGCGCACACACATGCTCTCGCCTTGGCGCGCCTCTTGCAGCGCTGGCACCGCTTATGTACTCGACGCCGCCACCACCACCTCAAATGATTGTCACAAACGTGTGCAAAAATGAGAGGTGCAATTTTTTTTCGTCAACAGCTCCTACTGCCATCGCAATAATGATACTTTGGCTATGCTTTCGCTACCATTGCTTATAAATGTTGTTATTAATATTGTTGTTGTTGTCATTGCTGCCAATCGTCAACTTCAAAGTGGTCGTTACCACTTCGTCTTCGACTTCGGCGTCACCAGCAACGTCGTCGCGGTCGTCGTCGTCGTCAGAGTCATCGTCGTCATTGTCGTAGCCGTCGTCTACTTTGGCTTTATTTGGCAGCCACTGCCTTTGAACGTCTAATGAAAGCGACTGATGTACAGATGTTGTTGCTGCTTGTGCTTTTGGATGTTGCTGTCGTCGTTGCCATTTGATAAATTGCGTTTATAAGAAAGAGATGAATTGTCATGCACACATAACAAATACTCCTTCTCTTCATCGTCGTCGTCGTCGTTGTTGTCGTTGTCGTGGTCGCCATTGCCATCGTCATCATCATCGTCAGCGCTGTCATCGTGGCCGCAATCGTTGCCAGTTGCATGCAACCTTCTTCATTACCGTCACCACCCAACGTCCAACGACCAAAAGACTGGCTGTCTTATGTGGGCTCTCTCTACCAAACGAATGTTGTTGTAGCACTTGCAATTCCACACACACACACACACCAGTCATATGTTTGTATGCATTTTATGTGAGTATGTAAGTGTGCACTCGAAGGCGTATTATATGCGCATAAAGGATGTTAATGGTTCGGTTCGGTTTTTGGGTGTTGGTGGGGTGGTGTGTGCAAAGTGGGCGCCGCTGTAAATCATCTCCACACACGGAGTTGCACTTTTTCACTACAAAATGTTTGAGTTGTACTCAAACTATGCTAGCTGCACCTTGTGAATTGCCGTAGTTAGCGTTTTTATTGCTTGCTTTGCAGTTATTGTTGTCGTTGCCACCACTTTACGCTCATTCGCTCAGCTGCAGCGGGAAAAAAATAGAAGCGCCTCCACGTTACATTTGAGCGAATGTCCATCGTAAGGTCGCAACTGCTGCTGACAATTTTTTCGTACGTCTTCGTTGTTTTTATTGTTGTGGATATGCCTTTAGTGTTGTTGTTGCAGTCATTGGTTGCTGTTGCACCCTTTGCCATTGCAGTGTCAGGCGCATTGAAGGAAAATTCCTACATCACCAGCAATGTACAATATTAAACAACAACAATGCCGTGTTTTTGTTGTTGTACGAGGAGTTGTTAGTGCTTGTCTTAAGCTGAGGTTTGGTGGAATTGGAAGCCTCAAATGCTGCTACAACAACAAGAATAGAAGGCCAATAAGTCTATTCTGCCAGCAAACAACAATAAAAAATTGTAAGCAAAAAAATGAGCTCTATTTTAATAATTTAATTAGAGTTTTAAACCAAGAAACCCAACAAAACGAGAATTGTTTTTGTACAATTACAACAAAAACTTTAAATTTTCAAAAAGATTTTACTAAAATCTTGAAAGAAAATATGAAATAAAATTTACGTTCCAATAATTCCACACTCCAACAATTCAGTTTGAGTTAAAAAAATAGAAAACAACAAAAATATTTTTTTGGAATTTACAACAAAAAATAATATTTTTAAAAATTTTTAATAATTCTTTTCAAATAAATAATTTATTTTGCGTTTCAAAACAATAAAAAACAAAAACACTTGGTTGGTATATACATACAACAACAAAAAATATTTTTAAAACATTAAATTTTTTTCAAATTAGAAAGGAAATATAATAAGTAAATTTAAGAAAATTATATGAAAATTTAGTATGTAAAATAACGGGAATTATTTTCATTTTTTTTTTTTTTTTGATAATTTTTAATACAATTTAGAAATAGAAATTATTATTTTTTAAATAGTTATTGTGCTTAATATGCTGCAAGCTAATGCACTATATACAACAATAAAAACAATATCATGAATACTGACAATAAAAACAACAACTCTTACATAGTATTGCTGACCAAACCTTTATACTCACTTGAACCAAAACTCTCACCCTGTATCTGACCGTTTGCACAAATGCATTTCAACTTTAGCGCCACCCACCTCCCACTCGCTCATTTTTTGGTTTGTTTTGTATTTCATCTAAATTTCTACTATACTTTTTTCCTTTCTCCAACAATTTTCTGCTCTTCAGCTGCTGCTGTCGAACTTTTGCAATACTTTCAGTTTTTCCTTTTCTTCAAAGACACTGCAGCATACACAAATACCTAGGAACAAAGTTTTGCAACCACTTCTTCTTGGCTTCGTCTTGCAATTTTAAACTTTTTCTGCAGTTTTCGTATTTTTTGTTCTTGTGCCAGCTCATAACTGTCAAAGTGTGTGCTCAATTGTAAGAGTATGTGTGTGTGCGTGTGCGCAAGTGGGCGTCCACCAGCCGCATTGCAACATCCTTACTTATAGCTCAGTTTTTCCGGTGCAAACATACTTACATACACATTTACAGTTAACTAGCGTGATATATGTACATACTAGTATACACATGCAGTTACATTTATGTGCTCGCTTTAACTATGTATTAAATACTAAGATGCCATGTAAGACTGCATTGTTCTATTCATATCCGCTGCAAGTTTGAAATTTAAATATTTCATTTTTTGGAGACAGCATTCCAGCATTTATTCAGTTAGTTATGGCAATTTAATTTTCATGATAGTAGACATTCGCTTAGCACTTTGTCTGCATTTTTGATCACTTGAGAGTACAACTTAATAAACTAGTAATGCGATATTCATTTGCTGCTTGAATACAGTAAATGATTGTCAAATCGTAACGCTGCTTTATATGCCATTTTTGAAAGGTCCAAAGATATACTTAGGTTTCGTTTGAGAGGCCTTTATTGCAGTTTTTTGAAGCTCACATAATTTTATTGCATTCTAAGTCCAAGAGAAGTAATTATCCTTTAGGATGCTTGCACTGGACGTGAATTTTAACAGACACTGCGGTCTCACTATCGATACACTGACTAGCCTTTGTTAACATTTTTGAAATTCTATTTAAAATATTACCTAGTTATAGAATAGCAAAATATAGAAAGTAATGAACAGCGGTTTCACCTTCATCAATACGTTAAAAAGCAAACTTTTGAAGGAATATATTTTGGAACAGTGCTTACAGTAATTTCTTGCTAACCATAACTTTAGTATCAGTGGATTTTAAATAACATTGACTTTGGCTTAGTATGTAGCATTATTGGTAAAAAAAAACCTCTTTCTTCCCAAATTCAATTGAAAAATTTCAAACCATGAAAATTTTGGATTTCCAAGCATTCAATTCTAATTTTTGCCTTCTAAAATATGCAGGTAAATGCATGTAGTACTAAAATACTCGTAAAATATTTCAGTTGGTTTGTATTTATTGCTGAATTGTGTCTTCTCTTCATTTTAGAAGTTAGTACTAAAGGTGATGACCGAAATATTTCCTTTTATGCGTATAATCCGTCTATTTAAGGGGTGCACTTAGTGTTCCAGAGCAAAAAAGTCGATTTTTGGGCTTTAAAATAGAGAAGTATTGTATAAATTTTTGTTTTAATTTTAAAGGCATATGTATTTATACAAAATTTTTTATAGAAAAAATTAAATAATTTTCGGAATCTCCGACGGCGAAAAAAGATATTTCATTTCTGCACTGAATCCAGCCTTCTCTGTGAATGAAACCTAATAAAAACTTGCGTTAAACTATAACTTATTGTACCTACAATGTCTTCCGATCAAAAAAGTCAAAGAACTTATTGCCAATACAATATCTTCTCATCGAAAAAAATCAATGCTAGACAAAATGATAGCAATTTTTATAATAAATAGCAATTTTATCCGAAATTTTGGCCTGAAATATTCAATTTTTCATAACAAAAAGCAGGAAATTATCTACAAAATATTTATAATACTCTTGTAAAATTTGAGTAAGTTTTTTTTTGGTTTTTAAGGGGTTAAATGGGTTTCCTCGGGTAAAAAATAGCCTTATTTCAACAATTTCCTTTTTACATAAAAACGAAATATTTTATTAATATTTTTTATTGTTACAAACATATGTACACTCCTAACAAAGAAATTCTGAAATTTTTTTAAAAAATTTTTTAAACTTGGCCATTGTGACCTCTGTGACCCCTCGGAAAAAGGGTGCGCCCCCGTTGGAAGGATAACTCCTTACAGAATCATCTAAAGTGAAAAAATGCGCGTTTTAGTTAAAACCTTTACTTAGAACTTGGACGAAGGAAAAAAAGGAATGAAAATTGGAGTTTTGGCAAATTTTAAAATAAAAAGAAAATTTCATGATTTTTTTTTTCAAATCGTTGTAATCGAAGGAGAAAAAAGTGATGGAAATTGGATTTTTGCAGACATTTTTACAAAAAAATTAAAAATAAAAAAATATATAAGAATTGTATCTCAAAGACCTGAGTAAACTTTCATAAATGGGTTTAGTATACTCGAGAAATCTTGCCAACCGATTTCAAAAACACAGTTTCGAGAAAAACGCGTTAAAAAGGGCACACTTAGCCTAGCTAGCCACGAGCACACAAGTTCTTAAGGCTGTATCTCCGAAACTATTACTCGGATCAACTTGAAAATGTATAACACTATTCTAGAGGTGTTGTAGAATTTAATAAGATAATAAAAAAGGAAGAATTTTTGAAATTTGTATAGACATGTGACCCCTTAAAGGCAGTCTAACCCATGTCATAATAAAATATGCAAAACAGTAAAAAGGTGTTTGAGATATCGATTTGAAAATTTTCGCAGATTCTTTCTTCAACAAGTAGCTGCTCATTTGTCGGAAAGGCTGATATCGTACTTAGATAGCATATAGCTCTCTTATAAACTGAGCGTTCGAACACAAGCCCTTGTATGAAAAACTTTTTTATTTTACAAGATATCTTTACAAACTGGATTCAAATTCAGCAGGGATCATTGCGAAAGACAGCTATAAAATAACTGAAGAAGTTTTCTAATCGGACAACTATAGCATTTACTGGCATACAATCTGTTTCTCAAAAACAATTCTTGTATGAAAATTGAAAGCTGTCAAACTTGTTGTAGCGAGAGTGCAGGCCCAAGTTAACGTTTTTCTTTGTTTACCGTAATATAACTGATATTTTTTTGTCATGTACAAACAGGCTTCTGTGTTGAATTTTGCTCAAAGACGAAAATAATTTAGAACTTCTGGCTTACATTGACTCTGTCGTCACACATTCGCACTTTTTGGCAAATCATTGTTTGGCTGGCAGACATTTTATTATGCCCATGCACGCACATAAAAATATGCTATAAATATGATTGTATGTATGTGTTTACCACTGAAAGGATATTTTGTGCTGCTGATAGGCGCAATGTTGTCGCACGTTTATCAAAATGCCATTACGCCAGTATCTTACCGTACGAAGTCAACTTGCTACAATTAAAATTGTTGTTGTTATTACTGGGTGTCGCTGTTGCTGTTGCGCTTACCGCTGTTACTGTTGTTTGTTTACGTTGTTTATCTGGCGCTGCGGTGCCGACCTTCCTTGCGGAATCACTTGCAAATCCACAACCGCACGTCAATCAAAGTCTCATAAATTTGTCACCGCAAACAAGAAAAATTAAAAAAGAAAACAACGAAGTGGCACAAGCACACAAAAGGGGCATGGTTGTACAACAACAAAGCAACTATGCAACGCCGACGCAAGCAACGGCAATTTAGCAGCACTTTTACACATACATACATATGGATGTATGCGTATGTAAACAATAACAATGACGTGCACAAACCAACGCGCAAACACAAACACACAGACAAATGCTTATTTATTAAATAACAACGCGTTGCAATGCCTTTTGGAAAAAACCTGGCAATCAGCTGTTTTTGATGAATTTTCGGTATAGCGAAATGCCGCTATTGTGTTTTTACTATGCTGTCGCCGCGTAGTTGTTGTTGTTTGCGCGGCAATTTTCACATGCGACGCTGGGATGTTGCAAATAAAAGTGCGCAATGACATGAAAACAACGACGAAAAATTGCAGCATCATCGTCGGCGGCGGCGGCAGCAGCACCAGCAGCCAGCTATACAGTAGCGACAACAAAATGAATGTGAGGCAAGAATAACAACGGCTACCGCCACCGCCGCCAAATCAGCGAAGTAATTTTTCATTTTCCTAAACGAAAAATTGAGGAACAACGAACCAGCGAGACAGCCAGCCGGGCCAACAGTTAGCGGCCCAACAATAAAGCGACGGCAATGCTATGTAGCTGCGACCAACTAACCAACCAACCAGCCAACCGACAATACAAAACGAAGGCCACAGATGTTGCTGCTGGCGCTGATGCTGTTACCGCTGTTGTTGGTATTATTGTTGTGGTTGCTGTTGCTGTATTTTTTGTTGTTTTTGTTGTGGCAAAGTTACCTAAATATCGCCGCCACCGCCACGCGAAGTCGGCAGAGAGAGCGAGAAAGAGCGGACACAGAAAAAGCTCGATGAAAAATTGCCTGGGAATATGTGTTAACCGCTTTTTAAACTGCCACTAGGACTCGACGATGTAGACGGTAGTGTACAACAACAATGGCAATAAGAATAAATAGTAACACTGTTTGACCGAGCGACGGTGAATAACAAAAGTGAAAAAGGACTCTGTCTGTAGGACCTCCATGAAAACATACTTACATACATACATACATATGTACATATACACCTAGTGACTCTCCTTGTTGCGCGCGTGCTCAGCAACTAAAAGTGAGCGCTCAAAGGGGCGCGTGTCAAGGAAGCCGCCGAATTTCGGGAAGCCGAATTTGCTGCCATATAAGACTGAATGGAGTAACTGTGAAAGTTTGGGGGTGCTACAATGCATATTTACTCAGTCACTAACGGTAGTGAGTGCATTTATATGAAATAGACGATGAGGCAGTAAGTTTGGCTGGCTGGCGGGCGGGACGAAGAGCATACGCAACACAAAGGAGTGTGAAAATATCCAACGTGCTAACAGAAAATGATTTATTAGCAACAAATTTGTTAGTAAAATTTGCTGTTGGCCCAAAAGTTAAATGTGTCACACACTGCCGCTGCCGCCGCCGCCGCATGCAACGCTGACAGCGCTATGAAAAACGCTCAGCATTTTTGCGAAAGTGGCGAACAGCTGGTTTTTGGGTTAAGATTGAAATTCGAAATAAAAAAAAAATATTATTTTTCGAAATAGAAGACACTCGTACAAATTTAAAATTTAATGTACATACATTTTTAAAACAGTGCAATTGCTTAAAATTAGCGAGCGATAAGCATTATATAAGCGCATTTATATAGTGGGTGGGGTTTGACGTCTTTTCAATCCCCGCGCCACGCGTCTTCACGGCAACTCAAAGAAACAGTTGACTCTTACAAAAAATATAACTTTCGAAGGCGTTACCTTTTCTTGTCTACACAAGCACTCAACAACAACAACAACGTCCAACTAAAGTACATAAAAGCAACGAACAACAACAAACAAACAGCGGCTGTTTTGTCGGAAGACTAATATGCGCACACAAGCACATACCAGCATACACACACACGCACACACATGAACACATGCTTGTAGTACAAAGCCAGTCGTCAGCCGACAACTGCAAGAGCAACGCTAACGACAACGACGAAGACAGACAGCAACGGCAACAGCCCTCAGTCAGCTAAAGCGACAGCCCCAGCAATTCATAGTGTGGCGCAAGAAAAGCTAGGCGTCTGATTTGCAGAAAGAAAAATGAGAGGAGCTCACAAATCGGCAGCAGCAGCAGCAGCAACAGCACAAATCCCTCAACATCGTAGGGAAAATTAGTGCGGACCAGTGATCGGGTTGTAGTAGCCCCTTCTTGTAGGAGTGCGCGAGCGAATGCAAGCGAGTGAACCTCTTTTTTGAGCGCTTTTTGACTGACTGATATGTAGAATTGCAACATATAACAACAACAACAGTGGCGCATATGCAACAACAAGTGCACTGCAAGGAATCACAGGCGAAAATTTTGCTATGTTGTTGTTATGTACATTCTACATTAATAGAGTCGCTTTTCATACTATATTTAGTTGGTGAAAGGCTGCACCCGGAGTTCTCATAAGGATGCCTGATTTTCTCTAAAATTCATCATACTTGCTCATATTCTAAAACAACCGAATAAATAATACAATATAAAGTTTTTTTTCAGAAATTTCAATTCTGTAACAAAATCATTGTTCTAAGAGACTATTTTTGTGCTTGGATACTATTTTTTGAGCAGCTTTGGCCGGAATCTCCTGCCAGAAGTCTGGCGTAGAATTGAAAAATCTTGCAGTAGATTAACCCATTTAACTCACTCTCTTCACTGCTTTGAATATATATATATGTATATCCTCTAGATTTTCTCGATATTTGTACTAGGAGTAGATTTTTTGGCCATCAAAACTCTTGAACAATTTGAAATGTTTTTCCATTTCACTTCGGAAAGGCCTATTTGAATTATTTCAAGCGCTAGAAGTTGGCTGGATGCAATCATGGTTGTTCTTTTTAGTATTTTCCTTTAACTGTAATCGAGATGTTTTTTAAAAATTTATAACAAAAAAGGCAGCTAAAGTCAGAACGACTAAATTAATTCTGATTCTCTCAGTAATGACCAACTTTTATCCCTTATCTCATTATTTTTTATACCAAAAAAAAATTCTGAAAGGCATATTTGAATTATTTCAAGCGCTAGAAAGCTAATGTTCTTTAGATATTTTATTAAATGTAATCAGACTTTTAAAAATGTCATAACAAAATAGCAAAAGTCAAGCTAAAATCTGTTTTCTAACTTTCCCAAACCTAAAATTTAAACTTTTTTCCACGAAACAGAATCGCAACGGTAAATATCAGGACTGCCAATACAAATTTTCTGTTGAATAAACTGTAATATTAAAGAGAGTTTTGTCATTTTTGTCCTCTCAATTTTTAATCGTTCAACCAAAATTATTTGGGGGTTTTAAATATTTAAGAATGTAGGCTTAGAGATTTAAAAGGGAGATTCCAAAACAAATTCAAGCTTTATTTATTTAATTTGATTACACGAACCAATATATGTACATCTGACAAGAACTCAGACATATGTTTGTATGTATGTACATATGTAAGTCACATAACTTCAAAACTTTCAATTATTTCGCTAATTTCCAGGCAATGACTCAATTAACTCGCTTTAAAAGTCCTTTAAGTGAGTAATGAAATTTTGAAAAATTGCGCTACTCTATTTATTATTTATGTGCATTTATTTTTTTCGAAAATAATCCATCACATTTTCTCCACTCCATTAATGGCCATAGTGAGTGGCCTTAAGTTCGCCACTGAGCGGCGGAGCGACGCAAATGCACGTAAGAAGCGGAATTTAGCGAGAGCAATAACGCAAACCGCACTACACGGCTGCTGGCTGGCTTGCGGTGAGCGAGTGAGTATTGGTTATTTTATTGTTGTTGCTGACAACATAGCTAGTAATGGTGTTGATGAAAATGATGAGTGTAGTGCTTACACCTGAATACAACCAGCACATAGCCGTGTGTGCAGTGAATAGTAGAGCAACAACAATATGGAAAATGCTACGCGACACGCTCGACTAACAACACAGCAACTGCAACAACAACAATAATAAGAGTAGTAGTTTGCAACAACAGTTGTGAGCACAGCGAGCATAGTTAAACCCACCCACCGACCATTCAGCGCACAGCTCACAGAACAGCAGCGAACATTGCAACAAGAACAACGCAAATAACAAAAGCACAACAGCAACAACAACAGCAAACGAGTCGACAATGATGTTGGCCAAAAGACTGAAAACCGAACTGATGCAAAACTGCCACTCACTCAAGCGAATATAACAAATGGGATTGGTTTTTGCTGATTTTCAAAGGGGGGCGCGCACGGCGTGTGAAATGCTTGCTCGCTGATGGCAGTTTGGGGGGCCGGGGTGTGTTGGTTGCAGCAGGTAGACCAAAGAAGAGTGACGCACGGCAAGTAAGAGTCAAAGTTGGCAAAGAGCGATAGAGCAATGCGTGCGCGCCGCACCAAGCATGTGTGGGGGTAGTGGAAGCACACGCAAACTTACACACACACTTATACATATACAACGGTATTTCATCAACATGATATAAGCCATCTCATTTCAGCTAAAGCCAAATAAATTTCAAATGTTTGTGCGAAATGCGACGATGTCAATGCGTTGTTGTGCGGGGTTGACGGACAAAAGCAACAAAAACAAGGCGGCGTTTGAGCTAACTTGAGTTTCTACTCAAAACGGCGCTACAGACAGCGGGCAGCTCAACCTGTGCGCTGTTATCACTCCCGCTCGCTTTTGGGGCGCTGTGCTGACGAGCGCTCTTCGCAGAATGATGGGCGCATGAAAGGTGAAGGCGGTACCAGTGGCACACTGCAGTCAAGAAGCAACAACAGATGATGGAGAAGAAATGTAGCAAGTTCAAGATGTGCACATTTGTAGATATGTATGTATTGAGTATAGGCAGCAAGATTACGACTCAAGTTTTTGAGCGGAAATCCAGTAAAGTATGCCCGAAAATAAGAGCTTCCACAAACCATTTGCACTGGAGCGCGCAGAACGTTCCATAACAAAGCGAAATATTGTGGGGATGCGCATTCATACAGTGGGCAACAACAATTAAGTGTGGTTGCTGTGTGACAAGTGAGCGCCAATATCGTATATTTTGCTTTTGCTTTACCTTTTCACTTGTGGGCATGTCACAAGAGGCGTACTAACAAATCAGTCATTCCTACTTTTATGAGCGCTTCGCCGCGGCAGCGAACGCTCAACGCGCTCACATTAAAACATATGAAACGCGCTCTTTCAACACCAATGCAGTTTATGAGTATTATTGATAGTTAGATGAATTCGCCGCTTGCCTTAAAACGCGGCGAATCCGCTGTAGGCATTAATTTACGCTCTTCAATTTGCCGTTTCCTGCATAGGTAGTTATGTGAGCTCTGCTTGATTACCCCATGCTCTTCGCCGCATTTTGCTTTACGAGTACTCGCACCCAAACATTCTCTTCGCTGCCGCGCATTGAGCGCACTTCATTTTCAATCATACGATTCCTCTCCACCGCTGCTATTTCCACTGATACGATGACTGTTTACCTTCTAAAGCGGCCGCTACATACTTGCTACTCTTTTTCTTCTTCTTCTTCGTAGCTTCTTAAACAACTACCACCGCCACGCATGCCATCACATTCGTACACGCGCGCTCGGCGCCTAGTGCGCGCTCTTTCGCACCATTTTAATGGCACAATTGTTGCTCTACTCGCAATGCGCCTGCTTGCACTTGAAACGCGCTATCCGTTAACAGTGCTACGGCCGTTCTTTCTTTCCTACACTGTCGAGTCATCCATCTAGCCATCCATCCATCTGCTGCGTACGCTTGGCTGGTTGACTGCATGTTGTTCTTGTTGCTGTTGTTGCTGTTCATGTGCTATAGTGCCGTTGTGCTGTGGTGCGCTTGACTCGTACACACATTTCGCAAGCTAGTGTTGTAGTTGTTGCTGCACCGCTGCTGCTAGCTTGATATACTTCATAGCGCTGAGTGCGAGCGCGCTCTGTGCTCGGTGTTTGTGCTTGTGTGCGCGCATGTGTGTGTGTGTGTGTTTATCTGCCTATCGGAGTGTCGTCGGCAGCGGCTATTATTTACCCCCGCCAAGTGTAGTTGCCGTTGTGATTGACAAGCCCAGTGTGTGTTTGCCTTCGAAACGCGTACAACGTGTGCTGTGTAGAAAGCGAAATATAATAAGCGTAAATTTCCAATTCATTTTGTGTGCCCAAACAAAAAATCGCAACAATAACAATACGAAAATTCTACTTTACAATTGCACAGTCTACAACGGTAACGTGTAACGCGATTTAACGGTAAATAAATAAATATTTTTGAAAATTGCAACAAACACGCGGCATAAATTCTTACATTTCGTTCAACTTTACAAACATTACGGTATATATTTTTGAAAAAAAAAAAATATAACAAAAACATTTTTTGCAAAATATTTTGCATATTTCTGCTATATCGCTCCGAAATAAATAATTTACAAGAGTGTGGCAGTTGCGCGCGCCTAAAAGTGCATCGAACGTCGCAAATTGAACGCTGCTGCATTGCCGTCGCTATTGGAGCGTTTGGCATGCATTAGCAGGACTTTTGCAAGTTGACAGGATTTCGACGCAGCGGGCGCTCATAAGACGCACGGCAGGACGGCACACAGTGCAGTGCAACGGCAGGCAGACGGCGGGCAGCGTTGTTAGCCATTTCGTCAGCCGCAGTCAGTTAGTCGGCGGCGTGTAGGTGCGCGTTCTAAGAAGTGCGCCTTGTGCTGCAGTTTGTGTGTGTTTTCTTCAGTCGATTTTCGTGAGTGCAGCAGCAGGTCGCGCCGAGTTAAACAGGCAGGCCAAGCCAGTCGAGTGCAGGCAACTAAGCCGCAGAAAACAAATCATTTGCTAGTTGCTGCTGCCACTCTACGCGCGAATGGAATACAAAACGCAAATTAAAGCCTAAACAAAATATAAACGAAATTGAAAGGATTTCGCGTAGAAATAAGAAAACTAAAGTTATGCGCGAAAGTACATTACAAATACAATAAGAAAGAAAACAATTTTCGCCTGTCTAGGAAATGCGCTTGCATTTGATTTGTGTGTGAAACTTTTAATTTGCCATAAACAGTTATTTATTTGCTTACATTCATTTGCGAATTCATCCAATCGCCGCTTTGAATAAAACATTTTTTTTTTGTTGTGTGAACAAAACATAAGTTTTTGTAAGCGCCTGTAGCAGTGCTAGCCGCCATGTCAGTTAGTGAAACGCGTCGGTAATCAAAGTGTGATAAACGTCGCAGTCGTCGGTGACAAATCGTGAAAAATTCGTGAAAAACAGCAAAACTGACAATTCGCAGTGCAGCGCTTTGCGTGAAAGTCAAATCTTACAAAAATATAATTTGCTTATGCATTTTTTGTAGTAAAAACACAAAAACAACAACAAAACACAACCAATTATTTTACATAAAATAAATAAGAGCAAGTCAAGAAGTAGCAGTTTAGAATTGTTAGAGGAAGCAAGCGAATTCCTACAAAGTTATTGACTTGCAAGGAGAGCGAGCGTACGATGTCGATGAAGCTGTGATATTTGTGAGCATATACACGCTAACAACAACTACTACTAAGACAGGACGTGGCAAAAACGCCACTGATGTACTAGAGGAATTTTCTAAAAGCAAGCAAGCAAACAACAACAACAAAGGAAGACGTTAAAAATTTTACCTACAACACAAAAGCAACTTAACTTTTCCACGGAAACTTTGTATACGAGCAACTGCAACAAAAACAACGAGTGTTACACAAAAAAAAAGAAACAAAAAAATCTTAGGCGGTATTGACAAGCCAGCAAAGAAAGCAACCAACAACAACCGTAGCTAAAACAAGCAGCTAGCGCTAAAATGTATTTATGACAGCTGCAACAATATATGCAAATAATACAAGCTGAACCGCAACAACAACAATAAGCAGGCAAAACGGTACGCCAGAAAATTGCGCTGAAGTCAAATGTCAAGCCGCTGAGCAAGAAAGGAAGAAGCAAACAACCAACCAACAACAACAAAAACCAATCCCGAAGCAATCAAGTATACTAAAACGCAAAATTATATACGAGCACTAAGCGCTAAACCAACAAAACTAAATATTAATTAATACAACTAAATGTAAAGGAATATTTATTGCAAATACAAAACAATATACAAGCATTGTATACGATTTTAAAGCAAATTTAATTAATTGTAACAAACAACAACAACATTCGAGGAAAAGCACAAACTCCTCAAACGGCAAAGTTAGCAAAATAACAAAAACAAAAAATCAAAAATAACAAAAAACAGTTATACACAACAATCAACTGCAATACAAGTATAAAGAATACATAAAAAGTGCGCCAAGCATATTTAAAATAAATAAATTAAAACCTAAATAAATATTTTACTTGCAACAAAAATCCAATATATGTACGTTCCGTCGCGTTTTACCGTCGCGTGTGTCGTTCGTGTTATCTCCAAACCACCCACAAAACAAAAATAAATTGCAAACAAATGTGCCTGTGTTGCAGTAAAATTGCAAAGTAATCTCAGAATTATAAAGAAAAGAAAAAAAAAACAGCAGTGTGAACCAAAAAATTTGCATGAAGCGCTTGCAAATTGAGTCGAGAGTGTTGTGTGCCGTAGTTTTCCAATAAAACTTGAAACAAGTCAAAATAACAAAAAATACAATTTTCATAAACTACAGTTAGCAGCGCCAATTAGTGGACTTGCGAGTCGGCCACCGCCAAGAAAAGCCCGCAACAGCAACTGCATCCAAAGAGAAACAACTCGGCAAACGTTGCATAGCGCGTGCTGCTTGCAAAAGTGGCACAGGTCGGGCTGGACATCGCTCCCAGAGCATTAATGGCTCAACCTAGGGTAAGTAAAAATAGTGTTAATTATAGTTTTTAATTATATTAATTTTTAATAAGAGGTTAGTTATAAATAATTGTTAGGCATTGGTGTTTGAAGTCGCGCTGCAGTTGCTTTTTTGTAAATTGTCGTTGCCACCTAGCGACGGTAATTTTGTGTGGTGTTAAGAATTTAATGAATTTACCGTTATTCGTTAAGTTGTGTACATATTTTGGTTGAGTTGGAGCAAAAAAAAAATATTTTTTCATAATTCTGTAGGTACTAAATTTGTTGAAATATCATTTTCGAAAATTTAGAAAACCTGCAATAAAACAAAAACACTAAAATTGCATTGCAAATGCGTACAGAATAATTTTACGTTGTACTCGTGGCTAAAAAGTGTTAAAGGTATTGTATTTTCATTATTAAAATTAGGCGATTTTTGAAGTGAGTTTTGAGAAATGTGCAAAGTGGCGGCGTTTGAAGTCATTATTTCCAAGTAGATAAAAAAATGAGTTAAAATATGAAAATTTAAAACAGAAAAATATATTTTCATAATTTTTAAATTGTTTTTAAACATTTTTTTTTTAAATGTGTTTGAGATTTTTTTTCACAAAATCTTTGAAAAAGTGTTTTAAATTTTTTTCTACAAAAATTTTGTAAATGTGTTTCAAACATTTTTAACTAAGTATTCTCGAGAAGACAAAAAATGCTTTAAAATACGAAAATTTAATACAGAGAAATTTTGAAAATTTGCTTTAAAGATTTTTAACTAATTATTCCTGAGAAGATAAAAAATGCGTTTTAATATGAAAATTTAATACAGAAAAGTTTTGAAAATGTGTTTTAAATTAAAAAAAAAAATTGAACATTTGTACAAAAATTTTGAAAATGTGTTTTAAATTTTTTTCAAAACAATTTTGAAAATATGTATAAAATTTTAAACAAACATTTTGAAAATGTGTTTCAAACCTTTTTAAATCTGAAAATGTGTTTGAAACCTTTTTACAAAAAATTGTTCAAAATGTGTTTTTAATATGTTCTACAAAATTTTTCGGTAAAAAATACAGCATTTCAAAGCTTCCATAAATTTTCCAAAATACTTTTCACATATTTTTTCCTCAAAAATTTTACAAATTTAATGCACTAGTTTCCAAAAATTTTTGTACTAAAAACTTTAACCAGTTCAAGCGTCCGTCCGTCCATAGCCATATAAACAGTGGTTTGCACTTTTACCCAAACTATGCTAAAATATCTTATTTAGCGCAAATTCATGTGTTACAAAATAATATTAACGTCATCATTTGCATCACGTTAATCGAATTTTCGATTGTTACAAAAAAATGTTCAATGAAAAAACAAAAACTTAAATGCTTTGCTAATATTTGCACAGCGCTGTTAAGTGATTGAGTGAGTGGATTTAAATGGCTTCATACTTTGGCAAACACTTTATTTTCACCTATATGTGTGTAGCTGTGAATTTTTTAATTTTATTTAAGCAAAATCAAAGATAGTGGCAAAAGTGATAAAAAAAATTGGGCACTAACTGATCAGCAAATGTTGGAGGCACTTTTTAGGCGCGTAAATGTTGCTTTTATTTAATATTTATCATTGGCTTGCATTTGCACACCTTCGCGCGTACATACAAATATACATATATACTTATGTGTAGTGGCTCCTGATCACGCTGTTTGCCTGACCTGGCCAGCTTATCATCTGCCTTAGCTTGCTAATTCCACTTGCTTTCGCTGCTCGCGGCTTGACAGTTGATAATACGCGCATTGACAGTTGCCATGTTGAGGTGTTGAAGAAAGCTCACACCGCTGTCTGCACTATCTATTATATATATTTTCATTATATACACTTATGTGTAGTATATGGCTGCCCAATAAATAGTTGACGAATGCAGTGCTATTAAAAAAAGTTAAATTAAGAAATAATCAAAAATCGCCGTTAGTCACAGCTGAGGCGAAATTTTCATGCTAACCGATTATTTTCGTTGCTAATTAAAATTTTTGTTAAACAAAAAATATGATTAGATTTCTAGCAGCATATTAAATGTGGAATCTTGATTTTCTTGATTCTTTTAATTTTTTTAAAAATAATATGTTAATAAAAAAATACGGAAAGTAGGCACGTTGCTGAAGCGATATTTTATAAAAAAAAAAAAAAATATTTAATAAATTTTGATTTAAATTTAAATTCCTACAAAGGTGATTTTACACAAAAATAAGGCAAATAAATATTTTAAATACATGTATTTAAAAAATGTAAGAAAGATCATATATTCTATTATAAGTGCAAATATATGTGCATAAGGTCTTTCTCAAATATTTTAATTTGCTTAAATTTCAATTTTTTTGTGTTAACTGCTTATTTTTTTTGAATTTTTTGACTCGACCAAAAAATCATCATCTAATTATGCGATTAAATGTGACTTTGTTGTACAGTCGAGGTTGCCGCAAATAAATATTTAAAACTGTTAACAAATTAGCAGTGATGTGCAAAATGGCGGCGGTGTATTTATGTGGTCCCCACAGCTTCATGCCGCACAGCTGTTGGCCGTATGCAAAATAATTCCTTTTGTTTGCCTTTATGTCTGTCCGCGTTGCAGCAAAACGTGATCGCAAAATTTTCCAATAACTTTTTGAAATGTGAACTAATAAATTTTCGTACGAAATCCAGCATATAAGCGTCAAACTGATTTGCATATGCAGTTAGGAAAAAAACTATCTGTGGCGCATAAATTTAAAAGCACTTGCTGCTTGCTGCCTTCACAGCCTTTTCATATTCAAATTTTCTAGGTTTTCCAGCTTTTTGAGTGCATTTTCTTAAATTCATGTGTATTCTTAAATCCACATATTTATCTAATTTTTTTGTTGTCTTATTAGCGCCTAGCTGCTAAAGTCCTTTATTGTAGTGTAGTATGGAGTTGTTTGCCTAAGAAATTAGCGCGTTTCGCTCACAAAAAAATAAAATAAACCAGAATTATTAGAAAAGTAGAAAAAAGAAATGCAGCTCTTCTTTTCTGGCATTTCAATGTGGTGTAACAATGAGCTTGTTAATTTTATGTGGTA
This sequence comes from Bactrocera correcta, assembly GCA_027475135.1. Lineage (NCBI taxonomy): Eukaryota > Metazoa > Arthropoda > Insecta > Diptera > Tephritidae > Bactrocera > Bactrocera correcta. The sequence goes on from CM050326.1 coordinate 80,283,633, forward strand.
ACAGAATATGCGATTTGATATGCTTTAAATCGGTACTCGTTAGCGTTAGTTGTTGTGGGCAATGCTGTGACCCCACCAACGATGTATTCATTAGCAACCGCTGATTTGGTTCTGAAGCGGTTCAGATATTTATTTTATTTCTTTTTTCAGGCTTATATTTACTGGAATTTTTTGCAGATTTCTTTATATTTTTTTCAATTGAATTTGAAAAAATTATGCCGTGAAAAAAATGTGTGAAATAGAGTGCTTTAGTCAGAAATTTGCAGCAACTGCTTAATATTAAAATTGTGTTTTAATTTCAATGTGCGAAAATCAAAATCAAGTGATCATATTTATTTTTCACAAAACGTCAGGTAGCACTTGACTGCTAGCTAATTTGTGGTTTTATGTTTTTTTCCATAACTTCACTAGTCCGCATAAAAAGTGAAGAAAGAAAGTTGTTATTGTTGTTATTAAATTGCAAAAAAAAATTGATTTTTATAACGAAGCTATAATAAAAAAAGTTTCCATACAAGAACGTGATTTTGAGCTTTCAGTTTGTATGGCAGCTATATGTTATAGTAAGCCGAACTGAAAAATTTCTTCGGCGATTGTAGTGTTTTCTATGAAATTAATCTATGTCAACTTTTGTGAAAATATCTGCTCAGATAAAAAACTTCTCCTTGCAAGGACTTGGTTTTACGCGTCCAGTTTGCATGACTATTATAGGTTGTAGTGGTCCGATAACGATGATTTCGACAAATTAGCAGTTTATTGCGGAGAAAAGCACGTACGTAAAATTGGAGACCGACATCTCAAAATCTTAGAGACTAGTTCGAGTCTATACAGAAGCAAATATGTGTAAAAACTTCCTCACAAATTTAATATAAACTGTTCAGTTTGTAAAAAAGCTAATTTTAAAGAAATTGTATTTTTTCTTCCACAATAATTCCAATAATATATAAAAAATATTAGAATGCTTTAGAGTTTTCAAAAAGAAACATCATAAATATTGAAAATTTTCCTCAAAAAAATTTTGTACAAAAAAATATTATAAATAATTTTAGACATAATTACTTGGCATTAATTAAAAAAAAAAAATTCAGTAATTTCCTGCTCAAAATTTAAACCAGATGTTCTCATCCTTTCGCTATTCGCACATATTTGCCGCATCAACGAAGACAATATCCGCAATTTTCCAGTAATAATATTTTATAACTGTAATTTAACGGTTTATATTAAAATGTGCATATTTTATGAGTATATATACACAGCGCAACAACTTTGATTTGACAAAATCGTATTAATGTGCCACAAGCAAGCATCAAACAGTGCGCAGTGCTGCAAGTGACATTTATGCATATGTTTGTACTTCATCCACTTACAAAGCGCACACACACTCTTGCAAACCGATCAATGTGGCATTTTTATAGTTATCATTTCCATTTCACGCGGCAAACAAATAAATTTACGTTTGTGGTTTAATTTTCGATTTTACACCCATGAAAATTGTGCGGCTTGCCGATTAACTGCTGCAGCCAGTCAACAGCAATGGGTATGTGCGAATTGCAACGGCAACAATTAAAAGTGACAATCCTGGCGGCGGTAACGGCGGCAACGGCGACCATACCGCAGTTGTACTTTTTATTGTTGTACGGAGCTGCGAGCTGCCATTTTTGCGCGCATTTGCCATTTTGCGGCGCGCTGGCAAGTAACCGAGCGCTGGCATATCAGCGCCGCCACTCACCTATACAGGCGCGCACAGCGCGCTCACACCGTGCGGCCGGAAAATTTTATTGCATTTTTGTCGTCAAACTCATACGTGTGTGTGTTTGGGTGTGTGTGGCTGTGCGTGCGTATACCTTGCCAGCATTCAATGTTGTTCAATGTTACAGCAACATTTGTTGCGGTTTTATTATTTACATACGCTCCGCGCTTTTTTCACAACAATTTTGTTGTTGCTGCGGCATTTTTGCGTTTTTACTCACACACACACACCTTTCAATGGCATTTTACTATAATATTTATTGTTGTTGTTAATTTTGCGCTATTCTGCGGTATAAAATTACAACAATAAAATTGGCAGTGTTGGTGGAAAATTCAGCAAACAAAAAAATGATACTAACAAAAAAACAACAACACACATAAATGCAAAAAAGTCAGTTATCCAGCGTGCAAGCCACGCTGACCGCTCATGAAATTGCACAAACACATGCGCGCAAGTAGGTGAATGTTGCATAATGTGCATTGTGTTGTTGTTGTTGGCAGGAAGCAATTTTTATATTTAATTTGATTATTTCGCATACAAAGTAAGCATACACACATATACATATACGCGTGTTGCAACCTATTGTGGCCATCAAATACTTAAAACCGCAGCATTGCATTTTTGCGTAGCGTTGCAACAACAACAAATTGTTATACATTTTCATGCCGGCAAAACAAATTTATTTTCATGGCGTTTTTTATTTGCATAAAATTAAGAAGGTGTGGCGTGTGCGCGCATGTGTTGCAAGGAACAAAAAAATTTTAACAAATTTGACTGTTATTTTAATTTTTAGGTTAACCACAAAATTTGCCTTTACGTGTAATTTAAATCAAGGTGCACAGATAAGAGAATTTTATTGGTCATTTTAAAATGCGCCAAAAATTTAAACGGATAATAATGGAGATTTATAATTAAAAAAAAAATTTAATAAAAAATATTAAAAATTGTTTAAAAAAAATATAAAAAAATATTTTATATAAAGACAAAATTTAAATAATAAAAAAAATAAAAATACATAATTTCATTAAAAAAATATTGAAAAAACATATTTATGTTTTATTCAAAAAATATTAAAAATTATTTGTTATAAAAATAAAAAAAAAAATGTTTTAAATAAAAAAACAATTTAAATACAAAAAAAATTAATATCAAATATTTTAAACTAAAAAAATATAAGAAATGTAGTAAAAGCTGCCACATACTCACCACCACATGTTGACTTTAAAATTGCACTGCAGCTCTCGAATCTTCCAACACTTGCAACGACTGCTTCACTGCCTTTAAAACAATGCAAATTTTGCTTTTCCGCATTCCAGCCTTTAGCGTTTTTTATCTTGCTTCCCCACATCTTATTGTGGCAAGTGCTACTATAAATATGTAGGCACTTACAGCTTGCACCCTTTAACTTGTGCCACACAAAAATTTCCATGTGTATTTAAATAAGCGCAGCTTAATGACGACATTGCGTGCGCGCTCCACTTGTCCTGCCGTTCGGCCAGCCGTTCAGCCACCACCCCGCTTTCATCACCTATCAACGCAAATGCGCTCGCATATACTATGTGGCATTTGTGCGCTTGTTGTTGTTGCCTTTTGCGAAAAAAGTACGTCTTTTGCGCTCCAAAGTGTGCTTTCCAGGCCTGGCCTCGGCGACTTGTAAATTTTGAAAATAATGACGCTTAAATACAATGCATTTTTCAAAGGCTAAAGTAGCTGCGGCTCCTCGCAGGCTTGCGTGCGTCGGTTGCAACACAAGCAAGTGCACATACATATGGGTTTAAGTGAGTGCAATGGCTATGTGATTATAAAGTAGGGCGCCCGCAGCTTAAATGCGTCACAAATTCGGCGCTTAGTGGTGACGGGGAGTAGCAACTTGATTTGCAAGTTTGTGCTATTATTTGTAGTTAAATACCGTTATAATATTTCAGCTAATTTATATTTAGTTTTTTGCATTTATAAACGAAATATGAAATTATAAAGTATTTACTAATAGCAAAAATTTTCAAAGTCTCATTAATCCCAGCGCATCTGCCTTCCATAAAACAATTTTTATACCCTGAACAGGGTACATGAAGTTTGGCATAAAGTTTGTAATGCAGAGCAGTAATTTTCGCACGTCATTTTCTCCTAAAGCAGCTGCTATTTTCGTGAATCTCTGATAGTGAAGTACTATAGCATATAGCTGTAAAGTAAACGATCGAAATAAAGTCCTTGTAGGAAAACTTTTTTACTTAACGAGATATTTAATCAAATTTGACATGGTTTCTTGTCCGAAGCAACGGTGCAATCTCCGAAGAAATAGTACAGATCGGATCACTATAGCATATAGCTGCCATACAAACTAAACGATCGAAATCAAGTCATTGTATGAAGCATTTTGTAATTGCAAAGGTTGTTATAGCTTTGCTGCAAACAAAGTTCAAGTGTTTTTCTTCTCTAATTAATTTCTCTCCTCACTAATATCTTGCCAAAATTTAAAATTTACGCTCAGCCAATGAACCCATTTCGGCGCAACACGCTCTCTAATCGTACATCGTTTACGCTAATAAATATTTAGGAAAATTAATTTTAACAAAGGAAATGTTTATTTGAACGCATTACCGAATGCAGATAAGCATCTGTATGATAAAAAAAAATTAAGTAAAAAGCAGAAAACAAAACGCTTCATCTCTCAAAAGCAGCACAGCTACAAACGAGTTGAAACAAAGTAAATTATTTGAGGAAAAAAATGCGCGCATATTTAGACGCATATTGAACTTGAAATTACAACGCGCGGCATAAAAGGCATATACAAAGAGGTAAACTATACAAAAACAACAAACTACAAAAAAACAAAAGTAAACTATACAAAAACTCACCAAAAACCGGTAAACCGAAATGAACGCTAGGCAAAAAAGCTCTAAACTCATCATTAAAGCATTTGAAGCCACAATAGACAAACTCGCCGCATAGAAGAATGCCTAAACAAAAGAAAGAAATAAATTTACAAATTTAGGCAAAAGCGAAAAGTTATAAAACGCTCAGGTGTAGCCTGGCAATTTGTTTCTTTTTTGGTGTTTTCTTTGGCTGCAAGTATAAGCAACAAAAACACAGAACGTAGAAAGAAAAAAAGATAAATAAGAACCATCAACTAAGCAGAAAAAAATTATAAAAAACGCAAAGTTATAACACAAAAATCATTTAGACAAGTTGCACGCTGCTCATTAAATTAAATGAGCCATCAGCACGCAATTTATTTTAGTATTTTTGAGTAACTTCTTTGGCCGGTATTTTTCGACGACCTCAGTGACGGCGGCGCAAACTAACAGTCAACTCGGGTACAAATGTAAATGGTGCTCCTTTTTTTCTTTTTGCTTTTTTGGTGGATTTTTACAATTCTTACGCAAACACGTACTAAGCTCGCGCCAACTTACTGTGCGTGCCACAAACGCGGCAAATTTGCCAAAAACCAAGTTTGAGCGGCCCTTTGAGCTCGCAAAAGTTTATAAGGTTTCAGTATTAAAATTACAGGTACTTGTAATTTTTGCTTTTTTTTTTTGTTATTAATTTAATGTTTTACTACCAAATTGTCGATTTAATGAAATGTGTCAAATTTCCGTTGCAAGAAAAGGTTAAGTAGTGTATCAACTATACCTCATAACCGAAATGTAAACTCTAAAAAATTAAAGAGACCATTTACTAAAAATATGAAAGCGCTAAGTTGAATTTAAACTTTTTTCCAAACTCTTGCCAATTTTTAATCATTTTATGTTCTTTTTTTTATTTTTTTCCAAATTCATAAAATCTTCACTTAGCTGACGTCACTGCGCCCTCATATACATAGCTGCCCATTTGTATTTATCTTTTTTTTTTGTTTAAAAACCGTTTTCTAATATTATTATATTTTTGGTTTTTCTGCTGAAAAAACTTAATTTGAAGTGTCATCTGCGCGTTTCAAAACAATTTAACACTTTCAAAAAAATTTTCCATAAATTTTTCAAAAGCAATTTTTTGTGTCATATGTTGATTTCGCATATTTCGTAGCGTCTTAATTTGTTTTCTGTGTCGTGCGTTTATTTTTATTATATTTAGTTAAAAATACCTTCATGCTTGTGCCACAATTTCGCATAATTTTGCTGTGTTATATATTTGAAGTATTTCTATATTTTTTTATTTGTCACTTAGTCGGGTTTTCGAAATTTTATAAGCACTAAAGCGATGATCAATCTTTTGCGCTTATTTATTGTGCTTTCGACGGTATTTGATGTGCAAGAATTTTCAAAAATTTTGCGAATTTTCGAAAAAGTATTGAAACAAATTTTTGAAAATTTCAAAAAAATTTAATTTCTTGTAGTTTTTAATATATTAAAACAATTTTTTTCCTCGACTCGAACTCTTACTTTAACTCGAAGTTTTTATAGATTTAAGGTATTTCTAATTTTTTTTTATTTGTCACTTACTCGGGTTTTCGACATTTTGTAAGCATTTAAGCAATAATCACTCTTTTGCGCTTATTTATTGTCCTTTCTGCAGTATTTGAAGTGCGGGAATTTTCAAAAATTTTCGAAAAATATTGAAAAATTTTTGAAAACTTCTAAATTTTTTATTTGTTGTAGATTTTAGTTAAAATAAAATTAAAATACAAATAATGTTTGTCTTCGACTTGAAATTTTTCTTTAACTCGAAATATTTATTTTTACATTTTTTTAGTATTCAATCAATATTATCTAAAATTTTGATTTTCTTGGTATAAGAAGATCCATATCTTTATAAAATGCTCTGCAGCCATTCCTAGTTCGAAAACTCTTTACAATTCTTTTCAATTTCCTTTTTTTCCTCAATCAATATTTGCCCCTCAGCATTATATCCACAGAATTTTTGTAAGTCAGCATAGAATTTTGAATAATTAATATGTTCTTATTGCTGCAAATAACGCTTACTGACTCTGCAAACAGTTATTCGACTTACGCAGCGCAAAAGTAAAAATTTTTGACCTTTAACTTCTGTGCCCCAATTCAAACTAATACTTTTCAAGCGTTTCTAAAGCTTATCTCTAATCGCCATTCGACACGCATAAGTATTCGAGGGTCATCCGAAGACACAAACACACTTTCAAATTGCAACCAAAACGAATGGCGGCAAATTAAGCTGCGGCGGCGGTGCGGCGCGCAATGTGAGTGTTGAAGAAAACATGGAAACATGCCACAAAAATTTATGAAAAACATTTCTATTTTAATTATTACTTAATCTTTTGATGCTCCACAACCAACATTTCTGTATGTCAAATGACAAATATATCTTCCATAAACATCTGAGTGAATTAGAGAAAAAATAGAAATTAATAAATGTGCCACTAGTGGGAGGCGGAACTCTAATATAGCCAAACCACTGTTGTAGGACGCAGTGCAAATGGCAAATAGCAGACGGAAGCTACATGCGGCCAAATAACCAAATGACACGCAACAGAAATTAATTGCTTAACACCAAATAAATATGGGTGTGTGCCGAAGAAAATCGACCACATTACAAAAATACAAAAATAAAAATATTTAACGAAAAAACAAAATAGATTTTAGTAAAAATGGAAATTATGAAAATTGAATTTAGCAGCGAGCAACTAAAATGCTATGGAAACAGCGCGCTTCGGTGCCGGCATTTCAGGAAATTAAAGAAGAAAATTAAAGTAGCAACACCCACACAAAAGCGCGCGGCATGAAACGCGCTGATAGCCAAGCCGCATGCAACAACAAACAATGTAGCGCAGAAACATAAGAGACGTTTAATTTTGATGGCATGTAGCGCGCAGTTAAAGCAGCAATAAAAACGAAATCGCCCCAAAAATTAATCAAAAATTAGCAAAAGTTGTAAATACAAGCATTACATCATAAATTGCGTGTTGAACGGTTTAAATTTTTTGGTAAATTTTAAAGTTGCAACATGCGCTTTAAAGAAATCAATACTTTGGCATGCCACATTTTTGCGCCTCTACAACTACATAAGCATATAACGTTTGCATTTTGCATACAAAGATAATAGGCGTATTCGCAACAGCGAAAGCCACTGAATCGGTGGCGCTATGTAGGCCTGTGGCATGTGGCCAGACACCAGTGAGTAAATAAATAAAATGACTAGCATATTTGCTAAGTTGCATATGCATTTGCATTTGCATATAAAGCGAGCGACAGCAACAAACACATGTGATTACATATAGATGTATAACATATACATATATATGATTGTGTGCTTTCGAATAGAAAGCTTACCACCTTTAAGCGCCAGTGGTAAAATCGTTTGTGGCATTGGTTATGTGGCAGACACATATGCAAATTTTAGCACACATATGCGCTGCTCCAGCTACATTGCAAAATGCTTATCTTTATATAAACAAACACATGCACTGCCATATATACACATGCACTTCCTTTCGTATATATGTATATATTTCTACATGTGTGTGAGTGAACTTGCCCGCTCTGACCAGCAGACGCGATAAATGACCCCGAAAACCTCAATGGGCTGCCTAAGCACCATTTCAATGTGCTACACATACGCGCGCACACTAACACACACACACATACATGCATAGTTGGTGTTGCGCCTGCGTTTGCTCCATTTAGCCGACACAATCACTCTGCTATTATTCCTATTTCTCAACAGAGTAACGTGTGTAAACGCAGCTACAACTGTATGTGTCTACTATCTCTAAGTTCCCTTCATGCTTCACCTACACTGCATGCAGCTAACTGCGCCCCTTTTTGGCTAGCCGAAAATGCGCCAGCTTTCACACACCAATACAGACATATGGCTGCAGATGTGAACGTAAAAACAATGGCGGCGGCGGCAATGTGCAACACCTTCGCCATGCAATTTAGCAAATATTGCAATAGCAACAAAAATGGGAGCACAACAAAAGCCGCAGTCAACGGCGACCGGCTGTGCTACGCCTAAGCTATGACTTTTAGTTGCCACAATCCACAATCCAGCGAAGCAGCACATCCCATGGTGGTGTAGGTTGCTGTTGTAGTTGTTGTTGTTGTTACTTTTGTTGCCAACAATTTTGTAGTGCGTTGCAACATAGTTTTTGTTGGTATTTTCATGTTCATTGTTGGTGTTGTTGTTATTTCTTATTATTTTTGTTGTTATTGTAATTGTTTTTGTTTTTATATTTGTCGTTATTTTAACTACGAGCTGTTGCGCATTTGCAAATCGTTTTTGCAACCAAACAATTGTATCAGCTAGCGTGGGTAAATGAGGACGCACCATGTTGCCGCAAATACTCGCACATAATATGCCAATGTACATTTACCTTATATGTACTAAGTATATACACATGCATCGACGTTGTATTGTAGATAACAAAACACATGTGTGTGCAAAATTGCAACTTCGACACCAGCAAACACTCATTTGTATGTATATGTATGTGCAACATTTGAAGATAACCATTCTGCATCACTAAACGCCTACGCAAAATTATTGAGCCGTAGCGGCAAACATTGTACCTATGCGTAAATGTGAGTGCTTGCTTGTGTGTGTGTTTGTTGTAGATATAAGCAATGTGCAACGAGCTCACTGGCATTTTATAACAATTTTTGGTTAATGTTGTAGGCATGAGTTGTTTGTTGCGTGGTTGTAGCTACATTTTTGCAACAATAAAAAATATTTCATCATAAAATTTGAAACATATATGCCTATAAATTACGGCTATCAGCATACAAGACATTTTGGAATTTGCAATAGATTTCGCTTTCACTAAATAAATTGAAAAATTGCACTTTGCGCAGTTTTGTAAAATTAACTGTGCATATATAAAGGTGTATATACTTAACTGCGTTTTTATATCTCATAATGACATACATACATATATCAGGTAAACTTATGGAGTTTTCCTATAACTTAAGCCTTTGGTTTCATATGTTGCCTGAAAATGTTGCAATAAATTGTTGCTAAACATTTGTTTTATATTTTCGTTTATATTTTATGCTTAATTTTTGAAATTATAATTTTAATTAACTATCGAAATAGCTTAAATATTAATTATGCAACAGGTTGCAAGTAGTATTTTTCAACAATATACGCAAAAGGGTAAAGCAAATTTTGCAATATGCCACGAGTCAAATTTATTTATGTATGTTTCAACGTGAAATGAGATATATAAGCGCACCAGCCAACAATTTGAAACTTACATGGCTTTTGTTGTCTTAACTGATAACGCAAAAGACTAGCCTAGAATAACCCATGGAAAAATTGCGCAAAAAAAATCGAAAATGGCTGAAATGAGGCAAGCGCGATTATTGGTCAGCCAACAACAGCAACAATTGTGTGGTATATCCTGCCTTTAAAGTACCGTTACATAGCTGGTGTAATGTTGCACATACTTGGTTGTAAGCGAGGTTGGTTTCCAGCGCGTAGGAAAAGAGTGACATTGGTGACTGTGTACAAGTACATATATATTTATGTATAAACGTTTATGTATATATCAGATATACCGTTAGGCCTTGGTGTTGCATGCACTTGTGGTCCTTTGTGTACATATGTATGTTTCTACTAAAGTGTAGTCAGCAACAAAAGCAGCAACCAAGTATATGTACATCGCTACGGATGCAGATAGCTGTACAAACATACATACTTATGTGTCTGGCAACAAAATCGGCATTTTTTCCACCCAGCAAAGAGGCCGTTTATTTCAAGTTCACGCATTTTTGTTGCAAGTATGCAAAACCAAAATAAGCAAGTGGCAATGGCACATTATCCATGTTTGCATACATAACTACAACAGTACATATGTATACACGTGTATGGGCAGTGCACACAAAGGCCGTTGAGCGCCAAAGCTGCCAAACTTAGGGAGTTTAGGCTCACAAGGCACAGACATATACAGTTACAAGGCTTTAATGGCATGTAACGGTCATGTGTGCACTTTTTGTTGCTACCACTGCTGCCTTGTTTTTGTTGTCTTTCAGGCAGTTTACATAGTTTGCATATCGCACAGCGCTTCAGATGAAAGTGATAGCCTGAATTATGGGGCTTTGCAGTTTTGCATTTGTCGGCCACTATTTCACACGTGCCCACAAATGTAAACATACACGCATCCACATGCAGACGCGTCTGTGCGCACGCAATTGCTATATTTAAAATGCATACCAAATATTGGCTTGACTTTCAAAGATAAATTCGCCGCATTGATTATTTTCCCAGCTTAGTTGCATGCAAATTTTCCTGTTTGTTTTTATTTAGTGCACTAATATTTTGAGCAGCTTGCGAATTATGGCATTTCAAACAATTTAGTATTCAACCGATGTAAACAATAAATTGGCGGCAATTTGAATGCTTTATTTTGCTAGGGCGAATATACACAAGTAATGTAATCAACACAAAAATACATAAATTGCGGCTTTATGAAATTTTGTGTTGGAATATTGTTTTTCAAGTGCTTTTAAAGCATATGTGCGTTGTTTATGTAAAAATTTTAATTCGCCGCAAAATTTCAAAGTTACTAATTTTGGTATTTCATTGCGTGCTATAACTTTTGAGCTCGAATAATAAGTTTTACTGCAAAAAATTGAATTCGCCTTAAAATTTCAAAATTTCAAAGTTGGTATTTTTTTTTGTACTTTTAGGCGCGAATATTAAGTAATATTTCTCATAAATTTACTCTTTTATGTTAAATTTTGCTTGCTTAATTGAAAACTCAATTCGCCGCATAAATTGAAATACCAAAATACTGTCTTTAAAGTATTTCTGTATAAAGTCCAGTTGTATTTCAGCTTAGAAAGCTAGTGTTTGAATTCGCCGCAAAAATCAAAGTTGCTGTTCCAATGTTAATTATTATTATCTTTCCTTCTGGTTGCAAGTTTGTAATATTTTTGCTTAATTCATTCTTTTAGTAGCGCTGTATGCCTCATAAATGATCAGTTTCCCTTCCTTTATCGGCAATTAAATTCGCCGCATGCATTTAAACAGTTTTCAAATGAAATTCTGCATACACACGCTTTACCATAACTATAAAATGGCACTGCTACTTCCTCTCAAGCTGCTTATAAGAACGCATCGCACGAAGTATTTCACTTTATTGCCTTAAAAGCATATAAAAAAATAATTTTTGCCGGAATTATGTGCATATGGCGTTCGGCCGAATAGCCCACCACTCATCAAATTATTTATGAAATTGTAATATGTTGACTTAATTTCGGGCAAGTAACCTGTGCAATGATTAGCTAATGTAAAACATAGCGTAAACTTGCCACAAAATATGCGCATACTACAAGCTCTCAATTTGTTCTAATTCGCTGTTTTTTGCTTTTTCTACCTTTCATTAGACTTTCTCAGAACTCGCTTATTGCAGTTAAAAGCTTATCGCGTGTAATTTTTATGCGAAAAAATTATTACTTAAGTTTGTAAGCGAAAAAAATTCGCAACCGAATATAAATAAATATTAAATAGGCATGTTGTTGCAAACACTTACATAAGCTCAGCGGTTTGCGTGGCATGGTTAAAGTGTATGTTTGGCACGCGGACGGCAGTTAAACGTGCTGTCCTGTCGCTGGCGCGCAGTCAAGTTGTTCGAACTGGGTAACATGTATATATGTATTTATGTATGTACTTTGTGTTTGCTCGTATTAAATCTGGTGTGCTTAATGTGCTGCAAACATGAAAAAATACCTAATTTTATGCGCCCACAATGGCAACTAATCAGCATACGACGCACATAAACATACATACATATATACATGTTACATATGTATGAACTATATATGAATATGTAAATTTCTATTAATATGCATGTTAACGTTGATGTATGCATATGTCATATAACTATACATACATATGTAAGAACATGTATATGTGTATAAATGCTACGGGCTTCGGCTAGTGAATCTCATTGCATATCGTATCAATTCATATTTGCCTCAAACGTTTCATAATATATAACGTACTTATATACATATGTATATGCGTACATATCTATATACATACATGAGTGTATATATATGGTACATGCTGTTCTGTAAATACAACAAATCGTATGCGTGCATCCCTGTGAGCTCCAGTGAGCTTTTAGGCTTTCAAAGATGTCTACATACATACATACAACCACACATATGCGCTTACATGCACATATAGCAAAATATTCGCGGGCATTCTGCACGTGGTCGCTCTTCTGCGCGGCCATTTGCCACTGCTCTCAGCTGGCTGGCTGGCACTACTCTCTTATTATATTACATCGCATGTTTGCATGTTTGTAGGCTCGAGTGTAAGCGTTTGTGCATGCTATGGGGTATCATAAATTTTGAAGGATTTCTGTTTTGAACTTGTCAAAAGCAGACACAACTGATTTCTGCGCCAACGCTGATTTGGCAGTATTTTTGGCCGCATTTATTCTTATTTTGGGTATCTCGCTTTAATGCTTGTCTGTTTGGTGGTTGATTTATATGTTATATATGCAATATGGATGGATGTATGTTGTAGCTAAGAAAATGTGGGTGTTAAAGGGTAGTTTTGACGGCGTGTAAGGTTGATAGTGCGACGTGGCATAGTTCAAGGCAGTTAGCGATTCGGTTCTGCTACTATCATTGTCATATTTTATTTTGATCGGTTTTTATGTAATTAAAAAATATATGTATGTTTTTTACTGCTATGTACTATACATATGTATGTTGCCATTTCTTGCGTGTTATTTTATTGCCTGTTATACTTCGAAGTCTCTTTTTAGTTTTTCCATAATTGCTTTAACTCTCTGTTCACTCTATTCAATCATACATAACAGATATCGTTATAATTTGCGAAAATCGCGGCATTTTTCGTGTCAGAATCTTGTCAAATTTGTACAGCAAGTTTCATTGCTTTTATATGAATGTGTATATACATATGTATATTATATATAACTTTTATATGCATATTTTATATATATTACTTAAATTGACCTCACACACTCATAACTCACTAGCATTTCATCACAAACATTCAACTCCTGGCGCTCACCTGCCGTTGCAACTCCTTGCCAAAAACAAATCACATGGCTGCCGTCTAACCTATGGCCTCAACACTCGTTTTGCGAAATTGAAAAATCATATTTTAATATTATTCAAGACATTAACTGCATTTTAAGTTGCCATCGAAAAGTAATCAAAACTGCGCAGACAAGATGCAGCAATGCGTAGTCAACCAGCAGTGGCTTTTGACCACAAACAAATACACAAACTTACATACATACATACATCTATACACTTATAAAAGGAGTCAACGAAGACAGCGTTGTCATGAATGAGCCAACGGTGCGGCAAGCAAGCAAAAAATTGGCAATTTTTACTTCGACATAAATAAATAAAATTAATGTATCAATGAGTTTATGGGCTATGTTTGGCAGAAATTAAATGCTGACCGCTTCGGACGCGTAATCAATTCAGTCAGCAAGAATTCATAAACTATAGGCAATGATAGTATGTTAAAAAATGTGTTTTTTTTTTGGAGAGAGCATGAATTATTGATTTCATAATAATAAATAAAACATTAGAAATGACAAGAAGCACGTGTTGTTGCTGGTGAAATGTCAAAAAAATTAAGCAATGAAAGCATATATGGACTCAAGCAGTGAGCTTAACTGCTGAAAAGTTGATGAAGCACTGGAAAGTTAAATGAGAATGTCAATAGATTTTTTCGAAAAACAAAAAAAAAATAATAGTAATAAATTAACTACTTTGCAAATTAGAGGAACAGAGTACAATTTATATAGAAAAAAATTAAATCAAATTAAATTAATTTTGCTTAGAAACATTTTAATTTTTGTTTGCAAATTAGAAGAACAGAGTTCCTTTTACATTAAAAAAAATTAAATTATAACTTAAAAAAATTAAATTAAATTAAATTAATTAAAATTAAAAAGTTAATTTAATAAAAAAGTTAATTTAATAAAAATTAATTTAATTTGAGTGAAGTAATTTAATTTAATTTACTTTTTTAATACATTAATATTTTAATTTTAATTAAATTAAATTAAATTTTTTAATTAAATTAATTAATTTAATTTTAATTAATTAAATTTTTAAATTATATATACTTTATGATTTGTGGACATTATTTTGCAGAAATTATTTTTATATTCAGAAAGAACCTCCTGTTAATATTAATATCAAAAAGTTAAACTTGACCAATTTTTTTAATATATTTCGGTAACGAAGGCAAACACATATTTTTGGTTCATTTTAATATTCTTTTACACACATACATATAGTACATATATGTACATATACTTAAAGACTACTAAATAATACATACATTTACATAACATATATAACAAGCACAATAATTACAAAAGTAAATTAATTCAAAGTGCAGTTTGCCTGTTCTTTCTTCATTTAATCTCTAAACAATGCCACCTTTGATTTCTACAACGATCTCTGCTTCTTCTTCTTACGCTAAATTACTTCCTGCTTCCTTTGCACACGAACCGCACGAGCGATTGAACAACTTTTCACACAGCGCACACCGTCAGGGCCACATGCTGCAATTTATTTGTAAAAAAAAAAACAAAAAAAAGGCAAAAAAGCACAAATAATATAAATGAAAAACAAATGCAAAGATTAGTCAGCGTGGTTAGTTGGCTGAGAAGTAGCGAAAAAGCAAGCTAAAAAAAATTAGCAACAACAAGAGCGAGTTCAATGTCTGCGCGCTACAAATTAGCATAACAACTTTATAGTTTAACTACTTGCTATGCTATGAATATCAGCGCAAATGTATCTAAACGCTGAAATAAATATGTGTAGCTATAAGAAAGCAAAAACAAAATACAAAAAAATCAAAGCTGCAAGAAATCAAAGCGAAACAGCTGGCGCAGCCGGCTAGCAAAATAGTCCCACACTAGTTGCCACAGCATAGCATAGCTAGAAGAGCGTCTTGCAACAGGCTCACTGCTTGCAACTTAACATTGGCAACGGTCACCACCAGCGTCGCCTACAAGTATGACAAATGCCGAGCAGCAAATGCGATCGAAGAACAAAAACAAATAAAGCAACTGCAACGAATTGCAGCGACAAATCAACAAAAAACAGTTTAACCCACAAAAATCAGCAAACAAAGTACAATAACAACAAGAGCGCGCAATAGCAAAGCAAAATATGCGGATTTGCAACAAGCCGGTGCCACAACTGGCTGGCTGGCTGGCCTACTGGACGGAGCTTGCTGCGACCGGCCTGCGGGCGACTGACAGTTGCTGCGACGAACTGTAATACACACTCACATGCAAGCTTTGACACAACGTTCAACGCGCGAATCACACATACATATATGTATGTGGGTGTAACTGCGTGTCTGTGTGTATTGGTGGCACATTGGAGGACATTTGCGCTTATTTCGTAAACCCGATTTTTCAATAACAATAGCAGTAAATTGTGCAGTAAAGTAAAGATATATATACATATGTATGACTTTTTGTTGTTTCCCGATTTTTTTGCTGTTTTTGCGCTGGTTCGGCGCGCAGGCGCAATGGCACACTAGTTTTGCAAAAATTGTCTCAAGCATTTGCAGTCGTGTATGTGTGAGTGAATTTGAGTGTGTTTACGTATTTTGCAATTTGTGGCAAGCCTTTGTGCTTCTTTTCTTAGTGTGGTTTCTGTGTTTTTATTCCTTGTATTCAAGGTTTGCGTGCATCATCACACTCGGTTTGCTGTGTGTGCGCGCGCAGGTGTTGTCTGTCTGCCTTGGTCTTCGCTCTATTGTTTCCTGTGATTTATTTAGTTTAGTTTTGAGAATTTTCTTCTATAATTTTTTATGCGCACATTTACAGAGTTAGTATTTTTTGGTTTCGGGTTACTTGAAAACAATTTTCTTTTTAATTTTTTTACTAAAAATATTTAAGCAACATAATTAGCGATATGTCCTTTATAAAAAAGTTTATTAAAAATAATTTTTAATTAATTTTTATTAATTTTTTAATTTAATTAACTTAATTTTAATTTTTCGTTAAAAAATTCCTGTGGAGCCAATAAAAGTTTTTGTTTTTAATTTTTTGTTAATTAATTTTTTTTAATTTAACATTTTAGATGAAAATTGGCCACACTTGTTAATTGTAATTTATTTAAAAGTATTTAATTAATTTGTAGTATTTTGTTTTTAATTTAAATAACTTAATTTTAATTTTTCGTTACAAAATTCCTGTTGAACCAATAAAAGCTTTTGTTTTTATTTTTTATTAATTAATTTTTTTAATTTAACATTTTAGATGAGAATTGCTAATTATAATTTCTAATTAACTTATATATTAATTTTTTATAAAATTAATAATTTTTCACTTTTTAATTTAACATTATAACTGAGACTAGTTCTCATTAATTACAATTTTAACTTATTTCATATTAATTACATACTCCTCCAAGCTCTGCCAACTCCTGCAAACTTTTTTATTCACACACAACTTTTTACAATACTCTACACTTCTTAAAGTATATCTAAAACTGTGCAGCACTTCAATTCTTCTCAGATTGCCACTCCACACAGCAACACAAAGCTAGTTAGTCTCCACGCTCTTCGCTTATCTGCGGCTTCATCAACTCATTTGCCCTCCCTCGATAACAGAACGCACAACACAATCATTTAACCTCATTTTATGTGTTTTGGGCTGGTGGCTGATTTCTGATGCCTGTCGCCTGATGGCTGATGGCTCTGTCAGTCGTTGTCGTTGATGAGCCTGATGAGAAAGCTGCTGATAATCATGCCATACACTTGTTCGCCACATTCGTGTCGTCGAACGGATTCCTGCTGTCGCAGCATCCTCACACTGCACGCATATCACACCAGAAACAACAACAATAGCAACCACATGCAACACAATAGTAAAGTGCCGGCTCACACCCCTGCCGGCTGGCTTGTTCAACTTGACATTTACACCAACTGTCAATTGCTCATTTCAGTCAACCTGACTGCCTGTCTTCCTGCGCGATTTTGTGCCCCCGATAAGCGCAGCACACAGGGCAGCGCGCGCAGTTTGCCGCTTCCCACAGTACATTTTCGTCTCTCATTCAATTGTCGCTTATTAAAACGTTGTTGTTGGCGCATAAAAAAAAATATAAGCAAAAAATACATACAAACATGCAACAACAATGCGAGCATAAAATATGCAGTGTGAAATACACCGCAATCAGTTAGCTTACACGTATATGAGTGTGTGTATGTGTGCGCTGGTGTGTGGAGTGTCAAAGAGAAATGTGATAAAAATCTTTGACGTTTCACAAGCCTCGTTTAGCGGCAGCGCGTCCCCAGCGTTTGCCTTATATTTTGACAAAAATCAGCAAAAGGTAGCACGCGCAGAAGAGGAGGGAAGACAAGAATTTGTAAAAAAGGCAAGTAGCTTCAAGAGGAAAACTTGTTGAATGCACTGTTCAACGCCGCCGCGCGCACGCTTCACCCAGCCTCCAATAGCCACCCACCCGTCTGAGCGTACGGTAAATATCACATAATGAAACTTGAGGCGCTTGCTGCCGTTGCCGCATATTTGTGTTTATTACTATGTATTTATGTGTATGTGTGCTTGCTTCACTCAGTGTGTGTGTGTGTGCGGCATGTCAGGTGAGCGTGGCGTTAAATTTTTTAATGTCTTACAAAAGTTTTAACACTACAGATCTTGAAAAGGCGATATAATTTCATTATTTCATTTTTCGTGTTTGTGGCGCGTCACATTTCCTTTGGAGTCGTACATTGTATGCGAAACTGTTGTTACTCACTTCACAACAAAAGCAACAACAACAACAACAGCGCGACAGTAGTAACTTCATAGCGGTGCGCTGCGTTCAAGGCGTCAATTTCGTATGCAAAATGCGTGCAATGGCCAAGTGTTTATTGTTGTTGTACGGTTTGTGGTTGTTGCTAAAGTTTTTTTTATTTAATTTTCGATTGTTTTACCAAGTTCATCTTTATTCCTGCCGTGTGTTGGCGTTTTTCGAGTGATTGTTTCACAAAGAAGCGTAAAAATATTGCTGACTTTGTTGTTTGAAGCGAGATTTACAAGGTCAAGCGGCGAAGTTGTTGTCAGCGGCAGCGCAATAAACGTAAACAGTAACAACCAGATTGCAACAATGTCAATACACTCGCATAACGAAAGCCATTTTTTGGGGCAATAATTTCCAGAGCAATATCTATATATTTGGGTGTATGTAAGCATATATAATATATACATATGTTATGTATGTATGTATGTATGTATGTGTAATTGGTGGGAATAAGTTTTCGTCAAATTTTGCATTTTTTTTATAGGTTGATCAACCAGTTTCTATGTCAGCTGTTGCTTTGCATTCAGCGCAGCAAAAATATGAAATTGTTGTGAAATTTCGCTTGTTTTGGTGGTAAAAAAAATTAAAAATTATTTTTATTTTTTATTATATTTTTGAATTTTTTTCTGGCTCCGTTTTTGCTTCAAAAATTATTCTTTTTTATAATAAAATCATAATTATCAAATTATAATTTTTTGCGCACACCCTAAGGTTGTTAAAAGTTGTAATCAGCTACATAAACACTCATTTAGCATTTTTCTTTGAAAACAAAAATTCTTCTAATAAAATCTTCCAATAATTATTAATTTGCGCAGACCCTAATGCTGTGAAAAAACTTTTTTTTCTTATAAAATCTTTTTTAGAAATCAGTTTGTAGTTTTTTTTATTGAAAATAAACAAGTTTTGTATACGAATTTTTTTCCGCCCACCCTAATGTCCTTAAATTAATTTATTCAAAAATACCTATTATAATTTATAATATATAATGACAATATTTAGCGCACACCTTTGTGTTGTGAAATATTAATAGCGCAATATTTTTCCCACACCCTAATGCTGTTAAACATCTTACAAATTCTTGTGTAAATCAGATAGTAGCATTTATATTCAAATTTAAAAAATTCTGCATAAAAAAGAACTCGCGCACACCCTAACGTCCCTAAATAATTTTAAACAAACCCACATTTACACATTTTTAGAAAAAAAATAATATTTAATAAATATATTTTACGCACACCCTAGTGCTGTGCAATATTTGCTCTCAAAGATACTTGTGTAAACGCGCATTTAGCATTTAGATTTGAAAAAAATCTTTGTATACCACTTTTAAGCGTAATTCCGCCAGCCAGTCTCGTAAGCCAGTAAGATTTTGCCACATTTTTTTTTTTTACACAGTAAGTCCAGGTGATTTACGACTATTTAATAGCTTCAACGCGGCGCATTAACTATCGCTTATACATTATACATGTAAAAATATATATATGTAAGTGCGTTGTTGGTGTTAATGAGACTCCGCGCTTGACATTATTGAGCTATTAAATGTGCCATAAAATATTTATCAAACTATTTTATGGCAACAGAGGTGCAGATAAAATCAAATAAAGAAGTATAATCTATATTATATAGTAAGTAAAGATATGTATACATATATATATACATTTTTTAGCCGGTTTAGATTTAAATATAAAAAAAGATAAACTACACGAATGCCATTTCACATTTGAAACCTGTAATTCATCAAAACATCTAATTTTGCATGCATTGGAAAAAATTAAATTATAGCTGACAACTTGTTGTCACCCGTGCGCACTACTACACCCCGTCCCATTTCAGCGCAAATCACTGCAAATATATACGCGAACAGCATTTCGCTTGATTTTTTTAAAAAAAAAAAAAATTATATATATAAGCTGTGTGTATACGTACATATGTACTTGCAGTTCGTCGCATCCGCGCTCGAGTTCGACTTTGAGATGTTACAAAAACTTATTGCACGTTATACTCATGACTTTGGCTTATAGCTGACTGCCAATTAAAATTGCTGAGATTATTTTGCAATTAATTTTAATTAACAGCAATTTTAACGCTAACAATGACGCAGCCAAAATGTGCTGTAAGTAAAATAACAACAACTACAATAAAAAATTACAACAACAATAATTATATTTTGTCTACCAAATAAAGGAAATTCATGCAATAATTACTTTTTAGATTTTTTCGCCACTAATTGCGGCAATGTTAATAACCTAACAGCAGGAATTAAGAAAAAATAATATATTTTAATTAAAAAATGTAAACATTGCACCACAAGCTGCTAAATAATACATGCCACAAAAGCAACTGCACGTGGCAAAAATTTTGAAATATCAAATAATTATTTCTAATTTAAAAATTATTAAATATTTTATTATGTTTTTTTATAATTTTTTTATAATTTTTATTTTTTATAAATTTTTTATCTTTTAAACATTTTTTACTTTTTATAAATTTTAAATATTTTATAAATCACTAATTCACAACTTTTTCTTTCCACCCACACAGTATGATGATGGCCTGCATGGCTATGGTATGGACTCGGGTGCTGCAGCAGCTGCCATGTACGATCCACATGTCGGACATCGGCCGCCCGGATTACAAGGCCTCCCCACGCATCATTCACCGCACATGACACACGCTGCTGCGGCGGCGGCAACAGTTGGCATGCATGGCTACCACACTGGCGCTGGTGGTCATGGTACACCTAGTCATGTATCACCGGTTGCTAATCACTTAATGGGCGCAATACCCGAAGTACATAAACGTGATAAGGATGCGATCTATGAGTAAGTAACGTTATTTCTTATTTTTTCACCTAAAATTTTCTTCAAAATAGTTTAGTTTTTAGGAAAACATATATGTTCTAAATTTTTTTGCCTCAAAATGCTTTTTATCCGGCGTGTTTTCTTACCCGAAGACGTTATTACGAATTCGCTCTCCACTCTCTTTGCAACGAGCTACTGGCTCGCAAAAAAATTGCTTCCTTGGTACAGGAATCGTACGTTTAAGGCAAAAAAAAATATATTTTTTCTTCTTTTTTTTATATTTTTTGTTTTTTTATTTTTTGCTGCCTTTTCTCAGTCCAAAAGTGTGGCCACTTTGATGTACCGGCTCGCAGCTAAAGAAATTTGAAAGCGCAAATGAAAAAACTAGCAAATCTCTCATTTCACTCACCTTCATGTTTGTGGAGCATGCGTGGTATGCAGTTTTTTATTGTTGTTTTTTCTGCTTCCCTTTTGAGGGCGTTATTCGAGTGTAAATTGTTAAATTAGGGGTTCGTGAAATTGCACGCTTGAGCGTGTCCTACTTGGCGCTGATTAAAAGCCAAATTTATTAGGGGTTAGTTGCTTAGTTGAGCAGTTAGTTGTAGTGTTGTTGTTTTGTTAGCATTTACTTTTGATGCGTGGACTTAGAGCAGCCTGTGAGTGCGGCAAGTGTTAATTTGTTGATTTTAGACTGACCAGCTGTGCCGGCGAAGGCCATTTAGAGACAAGAGTGAGAAAAAGTTGCAATGAGTGGTGATTAGTTGAGGAATGGCGAAAATTAATATAAAAAATGTAATAAGGAAGTTATTAAAATATGCACCGAATGCAATGTGAGTGCCCTTTGCGCCACTTGTTTATGATATTTCGCGCCTGTGCGCACTGCACAACAAGCTTGCAATGGCGGGCACTATTGTTGCGTCTGCCATATCACTTGATTGCAACTGTTGCCTCAGGTGTAAATGCGCACAATTACAAAACTTTAATTTGCACATTGCGTGTACGTATATAATAAGTAGAAATAATTCAAGTAAATATATATAGAATATATATATATTTAACACACAGCTGCCTTGCGCTGCCCAGTGCGCGCCATTCCAGCGACGTACGACCATACTTGAGTGCGTAGCGCAAGCGCTATTAGCATTTTGCATTCAGTTATGCAGCGATTAGTTTACCGTTTACCAATCCATTTGTGTTCTTAGTTGATTTCTGCCTTCTTTTTCTGTGTGCTGCTGCTCACTTGCTTGTGGCGCAGAACTGATTTCCGTTTAGCGACTACCATAAAAATAACTAACCACTCATTAAAGCTGTAAACTTCTTTCGCATACGCGCGGCTAGCAGCCGTAAGCTGCATGTGAACTGCAGTTTGCGCAGATAGTGACCATGGCACTTAACTGCCAACTTAATCCTTATGGCCATGGCCAACAGTCAGGCAGCTCAGCAGCAGCAGCAGCAGCAAGTAGTGCGCACTATCTGCACAGCATGGCTTGCAACATTCCGCATTGTTGACGTTATCGCAAAAGCTGAGCACTAACACGACAAGCCTGCTCAAGCATACATGAACGCACCGCGCGTACCCCAACATCCACAGTGATACACACACGCTCACACGTTTTGCAGCGAACGACACGGCGCACACTTTGGCGGTCATAAAATGGGGACACACAACACCGGCCATGCAACCGGCCAGCCTCAACGGTAGCTTAGCAACAAACTGTGGAAACCAGCCGCTTGCGCGTTGCATGTGGCTTGCATGCGCATTGCATTGCGTGTATGCGTTATGTTGCCACCGCGCACATGCATTGCCACATAGGCAATATTGCGTAGCAGACTTGGCGGCTTAGCGGCGCATATGCGTGCTTAAATACATACAAACATATACATATATACGTGTATATATATGTATGTGCTGTACGCCTGTTGCCTCCATTTAATGGGTGCACGCGCTACAATCAAGTACCGGCTGACTGCTTGTGCTTTTTCTTTCTCACAGGCTCCATATATGGTCGCGCCACTGCATCTTCCGGCGCGCAACACTGTGCAGCATGCAACGCCACCGTGCGCTTTCTTATTTAAATGCTTCCATTCATGACAATACACAATATTGCCAGGAAATTCGGTTGACCGTTCGTTCGATTCAAATGGGCTGCGTTTTTTTTTGTAGCTTTCTTGCTTCCTTTATTGTGTGGCAAGCCTGGTAAATAGCTGCTTTTATTTAATAGGCGCAAATATTTGCACATTCTGCACAACACAAACAATCGCAAAAACAAAAAACGGTATTCATATGCGCCTGTTATGTCTTCCTGTTGCGTCGCGTGTAATAACTCGCAATTTGCAACATTTATGAATTTATGAATGAATGCAATAAGGCTAACGAACGTTGCCGCATATTATATGCAAATTTGCGTTTAAGCATTGGCATGCAGTAGGCAACGCTGTCCGTGGCCAGCATCTAGTCAATCATGCAAAATATTACTGCTTTTTGCCGCTGCCAGTTGCAAGCTGCAAGCTTTGCTGCGCTTGCAAATATCAATCAGCTGCGCACACATACATGCGTGTCCAAGTAATGGATGCATATTTCCTTGCTGTTCTACATATTATATTTGCATTAAATGCCTTGTATCAATTCACTGTTGTTTCCACTGCTCAGTATGCCACTTAAAAGCGCTCTCTTTCGCTAACTCCAGCTCGCTATCTCTATCTCGCGCTCCGTCACTCACTAAACTCACTAATAAGTGTTAATTTGTATTGCCTGCATGCTTCAATCAAGCACCGGCTCCGTTCTGAGCGCTCTATGCCACGCAATGCGCCTGCTACAACAAATCTATACATCGCTACATTGCACGCCTGTCTGTTTTTGTGACAAGTTGTCATATTGTAATATGTCATCTTTTTGACAGCAACATAAATACCCGCGTCACTTGTCGCATTGTCTGCCGGTCATTTGCTTGTGCAAAAATGATCAACCGTCTGTTTGTAGTTGATCAATAAAAAGTAAGAATTTGTATATATATATTATATAACTTAATATATAGTATATTTACCATTCACAAGCCGAAGTCGAGCGACCCTCGGCGCAACGCACGCATGAGAGTGCCGTTTTCCAACTTTTGCTTATCAAATATACAATTTGTATCCGTCATAAGCTGTTGTGGATTACTAATTAATGTGTAGAGTGAGTGAGTGAATCACCCAGCTGTTGAGCAGTTGTTGATAGTAGCAATAGCAGTGTTAATTACTGACCTGACGCAATGGCGGAAGAGGGGAAATCACCTTTAATGGTATTAAAATAGGCGCCCGAGAATGAATGCAATGCTTAAGGGAAATTAAATGCATAAATTACCAATTTATAGATAATGAAATGACAAAGAAATATTTCGAAGTCAATAGGTGATAAATGTTACACAGATTTAGACAATTTGTAACGAATATTTCTAATTAAGAAACAAAATTTAGTTGTAGCTGTTATTTGCAGCTATTTTCTGCTAAATACAACTTAATAAATTTCGAAATATATAATTTACATTCACTACATCAAAAGAGAGCTTTTACTTGTAAAAAAAATAGCTTTCGCATGCCAAAAAAGCTTTCATATGTTAGCAATTGCTTTTGTGAGGTGCAGTAAATAGTGCTTTTACTACATTAGGAGAGAGCTTCCACTTGTAAAAAAGAGCTTTCCTTTGTAAAATAAAGAGCTTTCACATGTAGAAAAAGCTTATATTTATTTATTAAGAAATTGGATACTTTGAAGGCATCAAAAAAGAGTTTGCACTGGTAAAAAAGCTTCCATTTGTTAAAAAAGAGCTTACACATGTAAAAAAGTTTTCATTTGTTAAGAAATTGCTTTCACTTATTAGAAAGACAGCCTCCCTTTGTTAACGAATACTTCGAAAAGCAGATTATGCTTCTAAGGAAATGAGCTTTCATTAGGTATTGCTTTTAGGCGCAATAATTCAAAAAGCTTTCATATCAAGCTTATTTTGCAAAAAGAAACTCAAAGCTTTTCAAATAACTGTATATTATTTAGTGCATATATATATTAAGATTCAACCATAAGCAAAGTAGTTAGCTTTCACTTTAAAGCTGCTGTTTGGGCAACAACTTTGGAAAAGCTTCGCTATTAATATTTTTCACCAGACATATGCATTTAAGTGTCTCGCACATTCATTTGAGCTATCAAAGCGACAAAAAAAAAATTATGAATTCATTAAGCCGTAAGCTGTTTGTCATCAATTAAATGCGCTGTTTTCACAAAATGTATCAGACCACTACAACAATTTGATTTACAACATTTTCACCGGCCGTCTTTATAGTTCTACCACACAACACAGACACCTTCGGCGTGAATGAACAAACGAAATTGCTAATTTCACATATTATTACTAACAATTAGCACATAGGTGCGAAATTCGATTCACCTGTTTACCGGACACCAGCTTCCCTTCGATTGCACCCCCAGAGCGGTGAGTAAAACATTGCACTTATGTGCAATTCACACCTACTAAAGGGCAATGCGAAATTGTGGCGCACACAAAAATAAATAATAAAAGAACGTGCATAAGAAATGAGATCGAAAAACACTTTAGCACATGCTCACCTTCAACATTTTGGCATCATAATCACCCGTCGCCGGTGTGAATGCTGAAGTGTTGCACACACAAAAGGGTAATTATGAAATCAAGTGCATTGTACAACAACACTTATTCGGTTGTAGATATAAAAGCATTAAGACAACGCGCAACAACAGCAATAAAAAATGAAACGAAAACAAGAACAACGAGAACAACTTGAGTGATAAACACGCGAAGCGTTGCAGCGCGCGCTGAAGATGAGTAGGAGTTAAGCAACACCAACAACAGCTGCAGCATTACGAACAAATTTATTGTGGCGGCAGCGCAGCGCAGCAGCAGCAGTAAATGTGCACATTTTTATTAAGAACTTAACACCTTTGCTCAAGTGTTTGCTAACAACTTGTAATCGCACTCAAATGTCCGAGCGCGCCGCGTTGCTGACGTGCCACATAAGATGAAATGGACAGGTTGCATATGCGCGCGCACACAACAACAGCCGCAACACTGTGCCTGCTAAATGCGTGTTAGTGCCTATCATAAAAGTAAACAACCTGAATGACCGGCGTTGCCAACTGGCCGCAGCAGCACTTTTATGACTTGCACAAAAAAAAGGCCGGTTGCGTTCGTTCGGACTCCATAAAAACGGTTAAAATGTAAGAAACCACAAGCACACACATATACAAGTGCACACATAAATAAGTATGCGAAGTGTTTGTATACGTGCCACTTAGATGTATGTGTGCCACTTGGGTGTATTTGTGCCACTCAGCTGTATATATGCTTTTTAGTTCATTTTTTGGCCTGTCATCCTACATCTGTAAGCGCGCATGAGTCGTCACTTTTATTGGCAACACAAAAGTTAGCAGCTATCTCAAAGATACAACGTGAAAGAGCACGAAACAACAATGAAAGGACATTTCGAAAAAAGGATATAAGCACAAAACGCTAATGCACTGCCTGTTATATATATAAATATATATGTTTGTGTTTGTGTTTGCCTTCGTGTTATAGCTGCTGATCAGCAGCGCATGCAATCCAACAATAACAACAGCTTGCAATGTGTTAAAGTGCCTTAAGTGCAGGCATATCAAACGCCCCAAAAGCGTTTCGTTTTTTTCTCTTCCATTCAATTCTCTAATAAAGTAGACAACATTAAGAAATGGTTATATAGAAAAAATAAACATAAAAAAAATTTACTACTGAAACATGCTTTTGCTTTTGCGCTCGCTTGCCGCTCGTCATTCCGAAGAAAATTATTCAATTAAATGTCAAATAAACGAGCAAATGACTGAGTGCTGGTCAAAGTGGTGGGGAGTGACAGCAACCATTTGAAATTCTAATTGAAAAATTATAGTGTTCGCTTGCTAGTGGACAAATCGAGGGTGAAAAAACCGCAGCAAGGTAGTGAAATTGCCCAAGCGCAGAAAAAGCATTTGTTTAGAAAAAAATATATGAAAAAAATTCAAAAAAAAAAAAAATGGAAAAAAAAGTAAAAAAAAAAATATTAAATAGAAAGGAAAAAAGTTGTAGGTACTGCATTTAGGCGTCATTTATACAGTTTTATTAATTCCCCTCATCTACCTCTAACTAACTTGTTAAGTAAGTGTGGAAGTGCAGCAGGAAAAAGGCCCTCCATTTGCTAACCGAAAAAGAATTTAACTAAAAAGCCATTATGCTCAGTAGATTAGTGTATTTGTTGTTGCGTGCGCACATACCCTAATTTTGTTCAGGTGCAATTTGTTTGCAGAAGCGTGAAGCCAACTGTAACGTTGTGGTATTAGTTTAGGTTGGACGGCGGATATCTTTTTTGGTGGCAAAGTCGAGACGTCGAATTGTCTGCGCTTATTTATTTGGCCAAATCCAACGGAAAGGTGCAATCAGAAAGGAAGTTGTGTGGATAATAAGTGAAAGACTAAATAAAAAGTTTCCAAAAATATAGCTAAAAAATATTAAAAAAAAAAAAAATATTTATAAAAAAATAATAATTTAATAATAAAAATATAATAATTGTTCTTCATTATAATTTAGCATTTTTTAAACAATAAGATTTTAAGAAATAATATTCAGAATTTTTTTATAAATTAATTTAAAATGACTAAAAAAAAAATTTTTTTAGGACTACCTTATTAGTATGTGAAATAATTTGTTAGTCAATTATATACGTGTATTTAGCTAACTTTTAAACAATAAAATTTAAAAAACTAGTATTGGATGCAAATATTTTTTCTTTTGAGGACTACCCTATTATTATTTGAAATATTAAGCTTACTTTGGAACAATAAAATTTTAAAGAATAATATTTGATCATTTTTTTTTTTTATTTTGAGTACTACCCTATTAGTATTTGAAATATTTTTTGTCAATAAAATATTTAATTTTCATTGCACAAATAATCAAATAAATAATCAATATGCATTTTTTATGTCAAAATTTGTTAACTCTTTTATTGAGGATTACCGTTCTACTACTAAAAATCTGTTTGTGTCAGTTGTATATGATTTTTTTATGTTAAAAAAATTGTCAATGTACATTTTTACTCCAAAAATTTTAAACTTTAGTAACTACTTTTCATGCTCCTAAAGCAATATTTTGTACATTACTGTAACTTTATTGAAAAAAAAATAAAGTTAAAGATATATTTTATAGTACCAAAATTAGCTAGAAAAGCCAAATGGCATTTTGTTTTCGTATATTTCTAACAAAAAATTCACTTAGTTCAGTTCCCTTTGAAACACAGGAATATATGAGCAAGTATACACATACACATGTACATATACATATATAAATACACATCCATATGCACATTCAAATAGCTGCCGCATTGTCAGACACAGCGGCAGGCACATTTTCAACGCAAATGACCATACATAATCCATCAATTGGAATCGAGCAAAGGGAACTGAAAATAAAAGCAACAAAACCATTTATAATTTTCAACGAAAGCAACCCAAGATAACACATGTAGCTGGCCATTTCAAGCCATTATCCCGCAATACAAAAGACCATGAACATTTTTAGGGAAGAAAATAAATTTTTTCGGTGTTCTTCGCCGAGCGCGGAATGCCATTCTTTGACTGTTTGCGCATGGATTATTGAAATTTGTTGTGAGGATATACAGAAAAAAGTACATACAAATAAAAAGGATATCTTATACATATGTATGTACCAATGTATGTTGTATGTGTATGTAGCGCATTGAGCATATGTTATGGCGGCGGTAAAGGTGTAAGAAAAAGAACAGCGCGCAGTTGGTTAGTCAGCCAATATAGGGAAGTCAGCAAAGGTGTAGCAGAAACCGGCTGTGCGTCGCTGGCAGCTGTTTGCTGCTAATAGATTTTTATTCACCAAAAATTATTCAAAATAAAATATGTTGATTTGCATACAAAAACGCACTATATATACAATAGTGTGTTGCCGCAACATGTTGCTAAACATTTATTTTACCTGCGCCAGTACAAAAATGGCAGCGAAAATGCCTGCATATTTTTTATTAATCAAGTGCCAGGCATGTGAAGCTCAAAAAAGTAATAATAATAAATTTAAAAATTTTAGTAGCATTTCATATGTGCACTCGCAGACACCCAAATAAACCATTTATCATCTGACTGTAGTACAACAACAAATACAGCCGGCAAAACAAGCGAACACAGGCACACACACACACAGTTAAACGTCGAGTTGCACATGAAAAACAATTTGTCATTACGGTGGAGCGGCAGAGTCAGCAGCAGCCGCGGCAGCAGCAGCGACGGTGGCGTCAGCGGCGCATACGGCAAACAGGCTCTTCAGCCGAGCAATATAAATGTTGCTGAGTCCAGTTTTGTCTGCTGCTACTGCTTTTATTGAAGTTCAGTGTTGACACGCACAAATTGCCAGTGTGACAAGTCGAAAGCGCACAGCTGAAAGCGAGTCTCACGAGATACACAACAAGCACAAAAACAACATTAAAAAATAATAGTAAATAAAGTAGAACAACAAACGTATACAATTTGTAGATAGCCGTAAATATATTTTGCGTTTTGACAGATATTGGTCAAAGTTATCAACGCGCCGCTGCGTGTGCGCCTGTCACTTTTTGACAGTCAGTAATGTCATTATGACACATTTGTGGGTGCTGCAGTATCCTCGCGCTCTCTCTCTCTCTCTCTCACGCTCTTTCTCAGCACTGTTGTGTGTATATAGGTAAAATGGATGTCAAAGGCAAACAGCTGATTAACTTTTCGCTTTTGACAGTCCACAAGAACTCACTTGGCATGCGCTAATGTTCAATACTTTCTTATCATTTTGTTGTTGCTTGCATATTATTACCGTCATAGCTTCGTAGTACGTTGAATTTTGCAAATTTTGTGACAGCTGCTGTCAATTTTGATTAAGTCACATGGCGCAGCTTTTCAGACAGGCGTACAAAAGGCGGTCAGACGAAAATATACATGCAACAAGACTTGTGAACACAACGCCGCGCTGCGATTTTATTAATAAATTTTGATAGCAACAACAAATAACAGCAACAACACATAACAGCCGGCAGCGGTGCCTACTAGTTGCCGAACGGCTCGCGCAGGCTCTGGCGGCAACACTGCCACTTATTTGCAAGTGTGTTTGAATGCGTTGACTAGTATGTATCTCTGACGTCTGCGTTGGTGTTTGTGTGTGTGTAGTGCTTTTGCGCTCCGAGATTTATTACGTTTTCGTGCAGCAATGACCCTCCTTTTTAGCGCTGTTGCTGTCACATACTTGTTGATTTCAATAAATTATTACCATTTATGCAAGTTTTTGGCGCTGCACACACACACACTCACACATTTAATTGCATATTTACTGTTTTTACGTGCTGCCAACTGTTACAGTATTAAGTTGCTCTCTCGCAGGCGCCCGCAACACGCACGCCCCGCCTCTAGAGATGTATTTTAAAACAATAGTTGTCGTTATTGTTGTTGCTCTTTCAGTAATACAACGTAATTTATGTGGTGTGTGGCAACGTTGACGCTATAAAACAATTTAAAACAATTTAACCATTAATTCTGAGACAAACGTTTTAAGGTCAGCAACATGTTGCACTCAATTATAGATAGGTAAACGGCGTTATTATAGACACGCAATAATGTTTTTATGTGTGTGTGGGTGTTCAGTAAGGAAAAGTAAATTTTTTACATGCGAAAAATATATTTCTCTATTCACTTCTAACACGTTTTCGCATTTTTAAAGTATAGTAAAAAAAAATATTGTCACATTGCCTTAAAATTGCCCCCTCCTTATTTGAATTCCATAAATTTAACCATTCCAAAGAGCAAACATCTAATCTGCGCACTTTAGACCACTACAGTTGCCAAGAAAACATTGCACCAACAACGAAACGCAAGCCACCAGCAACCGTTGCCGCTAAGTAACGACATTCCATGCACCAACGCCACTGCAGCTCATTATTTATACGCATTTATTGGTGCCACCATAGCGTGCAACATACCAAATCATGTCCCCCCACACGCTTCTTGTTCTCAGCTCAACCGTCTCCCACGACACACTCTCCGCGCCTGCAGCATCATGCAACATGCGCCCTTTTACCGACCACTTCGCTATGGATCTACCGCGCTGCCGCACCAAATCACTTTCGACTTTAGTTCTAAAACTACACACGCACGACATATGCATACATACATACAGCTGTGCCGCCACCCTTAAATGACTTTTCAGCGTGTAATATTGCAGCGCGCATCCAGCGGCGTCGGGAGCGCCAAGTTGCAAGCAACACGCCCACTGCACAGCGCAACCCACAGCACGGTTCTCACAGCGCACCGCAGCGCATACACTTGTCGTTTGGTTAATAAGTACATTGCTACATCTCCGGCTTTCCAAAAGTTACGCGCGCACTTTGCTGGCTTTGGCATTTCACAGCTAAAAATGGCTGCCACTGATGCGTCGCTCGGTGCATGCTCTAATTAAAATGCATTACTTAGTACTTTGGCAACTTTCAGCTCAACTCTCATGCTAATTCGCCCACTACTTGGGTGCGCATTGAGAAATAAAGTTGCTGCCATGTTGTTGCTATGTAGACGCGCACTTGCGTATGACTTGGTTTGTTGTTGCTTATTTTTGCCACACCATTAATGGCTTTTGATGGGCGTTGGTGGCCACACTTTTAGTACGCAGTGTTTTCATTACTCTGCGGTAATTAGTATAAACAAATGCGCTTTTTATTTGCGCTTTAAGTGCGCTACTCTTGATTTTATTGAAGTGTAAATATGTATTTTTAATCTCTCTATATATATTTTGTGTATTATATATATTTTTTGTAATATATATATAGTTATTTTTGTAAATATTTATTTTCTGTTTTCATCTGGCATATACTAATGAGTTGTGTTTTTGATTTTTCCCTTTGCAGACATCCACTATTCCCGCTCTTGGCGCTAATATTTGAAAAATGTGAGCTGGCCACATGTACGCCCCGAGAACCTGGCGTGCAAGGTGGTGATGTCTGTTCGTCAGAATCATTCAATGAAGATATAGCAATGTTCAGCAAACAGGTAAGATTTATGTATATTATAAATTAGCGGTTAAGAGGTATTCAAATAATTAAAGCAAATTAAAAAAAAACTGCAATAAATAAGCAAAATCATAGCTTGGAGGATTTCATGTGCTTTCATCAAAGTCCTAAGTTCTTTCAAAATCAATAAAGTTAAGTTCTGCCTATATTTTAAATAAAATTCTGATGTTTTCTGTCCAAATCATCAGTTGTCAATTTCGGTGTAATTTCTATACTTCATATAGTCACCTAAAATGCATAAAATTTTCAGCTTCCGCTGTCAGAGATAACCAGCATATAACCACTATAACCAATATATAACCATTTTATAACCAAAACTCATATTTTGTTTCAATATGAGTGGTTTCTATTACATCATTTTTTCTTCATATATAAACTTATGAAAAGTGATCTTTCTTTATTTTGCATTTTAGTTGACGATATTCGAAAAACTGTGAAATAAATTTAAATAGCTGCAAATTTTTTTCTTACAATTAAAGATATTTCGAGAACACATGCTGATCTAATTTAAGCACTTCATTTTTAAAATAATTTCTCTTGAATTTTCAAGTGTTTCTTCGCGTCACTTTAATTTCTAGAAATCAAATGTTTCCAACTCTTAAGCCACTCCATCCATACTTTGACGTTTTCCTCGACTTGACTCTGCTTAAAATGTGGTTTACCAATTTTGTTCCAAAATAGATCCGAAACATATGTGCCACATACTTACATTTCCTCGAATAACCATACTTTCTGCCCACTAATTTCTACATAAGAGGCGACTGAGATTTCATTTCACTTTTACCCCAGAAAAGTTTTCGATTTCATTGCCATTTCTCGTATATTTCAAAATATTCAACTGCACTTAGGCATAAATTCTGCTTGCTTACTTACTGATTGATGGATTATATGCGCTACACTTCGCCGCCTTACTAGCTGACAAACTGACTACCACGCCAGCCAGCAGATCCACTTGACTGGTAATTGGAGATTATTTTTCTAAAATCCAACACATGTGCCACACACTCGCGTACTTGAGCGCATACAAAACTGTTAAACGATCAGATTACCGGGGGTAGAATAATTAAATAAAAACAACAAGAACAATTTTGGTATAGATGGTGAGGGCGAAATTTCCACAAGCGGGAGGCAACAAAGTCCAAATCAAGCTGAGTTGCGCGCAGACGCCGTATGATTTCAATCATTTTGCCAAATCTACGCTGAGCTACTTGAGTTAAAACTCGGGAATTGACAGACAAGCGCGCAAATAAGTAGAAATAAGTATGCGTACATATGTATGTATGTACTTATGAAGTAGGAATACTTAATTTAATTTTTGGTTTCTCCAACATTTGGTTGTTTGATTGTTGTTGTTTTTGATGTGCACATCCGTGGCGTTGAAATTAAATGCTAAAGATGCACAATAAAAATATTATTTCAATGGAAAGCAAAACAATGTTGAGCACAAACAGATGTGACAAATATGTGTGGCAAGCAGGCGGACGGGCGGGCGTGTGAGTGCGCGCGGTTGGTGGACTTAGTGGTGGAATGATGTTGGTTGCAGCAGATACTCAGCTATACATTGACATGCGGTGACACATAGCCGGGTAGTCTGCTTGCCAGCAACGCCCTGCTGCCTGTAGTGGCAATGCCCACTAATTGAGCGCGTTTGTGCAACACCATAAGAAACGAAAACAAAAAATTAAGAAGAATTAAAAATAATTATGAATGTGAAACAAGCAAATCGAAAGGAAATACAAAGTCGACGAAAATTGAAAACACAAGTTGCCACTTCCTTTTGCGCGCCAGCAACTGGAGTCGACGCAAATAAATCTCGAGCTACTTTTGGAGACAGACTCTTTGAAAAAATAAAAATAAAACAATTTAGTGAAAAAATCACTACTGCAACCCTATAACACTTAGGCACTTCCTTTGGCAACGCGCAGCAGTGAGCGCGCATGTTTGCAACATTCCAGCACATGTACTCGCCAGCAGTGCGCGTTGTTGGTGACTTCATAAGAACGCACTTGCTGCCTGCCGCACTGACATTTGAATAATTTACGATGGTTTAACATCAAAATTATGTCCACACTGTGCGGGCGAATACGCTGAACGGCTTTATGATGGTGTTGAAGTGGATGTTGCTCATAATGGGGCTGCTGATAGCCACCCTACTGCTGGTTGCACGTAACTATACTTGCGACTGATGAGGATGATGATGATGAACCATGCCAATGACTAGCTGACTGACTGTCGAACTCAAATCGACCTCCCATTCACTAAGCGGCAACTATGCGCGCATATTATTTTGGTATTGTTGTTATTGTTTTTTATTTATTTCGCCGCAATAATATCACAACTTACTAATGTAGCGTATATATGTATATATTTGTTCGCCCCTCCTCTTACCGCGCACTTGCAGCACTGCGGCAACAATTTTTGAGGCGCGTTCACTTCAAGTGTGCAATAAAGAAATGAAAAAATTACAAAATTACAAAAACAATGTTAAAAGCATATATCAGCCACATGATCGGCATCAACATCAGCGCGCTGGTGCGAGATCACATTAAAAACACCATCAACGCAGGCACCTCATCACATTATGATTGCTGTCTGTCTGCCTGCTCTTCTTTGCGTGCTGCCCCTTGTAGTTGCATGCCACATATATGTGGTATGTACACATAAATATATTTATAAAACACATGTGCTGCTGCGACAAAAATTCAAAAAGTCAAAAGTAGCGTTGCTCTGGCAGACAACGCTGTGGCCGCCACAAAAGGAAGTTCAGTTGCAGCAAAAGGAAAAAAATGCAATTCTCAAATTCTAAAAAAAAAAACAATGTTCAATATGCCAAATATGACATGTCAGTGCAGTGAAATAATAATCAGAAAAATTATGTTTTTATTTATGGCTCATTTGTGTGCCTTTTGATGGCTTTGTTTCGCTACTGAGCCGTTGTTGCTTGAGCGCTGCTCGAGTTGAAGATGATGTGATGGAGCCAACCCTGCATGTTGCGCAGCAGCATACTTATTTTACTTGCTTACAGAAGCGATGTAGGTTTTTGAGGCCAGAAAATATTATGATCTTAAGGCGAAAAATATTATTTTTTTTCAATTTTTTAATTAATATTTATATATACTTGCAACATTTGAGATTTTTGTTGTTTTTATACGCTACTACAAATATATTTCGAACTGAATATTGTGGAGAAAATTATTTTAAGCACTGTAAAGCAATTTGCCAATTTTTTATCTATTACGTAAGGGTCTTTTAATGTTTTAGAAAACATTAAAATTTAATTTTTTTAAAAAATATATATATATATATTTCGCCTCATTCCAACAAAAAATAGCAGCCGCGTGTTGCAGCATTGAAATATATGTGGCACATAACACTTTTCTGTACGCACAAAAGCCTTTTTTTGCATTCCCCCACTCTTGAGTTGCACGAAAACCGCCGGCAACACACATGCAACATTTGCTCAATTGCAAAATCTTAATTCCGCACATAAACAACGGCATGCAGTTTTAGTAGCATAATTTTTCATATACTAATTTGTGCGCATTTCACAGACACACACACGCACCGCCACAAATTAATTTCCAACAACTGCTTAGTGCCACACTTAGCGATTTGCGCAAAAATAGCTCGGAAAAGTGTAATAAGTAGCGAGAATTTGAAAATAAATATAGGCATAGAATGGATTTGCGCTACCGATCGCGCAGTCTGCAGGCAATGTTGTTTACATTGCGACAGCCAGTAGGCAGTCTGTGGCAGCAGCAACTTCATCAACATGCTTATCATGTCGATCATCATTCAAAAGCGCGCCCGAAAGCATGCGTCTGTGTGTGTGGGTTTGTGTGTCAACGACGTCATGATTGTCAGGCGCATAGTTGTCTTCATCAATGCGCTTGCCGCTATGCCCTGGTGCATCTTCCTTGCAGACTGTTGCAGCCACAAACAAGCAAATGACACTATTGCAACGCGTAAGAATGAAAAACAAAATTCAAATCTGCAAAGCTGCTTTTTCGCTTTATTTATGTTGCCAAAAATAACGCCGACACAACATTAGTTGCTTACGCAGTTGTTGTTGTTATTTGTGTTGCATTTTCTAAATATCGCTTTGCTCTCTATGCACTTTTGTTGTGTTTGCGTTTGCGTATGCACAAAAATTTTTGCTCTTTTAGCTTTTGGCTGTTTCAAAGTGCAATTGTTGTTGTTGTCGTTTGTATTGTTGTTTTTGCCGCTCTTGATGTTTCTAATTTAGTTGCCGCAGCTGACTTTTTCAACGTTTATTTTCGAAACTCATATATTTTATTTAAGTGTGAAAGAAGAAGCTGCAGCAGCAAAATAAAAGTAGCAAAAACAACAAAAAAACTAATACAAAAAATTTGTAGGCAGCGAGTGTAGAGGTTAAACTTTGCTGTCGCGCTGGTGAGCGATGTTGCATGCGATGTGTATCGAATGCTTGATGTATGTGCTGCCTTTAAAACTTAAATATTTTTTTCTCTTTTTTAAATTTTTTTGTTTGAATTTTTCTTTTGATTTTTTTGGTTTCTTGCTTTTAATGCGATTTTTGTTTTGGTTTAATCGTGTGAGTGCCACATTTCTTAGAAGTGGGGGTAAAATGGTTGTTTGGTGTGAAAAATTTTTCAGGCTCAACGCTTACCGCGTGTGAGTAAGTGAGTGTGAGGCGCAACACAGACTGTGCGTTTGTATTGTGGCAAATAGGCGTATTAACTGGCAGACAGATTGCTGGCGATAGGGATAGAGCGTGATAAATCCATGTTGCTAGTTGACGGCGCTTTGACAGGCAGTGGGCCGAGGGGGTCAAAGCATGGAAAGTTGTGTTTGTATGAACTTATAATATTATATGTTATATTGTTGTAAATGTATTTGCATTATTAGTATTTAATTTAATATAGGCCGAAAGATTAAATTTTTTTTTCACATATACCATAATTTCTAAAAATATTTAAATAATATTAATTAAAAGAAAATTACAAAATTTTAATTAAAAATAAAAATTAAATTTTACAGAAAAAATTAAAATTAATAATTAAAAAAAGTTTAATTGAAATAACCAATTAAAAAATATTAGTTAAAAAAATTTAATATTACGAAAAGAATTAAAATTAATAATTAAAAATATGTAATTGAAAAAATTAACAATA
This sequence comes from Bactrocera correcta, assembly GCA_027475135.1. NCBI lineage: Eukaryota > Metazoa > Arthropoda > Insecta > Diptera > Tephritidae > Bactrocera > Bactrocera correcta. Next base: position 80,321,185 of record CM050326.1, read on the forward strand.
TTTTTATTAAAATTAAAAAAATTAATATTACAAAAAAATTAATTATTACGGAAAAAATTAAAATTAATAATAAAAAAATTTTAATTGAAAAAAGAAATAAAATATTTACCAAAAATAAAAATTAAATATTACAATAAAATTAAAATAAATAATAAAAAGATATCAATTTAAAAAATTAACAAAATTTTTACTAAATATAAAAATTAAGTGTTACGGAAAAATTAAAAAAAAAATTAAAAAATTTCAATTAAAAAATAAACACAATTTTTACTAAAAATAGAAATTAAAAATAATTTAAAAAATTTAATTTTAATTTAAAAAAATTAACAAATTTTAAACCAAAAAATAAAATTTAAATAAAACAGAAAAAATAAAAATCAATAATTAAAAAAATATTACTTAAAAAATTAACAAATTTGTTATTAAAAATGAAAAAACAATATTACCGAAAAAAATAAAAATAAACGCTAGAAAGCAACTCAGCAATCTTCCTACCTTTTGCTCTACAATGTCGTTCTCAAAAAAATTTACCCAATAAATATTCATTTTTAAAATTATTCATAACGCACAGCGAAATTGATTTTATTTCGGAAAATATGCACATACTTAAGCACATATAAATCTTGGTGAACTCACATGCCAGCTGAAATGAAATACCAACGTCGGGGCCAGCGCACATAAGCCAGTCAGCAAAAAATTACTATTTTAATTAATTTTAAAATTTGCACAAACCAATTAATTAAATATAGAATTTTTTAAAATCAATAATATTTTACTAAATCGCACATTGTAACCGAAACCTACTTGTGGCAGCAACCAACAAGAGGATTTTTTAATTAAAAGCTTGTTATTAAAAAAAATTATTTTTCGTAGGATTTTCTTCAAATCAGAAATTTTTGCTCACTGGGTTGCCCCTTTTGACTCAGCGCTCAACCGCCAACCGCCTCAACTGCCTGAAAGCGCAAAGAATTCATAAGTGAACATCGCTCTTTCAGTTGCTGATGATTATTGTAATATTGTTGTTGCTGTTGTTTTTTGTTTTTCGTTTCTGAATTTTTGGCATTTGGCATAATGATTAATGAAGTACGGGTAAATAGCATGGTTGTTAGTTTGTTGGCTTTAGTGGTCGTTCTTGTTGTTTTTGCTACAATAAATACATCTGTATGCTGACGCCGATGATGATGGTGATGCTGCTGTTGGCACTGACGGCTGTTTTTCATACTAACTGTGTTTGGCCGATTCCTATGTTGTTCGCTGATTGTCTGCTATTTGCCCCGACAACGTTCTGTCTGCGCAGTGAGCGCTGCGCTTCCTAGTCTGCTTCTTCCTGCTCATTTAACATGCTGCAAACATACACACACATACATATACATACATATATGGGTATGTACAATACTGTGATTCTGTTTTAACGCATCATCAACAGCATGAAAACAAGCATTTCTCAGATTCTAGATTTTGCTCAGTGTTGTTGTCAATATTTGTTGCTGTTGCTGCTTTGCCATATCCACCGTTGTATGTTGTATGAAATGTAATTATTAATTTTTATTTTTATGAATTTTACAAGCTCAAAATTTGATGCTGATGAGTTTGCTTGTTGAGTTTTTAATTTTGGAAAAAAGTTTTGCTGCAAAAAGTGTTCGCATACAAGGAAATTGTCATCATTAATATTGACAACAAGCGAAATTAATTAGTAAACTGCATTGATCCAGAAGGAAATGAAAATGTTTTCATCAAAAATATTTACTAACGGAAGATTTTGAGTATTTTTGAATGAAAAAAATTTTCACAGCAAAAATTTCCGCAAACTAATGCGGAAAATATTTACCGCTATATACATACATATGTATATGATTATAATTCTCAATGTATTGCAAACAAAATCTTGCTTTAGAACTATTGTTTTACTTCCAAATTTATGCCCTCTGCACCAACTTTCTCTCCTTGCTCCATTTCATTAGCATTTAATTTAGTTGTTTGCTGCAAAAATCACAATAATTTAATTAAATAATTAATCGCGTAAATCAATCGGTTAATTGAGCACAGCATGCCAGCAAATAAATTACACATGCCGCAAAGCGGCAGTTAGTTGCAACACCTACACACATATGCACATATAATAAAATGTTATACTTTATATATACACATATGCTGTTGTGTGGCAAGTGCCACACTTTCATACATTTGTAAGTGTATATTTAACTGCGTGTAGCCGATTTTAGACACTGCTAATTATAAACAAATAAATTACATGTAGGTAGACATTTTTATTACGCTCACCCACCTAAACAGCTGAGCAAGAAATTACAGAAAAGAGCTGACAAATATATGTACACATGTAGGTGCCCTGTGGCAAGCGAGCAATGTGTAGCAAGTGTGTTGGCAATTTAATAGCCAAAAGTGTTGACATAATTGTCGCCACAACCACAACGGTAATGGCATTTGAAGACTAGCATGAGAGAAAAAACAGAAAAAAAATTGAAGATACATTGCCACATGCGTGACAGTTATGTGTTCGTTGCACACGTTGCTTAGGTGCTAGCGCTCACTCTGCCACAATATATAGTGTTTTTCCTTTGCTTTTTGATATTTAAATTCTAATTGCCATGCGTTTTATCAAACCTTTTGCTGCCCCATATAATAAAATTCAGCTGTCAAAGCAAACCGAAATCTTCACAACATACCTACAAATGCAGATACACGCATTATCTGCACACATACACACACGCTTATCTAACTGCGCATCTTACTTACTTTCTTTTTCTACTTTTTTCTATTTTTTCCACTTTTTCACCATTTAAGCCATAGGAAAATATAGATTTTTTGTGATACACAAATGGCTTAGGTGTTCTTAACAATTATGTATGCACATACATTCACATAAACATATGTGTACTCTATGCCACATATTTTTGCCTTTTCTCAGCTACGTTTCGGTATTTTTCTCGAGAATTGCTCAAAATTACTAGTTTCGTTAATTTCATCTATGATTCCTTAACGGCGTAACGACCTTTCTTTCAATTTACCTGCCGCCAGCAGTATATGCGCCGCATACAGGTTCCAGCTATAACGCTACAACGTTTGTAATCAGTAATGAAGCCAAGGCACAAGCAGCAGTCTAAGAAAAGGTTCACATTGTACCTTCGGTTTTTCCATTGTTTCAAAACGAAATCGCATTGCTTTCTAGAGAAAAAATATTTCGTTTACAAAAAACTGAATTCGTAACACACAAACGTACGGCAGGCATTTAAAAAAGGGCATTAACGCATACAATTTGTGTCTCCTTGTGGCACTATTGTGCTGTATGTGTGTGTTGCGCATGCGCATATTGCTCATTTTGTGCCTTTAGTGCCTCTGGTGTGGCGTAGCATACCTTTTGCGCTCTAAACAAAATCACAACACTACACATACACACATACACATAATATAAAAGTGTATGAGAGAAATATCATTTGTGTACAAGTTTAAGGCATTTTAATCTGCTTTGTTTCATTTATGTTTTTTTTTTTATTTTATTATATATTTTTTGTCTTGCTTGTCGAGCATTCGTTAAGCAGAATTATTCCTGCTTCTTCAATTATACTCACATGCTTCTTTCCCGGCAGCCTTTAGGGCCAATGCATTGAAAAAAGTTGTGGGGTACCTTTTTAATTTGCCCCTACCCTCTTTTTATCAACGCAAATGCCTTAGCCGCGCTATATCCTTCGCGCCACAAAAAGATTCATTCATACCTAGACACATTCAAGCAGTAATTTCGAATACAATAATGCGTTCGAATTAAAAAAATATCAAATGTGTGCAGTAAAAACTGTAAATGAAATCATAGATTGCTTGCAAGGATACTACTTGCGTCAACCCCTGGTGTGGCCGTAAGCGGTTTTAGATTACGCGAACAATGCTTTTGGAGGTAAGAAAGAAATTCATTACCAACTACAGCTACGCAAAACTTGTAAAGGTGTGCTTGGCGTGTGTATGTATGTGTGTTATGAAAGACACAATAAACAGCAATAAATGAGCATTCTTCGTGTCCTTTTGACGCAACTGTAATGCTATTGCGCAGTCATAACTGTTGTTATGTAAACTTTATAACAGCAAATAGTTGTACATGTGTTTCTGGCAGTGCCACATGCAGATATTTACTTTTGTGGCAACATATGCAAGTTGCAACATTTTAAAAGCCATTCAAATTAAGCTTGCCTCATACAAAAAATTGCTTTTTTATTAGCAATAATTTCTCTTAGAGAAGTTTTAAAGCCCATTTGCTCTTATAAATTCAATTTTATAAATTTTTTTTAATTTTCACAAAACTATTTTCGCTGCCATCAAATAAGCAAGTATTCGCCCACAAAAGCACCCTAAATTGTTTATGCCGCGCTGCCACAATCATTTCGCAGCTTTTGCAGCCAACTAAAATGTTTATTTTAATTACATCCACACATACGTCATAACATCATTTTACGTGGCGCTGCCCACCGCCCCTGCACCCCTTGCTACACATTAAACGCGTCTTGTAAAAATGTATGCCAGACATTAGACATCGATAGACGCCAGCTTCCAACCGCTAACTGATTAGGCTGTACTCCTTACAACTGCGCTGGCCATCAGGTTTTGTTTACAAAAAAAAAATTATAATTTTTTCAAATATTCAATACCGTACATTCTTGTATTGAAAGTTGCCTAAGTAGTGCATGAGCAGCAGGAAAATTTTCCTGAATACACACAAACATATTCAGCGATGTGCTGAATGACAGCTCGACAGCCAGACAGACAGTTGGTTGCCACAGACTGGGAAGAACTCAACGCGCTACGTTTTTACTTCTTAGACTCAACAAATACGACGCTTGCTATTGTTAACTTTTCATTGCAATATTTGTTTATAAAACCACTTGGCGCCTTTTAAATGTTGTTATTATATCCATTTGTTGCTTTGCCATACATGACGTGTGAGCTGACTGGATGACTGCCGCGCTGGCTGGCGGTACGTTGCAACAATATTGCCCGAACGCTGGAAGGTGTTGAATGAGCGTTTATATGTACATAAATGTATACGTGTATGTGTACATATGTGTGTGCGTCTATTTGAAAACTTGTTTTGAAAATGTAAATCGTTTCATTTTTCCATTACATTTGTAGAGCAAATAACTAGTGCGTGCATCACATGTCACAAGCGCCACGGCAGCGCTTTGCGCCAAGCGGCATGCACCACGAGGGCGGTCGGCAATATTATTCGTCAATGTTTACTTTAAAAATTATGCAGCGCAAAGTTGCTTAGTCCACAAGTCTGGTCATTGACATGCCTATGCCTGCAATTGTTGCTGCAACATTTCTTATTTACCTTGATTTTGTTGTAATTTCCTGCATGCGTCAATAAATGCTTATTTTAAATAAAATATTACTGGGAATCACATTTGCGCGCGTGCACGTGTACAACACACACATATACACAGTGAAACGAGTGCCACAATATTTTTTAAAGTTCGATTTCTTTGTATTAGTTTGACCTCATACTTATTTATATTTATATTTGCTTGTTGTTGTTTGTTGTATGTTTATTTAAATTTAAATTGTTGCCACTTAACAGCTTTGGCCACCGCTGCATTATTCTCGAAATTCATCCTCATCAAATGCCCGCCCACGCACGCACGCCATACGTTCATACGCGGACGATCGACGCGTTTCGGGCTTCGCGCATTGAGTGGCGTAGAATTCGCTCGCTCGTAAATCAAGCAAATCACAAAAGCACACAGGCATCTCAATACAGAACACACATACACATTCATTCATACGTACACACAAATATTTAGCTATTTGTTTAACAATGCCGCTCGGCTTGTCACTTACACGTCAGACGTGAGACAGACGTCATTGGAAAATATACACTTTTTAACGCATATACGTGCACTTTTTTTTGTTGTTTGTGGGAAAGTAATTTCTTGATTTTAATGGAAAAACTAAAAATAAGCTGAGCGCTAAATAAATAGAAAAAAATTATAGAAAATTAAAAATATCCGGAAAAATATAATTGGTGTTTTTGAACGAGCTAAGTCATGCTGTTAATTTTATTGCCTTCCTCAAATAGTTAAATATTTGAAATTCAAAAATCGTCTCATTTATTATATTTATGTAGGCTTTTAAATTTGTTTATTTCAATTCAAGTAGTTTGAGGGCAATTTTTATATCAAATTAAGCTTTATTATAATTAAGTAAATAAAGCTCACGCTTTAAAGGGAGAAAACTGTAAATTCGCGTTTAAAGCAAACAAAAATTTTTAATAAAAGTATTTATAATACATCTGTTAATTTACTTTAAATTATTTTTGTAAAACCAAAAAAATATTTACAAAAATTTATTGATTTATTTTAATATTAAAAAAATTATACATATATTTATTTAATTAATTTAATTACAAAATCAAATTAAAGCTTTAATATTATTAATTTAAAAGTTAAACAAAATAATTTAAAGTAATTAATTAAATATAATTAATTAATATATTAATTTAATTATAAAATTAAACTAATTATTTATAGTTAAATTAAATTTAGTATCAATATTTTTAAATTAAAATAATTTTTTTGCTTGCTTTAAACCTGAATTTACATTTTTCTCGTTTCAAAGCGTGAAGTTTATTGACTTAATTATAAGAAAGCTTGAATTTTTAAATATAAAAATTTGAGCGGGGTTGCATTACTTTTATACCGAAAACTGGGTTTTTTCAATAAATTTTTTGAAAAAATTTGCTATTTAATTAAATCTCCATTTTTCCAAATTTATATAGTAAATCTAAAATGTAATCTGAACGCCGCATGAATGTAAAATATATGCTTTTTTGTTTCCTGGTATGTAAATATGTAATATGTATGTATGTACAAGTAAATCAGATCATAAATATCAGTGTTTATAATCACACTCGGCATATAAAGGTGGTAACTACACGCAATCTAAGTTTAGCCGAGCACTTGGTATGCGGTAAATTGATTTAAATTTTCCGCAGAAACATTCCTTGGCATAGAACCACACGCGCATACATATAGATATACATATGTATGTATATAAAATAGTTCATAGCTCTTTCGGCGCATACAAACATTCTAAGTTTACAGCTGTCTGACGTAGCAATCACGAAACGATGCTGATTGATGTGTACGCTCATGAGCAGAAAAAAAAGTGTAACAGTAAAATGAGAGTTTTTATTAACACTTTGTGCCTGCAAGCAGGTCTGCAGTACATTTGCAAGGCAACAAGATTTGGACTTGTAGTTCTTTGGTTGTGAACAATAAATTCTGGTACTAACTTCTTGCGGGAAATTGCCCACAAAAGGTATCACAAGCATTATAGCACGCTTTTCTGCGATTCTGAGTTTTTTTTGCTTCAAAAATATTTTTTTTTTATTCCAGTCATTGCGTCTTCTCACAGCTTTATACCATACTCTGTTAAATTTTTTGCTGGTGTTTTGTAGGAAAATTTGTTTACATTTCCAATCAATGTGATTGATGTTTTTGTTTATGAATTCACCACTAAAAGCTGCAAGCAAAAATGTTGCTGAAAGGGCGGAAAGTTCATGATAGAATGTGGATGAACAATATAATATAAAAAGAAAAAAAAAAAAAATAATGCCGATTATTATGCTAAATTTTTAGTTAAAGATTTTGAAAAAAAATGTCACCAAATATTAGATATGTGAAATTGTTGATGGTTTTCAATTCCAAAAATTACAAAAAAAAATTATTTATGTAGAACCTTAATTCCAATTTTTAATTGCTTTCATACACACAACAATGTTGCTAGCAACATGCGCCATTCAACATCGCGTGACAAGCACTTGTTGCGGCAACATTTACATTGCTGCCGTCAACATAAAATTTATGATCACAACAGTGCCATTGACACTGTGGTTTGTCTAAAAGTGGTTGTTGTACCACGCGATTATCATAACACCGTTATTTACTATACAAATGTTTATACATATTTTAAACCGAAATGATTTAGTTGAAAGCTTGCGATTTAATTGCGCGCACATTTGTTGATGCTACCGCAAGCTGCTAACATTGTTGTTGTCATGTTGTCATTAACAGCCGCGAAGCTGTTGTGGTGTTGTTCCCAGACAACAACAGCGCGCTTGTGTTGTAAATCAATTTTTGGTGATTGTGTGTTTGCTGGATTTATTAATATTGTTGTTGTTGTTTTTTTTATTTTTTGTTATTTTTAGTAATTTGTTATTCCTGATGGGCGCATACGTCATTTTAATACGCTATATACACATGGGTGCTGGGATACATTGTTTTGGCAACATGTTGCGGCAATACAAAAGTCTAAAAAAGAAGAATATTTTCTTAAAAATTTACTTATGGTTGTTTAAAAATAATAGTTTCTATCAAAAAATTTAATTTCGCACTTAAAACTTTCAAATAACGGCATTTTTCGATTCGCTCGCACATTGTATTGAAATCACTACCACTTTTAATTATCTTAATGCCTACACACGCCGTCGTAAAATCAATTGCACAACATTTATGACAAAAACAAACAGTAGTCCAAAGTTATAACAATGGCAAATATGAATCAAGCAATAACAGTTAATAGCTTTTAATATCAGCAACACCTCATAATCGCGCGATACTCTCTACACTCACCTGAAAACTCGCCCTCCCGGCTGAGCACAATGGCGCAAATGCATTAGCAGTTTTTAAAATTTTATGAATTCTTATTTCCCTACTATATTGCACTAATTTGAAAAACGAAATAAAAATGCGACCGTCATTAAATGCCCGTAATCCCACAATACTCGTACTGCTCTTTTTTCCTCGAATATGCCTGCATTAAAATGATTTTAATTTCTCACGTGATAAACGCTTAATAGCGCAGTCACATAAAAGCGCTGAATGGAAATTGCTTCGGTAACACTAAAATAAATTGTACTGAAAATGAAGTGAAATGAAAACGGTGCATAAAAAATTTCGAGCAAATTGTGACCAATAAACTGTAATTTATTTGTTGCTCCAAACAATTGCTAAATATAATTTTACAACGTTAATTACATACATACATATGCACAGCTATATAGAGCTGGGCATTTTTATATTTGTTTGGTTTGACTACCGACTCTGTCATAAAGTTTCAAGAAGCAAAAAAAGTCGTTCGGAAATGTAGGAGTAGTGCTGTTGTAAAACGGAAAGCTACTCAACTCAGGTGTCATAAAGTTCGCGCTCAATTGTGAGAGAGGGCCGCAGAAAAAATGGGAACAATGAAGAGTTATAAATGCTCTTGGCAAATATTAACAGAAAAATTATTAAAATTAAATGGTTGGCTTAGAACTTCGTAATTATTTTGCTGAAAATTATTAAAAATTAATTTAATTAAATTCTGTAAATTAAACTTTAATTTAAATTTGAAAATTTTCTAGAACAAATTATTATTTTGGAGAATAATAAATAGATTAAATGAAAAATTAAAAAAAAAAATAAAATAATATTATAATAAAAAAAGAGTTTTGAAAAATTAATTATTATAGAAACTATTTCAAAAAAAATAAAAATGAGAATCAAAAAGAAAAATATGAATTATTATGCTTTAAATTTAAATTATTAATACAGTGCTAAGTTCTTCTTCTTTACTGACGTAAACACCGCTTACGCGATTATAGCCGAGGAATTGTGTGAGGAATTATTTTTGATCTTAAATTTTTTAAATATAATTAATTTTAGTAAATTAAATTTAATTTTTAACAAACTTAATTTTTATAAATAAAATTATTTTAAACAAAAAATAAAAAAAAATATATAATTAAAAGATAAAATATTTCATAATTAATTGAAAAAATTAGTCATTAAAATTTGAAAAAGTCCAATATAAAATAATAATAATTAATAAAATTAAAGAAAATGTGTTTTTAGTGTTAATTAAAGTTGGAAAATTTATTTAGTTAATAAAAAATTTATATTAATTAAAATTAAAACAAAATTTTGAATTTTTAAGCACAAAAATAAAGTAGTTTTGAATTTATTTCAATATTTACACAAAACAAGCATTTTTGCTTAGCTGCAGCTGATTATTGATTATGATTATTAAAAAAATTATTAATTACTAATTAAATTTAAAAGAATATTAATTAATATAAAAAATTGAAAAATTTTTAATTAAAAATAATTAGTTAAATTTTCAAGAAATTAATCATAGTAATCATATTTTTTAGCTAATTAAAAATATATGTTGATTAAAATAAAGATACAGTTTATTAAAAAAATAACTGCTTTTTTAAAATTAAAGAAACAATATTTTCGAATTTTTTTAAATTAAAAAAAGTAATTAATTATTATTATGAATATATACATATAATATATTGAAAATATGTGTATATAAATTATATTAAAAATATTTTTCGAGTTTCATTAAATAATTAAAAATAAAAATATGAATGATAATTAAAAATTAAAAAGTAAAAAAATAAAATTAAAGCAATTAAATTAAATAAAATTGTTAATTAAATTAGCGAAATTTTTTTTAAGATATTCTTGAATACCACGCATTTTTCTTTGCCTTTCGCTCTTTCTGTAATTTTTTTATTTCAAATTCACCTCGCTTAGTGCACCTCACTACCATATACTACTTACATATGTACATAAGTATGAATAACTTGCTTATCAGTCTTCATTTTTTATGATTACTTTTCATATCATTTTATTACATGGATTTTGGCCGTCTTTCACTGATTTCACCTAATTAATTTCTCAACAATAAATATACACACGTTTGCATTTAAATTTGTGACACATACACACCTACACCCATATCCAGCGCTGCTATCTAAGTTGGCAGGCAAGTAGGGGAATTAGCTACTGCACTCACCTAAGGTTATGAGCCGACCGGATGTGTGTGTGTGCGTACAATTAAACAAAAATGCATGCGCTGAAGAAAGGCACCTTTTGTCTTTCTTTCTTCAGTATTTCAAATGTAACTTATCACGCCGGCTTGCACTACTTCATAAGCGCTTGGCATACAAACAAGTGCACTCAGCTACTTAACGTACATTCACCTACGATTTTATGTTCGCTTTATTTGACAAATTTGAAAAAGTCTATTTGTTTTTGTATACAAACACGAAAGAAGAAGTCTCCATTACCATATTTAAACAATTATTGATAAGTACATTGGTACGGTTGTGCGTGTTGTCCTGCTGCATTGAAAGTAGTTACATAAGTCAGTAGCGCGCTATGCGCCTCTGGCAGCATTAACAGCAGCAGTCAAAGATAATTTGAATCTCAACAGTACACAGCAACCAAGTAAATATTTGCTTAGAAGAAGCATACATTCTTTTGTATTTATTGTTGTTGTTTATGCCTGCTTATTGCCCAAGTAAACATAGAAATGCGTAAATGCATTTGGGTGCAGTGTTGTTATCTGCGTAGAGCTGATGTTGCAGCTAATAATTTCCTCTGACTTCAAGTAAGAAATGTTATTAAAGAAGTTGTGTTGACATTTGCGGGCAAAGTGAGTTGAACCGTCAAATGCGAGTACACACAACGTGCAACATTCGCTGCTGTTTCAGCTTTGAAGCGCTATGAAAATTTTCTTAAAAAAAAAAAACTGAGAATTACATACTTATACATCCATATGTGTGAGTATATAGCGCTTATGAGTAATATAATGGATAAGGCTGCACGTATTACGGTATATTAAGCTCCCACCTTTCGGTATTATAAAGATAAAAAATTATGTTAACAACGTAGAGCAACGTTTACGGATCAAATAAAAATTACAAGCCACATTATTGTCTATATTGTCGATTAGCTTACTCCGACTTGTTATTGTTAATATTGTATAACCGCATTTTTGTTGTTATTGTTGTTGTTGTCTATATTGTAGAATCTTTATTGAGCGCGACGTTTTCGATAGTGCCACTGTGCGGTGACCTTGTGAGAAATTAAGCGCCTTATAAAAAATATGGATTTGCAGCGATTTCAGCTTTGAAAAACCTTTTTTTAAGGAACTGCAAATAAAAAATTTAGATGAGGAAAGTTCATATATATGGTTACGGGTTTTTGATGATTTCAAACAAATCTCAGTGTTCTTAGAGTTTGTCAAATGACTGAAGAATTATTAATTCTAATTTTTTGTCTTCTACCTTGTCTTTCAATATAATTATACATATATAGCCATGAGCTCTCACATAGCGCCCTACGTATTTTATAACTCAAAAAATTAAGTTCTCAAAAATATTTTTTTCCTTTTCCACAATTTGTAGGGAATACTCTACCTTAACAACAACACATGTTATCACCCATCCATTCATGTAGGTACATACTCATGCATGTAGCCACACTTAAATTATTGTGAAGGTAGATAGGCACACTTTTATCTTTATTACCCAAACGAACAAATACTATATACAAAAATAAATACAAACGCAAGTACAAACATACGTAGCATTGAATATAGCTAACAAAAAGCTTAAGAGTTTTTGTCATAAATATTTATTTGTTGATAGACACTTTTCTAGGTTCTGATTTCGACGGACGTCAGCATTGAATAACTACCAGTGTTGGCGCGAGTTTTTAAGAATGAAAAAAATATTACCTAAGTCATGCATGCATGTATGTATATGCATTGATGATATACAAAGAAATGTAGCTGGTGGTTCCTGACACCGGTGTGTGCCACTCTTCGCTGCTATAACTCACCAAATAATCGCTTAAGCGCAACATTGATAAGCGAACGCTGATTGCTAACGATCGGGTGTACTATAAAAGTAAAAGAAAATACACATGAAAAATAGTAAAATTACAAAAGTAGACAATACTAGTGAATAAAATTAGGAAATTATAAGAAATTTGCAAGAAGTAAGAAATTTGCTATATCTTAGTTAAGCGCTTTTTGAGATAAAGGTGTTTTTTGTACCAAATTTTTATCAAAATTTAATAACTTCCAAATAATAACAGAAAAATATTATATTTTCAATAATATTTCCTTAATTTTTTAATAAATTTGTGAAAAATATTAAATCGATTTTAGTTAATTTTTAAAATTCGATGGATGCTCTCAATTTATTCGTTATACAAGCAAGAATTTTATCTAAAATAATATAGTAAAGTCAGAATCTCCATTTTACGTTCAAAAAGAGACAAGTGATATGCTCAGAATTTTAGCTGAAATCTAAAAAATCTAAAAACCATAAGTCGACTTAAGCCAATTTAACACAATATCACATAATTATGATTTTTTAATATAATATGATGAATTTTTGCTTATATTTAGATATATTGATGCTCTATAAATATTTTTAGTGCTCTTACATTAGTTTCCATGGCATGTAATACAGCACACATTCCACTGTGTCGGCCCACGTAAATCGCGATAACGACAGCTGAGAGCTTAAAATTAAAAACAGAAAAAGAAGAACTGTAAAACAAAGCATGACGCGTAAAGTCCCTGGACACTAGATATTAGCAGCTAATTTGGCAAGCAATTACGCATATTTTAAACAATAAAAAAATGTGGGAAAAACAAAAGGCGACTGAGTGGCGTTAGAGAAACTAGTTAGATAAAGCACATTTGGCAATAAAATGTGCGTATAAATGCGTGCTCATCGGTTTTGCTTGGTTGGGTGACGCGGAAGGCAAAAAAAAGCATATATTTGAACAAAATTTTTATTAGAAAATTTTAAAATTTTTTATAAAAAATATATCGAAGAATTTAAAAAAAAAAATTAATTACTTTTTTTGGTGTAAATCGGCGCGAGACGCGTTTGACTACAAACAAATTAAAACAAAAAAATTGTATTAGTAAAAATTTTAAACTTTTTCTTAAAAAAAAAATAATGAAAATTATTATTTTTATTTTGTTATATTTCTATTATTTTATTTTTTGCTTATTTTTCAAATTCAAAATCATAATCCTTCGCTTATTCGTCCCACTGTTGCACAGCTGCAGCACTGCCCGTATTTTAAGCATGCACAGCGCAAAGCAGCCAAGCCAGAGCAATCAAAATGAAAACGTAAAATAAAAATGGCATTTATATCTTATTATTATTTAAATTTAAAACTCATTTTTTCGCTTGCTTTCAATATAATTTCGAATACTTTTTATTTATACGACATTTTGCTTGCAAATATGCTCGCTGACAAACCGACGACACTGCGACAAAATTTTCTGTTGCTTTTACCAACACACGCACACACAACAACAACACATACATTTATAATATATATATATATGGGGATTTTATTTATAGCCATGTCTCATGCTGTGAATTTACTTGTTATGATGATTTATACATTTTTAAAAACCCAACCAACGCCATGCATACGAAGCGTTGAGTAGCGAACGACAGCGGTAACAAAAGCAAGAAAAATAAATTAAATGAAATCAATTTTCGAAAAAAGGAGGAACATAGTGTATCACACAGCTGCCAAAAAGCGAATTGCAAAATATGAACAACAACTTTTGGCTCATACAGCTTTTTTCATTTTTATTTTAGCTGCAGAATGTTGCCGCAACATTTTATGAATGTGCCAATTAAAAAAAGTTAAAGCAACATGTTGCCAGGCAAGTAATTTACTTATTTTCTTGGCTGCAAAAATTATTAATTTTGTGCCTTAACATTTTCTTTCCGCCACACACCCTCAACGAACGACAATGTTCATGCCGCAAAGGCGTGTTGTAATTAGTTGCAAACAACATTTTAAATGCACCCATGTCAGCCATTTTTAATTTAGCGCACATGAATGCAGTGAGTCAAGCTTACTGCTGCTCTTTATTTGTAGCTTTGCGTATGTGTGTTTGTAAGCGTGTGCACAGTGGGCCGTGTCGCCAGCGCTCGAGGCGTTTGCTACATTTTAGTTGCCTCGCATAGTTTTGCCATTTTTCTTCTCTCAATATATTTTCATTTTTCTACTGGTGCATATTTTATGTTTTCCTGTTGCTAACAATTGCCGTTTTGCTGTTGTTGTGGCGACCACCAAACACTATAATTAACTCCACGCCAAGCGTACGCTGACGTTTGGCAACACACACACCCATACTGGCATATATAGCAAACTACTTGTGCTCACTCTTTTGAACCATACGACGAGGCTGACATTTGCCGCTGACGTTTCGACATGAGCAATCAAATATGGCGACAGCAACAAAAGCACCAGTCAAAATGCGCTGACGAGGCATCTCGACGGCGTGCGCGCTTTTTAGCTGTTCTTTTGCTTACTTTTTCCCCTCTTATTGTTTTTGTTTTTTTGTTTTACTTGGCTGCAGAATGCGTGCGATATTGATTTTTGTGTGTTTTAATAGTTGTACAGAATGAGCATTTATGTTTTTTTGCTTTTGTGGCAGCCACATATTGTGGCTGTTGTTGTTGTGCTTGGTTTTGTTGCAATTACGCTTCGGTCAAACCAGTTAGACAGCTTTACTTGCGCAGCAACATAACAATTTGAAAATAGCAGCTGTAGTAGTAGAGTTTATTGCTTGCGTATGCTGTAAATGCATCCGCAACATGTTGAATGTTGCTAAGCGCAATTGAAGTGTTTAGAAAGCGTATAAGGCGGTGGGAGTTTATTAAAAATTAGTGAAGTATTTGAAAAATGCAATATAAAAGCAAAACCTTTGACAATTTACCTTATTTGCAAAAATGTCTACAAATTCGATGATCTTAACCTCGTCGAAAGTTATGAAAATTCACGCTTCGTACACACCTTACTTTGAAAATTAAATCTTTGCGCCTTTTGGCATAGTCCTGCACAATGTCATTTCACAGCTGTCATTTTGACACTTTGGTCACACACAATCTGTTAACGATTTGCCACAAGGTCAAGCCGAAGAGGCTTAACTAACGAACAAATACCGACGAAGCGCAGACACAGTTAAGGCAGCGCAGACCGCCCACCTCAGTGCCAATGCATTTTGACAGCCAACTGTCAATGTCACTGTGACGGCACAACACTACACACAAAACTGCAACGAAATTCCGTAACAAAAGTAAATAATAATAATAAAAAAGTAACAACAACACAATAATTGTTTCATTGGAAAACAGACAAAGCGAGGCGTATTGCTGGTGCAGAGATTTTAAGCAGATTATAGGCTAAGCGCGTACAATACCAACCACGTTGAGCGTTTACAAAACCCAGCGGGAAGCGCAACGGAATGAAAACAATCAGAAAAATTCGAAAAAAAATTATGTTTTAAAGCAAGGAAGTCTACAATGTATGCAAGTAGTATAATGATATTCCCATATGCAGCCACTTGGCCTTTACCTGGTGCCGCACAAGCAATGTTTTCAATATTTTCGTAAGCAGATGCGGTCGAACTACCTGTATGTGAGAGCCAACAACCCAGCGAATGCATTACAATATCAGGAGGTGTTTACAAGCAACGCTGTCTGTGTGTATGTTTATAGTTATGCAGTTGTTGTTTTTATTATTTTTGTTGAACTGGAGTGGCTTTGTTTGCATGAAAATCGAAATGTTGTGCGCAAAATGTGGATTCGTCATGCCGCAAGCATGACTAATGGTCTTACCGATGAAAATACTAACAGACAATCAAATGCAAATACACACACATACATATAGACAACCTTATATACACTCTCAATCATACACATATGCATGTTTACGGCCGAAACCCCCGCTCTTCGATTGCCAAAAGGGCAAGCGCGAAGGAAAAAATGCGAAATGCGACAAAAATGCATGAGACAAAACAAAAATAGATAAAATTTTATAAAAAAAAAACTTGTTGTAATAATAGAAAAAGTACAACTGGAACCGGTGACGAGATAAGCCGCCAGTGTCTGCGGTAATGTTGTTGCCGCGGGAAAAAGAACAGTTGTGCACAATGAGCGGTGACTATTTGTAGTGAATTGGGCGGCCTATGTACACACACAAACAGCTACATATATGTATGTAGGTACATGTACGCACTGGCAACACTTGCCGCAATAAACATGCGAATTACTCCGCATGCAGGCGCTTGCTAAGGCTGAACCATAAACGCGCCGCCTATATATGCGTGTATGTGTTTGTATGTATGTTTATATATGTGTGTGTAAGCCTTTGAGCATTTTGCAGCGCTTCAGTTTATTACAGTTGTTGGTAATATGAATTTTTATTGCCATCGGTTGTGGCGTAAACGTGCTTACAAGTCGAAGCATAAACCAAATGACACGCACAATGTGTTGCATAGATAAAAATCATCAAAGCAATAATTGATAAAATGCCACCTACGTGGTTGTGATGTAGAAGGAAATTGAAAAAGTTAAACAAAAATGCAGTAAATTGAGCTAAAAGCAGCAAATTTTGCTATAATTTCATACAATTTTTGTTGTATGACACACATGACATACATTTGTTTTGAGGTTATATTTTAAAGTTAATATTAAAAAATAAGTATAAAATAGTTTTTGAGATTATATCTTAAAATTTAAATTAATTATAAAATAATTCTAAATTTTCTAAACCTTGCAACACTTTATTAACATATAACTTTCCTTCCTCTGCTCTTTTCAGATAAGATCACAGAAACCCTACTACACAGCGGATCCCGAAGTCGACTCACTGGTAAGTGTTGCATACTTAAAAATGTATGCACAGTCATACACAAAAGCCTTCAATTGCATTTTATTATATCTCACCCATAAATAGATTAATGAATCGCAAAAAAAAAAAAACAAAAAAAAAATCGCACTTGCAACATATTGCCGCCACTGCAATTGTAATGAATGCATGTTGCATAGTGCCATAATATTGGCACAACAAGTTCACCTTGACCTCAAAACAAAATGCAAAATTTTCAATTATCAAATACAAACAATAAAAACAGCAATAACAACACATCACAAAGCAACAGTTAATGTTGACGATGTATAAACATATAAATTTTTCAATTCAATTCAATTAGAAGAGCGGCCGTTGGTCGTTGCAGTGTGCGGCAGCGACTGTTGCTCGTAAAAAGCAGCATTTTTATTTGCCGCTTAAATAAATTTGTCGCAATTTACCGCTGACCGCGGCAACTAAGGCGGCACGGCGGCGCAGCGGCGACTAACGCATGCGCACTTGTCGTCGTCAGGCAAGTTCAATGTCGCTGTTGCAAATTTACTGCATTTGTTTTGTGTTTTTATTATTAAAAAGCAAGAGAAAAAATCACAATAAAACGGTGTGCTGAAATTTGCGAAAACATTAAGCACACAACAACGGAAAATTATCATTCTTAATCTCAAGTGACTGTGATCCGGCATGTCAAAGCGCTGCGATACATAAGCAAATACAGAGTGACGAACCATGCAAACATGCAGCTGTTGCACACACATATTGCATACATACATATGTTTGTTGTTGTTATTGTCTGTAGCAAATTCACATTGTTGCTGACCACAAACAATGCCAGCAGCCCACAAGTATCTAGATATACAGAAATGCACGACTATGCCGGCTGGAGGCTGGAACTTGGCCTGATAGCCCGCGCGGCCCACATGCGCTCGACGCCAATGTAGTAAAGACAACAAAAGAATTAAAAAAAAAGCTAAAACTATAAACTTTTTCGTTACTAAATAAAATGCACATGAGAACAACATATATCTATATGTATATATATATAAATATATGTATTTTCAACCGTCATTCCCTCAATAACTGAGTTGTTAACTTATTTTATTGCCGAACGCTTGACTGCTGAGCGCAGTTGATCTGTTGCGCTGTCGCTCGTTGATGCCGGCTGATTGTGCGGTAAACTTGTTGCTCGTCTTATGTCAGCGCGCGCTGAAGGCTGTCAATGTTGCAACAATAATAACAACAACCACAACAGTAAGAACTACAACAATACCCACTATAACGATGGCATTAAACCTTTTCGTTTTTGTTGCATACATACAGATTTTTGAACATTTTATTTCATTAATGCATGTAAAATCCCAGCAGCAAGCTCCAATATGCCACACCATAACGTTCACCAGCAGTTCCGTCGCCTGCATCGTTCGCTGGCAGGCAGGCAGTTAGCTCGTCACGCGGACTGTAGTAAAATTTAATCGTAAACATTCAATACTCCCCGCATGCTGGCGTCCGTGACGGTCGGGTCGCAGATTTTGTTGCATATGTCATCTTTTAATGCCAAGTGCCTGCTTAAGTGGTATGCCACAGCTTTAAACTGGCTGCTCACACCGAAATACCGTATATATGGAAATTTCGGTGTCGATATGTATGCGTTTTTGAGTGCCACTTAGTTTTGCAACAATGAAAAATCTTCGAGCGTTTCGCCGTTTCGCAGCTGCCACAGCTGAGTGTAGGCAAATATGATGCGTAGCATCTAAATGAGCCGTACGACATTTTCGCGCTCACTGCTTTAGAAAGTGAAATGAAAACATTCCTCACAGTGCAGCCTTAAGATGCCTCAATATAATTTAAGGCTTTTTTAAAACACATGAGGCATGTATTTTCAAGGAGAGTATTATTCAGCAACGTCTTTTAGCGTTGCATAAATATGTGTGTAACTAAATTATTGAGATACACGCAGCGCTGACAAAAATTTTGGTGTGCTGACAAAAACTTTATTACGCTGAATGGTAAATAAATCAATTTGTTGTCAAATATTTCATAGTGAATTCTAACGAGTTTGACACAAACCAACTTTACTTGAAAAATTAAGCTTTTCAATACTGAGTGGAAAATTTTGGTTATTTTATTTAATTCAGCTATCGCGCTGAATAACAAATTTACCTTTCTACAGCTATTAGTTTTGTATATGTAAGACCAAAAATATTACTTCATTTCAAATAACAATTACTACAAATGCATACACATTTGTTTACACATCAAGCTCTCGTTATAAATTCTGGGAAACCCTTTGGAAAATCGCATGTGCATTCACATATGCTAATTTCGTTGTCACGATGCAATTACCGTTTAGCGGCGAAAGCAAATTATGCATACAAATATTGCCACTTCATATAACTGACTCTTTAATCGCCTTTAAAGCCTATTTATATAGTGTTGGAATCATCATTAGTCAATCGCTTACAACACTACGTATGTTGCATACGAAATTCGTAT